>JBBMOI010000010.1:10230000-10470000 GCA_038088405.1 Porites divaricata | reverse complement strand
GCTTTGTCACGATTGTCAATTCATCATTTTGCCAATGATGGTCCCAATAATGCCAATTACGTGTCCTTGTAAGCTATGGAACGACTGTAAATGACTAAATCACTGCTTCATGTCAAACAAATATGTTCCCTATCGTTATATCAAACGTTGTAAAAATCAAAAATGAACTTGGAAAAAGTGTTAGGCTAACAAATTTAAAAAAAACCTACAATTACAATCTGTTTCAATCTTCTTCACGTTTGTCCATCCATGCCTCCATTTGTATTTGCTGTGTTTTTTACACCTTATTTTAATGTCTTGAGATGTTATTTTTATGTTTTACGCAATTTTTTGGTAGTTTCCACTCTCTGAATTTTAATAAATTGCGTGGCCCAGACATTCGTTAAGTAATTTCCTTATTCTACAACCCATGAAGCGTCCGTGCAGAAACGTCCTATTGAGGTTTCGCAAATTTTCTAATGAGCGTGGAACTTGCGTTTTTTACATATATTCAGCACAGATTGCTCTAAAATCAAAAAAGCTTGCTGTCCACTGACTCAGCACTCAGGAGCTTAAGCAAAGACGACGAGGATGGCAGTGAAAAGGTCTCTAAAAACATGAATTTGCGTCTGTTCAAACTTTATCGCGTCTATTTGGGCGCGCTCAATTTGTCAAATGTAGGTGATTTCTCCTGGAGTTGAGTTCTTAATGACTTTGTCCAGGTTCAAAAAGAGAGAGGAAAATTCGTCGACGTATGTTCACGTTCTTCATAGAACGTCGTATCAGGAGGTTTCACGTCATAGTCGTGCAGTGGACGTGAAAGAAATGTACTAAAAAGATTGTTTTCTGACGTTGTCGTTGTCGTCAAAGTTGCTTAAGCTCCCTATTATTTGCTCTTACGCAGTGCTTCATAATTTGTTCTTTATTTAGCTGAAATATGCAGATATCTTCAGTACGGCCTATACCAAGATCAAACAAGCTGTATGTTCAAGTATCACACCATCGGCTTGCACGGAATCTTATGACTCGAAGTTTATGGCAGAATATTTCCAGAATCCAAGGTCAGAAACTGCTCCTTTTTTCAGTTAATGTTATTGTTTAAGGAAACAGCCGGCATTTCGCGTCGCCATTACGGGTTTCCCCGCGAAATGAAGTCTGAGTGACGAGCGCAGAAAGTGTGTATTATTGAAGTGTCACCATGCGGGAGTAAGGGCTGTTTACAAGGATGGTTACTCGTTACTCTTGTGTTAGGGTTACCCCGGTATCGGGTTTAAGAGATAGCCCGGGTTTACAAGCAATGATTTCACAGGTAGGGACACCCTATCACCCGGGTCAACTTTACCAGCTTTACTGGCGTGTTTTGTCACACTGGACCACATAAGTTTCAAATAAACATTCTTTGTAACGTCCAAGATTTGAAAAAAAAACTTGAAGTTCTCTATGCAGAACACGTTTAATTCACAATAAAACGGGGAAATATTATCATCGTATACAGAAAATACCTGATAATTTAGCTCAAAAACTGGATAACTTCGTTCAAATTACTGGACTCTCATGACGGAGGAAAGTTGTCCTGGATAGGCAAGCTACCCCTAGCATAGCGTTTACAAGGCAGGTAGGGTAATTTTCTCGCTGGTGTAACCCAGGCACTCAGGTAGGGGTACCACAGCCCTAGGGTAATCCGTCTAATCCTTCCTGCTGCGTAAAAAAGAAGAAGAAGTGTGCGAGTGCTATGGTAACCTCCCTCCTTGTTATTAGAGCCGAACATAATATCTAGTATCAGTTTCCATGACTTCACAAATCTAATGTTACTTTTCAGAACCAAGCGGCTTGATGGCATCTGGGAATACCTCCTTAACCATGAAAAACCCTCTGATGTGTACAGCTTTGTGTGCAACGCCATGATGAATGTGTGTAACTGTCAAAGCAGTGAAAGGTGAGTTTGTAGGATAAGTGGAATCCTGTGTACAACCAGTGCACAGGATCCCAATCAGTTACTCTGGTAACTTCTAAGTTTATGGTTGTCAAGGTCCAATTGTTTAAGTAAGCTTTCTGCACGATGCCATGTTGACTGGGTGTTAACTCTCAAAGCAGTGAAAGGGGAGTTTGTGGAAGTAGTATCTTCTGTATAACCAGTGCACAGTATCCCCATCAGCTTTTCTGGTAACTTTTGAGTTAGTGGTTCTCAAGACTGCTAACTTAGTAGGGGAAAGATGCATTCAGTTTGAATAAGATTGTTTTGTTTGTTTTCATAATGCCGACAGATTTTTAACAACAACAACAACAACAACAACAATTTCATTTGCATTTCACTTATCTATTTAAGTTACATTGTGTATGTATTTTTATTATATGTATTTACGATTTTAGTTAATTTTTAAGATAATAAAAAAAAAATAAGTATCAATGAAGGAAGTGCCTAGAGCCTAAATGAACCGCGAGGTTTTCGAGTTAGTCTCTAGAAATATTTAACAATTATTCCTTGAGCCCGAGTGGGCTCTGAGTCAATAGCCCATGAACCCGAAAGCCTCATGGGCTATTGACTCAGAGGCCATGAGGGCGACAGGAATAATTGTTTTAGTAAAATCCAACTACTTGGTCAAAAATATCGAGAATAAAAAAATTTTAGCTACTTTAAGCTAGACTTTAATCCTTTTTTGCCGCCAAAAAGCCGGCGCGTTTCGCTACTTAGTAGTAGCTCATTCAATCAAAACGCAGCATTGATAATAGACCACTAGTTGGATTTTACTAAAATATATATATTTGAAATGTAACTTCATTCACAAACAGAAAATACATGAAAGACAAAAATATAATAGATGAGCATAAGCTAAAGCATGGCAAGAATGGCTTAGCAAAACAAACAAACAAAAAGAGCACAGCATAAAGCAGAGAGCATAGAGCATACATACACAAGAGCTGAAGATAATGTCAAGGAAGAATTTTGCTTTGATTGCTTGATTTGCTTGATTTTTGACCTTCTTTTTATTATTGTATCATCTGCAGATTGTATGACATTGGTGTGTTGTGCGCAGAAGTTACTGCGCATCATGGCAGGCTCAGTTCTGAATGGCTCGGCGTCCTAAGAGCTCTGTGCTGCTCTTCGAACAGTTCATCCGGTTTTGTTGACTTGCTCTTGGAAGTAGATGTGAGTAAACTCACCAGAACTAAAAATAATGGTAACCGATCATTTTGCCATAATGTTAAATCGATTTGACAGTTTTTGCAAATTTGCCTTCTAATTGGATGTAATTAAGCTTCATTTTTTTATTTTGGCGCATGCACATTAGCCAAAACTTGGACTAATCGATTTCGATCCTTCTTTCTCGCGTTCTTGCTTACCGTAAGGGTTTCCTTTGTTTTCTATATCTTGTTGTATTTAATCATCGTCATCATATTTCTTTCCCATGGAATGTCGGCTAGCTAACCGCTCGCTTTCCAGGAAATTAGGAAATTTATCTGGAATGAGTCGTAGGTGAATAGCGAAGTTGGCAGTGGATCTTTCCCCAGATGCATAATCTGCGTCGTTCATACCTACCCAAAATGACCCGATCCGTTGCTAAGGGGTTAAAGCGATTACCTAGTGACAAAGCGTTGTTTTGCCCACCACAGGTAGGAGATTTATCAATCCATGAGTCAGTAGCCACATTTACAGCCCTGCTTATTGCCAGAAGTTGCTTCTCACTGGAGGACGTGATCTACCACGTAGCTTTACCATCTCTTTTAGCTGCACTACCCTCTGGTAAGTTAGAAGACCCTCTTTGCTTGCTCCCAATTTTCCTTGATGACTTGACGAATAGTAGAAGTCCAAACGAATGCTGGCTACATACTTGTCGCGCATGCGTAAATAGCTCCTCTGGTCGCTCGGTAGTAATTGCCCTGGGTGAGTGGGTGAGAGAGTGGAAGGAAGGGGAGGGTAAGAGAGTAGATGGGGTGAGTGAGATGATGGGCAAAAGGGAGACAGGGGAGCCAAGTAACGGGAGGTTTGGGTTTCTGGGAACTACCCACCTACCCCTCCCCTTACCCAACATTTTGCCTTAAGTCAGAAATAAGAGTTAAAGTTGAGTTAGGGGATGGGTATGTGAGCAGTTTCCCTGGAAACCTAGATTGATCCGGGATTTTAACCTATTGTGATTGCAGGAGGTGCTGAGAACCAAGATGCCGAGCAAGGAGCAAGATTAACATGCCACATACTGCTGCGACTTCTTGACGAGTCTACAGATCACATGTCGCACGACCACTCATCTGCTCTGAAATTTCCATTTCCATTTCCTTTTTCCTTTTCATCTCCTGACCATCACCTGCTGGCAGCTGCACACGAAACCATTGGGATTGGTGCTGTTCTGGCTGTATTCAAAGCCATGCTTAAACTCTCTGAAGCAGGTTTGTTTGTATTATATCTCAAGCTTTATCTCTGCAAGTTGTCCTCGTAGTGAAGGAAATGAGTGGCTGCACCGGAGCAAATTTCCCTTTCGTAACGGTCGCTGCCATTTTTAAGACAGTTAGAAATTTTCTAACCTGTTGTTGAGAGTGTTTCTAATAAAGAGAAAGACGATCGCAGCCAAGAATCGAACCCGGACATTTCGTATCCTAATCTCTCTCGCTCACCACCACACCACCACACTTAAACACCTCGAAAGTTCATCACATCCTAACGAAATTCTCCTCCAGCGATTCGGAAAACTTAGCATCGTTAGCCGCGATTTTGGATCGGATCATAATAAGCAGTCTGCCTCTTCTGTTCGAGACATCATTCCGTCACTAATTTCGCGAGAGAATCAGCGTTTGTTTACATGTCGTGCAACAAGTTGCACGACACGTTGCAGCGACAAATCTCTTCTTGTGTACTGGAGAATTTTTGTGAAAATCGTTAGAGAGTTTTAGAGTTACATTTACGGCAAACGGCAAACGAAAAAAAGGTGAATTTATCCCATGTGAACAAGTTTCCCTTTACTTTGCTTTTACTTATAGAATGATCATATCTTCATTTAAAAGATTGTCTTTCACTGTCGATTACTTCTACAAAAAATTAGTAGTTTCGCGTTAGGTTTGTCCATCAGAAAATTATGTCGCAATAACAAGTGGCACAGATTCAGTCAACTTGACGCTGGCCGTTCTTCAGACTTACAAATGTCAGCTGACCGTAGTTGATTTTGTTTTGTATCTATTATGTGCGACCTGCCGTACGCTGCACAGGCAAACCAAACTCGCTAATAGTAAATTTTTTGTCTTATTTTTCAGACAGAGCAAGTGATGGTGGCTCAACAAGTGCTAGCGACTCCACTCGTGATGATGCATTCCGCGGGCTGTTTTCCAACAGATTGGATGACTTCATGGATAGCACTTCCAGTACCGGAGACATCTTTCCTCCACCTCTGGCTTCAAGCAGATCAGGTTGGCCACAAAAAAGCGTTTCCCTTGACTAGCACTCCTTTTTTTTTTTTTGGTGCACGTGATATGAAACTTGGAAACAATGCCAGTGAATAATGAGGACGCTCACTTGTAAACACAAAATCTGCAGGGTATATATATTGGCAATTGATCTCAGGATTTTCAAATTTATAAAAAAATTTACCGAGCGTTTTTTTGAAAAATGCGAAATCTGTAGGCATGGACCAAATTACGTGCAAAAACTGTAACAAAAGCAGCTGAATGCAAGTTAATAAAATTCTTCTTACTCGCGATCGCCCAGAGCAATTCTCCTCTTTTCTTTTACGCAGTTTTCAATGGAATCAAACCACTATGAGATAAAGCCGCGTTTCCAAATGTTATCATTTAAAAAATTAGCTAATTGTGTGGATAGCATGCTGTTTCGCTGTTTTTATGATGCTTAAAACTTCGTTTCAAAATATTTCGAAAACGCTCTCATAGAATTTGTTCAAACTTTGGCATAATTGAGGCAATTTATGGCAGGTGCAAACTCCCTTAAGCGATTTCTTAAAAAAACTCTTGGTACAGAGAAACACAAAGATAAACAAAAAACGTAATGGCGTCGTTACGTTTCCATGGCGAATACGATTGCAATAAAAACCAGATCATAAGAAATTTTCATCTATATATAATACAATTGTGGTAATCTTTTTCCCATATCTTAACTCATGGCGACGTAGTTAATGCTCACACTTGGGAGGTATTCCCCCAAAAAAATCCAGTCGAGCCACCTTCAAAACGTTATTATAAGTTGAATTCAAGAAAAGAAAAGCTATAGGGGGTGCTAAGAAGTGGGGAAGGGGCTTCTAAACGGTAGTTTATGTTATCTCCTCTCTCTTGACCATCTTTCTTAACCTCTGTCGCTTGGTAATACATCACTCAATGAATTCTTTCTCTCCCCTCTCCCTTGTATCTTGTATGACTCCTCTCCTGCCCCTCCCCTACCCTCGTTAGTCTTTCCTTTTCCGTCGGCCCTGGCCCTTCATCCACCCCCTCTCCTCTCCCCTCGCTTCTTTTTACTCAAATGAAACCCTTCTTATCTTTCCCTTGATCTTCCCTCCTTCCAAGCCTCTCTTCCCTCCCCCCTCCTCCCCCCTCCCCCTCGTCTTTACATTGTACCTGCCTTCCCTTTCTTTACATCGGTCAAGGAAAGTTTAGAGAACGCTTTATCCCCATAAAAAGGAATTCTCGTAATTTAAACGTCGTGCATGGGTCGATGTTTTAAAAAACTGTGTTCTATGCGATTTCCAATTTGGCCAACTCTGGTTTCTTAATAAAGTCCTTACCGCAAACAGAGTGAAAAGAACAGTATAACAATAACAATAAATAATAACAAACACAAAACATTATTTACTAAAACAATCTCCATGTAAAAACGTGCGGTCTTACTTAGACTTTGCTGAAATACCCTACCTTCTAAAGGATCTGTGTCAGGAAATGTATCAGAATTCAAACAATGAAGACATAACCGCTCAAAACGGGCAACTTGAAGATTAACACGGATTGCAATTGTGGATTTTGAAACCTTGTCAGCCTAACTGTTTTTTAAAGTTAATTCTTTTTATCTATATCGTTTGATAAAGTGACATTTGTTTAGCATGAAGTATTGATTTTGCCATTTGCCACTACTTTCTTCGCTAACGTTAAGTTCTTTCGCGAATGAGGAGGTGTAATTGGCAATATTAACAAAAGTGAATTACACAGCCTTTTTAAATTCAGCTTGATTTTGATGCACAAATTAATTCGAAGTTCATCCGTGGATTTTTACAGCAATGGAGACTTCCAACGCGAGTCAATTCGCTGGATTTGCATTGCAAGTGATCTGCAGACAGGAATGGGTGAGGGAGAGGTGTCTTCAAGATCCACAAGTTCTCTGTTCACCTGAACTACTGTTGGATCCGGCAATTTCTCCAAATCAGGTAACCCGATATTAAGCTGTTGGAGGGGATGGGGGCCGGGGGTGGGGATTAAGGGTCTTAAAAGTCACGTTAGTCAAAGTAAACGCTTTCTATTAGTTTCCTGAGAGAATGCCAATTCAAGAAGACGGCTTTGTCCGGTAATCCTTTGAACAACGTTCACATTCATGCTCAGACGCTCACATTCATGCTCAAAATGATTGATCAGCGGACTGAGTCAAGCTCTGACAGCTTGGCTTAGGGGTAGTTAGTAACACAACCCACGCGATTTTCTGGGTATAAGGGTGGGCCATTCACCCCAGCTTTGCTCCGTTGAAAACTGAGCGAGAATGAATAATTTCCTCGCGAAATAAGTATCTATCATCAGGAGTTACGTAATCGCACGTGAAGCTGTTTGACTAACCACCAGACTATCCACGTTCAACCTGATTTGGGTGTATTTTAACTTCGCATATTATTGTGAGTGTTGTAAATAGTGTATCTGTACACAAAGACAAAAGCAAAAGGCTAAGAGACTAACAGTGAATTTGCCTATCAGGCCAGAAAATTGCTGCATCTAATCTGCTATCCAGCTGGTGTCCCATCATCCATTGGTGGCCTTGTTGCTAATAGCAACGACATGGAAACAGTCCATGAAGCCGCAAGCAGAATATTGCAGGTCAGTGGTAGTGTGTAGTTGTAGCCTGTAAGCATGATCTCGACTCGAGAAAGGTTGTGGAAGGGCGGGAACGACTGTAGATTGTAAATTGTAATTTGTTTACCCACGAAGCGCTTAAGAGTTCGTATGAACTCCTTTAAACGTGTCCGTTCGTTCCAGATCGAATTGAAATTTGAAAGATGTTGGTTTTTGAGGAGAGGGAAAACCCGAAATACCCGGAGAAAAACCTCTCCGAACAAACTCTTTTAAACGTGTCCGTTCGTTCCAGATCGAATAGGAATTTGAAAAATGTTGGGTTTTGAGGAGAGGGAAAAACCAAAGTACCCGGAGAAAAACCTCTCGGAACAAGAAAGAGAACCAACGACAAACTCAACGCACATAATGGCGTCGACGCTGGAATATGAACCTGGGCCACATGGGTGAGAGGCGAGTACTCCATGGGTGAGAGACGAGTGCTCCATGGGTGAGAGGCGAGTGCTCCATGGGTGAGAGGCGAGTGCTCCATGGGTGAGAGGCAAGTGCTCCATGGGTGAGAGGCGAGTGCTCCATGGGTGAGAGGCAAGTGCTCCATGGGTGAGAGGCGAGTGCTCCATGGGTGAGAGGCGAGTGCTCTCACCACTGCGCCATCCCTTGCTTCCCAGGAAGGAGGGAGGGAAAAGAAAAGAAAGAAGCTTTCCATCGATCCACAATCGTAGACTTGCAAACGTGGCGTGCTAGAAAGGTTTCAAAGAGCCGTAATTTTAGAATATACATTTTTCCTTGGTTTCGCCCCTACCCTATTCTCTGTCCCCTTATGTTAAACTAGGTCACTCCTTTTTAAACCTTCAAAGCGATGACAAGTTTTTTGTCCAACAGAATCTGGATCAGTGGTCGTTACGAAAATCATGGTTAGAGTTGCAACTCATGATCAAGCAGGCTTCCAAAGAGGTACCAAGGTTTTTCTCATTTGCATATGAGCTGATGGACACAAACAGAAATCGTCTTCAATTTGTAAACATTATCTTAGCGAACATAACTCGGTCGTACCACCTTTCATTTCAGAACAATTTCACGTGCTCACTAAAGGTTCTAACAAATTTGATTGCCTAATTAAGGAGATGCTTTTTATAAGAAAACTCAAACCATCCCTAAACGTGCAGGCGGACTCGATTCGCGCAAAGGTATTCACTTGAAGAACTTGTGCTCCTTTGTTATTATGCTAATTTGTCGACACTATAGAAACCAAATCTTCGCATTACTTATTCATTTTGCCTTGAGAATGGTGTCATGATGATACCGAAACGTCGGCTTTTAACGTTAATATTCGCTTGCTTATGTTTTAAGAAATCGTTATTGATTATTATTATTATTATTATTATTATTATTATTATTATTATTATTATTATTATTATTATTATTATTATTATTATTATTATCTCTATTATCACAGTCTTTGCTGGTGTTCTTTTTGTGCATCAGCCGGGCGCAAACCATGCACCTAGAGCGTCAGTCACACAAGTCAATCATTCTGTTCATACACTGAGAACCTTTCTGAGGATTCGTGCAGATCCCAGTTATTATTATTATTAGAGTCAGACGCCTTAACGGCGCTTCTCCGAAGAGTGTCTTGGGCTAAGATAACGTTTGTTAAATTCCATTCCTGTTCCTATTTGCTCTACACTGTAATGCGCATAATATATGCAACGCTTTAGGTATAAAACATTATTGCGTACAGGGCCGACCGGAACGTATGCACCCCTACTCCCAAAGTAGCCTTTTTACTCCTCTCTCTCCCCTCCAAAGTCACTGCGTGGCGCCCGGAAAGAAGAGACTGTCGTTGTATTATAGTAGAACCTCCATTTAACGAAGGGCCAGGGGACTGGCAAAATGTGTTCCCTATAACGAGGTTCTTTTTCATACGTTTTACTATTACTGGGGTAAATAAAATTGTTCGGTATACCGAGGTCTTCGTTATATAAGGTTCGTTATATCGAGATTCTTTTTCGTACATTGATTGTACTATTTCTGGGGTAAAGACAATTGTTCGGTATACCGAGGTCTTCGTTATATAAGGTTCGTTACATCGAGGTTCTTTTTCGTACATTGATTGGACTATTTCTGGGGTAAAGAAAATTGTTCGGTATAGCGAGGTCTTCGTTATATAAGGTTCGTTATATCGAGATTCTTTTTCGTACATTGATTGTACTATTTCTGGGGTAAAGAAAATTGTTCGGTATACCGAGGTCTTCGTTATATAAGGTTCGTTACATCGAGATTCTTTTTCGTACATTGATTGTACTATTTCTGGGGTGAAGAAAATTGTTCGTTACACCGAGGACTTTGTAGTTAGCTGATGATAGGAATGTTGAGCACTTTGGGAAATTTACACCCAGTTGACCGCTCTGTTTTGCTGGTAATTAAACCCCTGACGTTAGTTTGATTTTGGTCTCTTGCGTGATACACTACATAACGAAATTTCTTTGTGGTGTGGCCATAATTCTCAAAAAACATTTTCGTCCTAGGAAACTGGACCTCTTTTGGATGCCATCGCCACCAGCGCCATGAGTGTATTTGTTCAACGGCATGACACCACGCCGTTAGCAACAGCACATAGCAACCAGAACTCTGTAGTGATCAAGGGTCCAGAGTGGCTTGTTGCTCCTTTGATCTCCAAACTTTCCAACTCAGTACAAGGCCGACTCCTCAAGGCCGCAGGTGAAGTACTGGACACGAAACAGTGGTGGAAAGATCATTCTGTAAAGTCATCCGTGTAAGGAACATTTTTAAGAAACGAATGTTATAATCATTATTTATGTGTTAGGTTTGTAATAGTAAAGGAGAGATTTCGCAGCATTCTGCAGTGGACGGAAGATACAGTCGACCTCGTTAATACGGACACTGAAAGCGCCACAGAAAGTGTCCGTTTTAACGGGGTGTCCGAAAAATGCGGGTTGAATTTAGAGTAGTCTGAAATGTCATACGTCTCCTCCCCCCCGCTTCCCCCATAGGTTAGGGGGTGGACGCGTATGACATTTCAGGCTAAATTTAGAAAAAGTGTTGGGGCTTTCTTTCCCCAGGGACAAAGCAAACTGTGCGTGATAATGAGGTGTCCGTATTTTAGCGGAAAGTGGGGCTTGACTGTACAAATGTTAGCTTTAGAATGGATGTTTGCTTATGCAGAAGGCAAATGGTCTCGCTCTTTAAACGTGAAATGAGTTAATTAAGTAAGTAGTGCAAACGCAGTCTCATATTTCATGTTTGTCGTTTGTGTTTCTTTTGAAGGTGATCCTTATCTAATCAAAAATATTTTATACATGCATTTGTAGTGGTCTAGTTTCCTTCAGAGATTTTTGGCGAAATATTTGTCGTTAGTGCACGTAAAGTTTGCGGCGGATTCGGCGAGATTTAGTTGTGTATTTTCGCAACCATTTCAAATTCGAAAATTTGATCCACCTTTTTTATTCTGTTTGAGAAATTTCCTGTGGTTATTGCTTTAGTATGAAGCAAGGTTAGCATTTAAACCACTGTAATTGTGAAATGGCGCTCGAGACTGGGTCGATATCGTTCCAAAATGCACCCTGAGACTGCTTTGGGGGACTCTTTTTCCTGCCCAGCCTTGCATTAGCGAATTAGAGAAGACTGCGCTTCCCTCAAAATAGCCTCATAATATTGCAATGCTGTGTTGCGCTAAACATCGTCCTTGTGAATCGTCTCGTGTGACATCACCTTTAGGCTTATCTTCAAAATTGTCAATAGGGAGGAGAAGTGTGACGTCACATTGCCATGGTTGCAAAATGTCTGGATCCTAACAATAGAGTGTTTTCACGTGACGTCACGGCGGCCATATTGGTGTCCCAAAACAATGAAACGGCGGCCATGTTGGTGTCCCAAACAAGTCCTGTGGTAGTTGAACTCTTTTTTTATGCAAACGCTTTCTTTTGTTCCAACAAATTTGCATAGATGCTGGCCACGTGAGTGAAAACACTCTATAGGGAGTTTAAGCAACGACGACGGTGACGGGAACGAGAACAGTTAAAAGCCGATAAGTTTACATTTCTTAGCCGTCTTTGAAGGGTTCCGACATGAAACTTCCTAATTTCACGCGCTTGCTTTATGGAGTAGGTAAACACAACACAAATTTTGTTTTTTCTTTTTCTAAACTCAAGTACAGTCCTTTCGGATTCAGCCCCAGAACCAACATTTGAAAAAGTAAATGAAATTGACTGAATTGATTGTTCTTGAGAGGCGGCAAACATCAAAGATTTAAACAATAGTGCTGTAGTTAATGTTAGAAGCTGCCTGACGGAAAATGGTAGGAATGCTATTGAAAGTTGTCCACCGTCATATCAAAAGAGTCTGACAGTCTTCTTAACACTTTACTACCCTGCTAGCAGAGGCTTTTCCCTTGTGTTTCTCTGCGTTGTACTGCCATTCTCTTCGCGGTTTTGGCTGCTCGCGTTTTGTTTTGGTTGTTTCTGTGCCGAGGAAAAGACCTCTGCAGACAGCCGTTTGGGATTCCTGTTGAGCATGCGCATTAGATACCTCCAAGATCTAGGAGGTAATCACATGACTAAACCGGCTGTGGAACCGGTTTATCAACTCGCGCATCTTTTATGTACTAGTTTGCTGTGCAAAAGTGAGCCCGCTATATCAACATGGCGAGTGCGAGTCATTCCCGTGGGAAAATTGACTCATGAATACATGAGCAAACTCCAGCGGCGGCATCGTATTACCAACACGTGACACAAAAAATCCATGGTAACCGCATTTTCATCTCGCGCATGCTCAACAGGAATCCCAAACGGCTGTCTACAGAGGTCTTTTCCTCGGCACAGAAACAGCCAAAACAAAACGCGAGCAGCCAAAACAGCGAAGAGAATGGCAGTACAACGCTGAGAAACACAAGGGAAAAGCCTCTTTTAGCAGGGTACACTTTCCAAACTATGTTCTGTTTTAACCGCTTTGTGTCCATAGCCCCACCCTGGTTCATACCCAGCCGTTTCTGTCGCTGGTGTTAGCATGTCTCAAGGGACAGGAAGATCAGAGAGAGGCCTTACTTTCTTCCATTCAACGTCAGCTAAGTCAACTACTGGCTGCTCCTGCTGAGGTTTGTCATTGACTCTATTTTGGTTAGTCATACTGTTCAGTAGCTTCCCTTTACATGGTTACGTTCAAGAGTTTCATTGTTTCATCCTTAGACTCAAAAGTTAGAACCACCCTGTACAGCATAATAATCAGTATTACAGGAAATTACTGTTCAGTAGCTTTCATTTGAATGGTCACACTTATTATGAGCACTTCATCCACAGACTAAAAAGTATAACCACCCTGTACAGCATAATAAGCAGTACCAAGGGAAAGCACTGTTCAGTAGCTTTCATTTGAATGGTCACACTTAAACATTTCATCTACAGACTCAAAAGTTAGAATCACCTTGTACAGCCAGATAAACAGCAAAACAGCAGATGTACAGTACTGGTATCCGGTCACCTCCCCACCAAACCATCTCGCCACCAAGAAATATATATGTCTTAATTCTTAATTTAAGGAGGTAAGGTTTAAGTGACAATATTTACCAACTTTCATAAGAGAGGCTGTTGGATTTTAAACGAATCGCACCTCTGGAGAGATGCAAATGAGCCGTATTAAGGTATTAAAAAGTCGCAGTTATTTACAAAAAAGTAAAACTAAAAATGAGAAGTTCGACGCAAGGTGTCAGTTAAAATCGATAATCTTGTATTTGGCCTTGAGGAAGAAGTAACAATCCCAGGTAAGTAAGCAGTGTGAATTATTGCAGAGTTATTATGTGATGGCGAGTAGATTTCTTGGTGGCGATTTCGTTGGCGGCGAGATGACCGTAAACCACAGGTACTGTCTTAGTATCTTGAGGATTTCATTCACAGGGTTCAAAGTTAGGACCACGCCTTGTACAACGTATGGGAGGAGTAAGGAACATTAGAGACCTTTAGATTCAATTTGCTTCATAGAGCGATTTTCGTATGACCTTGAAATGAAAACGCGCGAACAAAACAGAAACAACAAACGAACGGAAATAGAGCGATTTGATTGGTGTATCGAACGGATACAAACGCACCTGGGTTTTGGTTGGCTAAGCGAACGCTCGGGTAAACAAACTTCATGCCCGAAGAACTTTCTAGAAATTGCTTTGACGTCATACTGCAACACGATTGGTCAATCGAACAATGCCTTCTCCATATTAGGGTTTTCTTTGGCGGGAAAACGAAGAGTCCATGTTTTGATCTTTTCACTTATTGGCTTATGAAACAGATGACGAACACTTACGGAAACCATTTTTCAAGGTCATACGAAAATCGCTCTAGCATGGCGTATTTTCTAAATTCGTGTTTACAGGAGAGGTGCCCTACGGATCTGAAAAGCAGAGAAGTTCTTCAAGAAGCTTTACATTTACGAATCAGCCTGGTTAGTTTTCCCTCTGCATTTATACTTGTCTACTTGTCTGAGTTTTTAAGAAGGTTTAATTGAAGAGGAGAGGATTTTTTTTTTTCGGATTACGATTGACTACGGATGATGAATTTTTTTTTTTTCTAGCTGGGTGCTATGTTTGACACCATTCAACGCAGCAGTCAGATGTCAAGTGACTGGGCCATATTACTATTCCAGCTCGTCAGCTCTGGGACAATCACTGCTGACTCGCTTCCTACCAAAAAGTAAGCTTTTACCTAGGATCACTAAGCAAAACAAGGGAGTAATCATGCCAATTGGAACAAGGGAACTACAAATATTCCTGTGGTATACTAGCCTATCTTTTATTTATATGGTGAAACTCAAGTAATAGTGACAATAACGACGTGGATTTGTAGTACGGTACTCAACAGAAAAACATATATCATACCATTCGGAAAAGATTGTGCCCATTTTGGACAAGGGACAGAGATTAAAATATAAGAAAACGTGGAAATGTTGTTGCTTCTCAATTTTTATTTTTCTCGTGATCAAATGTCTATTCTAAACCAAGTAAATTGCAAAACATTCTTTACAACCCCCTCTCTCCATCACAGTGTTTGTAAATTAGGTAGGGTCGATTGCCAGCCGCTGTTCAAGACCGGACCCGATCGAGCGGCACAAATCGAGGCGAAAAATTAGGCTGTCTGCTTTTCGGTCATTTCAAGGTCGTTCTCTTGTCTAGGCTAACAAGATATACAAGTAGTAATCGCAGATTGCTTTAAGGGGTCGAGATCCCAATTCCTGCGTTTTATCACGTAGTTTTGAGGCAACGGAGAACGTTTGTCATTTGTGATATCACATATTTTAAACTTTAAATTAGGCAAGTAGCTTGCGTGAAAACGAGGTTAATTTATAAGACAGCGAAAATGGCCACCATTCTCGATTTTTCTCCCTTTATCCACAGGACCCCTTTAGAAACTTAGTCAAGCACGAGGTCTGTTGGCCGTAATTATGGGTAAAAACCTTTTTTTCTTCTTTAAGGGAATTATTGACGAATGTGCTGGACATGGTATCAGTCTTGATCAGCGTCGTTTCCAATACAGACTCAGTTCACGGTCAGTCTGCTGATGAGAGCCGTAAAGCTGCTTTTGCCCTTTTCAAGAAACTCAAGGTATGCTTGTTTTTAGCAGCAATAATAATCCCATCAAATGAAGAATGATCCTCACAGTTGTGAACGCAATTTATGCAGTTGCGTAAGAAGCCTGAAAAAAAAAATTCAGGACTTCAACGGGATTTTGAACCCGTGACCTCGCGATGCCAGTGCGATGCTCTAACCAACTTAGCTATGAAGCCACTGATGTTGGGAGCTGGTCAATTATGTGTTCGTAAGTTCCCGTGAAAGTGATAGATGTATATGAAATAAATCGTATAAGGACAGCGGTTATGAAAGCAAATGAATAACTCTCCTCGCAGTTGTGAACGCAATTTATACAATTGCGTAAGAAGCCTGAAAAAACAAAAATCAGGACTTCAACGGAATTTGAACCCGTTACCTCGCGATACCGCTGCGGTGCTCTAACCAACTGAGCTATGAAACCACTGATGTTGGGAGCCCATTTTTTTTCAGGCTTCTTATGCAATTGCATAAATTGCGTTCGCAACTGCGAGTATGTAAGTCTCCTTGGAATCGCCACCAACAGAGAATCGTCCTCCTTCTCCTTCTCCTTCTCCTCCTCATCCACCTCCTTCACCTCCTCCTCCTGCTCCTGCTGCTGCTGCTCCTCCTCCTCCTCCTCCTCCTCCTCGTCCACCTTCTCCACCTTCTCCTCCTGCTCTTGCTCCTCCTTCTCTTCCTCCTCCTCCTTTGTTGTCGACAAAAATCATTAGATAGTTTGGTTAAGCAGCACATTGTAACCATTTCCCACCCCTCCCCTTCCCTTTCAAACTTTTGCCTTGCAGACTACATATTGGGAGACCAAGAGGCAGCCTATCGAGGGAAGGGTGGGGTGGAGGGGTGAAAGGTAGGAGAGGGGATCTTTGCCAGCGTTGATCGTCATTATCGTTCCCCCATGAGCTAATCCTGGGACTAAGATTACCGTATAATATAATAGGCGCTCTCTTTGAAGTAAACGCTCCGACCCCCCCCCCCCCCCCCCCCCTCTGCGCTTTTAAGGTTTGTGTAAGATGCCCCTCTCTAAAAACGAGCCCCTGTCTAATAAACGCCCAGGTTTGTCCAAAAATACTAGGAAATAGTGAAATAGAGCAATTTATTCAGATTCTTGTTTGATTAACAACAGCTATATACTGTGATGAACAGATGTATTCGACGAATGCGTGTTAGTTTTATGGAGTTTCTCACGATTATGGTAATAAACGCCTCTCTCTTTTAAAGGCCTCCTAACTCTTAAACGAACCCCGCTTGGTCTTCCAAAATTAAATGGACACCCTTGACGTGTTTCAGAGACGTGTTTCATCTGCGTCGTGGATGGATATAGGTTACAAGTATTCAAATTTGTATATTATCGTTTTCAGCGCGAGTTTGCTGGCAAAAACCCTGGGGAGATAATGCAGCAAAGTAAACAACTTCTTCCTCTCCCCTCCCTCTCTCACGGCGTGCTTACAGTCTCGGCTGTCAAAGAGACACCTTCCACCTCTGCACAGGCCGGGGACAAGACCCCATCAGGGGGAGGGACAAGTTGCCAGGTATTGTGTTTAGCTTGTTTACTGTTGTGATTGAAAGTGATGTCAATAACTTGATTGATGTGTTTGAGCTTAAGGTGAGAGATTGGTGGTGATTTCTCAAAGAATTTGGGTGGAAATTTCCGTTTCGTCAGTTTGTTATTTTATTTTATTACCATTTTTTATCTGTTTTTTTTCTGCCCGCGGCCCTGAGTGGGGCAGCAAAACAACTACGGGGTAAGAATAATTGTTATGTATTGAAACGTAATTGGTGTGCGCTGTTCTTTTCGTCTCCGTAGGGTCTCCAGATCACTGGCAAACAAAGAATCAGTGCTTGGGATCTCATGGAGGGTCACAAAAACCCCTCACCCTTGTCGTGGGCGTGGTTCGGTGCGGTCCGAATTGAACGCAAGCCATTGAGATATGAACAAGACTTTCGAAGGTTACTACACCACACGCATCCAAGGCGGCGCCCTCTTAGCTACTTTCTTAATCCTGCGCCGGACAAAGAAGATGAGCAGGATGAAGAAGAGGATAGACATGAGATGGAAGCTACAACAGGAGAGCGATCCAGTCAACCATCAACTCCGCAAACACCAGCTGATAGTAAAGGTACAAAACACCAACCGTACATTTGACGCTTGGTAGTTACGAATAATTATTCGTTATTGACCAAGAGTGAGGTCGGCATGGCTAATTATTGGCCAAGTTTTTTTCCCGCGTTTTTATGCCGGACCGAGATACCCTGGGTACATGGATTTGCTTTTTCTTTCTTTCCTTATTCCTGATGATTCGTGGCGAAGCCGCGGCAGAGAGGCACAGGGAAAGGAAAAACGTCTCGGGAGCTTTATCAATCATCCTTGGTATTAAGAGATCAGAACCTGGAGCTGTAGTGTAAGACCGACACTTATTCAAGGACTTTTTAAACACAAACAAGAACGAGGCCATTATCTGGCCATATGGACCGAACAAGCCTGGGCCGGGTTGTTCGAAGCTAGGTTAAGATAACCCAGGGTTAGCGCGAACTTTGAACTCATATATTAGAGCTTAAAATTCAAATTCAGTTTAATTCTTTCTGCCTACAATTTTTTGATGATTGGATACTCTAAAAGAGTAGAGAAAATTATCCGAGAGAGTGCTTTTGATAACAAGAAAAAGAAAGCTGGGTTAAAATTTAACCCCGGGTTAGTGCTAACCGGCGTTCGAACAACTGGGCCCTGGACAATAAAGGTCTAATTTTATGGTCATAAAGAGTACTTTTACCAGCGGGACTAACGCGAGAAATCCTGAGCGGGCAAGATGGCTCTTCTTGCCCGTTTCGTTTGGTAGCCAATCAGAACACAGTATTCACTTCATCTTGCGGATTCAGCCATATAATACAGCCGATTATACAGACGTTATATGAACTGTTTCATCTAAAGTCCAGAAAGCTGCACATCGGTTTTTAGGAAGCAATTCATGCTATTTTCTATGATTCGCCTTTTAATACGTCAGTTTTTGCCCAATGATCTTACATGTAATATCACTTTCTATGTTTAGGTTCCACACCATTGGTACCTTCACAGCTGGTGATGGCCGGCCTTAACATTCACGCCATTCAAGGAAACGTGCCCCCTAATCAGGTTGCTGTTCCAGAAGGCAAACAGGCCAAAAAACAGGCTGCCAAGCGTCCCAAGATGTCACGCAAACCTCCGGGCCATACAGCAACGCACAAGAAGATGCAGCAACAGTTACTTCAACATCAACAGCAACAGCAACAGCAGCAGCAGTACATCCAGGCGCCGCCGGCTGGAATGATGTTCGGCCAAACAACTCAGCAGCAACAGCAGCAACAGGTCCTCTTTCAGCAGCAACAGCAACAACAGCAGCAGCAGAGGGGACTTGCGCAGGCAGGCTTGCAGCCTCAACCACAGCATAGGTGGGTAGTCAATAGGAAATTACTGGTGTAGATGCACCCTGGCACGACCTAGAACAACTTGTGCGAAAACCTGCTTGTGAAGATGCCTCCTAACACGACTAAGGATAATTTGTTAAGGAAACCTTGTACCCTTGCACGACCTAGGACAACTTGTTAAGCAAAACTTGCTCGTGTAGATGCGACCGCACACGACCAAGAAAAACTTGTCAAGGAAAGGTTGCCAGAGTAGATGCGACCTCGCACAACCTAGGATAACTTGTTGAGGAAAGCTTGCTCGTATAAATGCATCACTCTTTCTTGGTTCATTTCTTTACCGTCCGCGCACTCTTTCACGTTTAAAGGAGGACGGTCAACGTAACACGGCTAATTTTTCTCGTCTTATCATTTTCTTAAATTCCATCTTAGCGTCAAGGGAAAATACTTTTCGGTAGCTATATTTTGAATGATCAATTGACAAATTTGTGACTCTGAAGTCAAGTGCTAAATAGTTTTTTCTTCGGAAGGTTGTCAAATCCGGCAGGAATTAATAACACGTTAACGGACCTAAAGATGCTTGTTTCTCACTCCGTGGCCTCGCAGAACCCGCTTGGACACCCAACACAGAGGCCAAATGCCCAGCTACTTCAGAGAATTCGACAAAAACAACAGCAGCAACAGCAACACTCGCAGCAACAACAACAACAGACTCAATCTCTTCAGCAAGCCATGTTTATGTCCCAGCAGCCATCTCTTATCGCACAGCAGTTGCAGTTAGGACAAAATCCAATTTCGCAGCAACAGCCGCAGCAACAACAACTGCAACAGGTCAACCAGCAACTTAGGCATTTACCACAAGCTAGCCAGGTAGGAAATTTTTAGAACCATTATCACGCTTATAATCATCCGAACCGATGGAAGCCAATCTACATACAGACTTAAGTGTTGATTCTAGATAGTCCCGTTTCGCATCAGGGGTTTTTCTATCTGTCTCGATCCGCTTGAGTCATACGGGGACAACTCGGACGATGGAGACCACCCCGGACGATTATATGGAGTCCAGGGGTGCTTATCATTTACATTAACCACCCGGGTGGGTGTGCATAGACTTACAGAAAGGTGAGAGGTGAAAGAACGACCAGCTACAAGGTATATCCAAATCAGCCTAACAGATTATTAAGTGATGAAAAATTGCATCGCCTCAAATCACAGCCCATATTCCCTGCAGCTCCCGAAACAGAATGGCGGAATTATTTGATTCACTTACCGAAATACACTATTTGTTTTTTCTTTCTCAGCTTCAAGCGGTCCAGAGTACAGGTCAGATGCACTCGAATCAACAATACACTTTCACTCAACCCCAGCGTCCGCAGTCTCTGACCATTGGTAGGACCCAGGTCGCTACTCGTCCCGATCTCGTCTCTACACCATCAACGCCGACGACCATGACACTTCCGTCTTCTCTTGGAGGCATGGTCACGCAACAGCAGCCATTCAACACCGCCGGTTATCAAGGTACATTTGGCACCTTTGCGAGTCAG
This sequence comes from Porites divaricata, assembly GCA_038088405.1. Taxonomy (NCBI): domain Eukaryota; kingdom Metazoa; phylum Cnidaria; class Anthozoa; order Scleractinia; family Poritidae; genus Porites; species Porites divaricata. The sequence continues at coordinate 10,449,498 of JBBMOI010000010.1, read as the reverse complement.
AAGAAATCCGGTAGTTAAGTTTATAAGAACCCAACAGAGTCCTTTTTTATCGACAAATTGTAAATTTAATATTATCCACAACCCTCAGGGCTTTTCAAAGATAATTTACAACACTGGTTGGGGGAGTGTTTCCAAGACTGCTTATGGTGCAGTGATGCTGCCTCCCAACCCCACACTCCCTGGGGGTGTGAAATTTGAGACCACCACACCAGGCACTACCTCCCCTACTCTTTACTAACAATGCGAGTTCTTTGACCTCCCACATAATAAACTATTTGTGCAAGGTTTGTGAGACGGGGTCTACGGTTGTCGTCCTTATCCGAGAAGACTAGAAGTCTAACTGTTTGCAAATTTCATTACAAAGACAGCACTTTCTCCTCAGATATTTTAAGACCCTGAGTGTTGGCCGAGAATTCTGATATAATCGTAATCATGTGATGACGAACGTTTTTTTTTTTCCAGTCACATCGCACTATTTGTAATAGGGTATTGAAGCGAGATTAAAGTGGTTTCCTTGGCGATTAAACTTAAAGTTTTGTTGTTGTTGTTGTTGTCGTGTTCTGCCCTTAATTCCTTCGTGGTGTTGCTCTAATATCTACTTTACTAGTGATTGAATTTAAAACCTCAAAATAAAAAATGTTGCAGTTTTATACTGGTTTTCTCTCTCGTAGGTCTAACTGTATCCCAGGCGCTGACGAGAGCTATACAACCTCAACAACAACAGCAAGCGCAACAGCAGCAACAGCAGTTTACGTTAACTGGTCAGCGGACTATTCAACCACAACCGCAAGCCACGTTACAGCATAAAATGCCTGTGTCATCGGGCCATGCGCAAATGAACGCTGTCTCGCAGATGCAGCAAACGCTTCAGTCACAATACCAGCAGAGCAATATCGACAGACAACAACAACAGAGGCTACTAGCGGCTGCAGCTGCTCTACAACAACAGCAGCAACAGCAACAACAGCAGCAACAACAACAAAATCGTCATTCGACTGCTGAGCTGTTTAGACAGCTACAAAGGCAATTTTCAGGTAAAAAGTGTTAACCTATTTGTCCGATGAATTGTTGTGAATAATTAAGGGCTTGGGCAACACGTAAGTGATCCTCACTATCACGAAATCTGCAGTCTGATTGGTTAACATATTCACTATCTGTTGCGTGATAGAAAGCGAGTAGTGAGCCAAAGTTTTGAGGAAAAACAAGACAGTAACAACTTCAGTTCATAAAATGTTCACTGAAGGAGGGAGGGAGTCATTAGCGCACGAAATCCACGTGGTCAGGAGCACTTTATAGGTGCTACTAGTGCACATTAGTAAACCAATTCTCTGTCACAGTGATATGGGCATCCCTGCTTTTTGGACATCCCCATTCCCAAACGCTAGTCAGTAGTGATGTGGGCATCCCCTGTAACCCAAACCCAAACCCGAATCGCTAAGGTAATGTGAGAAGGGGATGCCCATATCACTAGGGTTTTGGGGATGAGGATGCCCAAAACGTGGGGATGCCCATATCACTGTAACATCGCCATTAGAAGCGAGAAGGAAACTGGGTCAAGTTTACTTTCGCAAAGACTTCTCGAAACGTTACTAAGGAACCAAAGCTGACCAATAGCTGACCGGCGCGCCCCGTGCAACGATCCAACAAGTCTTTGGGAAAGTCAACTCGGCCCAGTTTCCTTCTCGCTTTTAAAGTGACAATTGAGATTCCATGATCAGCGGCAGATTACAAATCCTGGTTCTTATTTGTGCAGGCCAAGAGATGTCTCTACCGCAGCAGTTTTCACAGACCGCTGACATGTCCCTTCAAAGACAGCTGTCGGCACCGCCTGAAATCGGGCTTCCGAGGCAGGTAACATCTGCCCAAGATATCTCTTTTGCGCGGCAGCTCTCTACTCCAGCACCTCAGGACCTTACTCAACAGGCCCAGCAACAACAGTACACTACAAACCCTCAATATCAGGGCCCACAGTTTTGAGGATGCTTGTGTAGAGATAGTTATCAGCAGCAAGAGCAGCAGCAGCAGCAGCAGCAGCAGCAGCGGTCGTTTTGCGACGCATGTGCATTTCATGTCAAAATGTTTCCAAAATGTTTGTTTTGTTCTACCAATGAAGATCTCAGGGTTTTTGACCTTTTGCTTTTCATAAATTATCCTACATGTGCAGGTAGAGTATTAGTAAAATCCTACTCGTGGTCTATTATCAATGCTGCGTTCTGATTGGTTGAGCTTCTACTAGGCTATAAGTAAAAGCCCACTAGTAGCGAAAAGCGCCGGGTTTTTGGCGGCAAAAAAGGATTAAAGTCTTGCTTTAAGTTGTTTTGTCTCGATATTTCTGACCAACTAGTTGGATTTTACTAAAACTATTATTCCTCTTTCCCTCATGGCCTCTACGTCAATAGTCCATTCGGCCTTCGGCCTCATGGGCTATTGACTCAGAGCCCATTCGGGCTCGAGGAATAATTGTTAATTATCACATGACCTGCATTGGGAAAACAAATTATAAAATTTAAAGAGGTCTGTTGAGAAACTGTTCTGTCTTCTATCGACTTGTACATCTTCGAAAGAGACAGAGATATGTAATGTATAATGTATACTTTAATGACCCTTTCGTCGTTATGAGTGACAGCAAATTAAAATTTGAATCACTGTCTTAATATGATCGTTGTTGCCGTTACCGTCACAATCTTCAGGTCTCCTTAGGAAACTTTCCTTTTCATTTCTGTATTGTGGCAAAATTTTAGCGCACATGCGTCGCAAAACTGACCTGGAGCTTTTTTGACAAAACCAACCGCTTTTAGACTTCGCTGTGTTGAGGCGTGTTATATCTCGAACACAATGTAAGTGTCGTTTATACGGGGAAACCAAGACTCGTCTTAAATCCGACACGAGCTGTACGATTTATACGAGCATATGCCGTTGCGCGTCTTATTTCAGGGGCGCAGACTTTCAATGGCAATTAAAATAGGAACTCGGCTTTTTTTTTTCTCCTCATTTAAAAAGCACTTTTGACTATTTTACTGCTAAAAAATACCAAAACATATTCTTTATCATTTCAATTTACAATACTCGTTATTTTTGTAAATAGTAGTCAAGGCGAAATCATTACTAATGTATAATATATCTTTTGATTTCTTGCTATGCAAAGCGAGCAAGTGTTAAATAAATTTTTTTGGTAAAAATGTTATTGTGTTTATTTTAACTTTTTTTTTAGCCCTTTCCCGATTTTTTCTTGAGAGGAGGGTGTGACTAAACAATGGCTAACCAACTGAGCAAACTTGGGGACCATTGCGCTGCCGGATGGGGGTGGGGTAGGGGAGATGCTATTTTTCCTTGGCCAGAGCGTTGCTTGTGCGAAAACATGGATCTTTTTAATTATTAGTTTTTTAAGTAGTTTTTTTTCTCTTTTTTGTGGAAAGTTGATACTCCTTGACCCAGTTGTTCTTAGGCCGATTATCGCTAACCTGGGGTAAAATTCTAATCCTAGTTTCTTTTCTTTTATTCACAAGCATTTTCTCCGACAAATTTCTCTATTCTATGTACTGCATCCTCTAAACAAATTGTAGACAAAGAGAGTTAAATCGATTTTGCTATTTAAGCTTTCACATGTGGAATTCAATTTCAGACCAACCCTGGGTTATCTTAACCCAGCTTTGAGCAAACCGGCCCTGGTGGTTTCCGTTCGTAAATATTGTTGTTGATTTTGTTGATTATGATAAATCGGTTGGTTTAGCGGTATTGGCGCTATGTGTTTTTTTCTACTTGTTTCTGATCTGTGAGTTGTAAAAATACAAGCGGTTTTACAAGAAGTGTTGTTCTCAGCTTTTTTTTTTTTTCTCAGGGTACGCCTCATTGCAAGGACCAACGACTTCAAAACTATTTGAACAACCGTAGATGTTTTCATTTTTATCTTTTCTCTCTTTCCTTTGTAGTAGTTTGTTTTGTTTGTGTCTGTGACATTTGTTTTGTATATTGGTTTTAGAACTGAGCAGCGTGGATTTACAAGACCTACCGTAAATCCTCTATTAAGCCCCCCCCCCCCCCCCTCTCAAATAAGCCCCCCCTCTCTAATAAGCCCCCCCTTTTCAGAGGAGGAAAGTTAATAAGCCCCCCCTCTCTATTAAGCCCCCCCTCCCCCTCCCCCAATCCTTATTCTTCACAAAAAAATTAACGATTAACGTGGACTGATCAGTTATGATTTATTCAGGCTGGAAGTTCATATTGTTTTTGGTCTTCGGCGGCATGACCTCCAACTTCTTATGCTTAACTTTCTCAATTTTGCGCTCTAGCTCTCTGTACAACGCGTAAGTCTACTCTGTCTCATACCACGGTATTTTGCTACAGGTGATGCGTTTCGCTAAATTAAATAAGCCCCCCCTCTCTATTAAGCCCCCCCCCCCCCCCCCCTCAAAAGTGCTTGAAAAAAATAAGTCCCCCGGGGGACTTAATAGAGGATTTACGGTACTTAACCGTAAATACCCACATAAATCCTATCCCTGCGATCCCTGCGCCAGTCCCTGTGAGGAATCTGTTCTCTGAAAGCGCGGGGAAATCGTGGCAGCCGCCACTGCGACGACCAGAACTTAGCCAATCAAAAGGAGGGAATAACGTAGCCGGCCAATCAGGTAGCAGCCTGGCTCCTTCTGTACAGGTTTGCATCGCCGGATGGCAAACACAGAGAATTTTTGTTGTTGTTCTGTCGTTGTTCTGCGTTTTCAGCGAACTTTCTTTCTTGTAACAACTATGAATTTAAGCTATGAGAGGACAGTGACTTATTTGCCTTGGCAAAGTTGAATCTGTGTTAAACGAAGCTCCAAAACGTTGCGAAGGAAGAATTGATGTTCAGCATTTCGGCGTTCAAGGTAAGCTTCATTGTTATGGAACGCCAACACTGTCACATGTCTTCCGATGAGTATTATATGCATTCGGGACACCATTATATCTAGTACTCATACCTTTATGAGCGGTCCATCAATGAATATATTGACATATTTTCCTTATATACGGAGTCCACAAAATAATATATTGCGTGCCTACTGTGATATACGCAGTGCATTTTTCATTATATCGCATGCTTTTGTCGATATGTACAGTGCACGTTTTAGTATGTGTTGTCAAAACTTCGTTATATGTGGTTCATTTTCTTATCGTTTGGCATTACGTTCACTACGGTTGACTGCTTGTGGACATTAACGCAGCATTGACCTCCACCAGCAATGTTATGAGCAGTACAAAAAGTTTGATGAGCAAACTTTCTGATGATATACCCACAATGCATCACAGGAATGTTAGTTTCCAAGCTCCCTCGTTTCCTTTGACGGAGTCTATGGGCGCTTTCCATTCAACCAAAAATTCCGGTAATTTCGGTTGCTACATCAAATGGAACGGACCATTTCGGTTTGGTCCGACCGGAATATTCGGGACCAGCTTTGAAGGTGGTCCTCTTTGACCGGTCTAGTCATTTCGGTCGGTCGGACCGAAATGTCCCTTTCCATTTGACAAAATTGTTGTCCCCAGTACCACTCTTTTGTATCCTGCTTGCAAGAACAATAACCAAGCACGCGGTGGCTTGGGTCGGGTCTGTGCAACCGGAATGAACCGTTCCATTGAACACGTAAAATTTCCTGAATTCCAAACCGGAATTTTTGTTGAATGGAAAGCGCCCTATATCAAAGCCGTTCGAAAAACGCGCCGAAGTCGAAATTCCCGACCGTGCTAGGTGAGAAGAACGGTAGGTTCAGTCTCCATCCTTGGTTGTCTCGGTGCACCCGCGACTGCGAATTAACTTTTCATGTATACTTAATTCAATGTGCTAGGTTCAGCTCATGAAGAGTTCGACGTCTGAACTGGCCCTAAATCTGCGTACAGATTGTAAATTGGGGGCAAATTACAAACCATGTTGAATTTCATTGGGAATCGTTTGTAAAAACCTGTGTTCCAGTTTCGGTGTCTACTTTTCATGTTTAAAACCTGGTTTAATTAGACATGTTTATTTTGTTTTGGTAGGGTATTACTTTTGTTCGCACTCTGAAACTTTTTAGTAAAAAGAAACATATTTTGATATTTTGCGAACCAATGAAACGTTTTCACATTAATAAACCGTCTTACTGTAAATTAGTCTCCTTCGCAGCCACTCAGGCGTGACTCCGGCCCGAGCAGCTGCGAAGGAGACAAACTGCGTGAGGGACCTTACGATCCGACAACGGTAACGTGCATGAAAACGTCGCTGAAATATAGAGTTCGCATCCTTTTAAACTTTTTCGCGATTACCCCAATTCGCCCTGTTATTAAAAAGAAGTGAATTTTGATTGGAGCTAAAGGGAGGGGACCGCGCCCGAATTCAGACAAAGATGGTAGAATTTATCGCCTTGCCGTTTCCTGTTCTCAAATAAACTTAAAATTTGGTCCGTTTCACGTCTTAGTTGTGCAGGGAAAAGAAAGAAATGTACAAAAAAAGCGTGATGCATGTGCAGAGTTGTTGTTTTGCTAATTAAACTTATTGGCTGTTTTGCTTTTTTAGGTTCCTGTTGCCGTCGCCGTCGTAGTTTCGTAGGGTCCCTAATGATCTACTAGCCGGAGGCGTTTAAAAGAGAGACGTGTTAATTCTAATAACTGTAACAAACTCCACAAAACTAAATAAATATGCTTTCGGCGAATGTATCACCGGATTTTATAAATAGCAGTACATCCAGTCCATCCATTGACACGGCTAGGCCGATTGGAGATCCATATTGTTTTTAGTTTCTAAAGTTAAACTTCTATGTCAGAATCTCTACTTTTAACTTGACATTAAACAAGATGCAATGTGCAAACTCTTATTATCTTGTAATTAAAAGAAACGAAATAAATTTGCTCTGTTTCTATATTTCCTGGTAGTTTGGAGCAACTGTCTTGCGGGGCCTCTAGAAGACAGGGGGAGTTAATGTTAGAGAAGGGCGTCCAATACAAACTAAAAGGCGTTTATTAGATCATTAATGGTTTTTTATTTGCCGGTGGTTTCATGCATGTAAATAAAGCTTAAATAGGATAAGGAATCTCCTTGACAGTTTGAACGCAATGGAATTTGGTGTCGTTTCATTGTCTTTTTCTGGGACGTTCGGCCCGTACAGTAGAAATTGATTGAAATATAAAAATAGAAAATTGAATATTAGAAGCGCTGAATAACTCGATGTTTCAACTTCTGGAAGTGGTATTCGGTACGGAAAGCTAAAGAGGCAAGATTTGCTTTACAATTTACCAAATGTATTATGTTTTATTTCACTCATCTCTCAACCACTATCTGAACACCCGAACAAGCTATGGTTCTCGTCGAGCGGTTTAGACGGTTTAAGATCTCTGCAAGCGGTTTTTAAAACCAGATCATAACGTCTTTGATGTTTGCTTAATGGTTACTTACTTTTAAAGGCATGATTTTATACAATTATGAAATGTCATAAAAAAAAAAATTAATATAGTTGATTTTTAAGAAGGCCAGTTAGCAGGAAAATACTGCCCTAAATCTTACTCTACCTAAATCCTCATGTTTTCAAACAAAAATAAGAATAAAAGATGTCAAAAAATAAATATATTTACAATAGACGTTGAAATATTCTCTTTGCTGCTGAACCCCAAAAGGTCTACTTTTTGGTTGTTTAAGTAGTCTATTTTGTAAGGTATTTCATTTGTATTTTGGTCCCACTATGGCTTGTTTAGTCTAGAAGCGCAGTGTAATTTGTTTGCTTGATTGTTCTACAAAGCTACCGGATTAGACCGCTGTAATTGAAGAACGATAAAAATCCTTCAGGTAGGTAGATTCCGCTTCTCACAGCACGGTTGTCGCGAACCAAATTTAACCCATGGATTCTATTTTTTTGAAAAAAAAATCCTATGGAGAGTCACAAATCCTATAGGCTTTTATGACATACTGTGGTCGCATAAGTCACTATCGGGGAAATGACGTCTGGGAAAACAAAAAAATTATGGAATAAGGGCCAAGTCGCACAAGAGGACAAAACTTTATGTCAAAAATCTGTCATCACAATGAAAAACCAAGTGCGACCGGTTTGTTCACCAAAGGACAAAATTTGGTCGCGGACGGACAAACTTCAAAGATGCCGTCGACTACCTCTGGGGCAGGCCAAATTGAGACAAATAGCGAGGGTGTTTTAATTCGGAAATGATTTGACAGGTGATATGTAGCAGAGTATCTATGCTATAGTCTTCGTTGTAAAATTAATTACGTTCTCATTTCGCAACAACATGAATCCCGGCGCGGGCGACCAATTTTTTTCCGTACGAATATCCACAATATCCACCAGGATGGATCTATCCTTTGCCACGCCCTTACATGGTTAATGATCGAGGAAATCCCAGCCCATCTCCTTCGACCACGAGTACTGACTCGGAGACTGCGAGCAGTCCCTCTTCAGTCAGTCAAGTCTAAGCTCGCTTCTTGTTTTTTGCCGTGTCGCTCACTTGGCTCGATTTCCTCGCTCGCGTGACCATCCTGAGGGACTGCTAACAGTCTAACTGACTCGTTGCCAGAATCCCTCCAGTTCAGCGAAGATAGCTCAATGCCGGCATCAACCTCATCCTCTTCGCGCCGTGCATCTTCGTCAGCCAAGAACAAGAAGGCTCAGGACAGATGGAGTAAAAAAGAGGAGAAGCTTTTAGTTCAACTGTGGCCTGAAAAGCATGATCAGTAAGCCGAGAGTCAAGGAAAACCTGGGCTCACAGCATGGTGTTGTGTTTTGTTCACAGATTTTGTTCTTTATAAGTGCGACTGTAGCCTTCCGGACAAATTTTTTGTCACTGGCCGATTTCAAGTCGGATTTGTCCAGAACAAATCTGAAATTGTCCTCTAGTGCGACTTGGCCCTAAACCTTTAATCAGTTCAATAAAAAGGAATTGTTGAGTTTCTTTTAAAACTACCTCAAATAAAACGAATAAACTCGTTGGTCTTGCTTTCTCGGGCGAAAAATCAAACACGGCAAAAAACAGTTGTCACTTACAGCAAAAAATTATCGATCTTGGCCGTACCGTCAACCCTCATCGTCCTAAATCTTGCCAGTTAGGTACTGCTGAAATCTAGATCGTGAAGCACTTTCAGTTCAACTTTTTAAAACGTTCAAGACTGCTACAACAGCTCGTTGGGAGTCTTTTCATCCACGTAGCTATTTCAGTTCTGTTTCTTTTGCCCCATAATAGGGTGATGTTTGGTAAAACAATCATTCATCTATGACAAGGGATTTTATCAAAACACTCTTCAATGAAATGAAGCTGTAGTCTTGCAACAGGATGTAAAACAATTTTGGTTGGTGAGTTGCAAGCAAAGGTTATATAACATTCTCTATTGCTGGTTTTCAGTGTCACGCCATTCAAAATAGATCAAAATAAAAATCTAGCCTGCGTAGCAAGCGTTTCCGTTTGGTTTTGGAGCAAAGAAAGAACCGAGGAAAGGTATTCTAGGTTTTGGCCGCGCGAGAAATGAAACAAGAGCCAAAAAAATGAAAGTGGGGGGAGGGGGAAGGGAAGGAAGGAATACCGTTTCCTTCCTTTCTTCCCCACCCCCTCCCAGCTCTTTTATTGGCGCCATTTTAGACTCTCGTTCCTCGTTCTTTGCTCCTAAACCGCACGGAAACGCTTGCTACGCAGGCTAATAAAAATCAAAACCGTCCAATAGATAAAGTCCAGAATCTGGGAAATGAAAGGAGGTACATATACAAAGACCCTCGCCAAGATTCAGTTTAGAGGAATATTTCGTACACGAGATATCCGAAGAAATGTTTTACCCAAACTTATAGAGATTTGTATGGAGACGCCATGCTGGTGCTCACCTGGATGAGCTCCAACATGGCGGAAGGAAACCAACAGAAACATCTGTTACCAAGTTTTGCTACGAAAGCGTGAGTTTATTCCTCGAGAAACTCATAAACATTAAAGTAATACTTTTTCTAATACATGAACTGCAAAATTTCGTGAAATAAGTCATTTTTTTAACCTACATGACAGCTCTCTTGGCCGTCATGTAAATGCCGCGTCACGCAAAAACTCAGAAATTCAAGCGTCCTCTATCACAAAACCAACAACCCTTTTGAAGCGAAAATTTGTATGAAAATTAGTTTTCAGCTGCTCTAATGCATCGTGAAAGTCAAATCTCGGTAGGAAGGATAGTTTTTTAGTTTAAATTTTAGTGACGTCATGTGAAAACGGCTTTCATTGATCTTGAAATTGTCATAATTTGTTTGTTTACTTTGGCAAATTTCTAGGAGTCGATGCGTAAATCGCGGAACTAATCCCTTAAATTAGACACGCCCATTTATCCCCTTCTAGTCATCCAAATAGGTTTATCGCTTGATGTCCTCTCCGGCAACCGCAACCGGTGGGTAAAGCTCTACACTGTATGAAGAACTGTTTTGTTGACTGTTACGCGAACAGAACTGAATTGTTTTATCCACAAGACACAGAATTATCTAGTAGGTAGGGCTGCTCACTTCATGAACTAATCAAGGATAACAGCAACCTTAACCTTAATTAACATTTTTTTCATGAGAACAAAATGAAACCCTGAGTTAGTAAAAAATGTTTGTGTGACAACAAGAGTAAACAATTTTTAGAAAAAAATTTGCCTGGACACCAGATACATTCCTTTCAGTTGCTAAAGTGCTGAATTTTTTATTTTTATTATCATTATTTTTTTTAAGGTTGTACTTTATCTCTTTTTAAATATTAGCATCTCGGAACTCAACGATTGTTTGATTGTCGTAATCTTTGATCAGCAGGTTATCTTTAATGCGTGCGACCGTAATATAAATTTCTGAGTGACTTAAATTCAGACCGGGCTAAATAAAAAAGACGCCTTTGGAGTTGTGAAACTTTTGATTGTAAACCAGTGTTAAGAAACAGTATTTAACATATCCCAGCTGAGGAGATCTTCTGAGGGTCGGGCCCAACCATTTTAATTTTTAACCTTTTTAATTTTTGAAGAAAAACCTCTAATCCATTCTAGCCAATGATTACATCTTCTTATTATCGTGTTCAAAAATACGACCTTTCAGGTTAGTTCCATCCAAAAAGGGCAGTCAAAAAACATTTCCTCACGTAGGCGTGTCTGACAAGTCTGTCTTGTGATTTCTTCCAATTGGTAACTTGTCGGAAAGTCAAGACTTCCGCGGATAAAGACCACCCGAATGTTTCTAACCGAAAGTAGCTTATCTCAGAAGAAGGTGATAAGGTTTGTGAGCTGTCAATGTCTTGTGTCTGAGGATCGGGGTTAGAAAGACGTCTCAACCTCGCCACTGAACTGTCTTAAAAGATCAAGGAACAGTCAGAGAATACACCAAGGGCATTAATTCAATCGTAACACATTTTGCGAGTTCAAACAATACCGCAAAGCTATTATTCCACCATACTTGCAAATGTTTAAACCAAAAGAGCCCCTTACTTTCGGATTCCTCGTTCCAAGTGTAAATTCGACGATTGTTATCTTAAGAAAGATTATTTATAACCACTTATCGTTAATCTATTTTGTTTAAAACTTATCTTTAATGGCCACTGAAACGATAGTTTTAAAGGCGGTTGGAAGTATCATGTCTTCTTCTGCTTTTTCACTCAACATCTGGATGAAAATAACCTCCCCCTTGATCCGGCTTTCGGATTCGGGTGCGATCAAAAACTATTTAAGTTCATGCTAGCAGGGCTAACTGAAATGTGATCAGCAACATGATCCGAAGGCAGAACAAAAAAACAACTCTGAAACCTGCAAGCCGTCCAGTTCGACAGGTTTAAAGTTAATTTGCTTTCAGGCACACACTCCGGCGGACGCATTATACCAGCGCAACAACCGCAAAATTGTTGGCTATAACTGTTAACTTCCCCCACCTCCCCCCCGCCCCCCCCCCCCCCAAAAAAAAAGCATTAAACAGTGATAAAAAACGTGAGAAACTCAAGATTTACAGGATTTCAATAAAAGCTATAGGACTGTTGTGGATTATTCTGAAAAAGGGTTTGTTGATTTGTGGCGGACAAATTTTTCATGATCCCTTTAAAGTGCGGAATTAATCTGGAAAGGTCAGGGCCAAGGCTCGATTACATAAGAAGATTACTATTAAAGAGGTGAATAATTCCTAGGCGTTTGGTCGAAACTTAGGTATAGTTGTTGGAGGTTAACTAAAGCACAACCTGGTCTGTGTTCTTTTAGGTTTACATAAGTGAGGAAGAGGGAACTTCCCTCCTAAGTAGAAACTGGGAAACCTTTTTGAAAAGATAGGTAGAAAGACACAAATCTACACTCAGTAGATTTGTTCATCTTTAGCCGAAAGACAAAAAGCTTAGCATAAGACCCTTAACTACTGAACTTAGTGATTTTACAGCAATTGTAGATAGTTGGCCTCCCAATATGGTTAGGTCTCCCTTTGGTGTTCACAGTTTTCGAAGGAAGGCATGGTCCTGGGTCTTTTTTTAAACACACATCACAAAATAAAGAGTGTCAAAGAAAAATTATACAACTCTTTGCACAATTTCACTTTATAGTCTGAGATGGACTGCCTCCTCACAGATAAATCCTTAATTTGACTCCTCTTTTGTAGGGACATGTGTGCAAAAGCACGACAAGTCATTGTTCCTTTACTGCAGCCTCAAGAGTGACACCAAAAAATCAATTAATATGGAAGGAATGCAGACGAATTTGTTGAAATCAACTGATCAACATAACAAGTTTTTAAAATATGTTTAGTATTGTTCTTGCGGCTTCGTGTCTTATTTTACCTTCGAGACAGGGCATATCATGCCCCAGTGCTCATAAGGGCGGTAACCTGACCAATTTAGAGTGGTTTTTTTTATACATTCAGGCCTTTACGTGGCGCAGTGCAGACGCAAGACATCCAGGAGTACACTCGACACGCCTAACAAGGTATAAGATGTTATTTACAGTAGATAGGCTGTGAAATATTCAGATTGTTGATTGTTTTATAATAACAACGTAGTAACAATAGCTTAAACCTTCCACTTGAGAATGGATTCTTAAATTTAATGGTCGCAATATTTGCTTATAAATTTCTCTCGGAAATTACAATTATGGAGTATACTGACATAAATCAACCACAAGAATAGAGTCATCGAGGTGTAATAGGTAATTCTCAAGTTTTAGGGAGCTTATAAATGTAGGGTAAATACCATGAAAAGGAGTGAAAGGGGCTCGTGGCAAGCAAACTGCGAAGCCCTACGTGCAATAGGGATAAGTCAATCAATAACTTATCCTGAACGGAACAAAAAGATTTTCTTTTAGGGTTTGTGGTTTATGGTCTTTGATTAGTGCTTTGTTTGACCGGTCCTATTTGTTTTCAACGCGGAAAGGAAATATCCTTTGTGCGTAATACTGAATTAAATCATGACGCCGCAGGTCAATATCAGGATCAATTATTTGTATCATTTCGTATGAGGGTGACGAAAAATTCGCCTATTATTTCGAAACAATCGATACGAATCCAAAGAAGACGAAACTAAATTTTTAACAGGTAACAGAAACCCATATAGAAAACCTAGTATAGCCATGAAGCTACGAGAGTAAACTCAAACTTCAATGTTACAGACTATCCCTCAACTCTATCCTAAATCCATCTCCATCTCTACTACCGAGCGGCGATGACGAGGTACAAGTAACACTGATACTGACACAAAACCCAGGGTCTGGAAGGAGTTTCTCGTGATCCATGAATTAATCAGTAACTGACAAAGCGTGAATCAGGAAAACTCATGAAATACAGTCGTGATTCTTGAATTATATATTCACTGTGACGGGTGATCCTTAACATTGTTGTCCGTGAATCGAGATTTCTAGCGAGAAAACAGATGTAAGTGTCGTTACAAGTGTTCGAAGTTAAACCACGTGAACGTGATCAAAAATTGCAGAACTTTAATTGATTTTATAGCAGTAAAATTCATTGCCAGTCAACTTTGTAGTCTTCGAACAAAAAGCAGAGAATCATCAGTTTGATCAACATATTTTTTGTTTCCTTTCCATCACAGGGCCATTTATATAAGACCAACTTTTGCTTATAGTAGTCCAGAAACCACTAAGAGGTCATTGATGGACTTGATCAGTCCATCACCTAATCACATGATTCGTAAATGAACGAAACTTTAATCCGAGATTCGAGATCCAGACACCCCATTCCAGACCCTGAAAACACACCGTTTTATGAAATCCAAGTGGCACCCAGTGCAATTTAAAATTCAGTTCCTAAGGCTAGTTTTAGTTGTTTTCGACGAGTTCAAAATAGGGGCACCCAATGTTAATTTTCGGAAAATATCTGTTCGGAAGACGATTTGAGATCTAGAATTTTCGGAACATTTGTTGTAAAATTTCTTGCTTGCCTGCCTCTCCTAGGATAAAAAATGGTATAATTGCTCATTTTTAACGGAACTTTACCCTAAAAAGGTCACCTAGAATTTTCGGAAGCCTTTTTACTAGCTGAGATTTTCGAAAAGGTAAGTTTTGATCCCTATAATTTTCGGATTACTAGACTTTCAGCTATGAAATCCGAACAAATGAAAACTTTTTAGGGGATAAAAATATGCCTATATCTACCGTTTAAATAGTGAAATACGTTTAACAATACTATGTTTAAGTGGTTTTGAACTATATTCCCGTTGGATGCCCCTGTTCAAAACCTCAGTTGTTAATGCCAGTATCTCAAAGGACAGTAACGTTTAAAACCTTATCTGATTATATTTCATAGCTTGAAAAACTCCTCTAGTTGTTGATGTTCGGCAGACCAAAGGTAACCTTTCACATTGACGTAAATCATAAATTGATCCTGACAAATATTGCTGACGTCAATTCGAGAAACGCACCTGTCTATAGACAAATTGCTTTCATTTTTAGGGTTGGTAGTTGTGTTAATAAGTACGTAAAGGAGGACATGAGAAAAGGCTATTTAGATTTTTGGCTGTTTCTAGCTGTAGTTTACATCTATTGTTTATAGTTTCAATCTTGCTTGTTTTATTCTTGCTTTTTTAAAAAAAACAAACAAACAAACAAACAAAACAGAAAGGAGTCCGTATGGTTGTATTTTTATACATTATGTAAGTTAGATAAATGCAGCACTAGATCTGTAGTCGGTGAGGTCTCACACGACAGGCTAGATTCAAATCGTCCTCATTTTGAAATCTCGACACAAACGTTTAAAATTTGTTAGCTCCCTTTTGGGCGGAGAAGCGACGACCGGAAATACGTCTTCGTTTTCACGGCTAAATGACAAACACCTTAGTCAAAGAAAATCGTGTTACCTGAAGTATCACTTTTCACATGCTCGTTTTTATTGGTTTTTCAAATGTACGTAGTTGTACACGTGTGCTTAAAAAAATTTTGAAAAAGTGCGAAAAAATTTTTGATCTCAGGAGAATTACATAAGAGATAGACGGCGTCAACCAACAGCTTTTAGAGAATTCATGCGACTTTCCTTTGAACTGAAATTTGTGGCCGAAACCAGCAATTGTAACCCTCGATAACCCTAAGGGGGTGTTTACATGAGAACACTCGCACCGGCGCGAGTTTTATACCGACATGACTTTTTGATTTCGTATCGCGTTTACATGATGACTGGGTCATTTTACATCTCGTTATTTGAAGGTACATTTCATGTTGATAAAATGCAAGTGTGATTCAAAATCGCAAACATTACGCATGCGCTACCGGTTCCAGTCTACCGGCAAAACGATTTCACACCGAAACGGGTGGTCGTTTCGCGTTTACATGATACCGTTGGGAGATTTCGTACCGGAGTGAAATTCTCGCCCCGGCACAGGAACCGGGGTGAACTCACGCCGGGGTGACTCGCACCAGAATGAAATTTGTGGTGGTATCATGTAAACAAATATAGAGCCATGAGAGAGAACCGGGGTGAACTCGCTCTGGGGCGAAAGTCGCCCCGGTGTCATGTAAACACCCCTTAACTCTTGATAAATTGAATCTTTCGTTCCTTTCCCTTTTAGGTTCAAGTTACAATGAGTTCACTGTATTTTGTTTATTTCTCTATTCTTCCTGTTAAGAGCATGAAATAGAAAGGCTTTAACAAATCCACCCCAATCCGATAAGTATCACTTATTGGTAATCTTAATCTTGTCAAAATATAGAAGGAAAATTGTTTATTTTTTTATTATCATTATTTTGTTGTTGCTTATTTTTTAGTGTTTGCTACTAAAACACTTAGAAATGCATGAAGATTTAATTCCCCTTTAATCTTACACCCGTGAATTTAAAACGCTCTACTGGTTGAATGATAATAACTGTGATGGCGTCAAAAAACAACTTCAATCTTTAAAGGATGAGAAAGCGCCTGGTCCTGACAATCTTTATCCTTGACTACTTGAGCTAGCTGCAAACGACATCGCACCAATCATTACCTAGTCAATGGAAAGAAGCTAAAATCTGCGATGTATTCATAGTTTTCCGGGTTGGATCTACTTGCTTTCTTAGACCTATTTCACTAACGTGAACAGTATGTTAATTCATGGAACACCGGCATTGTTCACAGTCATATTATGAAACATCTCGAAAGGCATGACATTCTAGTAGACTCGCAACATCGTTTAAGTCAAGACGCTTAACAGAAATGCAGCTTGTCTACACTTTTAATAATATAGCAAAGGCCATGGATGCGAATGCATCTGTATCATTGGCCATTCTTGATTTCTCGAAAGGTGTTGATAAAGTTAGACACCTCCGCCTTTAACAGAAACTGCAGTTTTATGGTATCCGTGGCCTTATATCGCTGTGGAGTGTGAGTTTCTTTACTGAGCGATATCAGCGCGTAGTATGTGATGGAAACTTCTTCACAGGGTTAAAGGTCACGCCCGGTGTCCCACAGGGCACTGTTTGGGGGCCCTGCTTTTTCTAATGTTTGTAAGTGACTTACCATCCAACCTCAACTGTAGCGCCCGATTATTTGCGGATGACTGTTTATTGTATGTTGCGATAGTGGATCCTTCACTTGATAACAAAATACTCCAGGATGATTTATATATAGTCTTGAGAAATGGCAGTCAATGTACGTGGCAGGTGGAATTTAACGCAACGAAATGTTATACTTTGTGCGTCTCACTTAAGCGGGAACCACCCGTCGCAGAATTTTACTACTGTGGCAAATTTCTTGAACACGTAGAATCCCACTCGCACTTAGGAGTTGACGGAGATAATAGACTTAGATGGAAGGATCACGTAAACCAAATTTGTACTGCCGCCAACAGGATGTTAGGCTTAGTTTTAAGGAAATTTCTGGTACTGTACGGGCAGCATTAAAAATACGCTTTATGTAACATTGGTCCGGCCTTAGCTCGAGTACGCGGCTGTTGCCTAGGACCCACATTTTAAATGCGACATTGTCAGACCAGAGGAAGTGCAAAGAGCAGCAGCCCGGTTTTGTACAAATCATTATTACTGTTCCTCAAGCGTCACTTCCATGCTAAACAAATTGGATCTTTGCAGCCTCGAAGCAAGGAGAAAAAGATCTCGTTTGATCTTCATGTATGAATTATTCATATTTTATTTGATGTTAAGATTAACGTTTTCTTTTTAAATTTTAGCAATGAGAATCGTACTAAGAGCAGCCAGACTTAAGCTTCCCGGAACCCCTCTGTAAGAAAGATATGTTCAAATTTTCGTTTTTCCCGAGAACTGCTAGAGACTGAAATCAGCTCCTCCTCGTATTTCGTTCCTTTGAAGAATTTTCAGAATTACCTTCGTTAATTTCTTTAATTTTTTTTTCTATTTATTGTTGTATGTAATTTTTACTTTCATATTTTGTAAGTGGTTGGTGTGTTGCCTAACCGGCTTTAACCAACGTAATCGTGATAATGATGAGGATGATGATGATGATGATGATGATGATGACGGCACTGTCACAGACAACCTGAGTTGAATGCGGTCATCACTTTCTGCAACTGACTAACGATACAAATCCTCTATTAAACCCCCTCCAAATAAGCCCCCTTCCTTTTCAAGGAAAGAAAATACTGAAGTCCCCCTCTCTTTTAAGTATCCCCTCCACTCCCCCGTTATTCTTAAACAGATAGACATGATAGACTGTATAACTAATCATGACTGTAAGACCTCATTTGGACTGATCCGGTATGGTTTATTTCCGTGCTGGACGATTGGTTTTGTAACGTCAACTTTGCTAAATTAAAGGAACCCCTCCCCCTCTCACATAGCCACCGCATTCTCTATTAAATCACCCCTCAAACGCTTTTGAAATAAATAAGCCCCACCTTGGGGCTTTATAGAGGATTAGCAGTAAACGAATGCTGCTTAAAATACTCGCGTATGTTCGTGGAATATAAAATTAAATTTATTATAAATGTTATGAAAGGGCAGGTCACTCCACGGTGACTCCTTCTAGTAAAGGTATATTCGCAACTGCCTTTTTGATAGTGTAAGGGCCTGTTCAAAATACATAATTCAGAATAGCTCAGTGCGTAAAAAGTCACTAACGGAACCGAGGTTGAAGGTTATTGTTTAGTTTCAACCCGGGCCGAGAAACTGTGCTAAGTATGGTATAAGTTTTATGCGTTGCGTTGTTGTTTCTATCCTTTAAGGAGCCTAGAAGGAGTTAACGCGGAGTGACCTGTGCGTTTAAGACATTTGCAAATTCTACGCCTTAGGATAGTCGGGGTAGTCAGGAGTGCGGTGCTTTTTTTTCTGCTCACATCTCTTTGCGCCGTCCCCACGATCTGAACGCCTGGAACAGGCTATCTAAGCGTTTGAACAATAATTAGAGAACAGAACATTTTGTTGTAAAAGTTTTAAGACAAGGCAAAGGTTAAGGGTTTTTTTTTTTTCTATACTTCTTGTCTTCCTATGCCCTCGACACCAGTACCTGGGGTCGGGTCTCGGGTTTTATAATCGAGAACAACTGTAACGAGATTGTGTAACGTGAATAGACCTTGTCACGGTTTGGAAGCCATATTGACAAGTAGGCAACCGCGTGAGAAATTACAGTATTTGTATGAGAATCTAATGTCGAATAATTTCCGTAAAACGGCTGTTCTGAAAAAAATGTAAATTATAAACTAAAACTTCACTCCTAACGATTCTACTGAAAAACTTTGAGGGCGTTACATGCAGCCACATGCCCAAGAACCACATTTGTCTGAAAAAAGACTTCTTCCTACCGACTAAAATTTCCCGGAAAAAATTAGAGAGATTAATATAAGGAAAATCTAAACAAGCGTCTGGAGAAATTTGAGCAGAGTTACGGCCCCCAAAATTTGTTTGTAGAATCCTCTGGTGTGTAGCTTTAGTTTTATATATTTTTAGAACAGCCGTTTTACGGAATTTATTAGGACTATAGTCTCTTCGACATTAGATGCTCATACAAACACTGTATAATATCTCACGCAGTTGCCTACTCGTCAAGATGGCTTCCAAAACCGTGACAGGGACTATTTCATGAAGGCTTGTGAAGCTTTCTTTATGCGTGTAGTCATCAACAAGAGTTCAACTTTTTACCTCCTGGTTTCGTTTCAGACGTTTCGTCAGTGTAAGATTACTACAGCACTTACGCAATTCAAGTGTTTAAGCAGCTAATAGAAAAAAGGAAAAACTTTGTCATGAAATCTAGAACTCGACAACAAAAAACAATTTGAGTTTATTTCATCTTCCATTGGCGCTCGACAAAAATTCCAGACACATGATAGAGGATCTTGTGTTTTCTCGATTCCGAGAGTAACTGTAAGGAGGATCTGCGCAACGTGAAATTTATGACAGAAGTTCACTTCTTGAGTGAAGGCATCATCAAACTAGAGTTCAAGAAATGACCTTCTGCGTTCGTTTCAGGCGTTCCACCGGTTTAAAATTACATCCATTCCACTGAGTACTTTCTCTCAAATGGAGATCTTATCGTCATTTATTCAAAATATGACTGCTTCGCCACTGAAAACAACAGGAAGTGTTCGAAACTAGTGTGCTATTTAGAGCAACAGGGTAAGCTTTTAACACGTGGGAAGGAGACTGTTATGTATAAGAAAACGTTTTGTTTTGTTTGTTTGTTTTTTTTTTTTTAAACTAAAGATCAATTTCTATTATCCTTCAGGTAATTGTTTTATGTTCGCTTATAATATGCTAAAAGACAAGTTCCAGTGTCGAGCTGAAAAGTTTTGCTAGATTAGTTATTTTAGTTGCGTAGTCCATGTTGCCAGCTCTTTTTCAAAACAACAAAACAAAAAAGGGTACTTTTGCTGGACTTTGACCCACAAGAAATACACATTCCTTTGTGGATTTTTTATAATCTTGTTGCGAGTGTGTCGACTTTTCCTTTCATCGTATCTTAAGATCTTTAAGCGTTAGTTGTTCACTAACTACTCGCAGTATGCAGTATCTTACGTGTGAGTTAGCTTCTGTACATGCTAGTTACGATTTTTACTTCTTTGCCTAAAGATTGTTGCTTCCCTATTATAATCCCGGCGCTTTTTTTTAAGACTGTTTATTTTAAGCTTGAAAATCTACACAGCTTTTCACGTGAGTATATCACGTGAAAGAAGCTGACTAAAAAAGCCACCTTTAATGAAAGCTAGGGGTTACCTATAAAGCGAAAAACTCTTTCAGATTATTTGAATCAAAAGAAACAGTTTTGATCCGAATTTTTCCAACTAACACAATTGTATCTCTTGCAACAGCTGCAAATCAAACCAAACATCCAGCTACAGTGTATCATTAAGGTTTGTACTCATTGTTAATATCTATTTTTATAAGATCTCTGGGAGAAATGTTTTTTTCCGTGAATGACACTAAATGTTAGACATTTGGCTCCATCCGTCATGTTTGTTATTGTCTCCAGTTTTGCCAAGGACGTGGATCCTGCCGTTGTTCACTTTCTGGCGGTTAGATCTTGATACTTCTTGGTGGAAAGATGAAAAATAGTTGCACTGAATGGTCTAAGCTAACCCATTTGTGTATCGATCTAGCTTGGTGAAAGTAAATAACAATTTAAAGGCATGAACCCTGTTGATCTTCAAATAGGCTCACACGGAACTGAAGAATGCGAACAAAAGAAAACTCAATTTAAACTAATCCTTAGATAAATATCATAACGTTCAATTAGCTTCTGATAAAACTATCTGCTGATTTCAATAACTGTCGATCCTCATCATGAAAACGTCGACTTGTCTCATGCCAGGTCGAAAAAGAAAATGCACTGTTTCGATCGGGAAGACTATCAGCCAACACGTCAGTAAACGACCATGTTTATCTTCGGGAAATGAAGAAAATGTAATCAGGAGGTGGCAAAAACCAATGTCTTTCGGCGACACCTTTGAGGAGGCTTCTATTAGTTTAGTCTGTGAAAATAATAATAATAATGATAATAATAATAAAAAAGCGATACATGGTAAAGAATACCTGAAACTGGGTGAGCAAATGCGTGTTTGCAACGCGTTTGAGCCACAAACTTGGAGGCGACCATTTCGCATGGCAAAGTTCGGAGGTAAAAGGGAAGACGTTAAGTTATATGACAAAGTTTTCTTGTTTTTGGAACAATGCTAGGAAAATTGCAAGCAAGTTGTTAACAATGTACATAAGGGCAAACCAAATCGCACAGTGTTAGAAAAGAAAGCGATCAGTCAGAGATTTATTTTGGTGATACACATAGGTTAGAAGGTGTGCCTAAAAACATTTAACAGAATAACAGCAGTGAATTTAACGACATTTTTGTAGCAGGAATACCGTGAATATAAATGCACTTAGAATAAGCAGCAGTGAGTTACAATCCCTACCTCTAATAGAAGAAACCTTCAAAACTTCTTATAAAGGCAGGGTGCCTGTTTCAGTAACAAGAACAACATCTTTTATTTAAACACGATAAGTTTACAGCCTAGCTGATGTGGTCTTGTATAACATAACTTAACTTGAACTGAATAAAAAGTGATAGCGAGAAGTACAAAGATGTGAATCCAAACTTGGACTTCTTTTCTCTTTTAGTTTAGCCTGTAAATACTGTCGCGCACAACTGGAACTCTCAGTGGGTTATCTATTCCGTGGAAGAATTCAAAGAGTCGAACACAGAAGGCCGGGAAGCTCAAAGTTTTTTGTTTTTCAAACCCGGTACGCGCACACGTACAGCAGGAAAATACCTACACCTTCGCAATATGTTTTTAACCTAGTTTTTATGGAGAAAAAACTAAAACTCCAAAGGACGAAAGAGATAGTCGAACTAAACTCGGTTTGTTTGGGTAAAAAGGAATATTGGATAGCTCCAACTTACCACAACCACTAAAGGGGGATTTTACATCACTCAGCAGTTTTCATTTGATGAATCTCAACCACTCTATGAATTGTAAAGAATCCGCTGAGCCTCAAATAAGCGATGCAAAACATACGAAGTAGGATGAGTTCAGGTTCAATGAGATCATTCACTTTCCTACAATTGCCGTAATTTTAAGAGCTCGGTATCGCTTCTCTCGAAAACAGAATGCATTCCACTTATCTTTAGAGAATTCCTGTCTCCTCTGCACTTTTGTCGAATTTCGTCCAATACAGCCTCGTTCAGCAATTTTAATCCTCATACGTTAACACGGTCCCTGCTGAATTTGCTGTATACGAAGTCTTCTGTCTGGAATCGTTCCGTCAAACTGGCCAGTTGAACTAAAGTGACATTGAGAGTGAAGAATTATTTCATTTATTTCACATCATTAAAGTGACATTAGTCCCACTGATCCGTGGACGGATCCGTGGCCTGGTAGCCATCTTGGATCGATCCGAACTAAAGCTGGCCATATTTAAATTGCACCGGACTGTTGAGTTTATCCACTTGTGAAGTATACAGCTTGTTATATCATGATATATGGAGAGCCGCAGGATCGACACTTACTTGATCAATGTTAATCGACAGCACTTCGACCATTGATGTGTTTTGATAGCCCTTTACTTTGAAAGCAGAAGAATGCTTTTAAACAGATTTGGATCTTCCCGTTACTCAAGAACTTGGTCGTTAGTTTTTGGCTTCTCTCATCGCCAGCAGCTTATGTATTGCAATGCCATTTCAAATATGGGCTACACTATATGTAGCGACACTCACTGAATACAAACGTTGTTCTTCTTATTTCAATATGCCAGCCACTGAAGCAAAAAGAACCCTTTAAATCAATAGCACTGACGTCACCACGAGTATCGCCAAAGCGAACAACACTTAACTTATCACACAAAGAGTGTTTTTACTTGAAAGAAAAGGGGGGAGATTAAGTGGGGGGTGTTCAATTTCTTCTGGCAAATACCTCTCATGAATCGATTCACGTTAATTGCAGCCTAAGGAGAGTCACATAAAGCGTGATTTACAATTCGCAAAGACTATAGGCTGCAACGTAATTCAATGTTCAGTAATTAAGGTATAAAACTTTACCAATACGCTGTTGGTTAGTAAACGTGAAAATGGTTACGGTCATGGGCTTCTGTCACGGAACGATTTTTCTATGCCATTTGGAACAATTTTGAAATAGTTTTGTTTCGGCACGATCCCTCTTCGTTGAAATGACACAGAGTTTTAAATACAAATAAAGCCTAGTAATAGGCCTATTACTGTTTCTTTTGCTAAGTGTAAATCACTTCACTAATAAGTTAATACCTATTTCAACCAGAAAACATGGTGAAAATCGGTGCAGGCTGGACATATAGGCGCGAGCCGCGTCCTACAGCCCGTCGCCAGCACGGCAAAAAATCTCTTATTTTCTGGTAATTTTACTAAACGGTTAATGTATTGAAAATGCCACGTTCACGATCCGTTTTCGCACTTCGGAATTCGCAAGGAAAATTCGGCGTTCACAATCCGTTAACACCAGGAAAATATGCTGTTTACTTAACGTTTTCCAGCAGACGGAAAACGTGGTTGAACAGTGCGCTTTCTCTCGTTAACCGTAAATTTTACCAAACGGTTAATGTAAGGAAAATATCGCGTTCGTGAGTCGTTTTCCCACTTCAGAAAAGTCAAGGACAACTTGGCATTCACCATCAGTTAACAAAGCGAAAATATGCCGTTCGTGTCACATTTTCCAGCACATGGAAAACGGGGTTGAACAGTTCGTTTTCTCTCGTTAACCGGAAATTTTACCACACGGTTAATGTCGTGAAAATATCACGTTCCTAACTCCTTTTTCGACTTTGGGTAACACAAGGAAAACTCAACATTCACCGGCAGTAACCTGACGAGGAAAACATGCCGTTCATTTCACGTTTTCTAGCACATGAACGCGATTCAACCTGAGTGCGTTTTGCAACTCATTTTACCATCGTTATCAGCAAAGTGTAAACAGGCCGTTGACCGTTTGGCAGTTTATCGGTATCTCTGTTTCGCGTTCATCTTCAAGTGAAATATCGTCTCTTGAGAAAGGCTGTGCAGGTGGGCTATCCATCTCATCATGATCTGGGTTGTTGATTTCATCGTTCGAATCTCCCATGGAAACGTGTATTCTCGATCTCGAGTAAGAGTAACTGCTGCCACATTTTGAACAATAGATGTGGCGTCTATTTTGTCGATTCATTTTCCGGGGAGAGCTCCTTTTAGGCATGGCAATATGGCGCAATCGGTGAAATGAGAATGCGAGGGATTCGTATTATTCTCTTAAAATCAGAGCTTTGGCGCGATCTTGGCGCTAAACAAAATACCGCTGACCGTCATTGCCAAGGTGCAACATTTTTCACCAATACTATTTCTCGTTACCAAAATGAACCAATCAAATTCATTGTTTTACTATTGTATTCAATGAGTGACGCTTCACAGTGCACAGAGTTTTTCGGGGTGAAGCGTGATCTCCGTGACCTTTTAGCGGCGAGATTTTTGTTTTTATAGCGAAGAAATGGCAGCCAGAGCTTCAAATGCTTCAGAATTCCGACATATTTTGACCAGGCTCAAAGAAGTACAGGATAAGCTGGAAAGATCCGACCAAGCTAGTCTAGCAAGTAAATTGTCGGACATCAACGACTCTTTAAGTATTATCGAAGGAAACCAAACGGACTTCTCAGATTCAGTCCTTCAAACTCTGGAGCGGATTGAAACCACTATGGTAAATGGATTCAAGGCTATGGATTACAGAATATCTTCCCTTGAAGCTAAAATAGCCAATCATCCAAGTACTGAGGCAGCGGCTGGAAACGATTGCATGATGACGCCACCAAGTTCATCGAGAAAAAGGAAAATTACTCGCCATCCCGATCTTTCGGTAAGAGTAAGCTTACTTTTTTGACGATTTTATAGTTTTGATCAATGATAACTGTGCAATCTTACCAGTTGTTGTTACAAGCACTCTGTAGAATTGTGGAAAGCGAAGGCCAGAATTGCAGGGGCAATTTTTGAATTTCGTGCGCATTTCGAGATAGATATCACACCTTTTGTTTTGCTGAAGAGGACACCACGTGATAGCTTTTATGATCAGAGCATGTCGAAATAAATTAAAATTACCAAGTTTTAATGGAGTAGTTTGTACAGGGACTCATATGGGATTTGGAAATCTTGGAAAATTATAAGGATTTCTATGGAAAGTTTATTAGAGAACAAGCCTTGCTTTCTGGAGAAATTGTCATACACTCTGAACATGATTCAAAATCCCATGAATCCTTTCATTTCCATGCCATTACACCAGAAATGGACAATCTTACTAACTTTGCCATGCTTGTTCCATGTAGTTTCAATGCTGTAGCCAATAATTTTGTGTTAAGGGGGCACAGTTCTTGTCTCAAATGATTCCTTTATAGGCATGTTGTATTTTTATCGTTTTTTAATATTGTATTTTTAACGCATATTTTTAGGATATTCAATGGTATGATAATATTGTATTTTTTAATATATAGTTTTTAAATCTCTTTTCTTTTTTTTTCTTTTTTTTTTTTCTCTTTCTTTTAACATGTATGTCAAACACTTCTATCATGAGCCCCTGGCTCGGGAGACTTGGGCAACCACTCCCCGTGTTTTTGACGTAAAATAAATTACCTTACCTTACCTTACCTTACCATACTTCACTTCTAGCTCACTCACCCAGATCTTAAATTACAGGACAAGGAACTTTCATGATCTGTAGTTTGCTTTATTTGTTTGGGTATGGTCTAGTAATGGATAATAGAACGATTGTCGTATGACCTTGAAATGAAAACGCGCGAACAAAGCAGAAACAACAAACGAACGGAATAGAGCGATTTGATTGGTTTGTCAAAAGGGATACAAACACACGTGTTTTGCAATCGGGAGAGGGTTCAACTTCCTTCAATAACGATAACAGTGATCAGCATCGATATCTATTTTAAACCAAAACGTTTGAAAATGTTCCCTTTTGGGCATGTAATGTAGGCGATAAATAATATAACATTAATAGAGACTACCAACAAGGATGATCACTCGGGTGGAAGCTGTTAACGAGCAACGATTTTTTTTTTTTTTACACTATAAGTTATAAATGGTCGTGGCTATCACAATTTAGTAAAATCCAACTAGTGGTCTATTATCAATGCTGCGTTCTGATTGGTTGAGCTACTACTAGGCTATATGTTATAGCTCACTAGTAGCGAAAAACGAAGGCTTTGAAAACCAAAACAATGGCGGCTGAATTGCGTTTTGCTAGCTAAAGTTGTTTTGTCTCGATATTTTTGACCAACTAGTTGCATTTTACTAAAACAATTATTCCTCTCGCCCTCATGGCCTCTGAGTCAAAAGTCCATT
Organism: Porites divaricata; assembly: GCA_038088405.1. Lineage (NCBI taxonomy): Eukaryota > Metazoa > Cnidaria > Anthozoa > Scleractinia > Poritidae > Porites > Porites divaricata. Next base: position 10,422,829 of record JBBMOI010000010.1, on the reverse strand, counting down.
CGGCCTTCGGCCTCATGGGCTATTGACTCAGAGCCCATTCGGGCTCGACGAATAATTGTTAAGTAACTACAGCCGGCCCTAATGCTTAAATCTGTTTTTGTTCCCGAATTCATTGTTTCGAATTAAATTATGTGATTTTGAATTTCCGAAAATTAGGTTGCCTTTTTTACAAGTCTCTTATAGTCTATGAAGTCATTCTCAAAAACGTTATCTAATAGTTAAGAATATTCATTCAATTTAAACGAACATGTTCGGCCTTCTCCGTATCATTAGAGACCTTTAGATTGGAGGACGGGAACGACTACGAGCACGAGATTTGATTTAAAGTTTTTTCGCGTATGGTAAAAAAATAGACACCCTGGAAGTCTTCATTATACTTTTTTTTCACCAGAAAAGCTAGCACTGTTATCGTTATTGAAGGAAGTTGAGCCCTCTCCCGACTGCAAAATGCTAAAACATCTAAAATTTGATAACTTGTTCCCGCCACTACGACACTCTGGCTAAAACTCGTAGCGGAATGACGACGGCTACCACGTTTTGCCACCAAAATGACGCTGCTTCACGCGCGGGCACTACTTAGTATTGAGAAAATCTCGTACGCGTAGTCGTTCTCTTCTTAGAATCTAAAGGTCTCTATCAACACAAAGGACTACTACATTAGACTGCACAACATAAGTTAGAGGCACTATAAGTCAAAGCCTAATGCCAGTAATAACTGTATCGCATATAAATCACAGTGGGTACACAGCTGTAGCTCATCTTGCATAACAACTACACAACTCATGTACAAAATACGCAATCGATGGGGTTACGTATAGATTCATAAGCAAGTAACACTCATAAGTCTCTTTTATAATTTTACCACGGGTGTCTGTAAAACGAGGACCGGGTACCTGCGGATAGAGGCTACGGATGGTAAAATGCAGATGATCGAAAAAATGAAGTTATAATATCAGGATTAAAAATGGAAGAAAAGATGCAAAAACGAGTGAAAATTAAGACAAAGGATTTTAAAAATAAGAAACTGCATTGTAAAAATATTTAAAATTTTGTATCCTCCATTTATGAACACCCTTTTTGTTTTGTTTTGTTTTATTATTATTATTATTATTATTATTATTATTATTATTATTATTATTGTTATTATTCCTCGTTTTCCGTGTAAATTTGTAATCTATTTTTAGCTTCACTTTTTCTTTATTCACATCTTTCTTTTTCTATAATAATTTCTTTTTCAAAAATTTCACCCATAAAGCCATTCACATTTTCCTTTCCTCATTTTTTCCATCTGCCATCCACTATAATCCACATCTTCATACCATCCTCAGGTATGTGGTATACATTTTACGAGCACTCTTTTCGCACTGCATGATATCCATAAAGAATGAAACGTAATTATAATTTGTTAGAGTATTCATTCTATCTTTAACTTTATAATACGCTAATCAGCAGGGTGCATAACGGAAAGACTGTTCTTTAATTAAACAACACCTGTTCAAGATATTTTTATTTTACTCGGACCGTCGAACTATCCCTTTTTCCTAGAGATGAATAGTAATTAATTGCCCAGCGGTCGTAGACTTTATTCGGAGAATAGCATCCAGTCTTTATTCTTGGTACAGTGAAAACTCGATAAATGTTTTTTGTTAGAAATTAATTATTTGATTATTTAAAGAGGTGATTTAGAACTTCCTTTTTAAGCTTTAAAATAATACAGTGACCCCTTTCGGCCTCCTCTAAGACTGCAGATTTAATCAGACACCTACAGGAAAAAAATCTACAAATTTGAATTCCCACGACAGGTTACTTATTCTCGCTCCTCGTATTATTGTTAGGATTAGAGTTAATAAGTGGACTTAAAAAGTCAACTTCCCCGACCACCATGGATGATATAATGACGGCGTATAAGTCCCACAATAACGTCAGTCATGAAACATTGACAGTAACAAAGTCAAAATCAGTAGAGAAATACACTTTTTTTTAGATAAGGTACTAAACCGAAAGGTACCATGCCAAAATGTTCCCAAGGAGGGTTCAAATTATTACAAAATGAAATACCGTCTACATACTCAAACGTTATATAAAGTCTCCCGTTATAATACGAACCATATATCACATCCCTATCATTGGCTAGGAGGAAGAAGTGAGAAAGTATGCAAAACCGTTCTTTTACACGCATGGCTCATTCGAGAAATACGTCAGGTTGTAATAATTCCCAATATCAATACCATCTGATGAATTAAAGACAGGGGGAACAGTTTACAATCTCCTTCCCAACTGCTTAATTAATTTTTTTTTAATGTCTTCTTAGACTGCGAAGGAAATAGGAGATTGAAGTCTGTATGTAGGCTGTGTTTCCCTCCAAAAGGATTTTTCGTCCCAGAAAGTTGATGATGATGTAGACGAGGATACAGATGCATTTGAGATTGTTCTAAGAGGTTTCCCAAACCACACGGCTTTTCTGTTGAAGCGGGAATAATCTTGACTACAATTCATCTTTCTTAACTTTTTTTGTAGCCAAAGTCAACCAAATGAATATGATGTTGCTTAAACTATTAAAGGAGACCGCGTCAAAATAGAGTGTGACAGATCAGTGCAGAGTGAGGTGGCAATAAATTAAATTTCAAGCAACATATCCTGCTTCTCTTGTTTACGGCTATTCGTCGTCGAATTGTTCTTTATTTCTCAAGTCTTTACTGTCCGTGAGGTCACCGGCACCACTTTACGATCGTCGCAACATATCATTCAATTACGGAAATGCTTTTTTCCTTTAAAAAGCCAGCATAAGGCCTCCATAGGGCCTCCACTGCGAATTACAAAGAACAGCACATCAAAGCAGTGTATACATATATGACGCATAGCTGGAGATTTCATGGTTAAAAGGTCGATGTGTGGTTTACCTAATCCCCAAGAAATCAGTACCCACAAGGAGTGCGATAGGTGCTCTCAGTTTCAAATATCGTCCCTTTATGGTTCGCAGATAGGGGGGCCCAAAACATTTCAATTATTTGGTAAAGGTTCATTACCATTTCTTTTATTCTAAAATAATCGTAGAAAGACTGACACCCCGGGGGGTGTACTCCCTTATATAAGCCATATAGGTATGTACCGCCCCAACCGGTCGGGTTTTGGGCCTTGTTGGTGTGAAAACGGGTATACACTTTGCCCATTTTGGTCTGAAATCGGGTATGGTTTTCGAGGCTGAACTACGGGAGCGTATGAACGTAGAAATCGATTCAATTCCAAATGAAATAGAAATATGCAAATTCGAAATGCATTTGAAGAATTTTTCTGTTAGCACTCTAATCTTATAATTAGTAATGATAACATAATTTCTGCCTAAAGGCCAGGTCCTTAAACGAGTATGGATTTTGGAGGTCTGGTCTGAAAACGGAAAAATGACATTTTATGGTCTGAAACAGGGTCAGGATATGGAGAACCCGGCGGCACAACCCCACCAATAATTGCTAGGAGTATCCCCCCGGGGACTGCCAGCAATTAACACTTGTACATTTCTTCAGATCACTTACCGGCATGAAGTCTCTCTGAACCTCTGCTACTGATCTGCAGCTGAATGCTATTTTAGCAAAGATGGAAACTACTCTTAACGTGTTTTCAAGGTGTATGAGGCTTAGGTGAGTTTAAAGAAGTTGTGATATATGTGTTTCTTACATTTAATTGGTAGCTTACTAATTAATTTTAATGGTCCGTAAAATTACAGCTGAAAGAAAGACTAAATTGAAATATTTAAGACTGATGTTTTTACATTCCATGAAGAGCACGACGGCAGCATTTTCAGGAGTTCTGCTACTGTGAGTTTAGTTGGGTGCTGTGCTTTAAAAATGAATGGATATTATGAAGCTCTCATAGCACTAGTCAAGAGCAGTTTTAAATGAAAAAGGCGTAATTTTAAATTCACCAAATTTTCTAGGTGAACGTACGTGGCTTTGCTTGTTCTTATCATTGAATCCATATGAGTGAAATATGGAGATTTTTTTAATTAACGAAAACTCAGTGCAAAGTAATATTAGGGTGACTTTGGCCGAGCGACAATGCCTACGAGTCTTTATTGATGCTTTGTTGCCAGAAACATGACCCTCAACCCTTCCCCACTTGAAAGAAAATTATCATATTTGTGAATTGTTGATGTCCGCATGGCCTTGAACTTAAAATACACTCGTCGATAGATGACCGTCTCTCCGCACATTTCATTTGGCTTTTGTTTCTCTGTGAAAGTGAGGCGAGTTTTATTTTTATTTTTTGTTTTTCTAGTATTGGTGGAACTTATGCGAAAAAGAAACGTAGTCGATACTTCCTTAATCTTATTATGGTGACAAGCCATATATTAGGATACTTGAATCAAAAGTGACTTAGTGTCAAAAGCCCTAAATTCCCTGTGGTTGAAGACCTGTTACAGTTGTTATGTATGTATCTAGACATAAGCGATTTAGTCGATATTCCCCCGATAACTTCGGCGAAGAATGATTGTTTAGTTTTTTTATTTCATCAAACTGATAACAGCGACGACGTATCCAGTGAAAATGTCCTAACGTGGCCAAGTTCCAGAAACGTGACCAAACTAATTCTTTTTAAAAAAAAATCTTTTCAGTTCTTCTTGCCAACCACTCCCTGTCTGACATATTAATGACCAATAATGATTAGATTATTTTTATTTCTGCTAGCATACGTTTTAAAATAAATACTACTACTAATAATAATAATAATAATACTTTTTAAGAGGGCTTTCTAAGCCAAGCGCCATTCTGCTCGACCGATAGATAATTTGTTGTAGTGTCTGTAAGTGTTAAAGGAGCTGATGGCGGAGGGATACCAGAAAACAATTAAAAAGGTGAAACAATGGATAACAGTGCAGGAAAAAATGAAGATTTTTTTCATTTGAGTGCAGTTCAGACCACATTTTAATCCCTGGTTTAGAAAGATCCGTACCTAGAAAGGATTAGTATTGTGGCATTTTCGACAGAACACGCATTACAACAAGACTAAGGTAAAGTGCAATTAACTGACTATCGCGTAGTCAGTTTTTTTGGGAAATTTCTGAATGGCCTAATTGTTGGTCAAATCTGAAGTATATTGCATCAGTTTTGTAAACTCTTTGGGATTTGCTTTTGATCGCAAGAAACAAGATTCTGTCAGCAATTGTCAGACTTTTGATTAGCAATGATTTTTGAGCAAAATCCCTAAACGTGTGAAGTTTTTCCCATATTAAGATTTTAAAAAGTGGCCGTGTTCCAGAGGCTTGGCTTGACGAAAGCTTCTTTTTATCTTTCAAGTTCATTTTTCGGCCAGACCACACAGGAATATATAAAACGGGATTCCATTCCCATCGTTTCAAAGGCTACCGGGACTCAATTAAAAATTTGAGTTCAAGTGTTAGATTCTTTCAGGCGAAACCTTCTTCTCAGTTTCACAGACAAAATTGCCAGGTCATCAAGGTTCCTATTAACATTTTTAAACAGGCCAACTTAAGATACATTTAGATACAACTTGTTTGTTTGTTTTTTTAATTCAGTGTTCAAGGTAATCAGTGAAGAAATTTCGTGGCTATATTTATTCGTGTTTACATATCTTTAGTTTTGAGTTACGCTTCAAAAATATATAGTGACAGAAAATATTTTTATGTGGTCTGTTTTGGCTACACCCTACCCTTCGTGGCCGGTAGATAACTATTCTAGTTCAAACCAACTTTCGATTGTTAAGAGACTACTAGCTCGAACTGTTATTGTTTTTTTATTATTAGAGTTTGTGTATATCGGGTCTCGATGGTTGATAGTACGTCGAGGCAACAGACATGTATGACAAGTTTGAGAGCAATTGTGATCGCATTTCAATCCGTCTTATGTCAACTAAAAATATTTTTCAAAATAAAATAAGCTTAGTCAAGAATCTGAAAAAACCACGAGGTTTTTAAGTGCCTATAACGTAAAAATGTTTATTATCAAGTACAATAACTTCTTCGAAAAACTTTTGCGTTTTGAGGAAGTAACCTCCACTTTGTACCCTCTCAGCTCTGCGTGAAAGTTCTCATGGTCCACTTGTTATACTCTCCAATGGTCAGACTTTTTCTCGTGTTTTCCTTTTTCAATATTCTAAGGATAATACTTTTGTAGCAGCCGGCATTGATGGACCCCATCCAGCCAAAGCTTCAGAATTAGTGCTGCAACTGTGGCCGCACGTGCTGGTATCCCAGATCATTTTACTCAAGCTATGAGGAGGTGGACAAGCAATGTCCACCACCAATATCCGCACCCCAACAGAAGCTTTGGCACAATTTACCGGGTAAGTTTTGTTTCCTGCGTGGTATGGTACTTGGGGTCGCCTGAGATGAAAAGGTCGCATGTCCATCCGGGCCGCGTGCTCTTCTTTATCCAAGTACCTGTACATTGGAGAAGAAGGGTGCCTATCGCCAGGTTGCCATGGAGATATCTTAACTGCTGAGGAGATTGCTTGCTATCTATACGACACCTACCCTCCATACTTCAATTTACTTAGAGGTTTACATTGAACAGATTAACTAAGACAAATGACAGGAATTTCGGCAGCCTGTTTTCATTTTTTCAAAGCAAAAATTAGTGGAACTACATTTTAATTGGCAGTAAGCAGCGGTAAGCCACAGGCATTTTGGACGTTTATTCTTGTAAAAATCAGGACAATCAAAGGTGGGACAAGTACGTCCAAATTGAGCAAAAGAACTCATAACTTCGAATGGGCTGCTTCATGGCTTAAACTACTCGAACATATGCATCTCTCTATTCATCAAGTAAAGATGTCAATGGCCGGAGTCACTTGACCAAAATGACAGGAAGAAGAAAAATAGCTGACCCAGTGCAACAATATACATTTGAGAAGTTAGGTTTGCGGATAATTAAAAGAATAATTGAGATGGGTTTCGCCAGAAAGCTTAAGTTGTGTTTTTCAAGTCTCTATCTACCCCAACACTAAGGACTTGAATGATGGGAACTTTGCTAGAAAGAAATCCATGGCACAGGTTAAGAAATACAACAATGTTGAGAGACACATTTAGAAAAATCCCCTGAGAGGATAACAGTTAAGGCAGACTGATTAGGCGGGAAAGGGAATGCCCCGGGTCCCATTTCGGTTTGTTTGTTTCTAATTATTTAACTAAAGAAAAGTAGAAAGCGGAAAATTGGGCAAACCTTCCAATTAAACAGAGACTGAAATAGAAAGTTGTTAAAAGGAAAAAGGGATAGATTGCGAAATGCATTTTCAAATCATTTGTTTTATTTTTCCTTCTTTTGAATGAAAATAGAAGGAATTATTGATAAAACTAAAAATAAAAGTTTAATTGTAAATGTGGTAAGGTTTAGTAATATATCCTCTTTCATTTTTTTAACAAAATAAAAATAAGTATAATAATAGTGATAGTAATAATAATAATAATAATAATAATAATAACAATAATAATAATAATAATAACGTTACAAAAGCTGGCCAAACTCGATACATAGACTAGAAAGTTCTTAACCATGTACAAGATGCACCACACCCCAAATCTGTCGTGGACAGGCTGTACCTGCCCAGAACTGAAGGAGGTAGAGGGCTCATACAACTGGAGCTTTCCTACACGTCAACCACTATCGGTCTTGATAAATACCTCCAGGAGACGCAGGGCACCCTCCTCCATTTTGTCAAAGATCATGACGACAAGAAATCCTTGTACTTCATCAGTAGACAGTCAATGAAGTTCAGTCGGGAACGTAACTGGGAGTGCCTGCAATACCAACTGCCGAGTATGAGGCGAACACCACCTCTGCCCGCAGAACAAAGGCCAAGGCCAAGCACCAGGGTCGCCAACAGCTCAGGTCCAAGTGGGAATCAAAAGCGCTCCACGGCAAATACCCACAACGGGTGAAACAGGCTGGCGTGGACAAAGACAAGACCCACAGATGGCTAAAAGTGGCTGGCCTCAAGGCAGAAACCGAGGGCTTTATCATCGTAACCCAAGATCAAAGCCTCCCAACACGCTAGGATACAACAGTCAATACAACATCCTTAAGAAGCCTGACGTGGACCCAAAATGTAGACTGTGTGGTCGTTTCGACGAGACCATTGACCACCTGGTCTCTGGCTGCCCTGAACTGGCTAAAACTGAATATATCCACCGCCAAAACAAGGCAGCTGCACACATGCACTGGAAGATGTGCAAAGAGTTTGGCATTGAGGTGAAGGAACGATGGTATGAGCATGAACCGAAGAGTGTCACCGAGAATGACAGCGTCACTACTGTGTGGGACATGCCGATCCACACTGACAGGGCCATAGCAGCTAATAGGCCAGACATTGTGCTAAAGAACAAGAAGGATAAAACCTGCCTTCTCATTGACATGACTGTATCCCTCCACACCAACACCTCAGTCAAAACCACGGAAAAACTTACCAAATACAGACTTGGAAATCGAGGATGAGCGAATGTGGGGGCTCAAAACAATAACAGTCCGGGTGGTTATGGGAGCCCTTGGCACCATCAAGAAGGACAAAACAAAAAAATTCCTGGCAACGTCAACATACATGAACTCCAGAAAATAACTCTCCTTTCTACAGCCCACCTTCTCAGGCGGGTCCTCTCCATCAAGTAGAAACCCTCTTTGCCTCCTAAAGTCCATGGTTTGGACTCGGATGTTGAGAGAGAAAATCAATCGCTGCGGCAATTATTACACTAGTACATCTGTACATCTTATATAATAATAATAATAATAATAATAATAATAATAATAACAACAACAATAAAGATCTGCCGAAGTGTGCACGGACCAAAATGACGAAATGATTGATTTTCCTTAATTACCACCACCTAGATTTACTTGCTCGCTCGAAAATTCTTGATAATAGATGGTACGAAAAAAGAAAACGCCCTCAGACGCTACCGGAACGCACATGTGGCGGGTTTTCAAGCTATGTTTGTTTCGTTTTAGTTGGCAAAAATATTGTAGGTAAGGTCGTAATGAGGGTAAGGAGATACTCACCCATACTGTTATACCTGTAGTGGAATCTGTTGGATTTGATCTAAGACAAAAAAGCAAGGCTGATTTTACAGTCAGGAATATATTATCTTTTAACCAATATTTCGGAAGGCACGGCCTTCCTTCTTACGGGTCTTACAAATAATGAGACGTTACAATTTGAAAATAAGAAATAGCGTGTAATATGATACTATGATAGCAAGTGAACGTTGAAAGCAAAAACCGTTGAAGTAGTGATTGAAAGAAATTTAAAATAGAAAAATAGAAAAATAAGTGATAACAAAGAGAAGAGATAAATATTGTATTACATTTCATCTTTCTTATTTCTCCTTGCTTAAAAAATTGGATTTGATCTGCAGCTAAATAGAAAAATAAAACAATAATAATAAAAAAAAAATGAGATCGGTCGCAGTGTGCACGGGCCGTAGCTAATGAATGATGTCGTTTACATTATTCTAATTATGACTTATGGCATCTTTTCCGGCTCTGTAGAAATAAACAGTTTGTGGTTGTGTTTAATTTAATTTTGTTAACAAAGTTAGCAAAATCCGCGAAATTTCATATTTTGTTTTTATTTTGATTAACAACAAACCTTTCGGTGAGATCGTTCTGATCAAGCTTAGAAAACACCAAAGTCTATATAATAACTCGCACCATGAAGAAACATACTTTTTGAGAAAGTGTGAAAAATATGAAGTGCAATAAAACACAACAAAATACCCCTAATTTAGAAGAATGGAGAACTCTTTAGGCAACGTCAAGGATGAACTTTGGAATCCAATTTTAGTTTTGGAAAAAATAAATGAATTAAGTCCTCCAACCAAACGCATCCAAAGACTCTTAAAAGAATCATGGATGATAGAAAGACAGACTTCAGTTTTAAAAATGGACGAAATTGTATTTTCAGACCAGACAGTCTCTTCACAGGTTATTAAGTTTATCTTATTAACATTATTTTTAGATGCTTCTACCATTACATAAATATATTTAATACGATTAAGAAAGGGTGGCACAAACTGCGTAAAACTGTACGCCTGTTTCCAATTCGATGGCGAAGGACTGTGATTACGAAAATTTTAAAGTAATTCGTGTTCTGTTCCCCTGTTTGTCTGTTTGTATTTCTTCATCAGCTGAATCCAACATGGTAAGGTGGATGGAATGGGAACTCCTGGGGACGTCTTTAAGTCTCCGTGCAGAGGACTGAATTTTAATCTTGATGCCCAAAATTCCGAGGATTTTGATAATTTCGGGTGGTACGATAACAAACAAATCTGTATTGTTTATAACTGGACTAATAAGATGGGCTGATACAGGAAATATAGTCTTACAATTCTAAATCGCTTAGCTTTACGTCCAATTGATATAAAAAAATATATATTTGACACAACCATCCCGAACGAGGAGAAACATAGAACGGGCTCGTTCAGTTGGTGCAAGAAAAAAATTACTTGACGGGTGATTCTCTAGCCTTTTAGGAGACCTATAAGCCAAATCAAATTCGCGCGTATCTAATATTTTGTCAGATACCGTCTCTACTTATTTCTCTAATGCCTCCGACCGTCTTTAACTGAAGTTTTGGGTTTAATATTTATAATGTTTGCACAGGGTTGTCCTGATTATCAAAGTTTTGAGAGGTTCTTTTTCAATCGCATGGTACTTTAAAGTCTGCTAACGCAAAACAAGGACATCATCGCTGGTAAAAAGATTGAAAATAGACAAAAATAATTTGTTTTTTCTTTATGTTGACGATGGCGAGCGTAAAGTATGACGTCGCTGAATCGACATTTAATTCAACAAAAAGATGAACACAGCCACAATTGCAAAAAGACTAATCAAAGAGACAAATATTCTCTCCAATTGAAGAATTACGCTCATGATATTAAGACAAGTTGGACAGAGCAAAGGTTACTTAATGGGCGATTCTCTAGCCTCTTAACCAAAAGAAAGAGTCGAGCCAAAATCGCCCGTATTATCGTATCAATAATGAATATCCTACTAATCTTTCCTCTAGGTGTCTTTGGTGATGCAGGTTAGAGGAACATTTGCGGGCGTTTTCAGTACACTTGTACACGTTTTTGCGCGTCACTATGGCGAAGTGCACGATTTTTAACTACTGACTCGTAAATATGGTAAAGATTAAAGATATCCACCTTTTACAAAGCTTAGTACAGAAGTGCTTAGAAAAAAGTGGTATAGAAAAGTTTGTGCGAGGAAAGATTACTTGACGGGCGATTCCGCCCTATAATCTTGCTAATACCCTACCTACTTATCTTTGCTTTGAGTGTATTGAAGGCTGAGGGCTGTTGAACTTAATAGTTGCGTTTTATATGCCCTTGTAAGTTTCCACGTCATCATTCTCCATTTGTTCAGCATAAAAGCCGCAAATTGTCGGAAAGTGGCTGTAAAAGTTGCGAAAACTGAAAAAAATAGACGACCATTATGATTTTTTAACGGATTAAAAGGGAGAATTTCCTTTACAATTTTAAGAATTACGCATAACAAAAGACAGATATGTCAACAAACGTGCTCAACTGGGCAATATCATTATATTTAGAAATAATTTGACAGTAATATAATGCCACAGTTGCACGTTTTAAAGTCTTGAGATAAAAATTTTAAACGGTGCACTTTTGCGTTGTTGGATACTACACCTTATATTTCATAGTCAGTTCTCTTACTCCCGGATAATGAATTTGTCCATTTCTTTCAGCTCAGTTCTTTACGGGGTTGCTCTGTTTAGTTTCGCAACGTTCTGCGCATGCAACGTCTTGATGACAACGCCTCGAGGTGAGTGTTGATATAACCATAATGAACATGCAAATTATAAAATCAGTAATAGTACTTCTGAGGTACATGATGTAATTCATTTAGTCAGTCACATTCTCAGTGTTTGTTATCATCATAATGAAAATGCAAATTATAAAATCGTTCAAAGCACTTCTGAAGTACCGCTGATAGAGTACTCTTAATTTGAACGGTCACACTCCAAGATTTTATCATCAGGGACGGCCTTGTACTGCATACGAAACCACTGGTCCCGGTTGTTAAGTTCAAAGGTTGGATAGCACTATCCAACGGATAAATATTAGGGAAAGCAATTGCGATATATAGAGATAGAGATTTATCCCGAAGAAACCATTATCTGCCTTTCGAACAACTGTGTAATGGTCACATGATGCACAAGATTTCATTTACAGATTCAAAAGCTAATAGAAATTTATACAACAAAAAGAGTGGGACTGTTAGACGTAATCCACATTTGTAGATTTTTCCCACGTGCGGTGTTAACAGGAAGAGCACTTTGTATGATGGCATATATGATAAAAAAAAAACATCATTAACAAGGAAGAATAACTGGTAATAGCTTTTATATTCAACTGAAGCCACGTAAAAGTAGCTACTACGTTAGAATCACATAATGTACATGTACACCAGAAGCGTAAAAAAGCAGCGCTAATGACCATAGAAAACACGCTTTATTCAAAGGCCTGCACATTTTTAGATTATAATTATATACCTGTAGAATTAAAAAGGTTAGCACCTTTTAGTCATCACGGATCAAGAAGGTGAGGAGATCTTTGTATTGTGTGGATGGTTGTGTGCCAGTGAGAATCTACAGAGACCCTTATTACCTTTTATTACCCTGTATTAGACTGGACAGTGAACTGGGCACCTATTTTAGCCAGACCTTCCCAGGCATGAAATTACTTAATTCTTTTGCAAGTTGTTTTATGGAATTTTTCTCAATCTGTACAATCATCCATTGCATTGTAATGAAACCCAAACTTTTTTTTACTGGGCTTTTCCTGGTGGATGAGGATCCCAAGCCTTGAAATTACTAATCAGAACTGAGCTTACATCCATTTTAGGATCCCAGGTCAGGTTTTAAAGTTAGACTGACTAATACTGGATTTATTTTTAAAATAAAGGTGGACGTTTTGGGAAACTTTCGGTGCACAATACAGTTCTTAGCTAAAAATGAGCAAACCGAAACATAACTTCATTTTCTCAATAAATCTAAAAGCCACATTGACGGCGCCTTGAAGATTGGTCACGGGAATAATATCTGGGAGTGCATGACCCATTAGATTATGCGAATACTAAGCTTAAAACCCCTGCGGACATCCTGTTGCAGTTCTAAGCCTGGACACTAAGAAATTTATTGTTTTTGCTTTATGTTCAGTCGGGCTAAGTGAAACAGCCACACTTGTAAATACCAGCTACTCTGTCCCCTGCTTGACAACCCAGAAAATTGAAATTAAATTGATTCATTATCTATCTCGCCTTTTTGCAATTGATGTTGCAGACATTTTGAACGAGCACCAGAAACTTTCAGGGTAAATATATAACAATTATTCTTTGAAATAGAGGTAAATATTCCTAAAGCCACTTTTCACAGAGATTGAAAAGAATAATTGTTTTAGTATATACACACGAAGTGATCTCCACAAAATCAGAAAGGAAACCATTAAAAAGTACGATTTTATTGACGGATCAAATCATGCGTGAAAAAAATCATGTAACGAACATGCGCGAAAGTTAGATCTTTGCAGAATTTTCAAACATGGCAATTCGCAAACAACAACGTAATGGCTTAAATTAAACCTTTAAAAGTTGAATTGTTTCCTTACCTGAGACGAAAAGTAGGGCTTTGACATTTTCTGTTAACTCGCCAAGTTCATGGCCAAAAAGGTTTGTTGTGTCGTTCTTCGCATGAAGTGCTGACATGGCGGCTCGGCTGCTAAAAGTGAGGCGTCGTTTCCCTGAAGTAATCTTTGTCCTATGACGTGTATTTACTTGAAACGTAGAATTTCTGCAAACATTCGCTTTAATTTTGTTTGTTATAAGTAAACTTTGATTTTCGGGCAAAATTTTCTTGTAAGGAAACGCTGAGTCCACGAAACGGCCTCTTGTACGCGATTATAAAACGGGGGTTGAGAAAAAAATTCAGCCACAGTAAATGGAAAAATCGCCGTTTTAAATCCTTTGAAGTCTTTTCTTACCTTCAAAAAAGTCAGCCCAGCCCCTGGAATTTTGTGGACTTTTGAAAGGTAGTTCTCTAAAAAAAATACGAAAAACACCGAGCTAACACTTTATCCACTGGCTAGGAGGTAATTCCGAGATAGCGAACTAATCAGATTGCTTAAATCACCAATAGGGCCATTTATACGAGAAAAAATAAGACGCGTCTTATTTTTTCTCGTATAAATGGCCCTAATATCACTGAGTTTGTATACTAAATATATATATCAACTCCGCAAGAGATAAAACGGACTTTCGCATTTTCCTTTCAGTAACAACGTAAATAGACTTTGAAAAGGTTCCAAGAATATTGAACGCTTAGAATCTGGAATAATACGATCAGCACTTCTAGAGTTTTCTTTGGCAGTAAAATAGGATACTCACATTTTCACTACATTTTAAACTAAGGACAGATAAATGTATTGGCTTGCACGCTACCTCGAAAAAGGGCTTAAAAAGAGGATTTAACCCATTTGAATTTTTAAAATAAAAACTTAAAATAATACGTACCTTTATGTCCAAATTTAAAAAAAAATACCTTGTGGCCGTTCAGCGGGTTGTAACCCGTTTTATTATTCACTTTCGATTCTTGATTACTTGCTACCTAAACTGGTTCAAAATAATTTAAGGCACTCCATTTTTAAGAGGACGGTTGGTAATTTTCATAAGTGAAAGATTTTTTTACAGGCACAATTTTTAGTTCTTCTTCAAAAGACGTGAAATGTTTTTTGTTTTTTGTCTTTTGGTAAGTTGTCCACCTTGATCCGCAACAAAGGATTAATCACCCTAAGGAAATCCCGTAAATTTTGACTTGGCGTCATTCATTTTCCTTCAGTAATATGACCATTGATGACAAAGATTGATTTGTCAGGCTTGCATGATAAAGGAACTTAGTCACGTTGCTAAGTGGTAGTTACGAGATTATTCAAAGTATTAGATTTGATTAATTGTGTTTGTTACGGAAGTCAAAATGCCAAAAAGAATTCCATTCTCCACAAGTAAATGTTCTTTGAAAGTAGGTGAGATAATCTGGCATTCACTAAAATATTATCCTCATATCCTTTGATGAACACGTCCGAATATATCTGCTGCACAAAGGACACGCACTTCTTTTTAGGGCCATTCTACTGACCTCTTCACCCTTCGCCGCGTCATCACGGTAAGCATCTGGCGCCGACAGAGGTGTAACAGGAACCGAAACAAATTTAGTTGTCGGCACGTGAAGGGAAAGAACCGTCGACTCCTGATCCTGGATTAACACACTAAAGGTCACTAAACCCTGATTAAGAGTCAGACAAGTAATGACTTTAAAACATATTTTCACCGTAGTGGTGTGTTGATACGCGGATTATTTAATCGTGGAGATGAATAGTCATGGTACGAGCCGAATATTTTGTCACTGTTGAGAGTTTATTTGAAAGCATCTCTGTTTGTTGATCTTGTGACCTCATGCATTTTACTACACCCTTTTTTTTCTAAATACAAGAATGTGCTGTTTTTTTCGGCCCAGGCTGAATATTGTTATTTTCCTGGCGTTTTCAGACTGCAAATAATCTTGTATTATCTTTAAAAAATGAAGAATTTATCACCACACTCTTTGCGGTTTTGTTCAGTTCTTTTGTCCTGTACAAAGGTTTTATATGTACGTAATATACCGTTCATCGAACTGTAATTAGCATTGAACATTTGGTCATAGCTAGTGCGTATTCTTTTAATTTGTTTGCTAGTTTTCCTGTTTAGAAAAAGGAAAAAATTTCATACGGTTAATTTAAAAACGTATGATTGTACGGTACACATGTATTGTACTTTTGTATTTACAGATTTTCAACACACAAAATTATATCCTTTTCAAAATGTCAGCCTTTGGCTTATTCATTCTTAAAGTACTCTTTAAATTTTGCAAATTTCAGCCTCGATATTCTTATAAAACATATCTTATAAAATGAAAAGAGTAGTCCCATTTCTTTAATTATCTGATTTAGTATTTTATTTTTAATAAAAGATACCGTAAATCCTCTATTAAGCCCCCCGGGGGGCTTATTTATTTCAAGCCCATTTGAGGGGGGGCTTATTTAATTTAGAAACGACGATGGTATCAGTTCTCCATAAAGAACCTAGAATACAAAGTGGAAAAGCTCAAGTACAAGAAGTTTTAAGTCATGCAGCCGAGGATCAGAATGAAATCCGAACTTCCAGTTGGTAATAAACCATCCTGGATCAGTCCACACGGAGTTTTGCGGTCGTGATTGATTAATACAGCCTATCATTTATTAGTGAAGAATAATTGGGGGTGGGGAGGGGGGGCTTATTAACTTTCTTCCCCTGAAAAGGGGGGGCTTATTAGAGGGAGGGGGCTTATTTGAGAGGGGGGGCTTAATAGAGGATTTACGGTAATTAACTTCCACGAGATTTCCTCGGCAAAACGAAATGACTGCCGATTGTAAATAATGAAGAGGGCATTGGATATAAAATTGACCCCGGCTTTTGCTTAACACAAAACAGTGTTCAAATACATTTGTTCGTTTTTTTTTTTGTAGTCGTCACCGATACGCCAAAGCAATGCTCATTTAAAGATGTCAAAAAAGAAGTGGGAGAAAATTGGAATCCATTTCTGAGGCCACAAGGATACTTTCGCTGCATCAGGTGTACTTGTAAATTGGTGAGTTCTTCATTCATTCTTTCATCCATCCCATTTTTGTTTTCTCACTGACCCATTTTCATTAGCATTTCTTTGGGACCTATGATTCATCTTCTTATTGTCTCCGAGTGTCCATGAAACTTTTTATTTATTTTCTGAAAATTAGGCCATGTCAACTTTATCCTTATTTCTGATTTGCAATATATACATTTTTTCGATGATTGGCTACTGTCCACATGTAGCCAATGGTCACCGGAACCTGCGTTATTTGAAAACGCTCTTCAGACTAGAAATATTAAAAAACACTCTGATTTCACATAATCGTGTGGAACAGGGGATGAAAACGAAAATTTTTGAAAAGATGGTGTCACAATATTTGTCATTCTCGTGTGGAATAAGAATGTTTCAATACCGCCTTACGACTCAATCAATATTTATCACGATCTACGAAGAGATTCTGAACTACACCATTACGTAATAACAAAGTGCTCTTCGATACAACTTTGTTCACCGAACGTTTGATTTTACCAGAGAAAGGGAAACTAAGAAAGACTCAAGGACAATCCGAACAAAAACATCCGTCCGTACACTAAAAACATCCCTTTTCAAACAGAAACGCGACAGGCAAAAATGTTTCGAATACAATACGGGTGGGCACGATTTTTTTGCCGTTGTTGTTGCTGTTGTTGTTGTTTTTTGTTTTGTTTTTGCGGGAATCCATGAGTTCCCAGAAAAATGCTAGGCATGTGGTACAGTTGAAAGAAACTTCGACATTTTATTTGCTCGCATTCGTCATATTCAGAGACACCTACAGTTTGAGAAATCCTGAAATACTGAGGTACCAACAGAGGAACTAGGAAAAACTGGATCCATTATATTAAATAAGCTAATAGTACTTTATATTCGGCTCCTGTTTCAGAGCTTTCATTATCTAACTCTAGGTTGAAAATATCTTCATCTATGGTTATCTTGGTGTCAGTGCGTTCAGAGCGGACTGCGACAAGCAACGTTAAAGTGTAACTCAGAAAATCTTGTTGCTCTATGGAGGAATTCTAAAAGAGTAGTTTTCGTCACAGCGTGGATCAAATTTTTGGCATATTCTAAAAACAAACATTGACCGAAAACGTCATACCACCATAAGGCCACACAGTTTTCACGTACAACATCACCGTTACACTGACGAGGAGCCTGCATCAGCTGAGACAACAACAACAACAACAACAACAATCTTTATTTTCCTTATTTAAGTTTTACAAAAGTGCACTGACCCGCAGGTAGCAGAGAACTAATCTTGGTGGGCCAGTCAATTTACGTGCAGAGAATAATTTTAATAGTGCAGAAAGATTATACAAAGGAGGGGAAAGAATTTACAGTACATAAAGGAATTTACTGTAAATTAAGTTTATCGGGAAAAGCTGGTATCAATTTATTCTCTTGTTACTGAGGAGGATTTCACGTTAGAAATGATCTGGTTTATATCAATGAACGAATCTACTTCGAAAATACTCAGAAGCACTCTTTGAATTCCTTTTTTGAATAAAGATTGCGGTAGTTCCCTAAAAGAACATGGTATCTCATTCCAGAGTTTTGTGCCTTTCTTGAAAAAGCTTTTTTTTTTATTTCAAGCCTTGATCGTTTTATGTCAAAATTTTTTTGAGGCATCGGAGCGAGTGTTGTATGAATGGATGCTGGACGTATTCTTAAATAAATTACATGATTTAGGTGGTGCCGGGGCATTTCTAACGTCGATCGTTCATCGATTCAGATAAAGTTTTATAATAAAAAAAATAGCGATAACAGGTTAGCATCAATAAACAGCCGAACGGTATGCTCGTATTTCTTTGCAAAGTACATAAAGTGTAGTTCCCGCTTTTGTAAATTTAATAGTTTGTCTAGATAGGATTTACAGGCCTGGCCCCAAACAGATAGTCCGTAAGTTATAATAGGGAACAATTAATGGCTGATAAATATCTAGGAGTGTACGAAAAGGTACCAAGTGCCCTAGTTTTGCAATTATGCCTTTGCTGTTTTGCTTTTTATTAAAGTAATATGTTGTCAATATGGTTTTTTTCCGAGAAAGGTTACAGTCAATCAACATTTCGAGATATTCTACATAGTCTTTACAATCCAATTGGACTTGCTTATTTGTTTCGCTGTTGAATATGCTTATTATAGGCTGAAATATTAGTTTCTTTTGAAAAGAAGGGACGGAAAATAACAAAATTTGATATTTTTAAGTTGAGCTTTAATCTCTTTGAAGTTAGCCAGACGTACAGTTTATGTAGTGCAGTATTGAGGACATGCTCTAATGACTTAAGGTTTTTGTCGGCGTATAACTGAGATATTAGTATCATCAGTAGCCTGTGCCAGGCTCTCAGATAGTATAGTGGGGACGTATTAAACGAGCAAAGCGAAAATAAGACGCGCGCGACTTGGGAAAGGGGGGGGGGGGGGGGGGGGAGGTGGCGGCGGGAAAAATGGGCCCCGTCTCTCCCCAGCCCCCGCGAGTTTTCTTATTTTTAAACGACTTTTCACTTTCACCACCATCTCGGAGCCTGGAACAGGCTATATCATCAGCTAAAAGGTAAAAATTGAGTTTATTTGAGCAGTTACAATATCATTAATGTGCAAGTCAATAAACACAATAACGGGCCTAATACAGATACTTGCGGAACCACAGAATGCACCAGTTCTCGTTTCAGGACGCTACTACCCGGCTATTAATTCCTTGGGAAAGGCTGGCATACAGGTGCCATTTTGTCCATCAGTAAAAATTTGTCTTTATCGATGTCAAACCACCAATCAAAGTGAATCTAAAATGACTGAACGCAACCCCTTTGCCCGAACGAATCAATAGATTTTAGACTTGTGGTCGTAGAATTAAATTCCTTGTTACAGCTATCTTAAAACTACGTTTTTTATCTCTCTAGGCAAAAGATGGCTCACTCGCGATAATAGATTGCACACGCTGCGTGAGGTTGACAAAAAAAGGTTTGCAAACGTCGTTTCTAATTCAGGAGTAGGACCAAATAAAAACGTTTGAGTGATTATTTTATCACCTGCTGATATTTAAGATTGTGGAACTAACAGCTGATAGCTGTAGAGATTTACAATTTTAAGTCTAACATTTGCAAAGAGTTCAGGTCACCTCAAATATGCGAGTGATTTACATGGCTCTGAATGCTTTTAGTAGAAAATGTTTAGAAGGGAAATACCAAACAAATGTTTATGCAAAATTTGGAGGGGTAACAAAGAACATCGGATAGAACAGACTTAAATAAAAAAAGCTATTTAGTATTTACTAATCTATTATTGTTGAAGTCTTCTGAAAATGCTCAAACTTTTATGAGCCACCCTAATTACCGATCTTGTTCTAGGACAACATCCTGAAGAAGGAGAAAAGAGCTGTAAAAGCGGAAGTGTAACCCGAAAACATGGCACAGTATGGGCAGTGGCTGCTATGGGATCCGTGCCTTTACGTAAACATCAGTGTACGGAATGTAGCTGCACAGTAAGATATTTTAAAATAACGTTCATCAATGACCACTTGCTTTTGTTACAAATATCCTCAACTGTATAAATAAATTCATTTGGTGGCATGGAAGTTGAATCGAAATAAATTTTCTTTCCCTAAGTTTGTTAGAATTCCGATTACAATAGATTTAGTTGGAACAATTTTCAATTGCGTACATGTTTCTTCTTCCCCCTTCCTTATAAGCTCTTGTCACGCAAGCTAATAATATCGAATCTAACAAAACAAATTAACAGGATAAAATAAAAGACCAAGGAATTCGCAACAAGGATGTCACTTAAAACCAGTCTTATTTGTGTTGTAGGATGGGTTTGTCACGTGCTCAGTCAGATCGTGCCCTGTTCTGTCATGCAAAAAACAACGAAATGGAACACAATCGTGCTGTCCTGTTTGCGAAGGTAAAGAACTGTAAAATTTCCAAAAAAAAGTTCGGAAGTAGTCAATTATTTTTTTATAAGTTTTTGACGGTGAAACAAACAATTGTGACATGTCGTAAAACAAAATTAAGGTGCACCTAGTACAAAGTCAAAAGAAGTAGTACTTACATATATAAAGCCCCGTGCAAACGGACGCCACATTGTTGGGCACCAACCCCCAACATTGTTGGATGTTACATGTTGCGTTCGTTTTCACACCCTTTTGCGTGTTGTTGCGTGTTGTTGGGAGTTGTTGCGCAAAGTTTGAGACCGGTCAAACTTTTAGCCACTTGCAAACGAACGCAACAACTCTCGTGATTGTTGGGCCAGCAATGTTGGGAGTTGTTGTGTCCCTTTGCACGTAGCTTAACACACACTTAACGAGATGCTGAATTCTTGAATTATTAATATCTGCTTTAATTTAATTTTAGGGGATTTACAAACAGCACACGATCCAGCGGGTAGGTATAAGATGCACCAATTTCATTCTCGACAGTAAGTATTGCCAGACATGAGTTTTAATGACACTTTATTTTCTCTTTTCCGTAGGCTGCACAACTATGGGTAGATACTATGGAAATTTGGAAAAGTGGTTTCCCTTACTATCTCCAAAAAACGACTTATGTGTAAGCTGCGTTTGCAAGGTACAATATTTATATCCTCGCCTTAAATTCGAAGGCGGAACATATATGTTATTTAACGGCCGGGAGGTCCGTACAGGAAAAAAAAACTGCCCGAGGTCTTGACAGTATGGCACGAGGTCGAGCAACGGAGGTCAAGTCTTTCTTCATTTCGCTCATCATTGTTATTACTAGTATTATTATTATTATGATATCATAGGTGACGAATTACTTTTTAATTTTGGCGCGAAATTTCAGCGTTAATTTGTAATTTCACATGTGAAATTTCAAAACTGCCATGGCAACCTGACGTTCGTCTCCGTTTCAAGATGGCGATGAAGTTTTAAAATGTCATGAATGAAGATGTCAGTGCATAAAAAGACGCTTTAGAAAACCTGAACACACGAAAAAGCACATCAAGAAGGATTCTTAGAGGTACGTTGTCGAAAAATTCTGAAAACTTAAGCCAAATTTCAGCTCTAAACGTTTGAGAGAGTGAAGTTCACGATCGATCGATACGATCCAGGATAAACAAGTCAAAAATCCTCATCACCCATGATATTAATAGGTAATCAAATGGTATACTCGTGAAATTAGGGAATAATTTCACTCGTCACCATTTGATTACACATACTTAGGTAATGGCGCCATTGCGTTGTGATGACAACTCCGATGTCATTGCCACCCTGATCATAACACATTTTCACCTTTATCTAGTACAGTTGTAGTGGCAATTTTTATGACGACGTAGTTTATGCTCAAGCTTGGGAGGTATTGAACCTGAAAAACTGTATCGAGCCACCTTACCTTAGAGCAAAAATGTGAATATTGACGTCAGCACAAAGATTCGCTTGTCTTCAAGCTGGGTACTCTCGAGCGCTCGATAAGGCGATCAAGTTCAGTGATTAGAATTGAGTTGGTGTTACAATAAGAAGTTGACGCTGGGAACATTCAGTATTCAATTATATTAATAAACGGTTAATGTCACAGTAGTGTTTCAAATTAATATAATTTATCGTAATTCATGTTTCCTATGTAAAGCTATCTTAAATAATATTACCTACACCACAAGAAGCATCCTCAGAGACCCAGGGGCAGATAGTGGGGACGAGGGAAAGTCTAAACGGGCGGAAAAATATATGGCACAAAGAAAAGTAAAGAACGGCGAGAAGAGCCCCTGGGGACAATGTCTTACCAGACCAGTTCCAAACGGTCGCCGCCGTTCTGGCTTCTGATTGGCGCCAGAAAAACACAAATTTTCTGGCACCAATCAGAAGCCAGAACGGCGGCGACCGTTTGGAACTGGTCTGGTAAGACATTGTCCCCAGGGGCTCTTCTCACCGTTCTTTACTTTTCTTCGTGCCATATATTTTTCCGCCCGTTTAGACGTCTCCTCGTCCCCACTATCTGCCCCTGGGTCTCCGAGGATGCACCAGAAGGAAATGGAATTGGTTCTACTTTTCCATCTTAGAACACTTCGGTGGTGTGTCAAAGACCTACCTGCCCCACGCTATCCTGTGTCAGCCCCGTACGGAAACCTGGAGCCTGCTGCGACACCTGCCCAGGTAAACGAGTTTTTTGCACGGGCTAATGTTGCCCAATATTAATGATTTTGTTTTTCGCCCCATGTGTGAGATGTATGCGAATCCAAGACAGTTTTGGATTCTGGATTCCACGCCCTGGATTCTGGATTCCTTGCGATGGATTCCGGATTCCAGTTACTGGATTCCAGTCTTTGTTAACGGAACTGAATTCCAATCGTTAGGTCCGGATCTGGATCCTTGAGCTGTATTCTGGATTCTAAAGCCCAGGATTCCAGATTCCACAAGCAAAAATTTCCCGGATTCCCCTACATGGGGCGACGTTTTCCTTAAGTGTTTATCTTCTCGTAGCTTCTAATATAACGGATTACATCTATTTTAGCGTTATACACTGTAGCACTTAATTTTGAAGCGTAAACTATTACGTCAACTTCATTCAAGCATTCTCCATTGGTGTGCAGTTGTTCAGTTTTGGGTGCTGATGGAAAAAAGATACTTCGTAATTCGAAGTTTCTTTTTAGTAAACAAAAACATTTTAAGACAGCGCTCGAAATCGTGCCTTGTTGTCAAACTTGTAAAGTCCAGTTGCGGGTAGGACTTGACGCCAAGATGAACACAAAAGGTAAACAGCATGTGATTTCTAGTGCTTGCTTGATAACCTCCTATTTTTTTGTTTATCTATCCATGTATTAATGTTTATTGTTTAATTCCCTCCTGATTTGTTGAGGCGCGTTGGGTGCCTGCAAGGGGGAAGGTAATTTTGCAGATCGCCGGGTCGCACATAAAAAGTTATTTACGGCGACTAGCTTGGACGCAGTTTTCCAAGACAGTACTTAGGTATTTAGTCAACACGAACTTTTTTAAGGCCGCACCGATTCTACCCAGAGTCTAGCTGCTTGATTTTTAAGGAACAATTACGCTTTTCATTTAAGTTTGTCCTTTTCTTTATTGTCAACGTTAAATTTGCAATTTGGATCTGCCAGGAAATAAAACTGCAGCACCTGATGAAACGAATTAGTGAAATACTTGCACTAAGGGACTTCCTTATTGTCGAATGAATTTATTGTTCGGCTGCTCCAGCTCAGTATCTTCCGGGATAAGGAGTCAGGTCTTTCACTCGATTTCAAGCAACTGTAATTCCACTTTCGCAAATACTTCGATGAAATTAATTTGATCTTCAAACGGCCTTACACCCGATTTTTCAGGACTGAAGAACAACACTATATGAAATATCAATGTGCCTAAATTAAAGAGTAACAGCTAATAATAAATAATGCATGGTGTAACGTAATACTTAATACTAATAACTACAAAAAATATATATATTACGCTGGGTTGAGTGCAATCAAGTTGTCATCTTTTTCCTTCTGTTCGGCGTTAATTTATTTCAGCCAACTCTCCTACAAAGAAACCACCTAAACGTGACGGAAAAATATTTGGAGGCCTTATTACAGAAATCTTCCGAGGTATGCGTTCTGCGACTCTGGTACCACACCTTAGAAGTAAGACTCAAATTTCAGCGATATCTTTCGAAGATAGGCTACTTGTGCAGGAGGTAGCATTCCGCTGTGTCGCCACCAAAGGATTAAGAAACTTGTTTGTTAAGCTAGTGACTACGTCAGTTTTAATTACCTTCTATTGAAAAAGTGAAAGATAGGCTCTTTTCTGATTCTTTATCTTGTACGAACCAATAGTTTGTAAAATGATCAAATCGCCCGTGAAAGGCGGTAAAGTTTTTGAAATCAATTCAATGTAACGGATCTAGTAGAAGCTGAAGCGATTGAGACGTTATCTGTTACGTTTTCTTTCTTTATACATATACCCTGTGCTTCAGACTCTTTTACGTTTTATCAAAAAGGAAACACATAAAATCGTATCTCAGTTTTTACATATATCAAAATGGTTTGATGTTTTAATAGTTTTGAACATTTTTGGTTCGAAAGTTATGATTCCCCCACAGCCACCCACCAGGAAATTAGTTCTTTATTTCTGTTCTTGTCTGTCTTACATTATGTCGCACTATACCCTTGCACGTTGAAGCTAATGCTATATATGTTCTAATGCACCAGAAATAGGCATTGCTTGCTAAGCTCTTCGTTCATCATAACTTTTAAAGATGCAGCCGAGTAAATTTGTTGTAGTCACTTCTATCTAACGTAAACTCTTCTAAAGTAACCATCATTAAATCTTTTAACTTCTTTCAGTCCGTAAGCCTTCTAGAAATGCTGGATTGATTTCCAAATCTCGAGTGGGACGTAAAGGTATGCAAATCAAACTGAACTTGGGCGTGGACCAACTGTTATTATTACGCGAAAAGACGATTTAATCTTAAACAATCTATCAAACCTACAGAAGCACATGCCAATACCTTGGTATTGATTCTTGGTGCTAGTGTAGTTTAGAGAGACAAAAAGGTGACTTAAGGTGGCCCGAAACTATATATTTACATGAGTGTTGGTTATGTTTTTGAATTGCGTTTTTCAGTAGGAACAATTTAACAGCATTTCTATGATTTCCCTACAAATACAAAGTAATTTTGATGAATAAAAGTTCTTGATATCACCCCACATTCAGCATAAAGTTACTCCTCTTGTAGCGCAAACTGTATTCGCCGTAGGTTTCTGATTACTTAGTTCCTTGCAATAAAGCTTGGGTAAGAATACACTTTCAGATACGAGATAGTCAGGACCCTTCCTCTATTTGTGCGTCTTTGAACAAATGTGTTAGCGTAGCATTTTAAGGTTAAATTTGGCCAGCATTTTGTGCTGCAAGTTGCGTGGTCACGATTGACTTCAAACTTGCAGATATAAAGCTAGAAGAGCTCTGAGGCTTATTTGCTGAAGTTAAGGAAAGATCTGTCGTAAGATTTCGAAGTTATTCACCTTTTTTTGTAAAATTGCGGTTAAAAATATATGCCGATATCTCAAACGTTTTTGTACCTACAAGGAAATGCAAAGCATTTTCTTAAAGTTCGACCGTTACGTTCTAACCAAAATTTATAGAAATCGGTTAAATAATTCCTTCTAAAAACCCCGATTCAAAAACATAACCAACACGCCTAGGTTCGGGCCACCTTAAATCAAACATACTGGTGTATTGAAAATACCCAGGATTTTTAGTGAGCTAAGGAAAATGATTAAGCAATGCAATTTTGATTGTTCTTAAAACTGCTCACTGCATGTGACGAATTGTTCGAGGAACTGAGTCTATCGGTAAGTTGTTCTACACGTAATGTGGTAGCCTGCGAAAACATCCGTTTCTCCTCGCTCTTCACCACTGGGGACTTTTCGCGAGGAGGAACGTCTGCGACTCAGCGACAGAAATTCCATACTGATGACGTAAAATCTGTCCAGAATCCGGTCAGAAGCGCTGATTGGTCACCGGAGTAGTTACATTGTTTTAGCTATTGTTTACGAATGACAGACAAAAGGCAAAAGGCCACAAAGGTCAAATGTAAACGCGAAGAATCTCTAACAAAACAGTCAATATTTCTGGAATATAGTCTTCTCTTGAAGAAGCATTTGAGTTTTGCTGGAGCTCGTTGGTAGGTGAACACAACACTTCACCAAACCGACCAGAAGACACGCAAAATTGGACAAATTTATGTTTGGAACCCCATGGCTACCGGATTCATTACGTAAACATTGATTTGCGTCATCAGTATGGAATTTCTGTCGCTGAGTCGCAGACGTTCCTCCTCGCGAAACGTCCCCAGTGGCGAAGAGCGAGGAGAAACGGATGTTTTCGCAGGCTAGTAATGTGGCGGTCAGACTCGAGTTATTGCTTATCGTCTCATGGATGGCCGGCAAGGGGAAGGTACATCCTTGTTGGCGATTCGCAAGCGGAATTAGCCAGGAGATCTAAACCGTTTCATGGACAAAAGTCGTGACCCTCCAACTTTTTCAAAGAATAAACGCTAACCCTTTACAAACACGTAAACAAAAACACCCTACCGTCCGCCCTTCCTACTTCACCTTTTTCTACTCTATTTGCTTCAGTAGCCATATCTAAACCTTGGTTGCTGCCACTGGGGGTGAAATCCCTTAGGTGAGCCCCTGCCTTGAGGAAGTCCGTATTTAACTTCCGTCTATGGTAAAAAAGCTGAGCATTCCATCTCATTTTGCATTTCAGTCACCCTTGAAAGTGGATGTTTGTTGCCGGACAATCAAAGAGTTCCTTATAATTACTCTTACCATCCAAACGTTGTCCCTTTTGGTGTTACCTATTGCATCCTATGCGTCTGTATTGTAAGTTCATTCTAGATAAGAGTATGCATTTTAAATTGTTTGTATTGAAGTTCTAATAGAAATCTGACGTTGAATTCTCTTGGCGTTAAAAGGTCAATATCCTTATCTATATAGGAAGGCACTCTTTCTTAGATGATACCCAAATATTTCAAAGATTTCCTATACTTAGGTTTTAACCATGCAGATGGGGACAGAGCGATCTCGTACTCAGATCTCGAAGGTCGCGTAGCAGAGAGAGATCTCACATTTCCATTGACAAACAAGCGCCGGTATGATCTGGGTACAAGACTGACTAGGGGCAGAAATAATTTAATTAAGTGCTCTGAGTGAAGTGGTGCATGGAGAACACAAGCTTTTTGACCTTTTATAGGTATTTAATAAAGGGAGTACATTCAATTCGCCCTTTTAGCCCTTAGAAAATTTGTAAACAGATGTGCAAACTACCCAGTTATTAGCACAATAGACCTGTGCAGTCTTCGCATGGGATTCTTGATTGATACAGACGGTTGATAGTCTAATCAACTGATTGTTTGATTGATTCTGTTTCTTCATACATCGAGCATTGCACTAATCAAACTTTGTACCCTGCGAGCAAACTCTCTAATAATGGCTAACGGAACAAGCCTCGAGAGAACAATCCCATCGCACCCGCGTCTCCTTTCGCGTGAGGCTCTCGCGCGAATTCTCTCACGACTCCCCAAATCGTAGGCTACGAACTTTGTTAACGTGACACTGTACTATATTTTAGCCACCCAACATAGATTGCAGTCCTGTGAAATGTCCGTCCAATTATTCTTGCGCACAGCCGGTAACCGTTCCCGGGAAATGTTGTAAGGAATGTAAAGGTAAGATGCTGTTCTGATGTTCATAGTATTCTATAGAAATTACATACATTCGAAAACATAAAGGTGTTGAGCCAGTCATCCCAAAAAATATTGAGCCTATGAGAATTGCACGAATGTATTCAAGAGTTGCTGACCTCACACTAGAAGCAAAGTTAGTTTTAAGTAAGCATTTAATTCAAGTGCTCTTGGAAATCTTAAGTCGCTCTGTAGAAAACATACTTGTTGACGAAGTATATTATTTGAAGTAAAAGCTGTCAATCTCCCGTCATTGGTTGAGTCACATTTCCCACGCGGCACGATCAATCAGAAGCACTACCCAGGGTGCGTTCGATTGGGAAATCCGGATTTAGGTTTTCAAAATCTAAATCTGGATTTGCCAATCGAACGCGAAATCCGAAAACGGATTTCACCTCCGAGAAATTCGTCCTAAGGGTGGATTTTAATTAAGAAATCCAAATCCGGATTTTTTGGATTTCCCTTTTTGTCGTTCGATTGGGAAATCGGAAAAAGGATTTGCAAAACTGTTCTCGTGAACAGCGGCCTTCTTTTTACTAATTATGCGTGTGCATGCAAGACCGCTGTTCCTAAGGACACTTTTTGCAAATCCTTTTTCGGATTTCCCAATCGAACGACAAAAAGGGAAATCCAAAAAATCCGGATTTGGATTTCTTAATTGAAATCCACCCTGAGGACGGATTTCTCGGAGGTGAAATCCGTTTTCGAATTTCGTGTTCGATTGGCAAATCCAGATTTAGATTTTGGAAATCTAAATCCGGATTTCCCAATCGAACGCACCCCCAGATTTGGGTAGTGACGCGTCATCAGTATGGAATTTCTGCGCTCGTTTTTCCACAAGTGGAAACCAGTGGTGGCGTCGCGAAATGCCGGCTGTTTTCTCAGGCTAATGTCTACTAAAACAGTTCCAAATATTTAGAAACTGAAACTGGTCATATGTTTGCGGCACCATTTGTCAACTTAAATTTACGCGAGCGTGGAGCGCTTTCAACGAAAAGAAGCTAATTATCTTGAAAAACAGGCTACAAGATCAGAGCTTGCGATTAACGAAGTAATTTACCATTTTCAACAACAGGTACCAACACGACCATGAAACCAGCTGTCAGGAGATACTGCCAAGGAAAGCACTGGCGGGTCTATGAATATAAGATGATCCAACGCAGAAATCAAAACTTAAGGACCAAAATCAGAGTACACTTTGCATTTGTGGACGGAGAGCGAAACTTTGTGGAAATACACAGCCTTGTTGCTAATACAACAAACAAAACAGTTACCGTAACGAACACTACCAAGAGGAATTTCGATCAAATTAACCAGAACAGTAACTATATTCACCTTGGAAAGATTCGTGAAGGTAGGTGTTAAATTTCCGTTCAAAGAAAATAATACATGAGGAACAAAATTAAGTTACAATCTAATGTTACACCAAGAATTTTAAGCGTATCGGTAGTGTCCACTGCATTGTTATCTACACTGAAGTTATAGCTATAGCATACTGGACCTATGGCCATTGCCTGTGTCTTAGATGCATTGATCTCTAGATAGTTTTGCCGAAGCCATGCTGTTAAAATATATGAAGATCAGAGGTAATAACATATTCTAAAACTGAAGGGGAAACCTCCGATGTATATTCAGTACTGTCATCTGCATACAACCATAGAGAGAATAGAGAGATGTTTGTAACTTGAAGGTTCAAATCATTAATATAAATATTAAAAAGCAAAGGGCCCCAACTTCAGGTTTCCAGTCAGAGTAACGGCGTCCATTTTGACCCTCTGCCTCCTATTTTGCAAGTAATTCCTCATCAACTCCGATGCTTCATCTGTAAAGCCATAACCTCTGAGATTTGCAAGCAGTAGGCCGTGGCATACGGAGTCAAACGCCTTACTCATTCCAGTTGCAAGCGTAGCAACAGCCTCTGTTGTCAAGGGTCAACCTCCGATCTTCTACCATTTTCAACAATGCAGTACAAAAAGAGTGTTCTTTAAGATAACTGGAGAGGTTGGGCGAAAGACTTGGAGCAAATGCTGAGTACACTTAATCTGCAACTATCTTCTCTTAAATCTTAGACAGCGCAGGGAGGATCGACACTGGACGATAGCAAATCTTATTAGTCTCATAAGCTCAAGTTTTTTAAATACTGGAGTGATGTTGCTGACTCTTCCATAACGTAGACCATAACCTCTTAGTCATAAAATGGTTGATCAGTTTGGTTAGTGGTTACGTTATGGCAGGAGCTGATAAGGGTAGGTACGTGGTGTAAGCATCATATAGTGGTTTGACATTAGTATATATACAGCCCTATAAAGCCCTAAATAGCCCTACATAGCCCTACATTAAGCCCTACACAACCCTACATAGCCCTACACAGCCCTACATAGCCATACATTAATGAAATGAGCAACGACCTTAGTAGAATTTTTAATTGGCTCAGCTCAAATAAACTCACATTGAATATTCTAAAAACAGATTTTATGGTGATAGGTTCTCGGAAGAGAATTGCATCTTTAGCTGGAAATATTTCATTAAGTGTAAATGGTTTAACGTTACAACAGGTCGAAACTACAAAGTGTCTTGGCCTCACTATCGACCAATTTCTTACTTGGAAAAATCATTTACAAAGTGTCAGACAAAAGGCGGGGATGGCATTAGAATTCTCAAGAGGATTAGGCCTCTTATTGGTTTGGAGCACCTCATAAACGTATACAGGTCAATAGTTGAGCCTTATTTTAC
The DNA here is from genome assembly GCA_038088405.1 of Porites divaricata. NCBI lineage: Eukaryota > Metazoa > Cnidaria > Anthozoa > Scleractinia > Poritidae > Porites > Porites divaricata. The sequence goes on along the minus strand of JBBMOI010000010.1, from coordinate 10,392,221 downwards.
TTATTGTTGTATTGTTTGGGATAGTATTGGCCAAACGTTGGTAGAGAGTCTTCAAAAGTTGTAAAATAGGGCCGCTCGTGTTATTACAGGTGCTTCATACTCAAAACATTCAGCTGATATTCGGCATGAACTTGGGTGGCTCTCAGTGAAATAAGACAATATCATATGGCAGTAATGATGTTTAAAGTAAATCATGGCCTCTGTCCCTCTTATTTATCTGACATGTTTGACGCCAATACAAGCTGGCTCAGTTATGACCTTCGCTCTTCTAGAATGAATCTAATAGTGACTAAGATCAGGTCGTATTTACTATCTACACAAGCCCCATAATTTTAGCTTTTCGTTATCATTATGTTTAACATTGTGCACGATCTTTCTTAGTTTAGTTTTAGATACATTTCTATATCTTTATGTTCGTTAAATAATGCACGGCTTTTAGGTAGAACAGATGCTTTATGTAAAGTTATTTGATAAAATTACGTGGGTAAATAAAGTTTTCACTCACACTCACATATAGCCATACACAGCCATACAAATCCCTACATAGACCTACACAGCCCTACATAGCCCTACATAACCCTACATAGCCCTACATAGCCATACATAGCCATACACAGCCCTACATAGCCATACACAGCCCTACATGTCCCTACGTAGCCATGCATAACCCTACACAGCCGTACATAGCCCTACATAGCCTTACATAGCCTTACATAGCCCAAGATAGCCATACAAAAAGGATTATTGCAAACATCAAATATAGAAGGAGCCTCTGGTAACCTGAAAGCAACTTGGAAAATTCTTAATGACCCAATGGGTAAGAAATCAGACAGCACACAGATTAATGATTTAAAGACAGAAAATTCTGGGCCCTTATCAGATCCCGAGAAAATCGCTGAATGCTTGAATATTCACTTTACAAACGTTGGTCGGAAACTTTCATCTGAAATCCCTACGGTGGATTGTGATGTAAATCCAGTTGATTCCCAACAACGTGTTAATTCTTCGTTTGAATTGAAGGAAGTCACGATCTCTTACGTGTTTAAAAAACTGCGGGAAGTAAATGTTGCAAAGGCGACTGGTCATGATAACATCCCAAACAAGATTTTAAAAATAGCGGCTCCAGTTATTTCTAAATCATTAGCTGACCTTTTCAACCTCTCGATTACTACAAATACTTTTCCAGATTATTGGAAAGTTGCAAAGGTCTTTCCGCTATTTAAATCAGGTGAACGAATGATCCAAATTACTTTAGACCGATTTCTGTCTTACCAACTATAGCCAGGGTTTTTGAGCGATTAGTTTTTGAGCAGATGTACACTTATTTTACGAAAATAACCTTATTCAACCTCGTCAATCTGGAATTAGATCTCTTCAACTGTAACTGCGCTTCTAGATATGACAAATCAATGGTGTCTTAATATTGATAGAGGTATGGTCAGTGGTTTTATTTTCCTTGATCTTAAGAAGGCATTTGACACTGTTGACCACGCTATCTTGTTAAAAACATAGGCACGTTAAACGTGCATGAGCTATTTTGAATGCTTCAGTGTAACTTTTATGCTTCGGTGTAACTTTACCAAGAGTGATGAATCTACCTCTTTCATCCTAAATGTAGATTAGGTTTTTGTGCGAAATTGCGTATTGCGGTACATAAATGAAAACGCGAAACGCTCAGCAGAATCGATCCTCAAGCTATATATTCACTTTCTTCTGTCTTTCACCGTTACATCTGGTGCAAGTTAAACAAATCGTTAAAGTGAAATAAATTTCTACTCACCAAACGTTGATTAGAAGGAAAACTCAAAGGTTTCCTCGGAGTTTCTTAAGCCAAAATGTGACTCATCGAATACTGAATAGTTACGAAATACCAAGATTTTTATCATTGTGGTAGATGGTTGCATCATCATAATTCACGAGGTTTTCACGTGCGATTCTACTCAGTGAAACAGTCTTTAACTCCGACAACTTATTTCTTCATGTTTTAAAAGCTACTGCTTCTCAGAAGACAAGAGCCTTGTTTAAGGATTTGGTCTGACAAAAGGAAACAGGTCTTCATACGTCCAAGTTACTATTTATCATTGTGAAAAGCCAATCTGCATGAGATGTACAGTCACACAGCTGGCACGTGAAAGTGTTGGACTTTGCCCCTTTTCGTCGTTCGTACGTGAGGAAATTCGAGTTATCACACAGTAAACTAGTAAACAGAATTATAAAAATAACTCACGCACACAATTTGCATGTGAAGATGCTGGTCTTTCGCCCTTTTACAATTCGTACGTAAAAAAAGGCAAATTGTTTTACTACAAAATTTTCTCAAACGATTTTAAGAAATCACCTCTGCTTCATTACAACATCTGCAATTAAATTATGTTTCATGCAACGTCAAGGTTGATAACCTAACATTTATTAACATTTGTGAAACAGTCTTTAACTCCGACAACTTATTTTGTCATGTTTTAAAAGCCATTGCTTATTAAAAGACAAGAGCCTTTTTTAAGGCATTGGTTACTAAACGAAACAGGTCTTCATACGTCCGAGTTACTATTATTATTGTCAAAAGCCAATCTGCATGAGATGTACAGTCACACAGCTGGCACGTGAAAGTGTTGGACTTTGCCCCCTTTCGTGGTTCGTACGTGAAGGAACTCGAGTTATCACACAGTAATCTAGTAAACAGAATTAAAAATAACTCATGCACACAATTTGTATGTGAAGATGTTGGTCTTTGGCCCTTTCACAATTCGTGCGTAAAAAAGAGGCAAATTGTTCTACTACAAAATTTTCTCAAACGATTTTAAGAAATCACCTCGGCTTTATTACAACATCTGCAATTAATTATGTTTCGTGCAACGTCAAAGTTGATAGCCTAACATTTATTAACTTCCAAGAAAATTATCAAACTGCCGAAATATATTTCTACTTATATCATGTTACTCCACTCAATATAACAGTATCTAATTATTGTGTCAACTAGCTTCTTCCAATTTTATTCCCTAACGCTACTGTTTCTACTTAAGTTACGCATCTTTACTAAATAGAACGAAAAAGGTCGGTTGAACTTTGTAAGCGAGAGAATAATATTTTTAAAGCTTGTTTACGGGATTAACAATACTCGATACAACTTTCAAAAAAACTAAGCTGCCTTTTAAACTTCTAAAACCACATTTTATAGGGCGCATACTTTCGAATTAAAGTCTATATCTAAATATCAATTATTGCTTCATTGGAAGAGATTTGAAAATATATGATCTTTTATACTCTACCCAGTTGTAGCAGGTGAAACAGAACTCATACTGACGTGCGTTGTACCGATAGCCGAATTAGGTCAGAAATGCCCCGAAGCAGCAACCACACTTAAATATGAACCCTCAAACAGCTGCATCACTGTTCACAGCGTTTGAATCATGAAGATATTTTATGTAATGCTTCCAAACACCTGTACCCGTAATAAAAGACGAAAAAATTGTGAAGGATCAAGATGGCGGTCTCAAAGTGCCCTTGTTCGACCTTTACCAATGCCATGTTTAAATAGATGCCAAGATCTCATTGGTTCCTAAGCATCAACTCATAGTACCTTCAACCTTATTGGCTCTTGCAACAAACATCCCAACATACAAAGCCACAAAGCGACAAAGATACATACGCTTACACCACTGACATATGAGCTATTTTTTCAAAATAGCTCAAAAAAACTGTCTAACTATAGAGTGCAGGGTAAAACCGCTTCTTGGTTCGTCTTACCTAAATGACAGACAACAATTTTGCGTGGTAAACGGATTGTCGTCTGTAAAAGATCGTATCGTATGTGGCGTTCCACAGGGTTCTTTATTAGGCCCACTCTTGTTTCTTATTTACATTAATGACTTACCAAATTGCTTAGATCAAAGTATAGGAAGGTCTTTTGCTGATGATACAAATTTAACGTTCTCTGCCGTGGATTTATTAATCCTTCAGACTGAAATGAGCAACGACCTTAATAGAATTTTTAATTGGCTCAGCTCAAATAAACTCACATTGAATATTCTAAAAACAGATTTTATGGTGATAGGTTCTCGGTAGAGAATTGCATCTTTAGCTGGAAATATTTCATTAAGTGTAAATGGTTTAACGTTACAACAGGTCGAAACTACAAAGTGTCTTGGCCTCACTATCGACCAATTTCTTCCTTGGAAAAATCATTTACAAAGTGTCAGACAAAAGGCGGGGTGTGGCATTAGAATTCTCAAGAGGATTAGGCCTCTTATTGGTTTAGAGCACCTCATAAACGTATACAGGTCAATAGTTGAGCCTTATTTTACTTATTGTTGTATTGTTTGGGATAGTATTGGCCAAACGTTGGTAGATAGTCTTCAAAAGTTGTAAAATAGGGCCGCTCGTGTTATTACAGGTGCTTCATGCTCAAAACATTCAGCTGATATTCGGCATGAACTTGGGTGGCTCTCAGTGAAATAAGACAATATCATATGGCAGTAATGATGTTTAAGGTAAATCATGGCCTCTGTCCCTCTTATTTATCTGACATGTTTGACGCCAATACAAGCTGGCTCAGTTATGACCTTCGCTCTTCTAGAATGAATCTAATAGTGCCAAAAGCAAGAACAAACTATTTTAGGGATAGTTATGCTTCTGCGGGCGCTAAGCTCTGGAATTCTCTTCCTACCAGTTTAAAGGAACAGACTTCTTTAAAACAATTTAAGACTAAGATCAGGTCGTATTCACAGGAAAAAATAACGGATTCCCATTTTTGGATATTGTAGAGTATTTAAAGAATTATACCCATAAAAGTCCCAAATTTGGCAAAGTGAGACATTATTAAGTCCCAACCAGGGAATTCCCAACTAAGTTCTCAGATTGGGACTTCTCTTACTCTTCCAAATTTTGGATGTTTATGGGTATTCTTTAAATACCCTAAAATATCCAAAAATGGGAATCCGTAATTTTTTCCTGTGATTTACCATCTACACAAGCCCCATAATTTTAGCTTTTCGTTATCATTATGTTTAACATTGTATACATCGCCTCACATCGCCCTACACAGCCCTACATAACCATACATAGCCATACATAGCCCTACATAGACATACATAGCCATACATAGCCATACATAGCCATACATAGCCCTACATAGACATACATAGCTATACATAGCCCTACACAGCCCTACATAGCCATACATAGTCCTACATAGTCATACATTACCATACATAGCCATACATAGACTTACATAGCCCTACATAGCCATACACAGCCATACATAGCCCCACATAGCCATGCATAGCCCTACATCGCCCTACACAGCCCTACATAACCATACATAGCCCTACATAGACATACATAGCTATACATAGCCCTACACAGCCATACATAGCCCTACACAGCCCTACATAGCCATACATAGTCCTACATAGTCATACATTACCATACATAGCCATACATAGACTTACATAGCCCTACATAGCCATACACAGCCATACATAGCCCCACATAGCCATGCATAGCCCTACATCGCCCTACACAGCCCTACATAACCATACATAGCCATACATAGCCCTACATAGACATACATAGCCATACATAGCCATACATAGCCCCACATAGCCATACATAGCCCTACATCGCCCTACACAGCCCTACATAACCATACATAGCCATACATAGCCCTACATAGCCATACATAGCCCTACATAGACATACGTAGGCAAACATAGACATACATAGCCCTACATAGCCATACATAGCCATACATAGCCATACATAGCCAAACATAGCCCTACATAGACATACATAGCCCTACATAGCGAAACATAGCCATACATAGACATACATAGACATACATAGCCCTACATAGCTATACATAGCCATACATAGTCATACACATGTATGGGGCTATGTAGGGCTGTGTATGGCTATGTAGGGCTATGTAAGGCTGTGTATGGCTATGTAGGGCTTCGTAGGGCTATGTATGGCTATGTGGGGCTATGTAGGGCTGTGTATGGCTATGTGGGGCTTTGTATTGCTGTGTATGGCTATGTACGGCTATGTTTGGATATTTAGGGCTGTGTATGGCTATGTAGGGCTTCGTAGGGCTATGTATGGCTATGTCGGGCTATGTAGGGCTGTGTATGGCTATGTATGGCTATGTGGGGCTTTGTATTGCTGTGTATGGCTATGTACGGCTATGTTTGGATATTTAGGGCTGTGTATGGCTATGTAGGGATGTGTATGGCTATGTAGGGCTGTTTAGGGTTATGTAGGGCTATGTATGGCTATGTAGGGCTGTGTATATGCATTGCTTGGATTAACTAATGTCAAACCACTATATGATGCTTACACCACGTGCCTACCCTGATAAGCGTAAAAGCCGCTGGGAGATGAAATCACCGCCAACTGCCTTCAGTGGATTTAGCTTGTCTAAGATACCTTTCGTGTAGATACATACATACATACTTGTTTTTTATTTGGAGTCATACAATTACTGATAAATAGTATATCAACTATTTCTTTTTCGTGTAACTGCCCCTCACAGTACATCCGATTATACCTCCCCCCCCCCCCCCCCCGCCATACCTGATATATAAGCCTTCCTCTAGCTTGCATTGAAATCAATTCGATTGATAATGAGTTTTTGAAGCCTAATAGCCAGTTTGAAGGCAAAGCGTATTTTGATCGGCACTGACATAGCTTTTTTCGAAGAGCTTTTTCGGGTCCGATTATAAGCCCCTCTGTTCATAAGCCCTCCTAAAACACTTTGCGAAGATGTACAAGGCTTATAAGCGACAGTTTAAGGTATCAAATCGTATTCTTAAATAATTCCATGCGAGTTAAAACCTTCCGCGGACGTTACTCAGTCTAAGGCATTGTGTGTAATATATATATTTTTTTATTTTCCTGAAATTACAAAGACCTTGCAAGTAGCTTCACTTGTAGATTCTCCCTTATCTCCCTCCGGAATGTTAGAGGCTTGATATTGTGTTTAGGCACGGTTGCTGTCAATCTCAAGAATATCTCTGTCAAAAAGAAACGCCATCAATCGTTAATTAACTTTTTATACTTTGTTTTCTAGTGCAGATAGTTAAACTGAGGGACAACGAGAAACGCCCATGTCATCATAGCCACGGATGTGTTCACACTGTACGTAAAATAGCTGAGAGGCTTAGAGGCCGTGTCAGCCAATGTGTCAATCGAGGCCCACCTGATATACTTAAGATGCTAGAAAGCACGCCGACGGAGCCTGGAACATAAGAATCTGATCAACGTTATGTTGGACACGTTGATTTCTTTCTACTGGACAAGATGCGGGTGATTCGGACTAAAGTTATAAAACATTTGTTGTTAGAGGTATCAATTAAAAAAACACCCTACATGCATGCATTTGACAACGACTAGAGATTTAGTTTACAATTTTGTTATATTGCTTTATACATACAAAACTCGCATAATTTGCTGTTTCTAGTTGTCTTCAAATATAAGTGGGAACGTTTTAGAGGCTGTAAATGCTATGGAGAGTTCATATAAGACGACTATCCCGATAACCACTTTCGCATTAACACTTTCACTTTTCTAAAATATTGAACAACACCCTTCTTCCATTATGACTCTCCAAAATTGTCGATTCTAAGAAGTTTGTATAGGTAATAGCATGATTAGTAGTGATATTTGGCATAAATACCACGAGTGATATTTCCAAATTGTTATACATAATTTCACTCGCCTAACGGCTCGTGAAATTTGAGACAATTTTGAAATATCACGAGTGGTATTTGTGCCAAATATCACGTACAAATCATTTGTTTATACTACTACCCGCAGAAGATTTCTAATTTTCACATGTAGGTATTTCAAATTAAGCTGAAATACCACTGCTCTAAGCCAATCAAATTGCAGAAATTTCTCATGTAGTAATATAACAGCATGTTATAGGAACATCACCGTTGACCTTTCTGAATTTTCTTTTGCCGCGGTCATCCTCAAACTTAAGCTTGGAAACACTTGCCAGAATCAGAGAAAACAGTGAATTTTAAGTGGTGAAAAATTGAGAAATTGTGGGGAAAACGTCATGCTTAAATAGTTTCCTTAGATCTTAAACAGTACTCAAAGAATAGTACTTTTCTAATTCTCTTTCCGTTCACACTTAGAGTGCGGGCAAGCTCTCCGGGACGCTCTGGCGGCGGGGCGAAAACAGCGCCCCGGAGAGCTTGCTCTCAGGCTAGTTCACAGTATATAATCGAGCTAAAAATTTAGAGGCTACGTTTAAGTTCTATCTTAGTTAGATAGGGAACCGAACTCCTTGTCTTTTCTCGCTGCAAAAACGGAAAGGAACTGTATAACGCTAAAAAAGTGTTTTGATTTCGCACATTAAGAAGCACCTTCACCTTGTGCAAGTGCGTTCCTTTAGAATGATCCGGATGGCTCGGATCATGATACATTAAATAAAGCGATTGATTATTCATCGGTTCCTTTGCTGTGGTATGATCCATGTGATCTCAGATCCAGATCTCATACCAAAGGAACGGACTGTTTGGAAAATAGGTAGTGCAGGACACTGAATAAACCGTTGCTTTTTAATAGACAAACAGTGTTACTGTGCCTTGTAGGAGCTGTGAGATTAGTTTAATTAAAAATAAATTGATAGATTAGTTTATTATTCATATGCCCAGATACCATTATTTTATTTTAAGACATGTACTGCTCACACGTGTTGACTTCGTAGACGAGGAAAAGGCCGCTGAGCGAGATTGTAATTTCTCCTTACAGTTCTAAGAAAATATAGTGAAGTACGATACCAAGATTACTTTTTCGTTGGATTTAGGAGACATGAATAAAAAATAAATAGATAGAAATGTTAATCAAATTCAGAATTGTTCAGAAATGCTTTCCAAGCTACAGCCCGCACCTCGAAAACTTTTTCTAGAACAGGAGGTGCCCCAGTTGTTTAAAACGTGGATATTGCTTTCCACTGTATAAATTTCTATTCTTTGGATAGCGCAATTCGTTTCCCTTTTAGCTATCCAGTGGATAGTAATTCATCAGCTGGATAGCGCAATCTAACGTTTGAACAACCCCTAGGAGTCATCTCTTGAAAACTGTTGAGTCCCGAATAGCTATTGGGGCATCTAAGATTTTTGCTTTTCCCGAAAAGCTTTCCAGATATCCATATCCTCGCTCTATAGTGTAGTATTTTACATACAATGGGCGCATAACTTTATTTTATGCGAATTTGCTGCAATACAAACTTCTCAACATAAAGGTGACCGTGGAGTGTGGGAGGATGAACGGGCCATGGGAGTTTTAAGAAGAAAGACTGAAGAAGTTAGCTAAACCATCGGGGAAACCGATCAATACGAAGACCAGTCGAAAGACATTTTGAGTGACTCCGAGGCGTTGATAGAGGAACTATAAGCAGACGAGGTTTTGTTATTGAAATAAAGGTGCTGTAAAACAACAATGATGTAAAATAGTGTGATTTAAATTTAAATTAAGACGCATTAAATTAACAAGATTTTTTTTTAAAATCACGTTAATAAAGTACATCGGTAATTTTTAAATATTAAACATATTTTATTGATAACAATGCTAACTATTAAAATCATATTTCAAATTAATTCACTTAATCAAAAAAAACTATTCCGTCGAAACACTATTTACAATTCCTTTCGTTTAAAAGAAAAGAAAAAACACTTAGTTTTGATCAGAAAAAATTCCTTTAATTAAAAAAAATAATTATTATTCGAGTTAAAAACATTTCATTTCAATTAAAACAATCCATTTCGATTTAAAAAACAAACAAATTTACAAACAAACATACTATTTTCAAGATCGATTGTATTCTTAATAAGAATGCAATCGTTAATTTACTATAAAAAGCCGTTCGCTAATAATTCAAAATTACCTACCGTATGCTAAGCAATTCAAGTCTGGATTTGTCATTCCAACAATGTTAGGTTTAATGGTTGCATATGTCACTAGTTAAACTTGAGGTTAATAAATCAGTTTCTTGCATAGAAGGAATCATGGTTAAAGCCAACAGCCATCAGAACAAAACATCTCACAGCTGATATCAAACGTTTGAAAAGGCAGGGTTTAAAGCGGATAAGACAAGCTGTACTCAGTAATCGCTCTCAAGTTGAAACAAGTTTGAGATTAATCGTTTTAGGTTAATTTAAGTTAAAATCAATCATAATTCTCTTTTCGACTCTTTTTTACATTCTTACATCTTCCGGATTTTGAATATTTTGTTTCATCGTTCCTTTTTTAACGTATTTAGTTCTGATCTTGACTGAGTAGTTCAAGCATGATACGAACATTACTGTTGACCTTTCCAGGGCCAGGTTAAACCCTATATATTTTGATCTTTCAGTTTTGAAACTCCTTTTGCCAAAGAAGACCCCTGCTGGTGGAGCTGTATTTATCATGAATTCAAATATACATTTGAGGAAAATTAGCTTAAGCACGTATTTCAAAGCTATTTCGCGTTTATCGGGCCGAATTAGGAGATCAACAGAGGCCCATACTCGAAAGGAATGATATGAGGTAAGGCCCGTTTAATTAGCAAAAGAATAGATGAAATATAAACATGTGTGATCTATGCATGGAACCTTCTATTCTGGAGACTAGACCCTGCCTAGTTTAAAGAAAAAGAAGTTTTAAGTTTTGATGACCTTGCCGGTCCCGTGAAATAGATGGCGATCCCGCAACACGGCCCGCAAAATAAATCAACAAAATTATACAATCAGGGACACAAAATATCAAAACGGTTTACAGAAGCAGATTATAGCAACATCAAAGCTCACACACATTCGATCAAATAAGCGATGTATAGCGATAGTTACCAGCTTCTTAGCTTTTCCTTGACCTTGCTCGTCCAAACAACTGTCGTATCCCTTGCTAATTTGCACAAGCGACCCGAGGCTCTTTCCCGTTACTATGTGACGTCATACTGGCAGGCGAAGTGGGTCATGAAACTTAGGTGGAAAACAATAGAGTTACCTTCTCTCCCCCCCCCCCCCCCCCCCCGGCCAAGTCATTTTCAAACTTAATTAAGCTTGGAAATACTTGCATTCTTAGAATCAGAAAATCTGTGACTTTAAAGTCGCGTAAACTGAGAAATTGTGGAGAAAACTTCATGCTTGTAGCTTTCTTGGATAGATAGATAGATAGATAGATAGATAGATAGATAGATAGATAGATAGATAGCCTTTATTGTAAAACGATACTGAGTATTAAAGCTGCATGAGCTTGTGGGGTCGTTTGCAATTAACTAATCACTAAGTAACTAAAAAACTAAAAACTAGGGGTATTTACAGAAAGAACGTTTGAACTTAAGTCAGCGATATTTACAAATAAGAAATTTTTTAAGTATATACAAAGTCATCTTTTCTAAAATTACAAATGGATGCAGACGTTATCTTAAAGCTAAATTCATTAAAATTAACTAGAGATTTAAGCTTTAGCCTGAGGTCACGATATGGAACGTTTTTTGTCAGGGCACTACAATTGTTGGTCACTGCATTCCACAGGACTGAGCCTCTAAACGCGACAGAGTCTTTCATGTAACGCGTATTGAAGCAGGGAACAATTAAAGAAGCGCAGCTCCGGGTTGAATAATTTTGTGGCCCGTTTCTTAGAAATCAGATCGATTAATGTGACAGGTAAAATATCGTGAAAAGCTTTATGAAAACAGATAAAAATGGCTGATAATAATAATAATAATAATAATAATAATAATAATTTATTACATTTAATATAGCGCTTTAACTATTAAAATATTCTAAAGCGCTTTACAATATGTACAACAAAATAAACATATGATATACAATAAATAGAAAGAAATAATAATAGTTATAAGAATATAAAATTACAAATTAAAAGCTTTCTTAAAAAGATAAGTCTTCAACTGTACTTTAAAAGAGTCAATGTTCCTACAGTTTCTAAGGCTAGATGGCAAAGCATTCCATACTGTTGGTCCAGCATGGAAAAAGGCTCGATCGCCAAAAGTCTTCCGTGTCACCTTAGGGATTACAAGCAATGTTTCAGAATCAGACCGCAGGCTGTATCCAGTTCTAGGCTTTACAACAAGTAGTTGAGATAAATATTGTGGCACGAGGCGGTTCAACGTTTTAAAAACTAAAAGCGCAATCTTAAATTCTACACTAAATTTCACTGGCAACCAATGAAGTTCCCTAAGTACCGGAGTAATATGGGTAAACTTAGGAATTAAGCATGTAACCCGAGCCGCCGCATTAAGAACTTTTTGAAGTCGGTCATATTGATATTGCGGAAGCTTATACAAAAGAGCGTTGCAATAACCTAAATGAGATGTAACAAACGCATGAATTAAACACTTTGTTGATTCTGCAGACAGATATTTTCTAATTTGCCTAATATTATAAAGCCCCCTAAATGTCTTACTACACACTTTTCCTATATGAATATTCATAGACATGTGGTTATCAAACCATGTGCCAAGATTTCTAAGATGCTTAAGGGGTTGAATCTCACAGTGACCAACTTTAATTGAAGCCATGGTAACCTTAGATAACTGCTACATCAACCTGTGTGAGACTAACCAAGCCCCAACATCAGCTATGCAGTTCTCAATAGCCTTAATCGCTTGATCTTGAGCAGCAAACGAATCTGGACGAAATAATAAATAGACAGAGTCGGCCATTGGGCCCGTTGTGGGACATCAACAGAAGCCATGTCTTTCAGCAAGTTAAAAATAAGTCTCGCAGCCCTGAAGTGAAGTCTTTCCAGGGACTGAAATAAGTCGGAGTTGCAGCAAGATCCCCATAGTATAAGACCATAGGCAAAATGACCTTAAAATGGAGATAATAATAATCAAATTTAGAATTCTTACAGAGATGCCTTATTCCAAGCGACAGCACGCGCCTCTTAAACCTTTTCTGCAACAGGAGATGCCCCAGTTGTTCAAAGCGTGGATAATGCTTTCAGTCAACTGGATAAATTTCTATTCTGTGGATCAACGCAATTGGTTTCCCTTTTAGCTATCCAGTGGATAGTAATTTATCCGCTGGATAGCGCTATCCAACGTTTGAACAACCCAGGGCCAGGTGGAACCCTATATTTTGGGTCCTGACTTTTAAACTTTTGGGGCATCTAAGACTTTTGCTTTTCCCGAAAAGCGTTCTGATCCGCAGAGATCCATATTCTCGCTCTGGTGGGTGTAGTATTTTAGCAGTTTTCTTAAAATGGACACTTTCATAGGTAATAAAGTCACAAAGATAAACGGGCAGGGGCCTAGCGTGAGATTTTGAAGGTGTACGCACGGAAAGAAAGGTTAGACCGCCAAAGGTACGCCAAACTAGGGGGCTCTTGGGGCATGCTTACTGTTACGAAAAACTGTATCGCGTGACTAGCGTGACTTTCTAGAAGCTTCGCGAGAGTTCATAATTTGTTTATTTTAGGATATTGTGTAAGTGTTTCCAAAGTGGGATATTTTGTAATCTTTTTTGTAATCTTTCTATAATTAGACTGTTTAGAAACTTCTAGAATATTATTGTAAACGTATATAAGTAAGCGAATTCGAGTGGAGTTTTAACTAGTTTACCACAAGCGAAGAGAGTTCGACGTTAGTCGTGTTTAGTCAAGTGTGACTGAAGCAGTGTTTATTCAAGTTGGCAGAGGCCGTGTAATTTATTGAAGTTGGCGGAGGCCGTGTAAGTTTAACGAGTTAAGTGCTGTTGTGGAGTTTTACTTCGTGGAAACTACGTTCATTTTTGGAATAAATCTTCTTGTTGCTGTTCCGACAACCCTGCGTTCAGTTTAGTTTGCAAGCTACCCGTCCTCTAAAAGATTACCCGCGTAACACATACCCAGAAAATATTTCAAATTTAGGGGCTCAAAAATGTAAATAAATACGAAGGAAAACACAATAGTTAGATGTTTATTTTATATATCTTGTGTTATCGGTAAGGTATAGTTTTTACAGAAAAAAGGTGGTAAGACAGTGACGAGACTTCTACCCTTCAGATTGGCAGAGACACCAATATAATGCAAAAGATTTATCAATCATCCCGATTTAATCATAAAAATGCTTTAATGAAATAAATAAAAAAATCAGTTTCCAGCTGTACGCACGGGCCTGTGTGCGTATATGGACGCTCCGCTTTTTAAGGTAATTCCCTTGTTTTGCACTGCGCATCACCTACTGCGCATAAAATTGCGACATCAAAGGTGGCGGTGATATTCATCGGTTGCCTGAAGAGAGGATACCAGGGCCCCTTTTTGTTGTCCAAATTGTTCCAAAAAAGTTGGTCTTCAAACTCGCCCAAGTCTCTTTGCATAAAATGATCATTTGAAGTCGAAACTGTCCCTTTGTTGTCTTTTTGCAATGAAGAGAGGACAGTGACCCTCCTTTTAATTGGTGGCTTTTTACCCGAAAAAATATATTTAATGAGAAAAACTCCATCTGGACAATAGAAGCGATCAGGAGTTGTAATTAGATATGAATGACGTAAACGTGTGCATTTGGAAACACAGAGCAACATGAGGTTAAAACGGTCCAAATGATTTTCATATTTTATTTGAAAGATCGGGTAATTTGAAGCCACTCTACTAAAAAATTATAAGCGCATGCGCAGGCCGTGAACAAAAGGGTCTTAGGTTTTAGTAACAATCATTGTTTTTGCTATATGACTAGAATTTTGACGGCTGTTTAAATTTTGAATACTTTGAGCATATTAGGGGGAAAAAGACACTTAAAAGAACGGTCTCGCAGGGCCAAAACAGGTACTAACAGTGATCCCATCTTTTAATAGCAGTTTTTTTAAAAAAATGCCCAAGTTGGAAAAATATCTGGACAGTATATCTTTTTCAAGGGAATTACCTTAAGCAAAACTCCTGACCATACCACCAAACATTTTTTTTCTTTATAAACACCTGATGAAGCTGTTACCTCTCCGTACCATCTCTTCCAAACAAGACAAAAAGCACCACAATCAATTCATAGAGCAGGTCTGAGATTTTAGATAATTGTATAAATATTATCTTTAAAGAAAAACAAATACAACTTTCTTGGTTGTTATTTAACTTCATGTGATTTGTATTCGCTAATAATTCAAAATTACCTACTTACGGTAAGCAGTTGCAAGGCTGGATTTGTTTTTCCAACGATGTTTTAAACTTGAGCTAAATTAATAAATCAAGCTCGTATCCAGTGAGCAAAGATATGATACTTTTTAGACAGAAAACAATAGTAGTTGAAGTGGCCAGCCTTTCAAAAAACTGCTGTTAATAGCTTTTTAAAAGAATTAGTACTTTTTTTATCTTGTTGTGTGTGGTGCAATAATTACAAAAATAAAGGGAGAAAGTAATCTCTTGAATTTCAGATTAAGCTGATCAGCAGGTAAAAAGTGTTTTCTTTTTTCGCAAGATCCGCGTACTTTTACGACTGTACGTGAAATCTCTCTCGGAACTCTGCGTCTAGCCCTTTCTCTCATCCGTTTTTTTGCCATTTTTCCCCACAGCGGAGTATGGTCCAAGGCTACTTTGCGTCAATTTCGAATTAAAATAGGATTGTTTATCCTGATGATTACAAATGATACTTCCTCACTTGTTCAAACCACACGCAAAGTACGCCTATCAATTATAATGAAATCGTGATGATTGTTATCGGCGTCCATGAGTTCATGGTATGAGTTCCAAGTACGCTACAAACGGGCCTGATGTAGTACTCTCCAAGCAAAGCATTATACTAAAACAAAAAGAAATAAATCACAAATAATGAAGTCTCCTTTGCAGCAATAATCTACAACTCCATTAGATAAGCGCTCTTGAGACAAATTTAATTTTTTGACGCCCACTCAAGGACCACGAGGGTATTGCATATGTCTTCTTTACAGAGGAACTCGAGAGGAAAGAAGCATCGTTAAAACCAACAGCTATCAGAACAAGACATCTCAAACATTTGAAAAGGCAGAGTTTAAAGCGGATAAGACATTCAAGCTGTTTTCAGTAATCGCTCTCAAGTTGAAACAAGTTTGAGATTAATCATTTTAGGTTAATTTAACTGGAAATCAACCATAATCATATTTTCGACTCTTTAAACGTTAATTCTTACGTCTTCCTGTTTTTTGAATTTTTTGTTTTGTTTTGTTTTTTTCATCGTTCCTTATTTACGTATTTAGTTGTGATCTTGATTGAGCTATAATTTCTTTGCGTGAGGTCTTCTTTAATATTTATTGTCCATGATTTAGTTCATCAAAAATACCGAACTTAGCAAATCACATCAAATCAATTGCTTTTTGTCGATGATAAAACAAAACATTCATGTATCTTTATCTAGCAGCTTGATATCAACAGAATGATTATAACTATTTATATGCAGCAATGTATGTGTTGAATCGTTTAAGATATCTTTAGAAATTGTTTGCAAAATTATTGATTCATGACGACATTCTATAATGAAAATACAAGTAATGATTATAACTCATTTATAAGTCTAAAGCGTGGGAGAGGACATTGCTAAATTTTGTTATAAGTGAATGGTTCATTGAATCACATTTTTTCTGTGTTTCTATAAAGACAACAATAATATTTTGCTCAATGTCGTCAATTATTCACAAACGGAAAACTTGTACATCTTATCAATTAATCAACCAATAAGGGAGCTTGCTTCGGAGCGTGCATACGATACAAAAACAATTTTGTATTTTACAACTGTGATTAAAGTTCATGTTTTTGCAAATGAGAGACAGTCACTATGCTAACATTCTCAAAATTACTGTTGAGGAAATGACAGCCACAAGTTGTGAGCAGTATATCATAATGTCTGGCGAGGTGCCTTCGTGTATGACATAGCAGTGTTGACGCTACTAAGAAGGGCTCCCAGTTTCCATGTGTGAACGGGTTACTGGGCTCTCCTGTTTAGCTTGTCAGGCTAAACCTATGAAGAATTTAAGATCGAAACAAAAATTAGGGAAAGAAGAAAAACGGCTTAGCCTTATTCCTGGTGAACACTTTGTTTAAATTCTAATGAAGTCTTTAGAATGAAGATGTCAGTAAAGAAACCTAATAGATCATCTGGCTCAGTGTCAAATGTAAGAAAAAATTCTCAGCTTTCCGTTTGCTCAGACGATCAGGGATTTGAAACAGATTTAGAGGACGATCTTGAGAAACTTCATATTGAAAAAGAAAGAAAGAAATTTATCAAGACAACGGCGGAGCGTTACTTCGAAGCATGTGAGAGCCTCAACGCTGTTCCTGTTGCCAAATTTCTACGCCAATGTCAAACAGGTTCAGTAGATCTCAAACACTATGGCATTCAAGATATCGGGGTGCAGGCGATTGCTATGGCCCTGGAACAAGACATAACAATTACATCGCTTTGTTTGGGTGATAATGGCATTGGAGAACTAGGTTCTTTTGCTTTGTCAAGGATGCTCCAAGACAACTGCTTTGTCACACACTTGGATATCTCTGCGAATAAAATTGGGAAGAAAGGTGCCATCGCGATTGGTAGTATGCTAATCGAGAATGCCTCCTTGCAAGAATTAAACTTGAGTGGTTGCGGGATCCAAGGCAAAGACTTCAAGCATTTCTTAAATGCCTTGTCTTCCAATCCACACTTACGAAGGCTAGACTTTAGTTACAACGACCTTGGAGAACAAGGCGCGATTTTTTTGGGCAGATCTCTGACTAAAAACCGGAAACTGGAACTTCTTGATATAAGCTGGAATAACATTAGGGCGTCCGGAATCGAAGAGATGGCAAGGGGGCTTGAGGCAAACGAGAAACTGAAGGAACTTAACCTTTCTTGCAATTGTTTCTCGGATGATGGAGCAAGCCACCTTAGAACAGCCCTTATCCGTAACCATCACCTTAAGGTGTTAGAAATGCAGAGTTGTGGTAAGTAAAAGATCCACCAAGGGGAAACCCTTCATAAGTTGGGAGGGGAAGGGTCAAGCTAAGTTTGGCCATGTTTGCGCCCAGGGGGCACTCCTATAATTGGTTTTGGGTTTCATCCCTTCACCCCCCACTCCCCCTCTCCCAGAAATGTTGTCCCGCAAAAAGCTCAAGCTTCAACATTGCTTGGGGTGGTAGTGAGAGGAGGAGGGGGGAGGGGGGAGGGGGGAGGGGGAAGGGTCACCAGGTCTACTTATATCTTATCACCAGAAAGGTCTCAACACATTTGATCTCCATTCTGGTTTAACTCACCTCGAAATGGCATCTTTTTTTAGGAATCCATATTGATGGAGCCTTTGAAATCGCTGACGCCCTAAAGAAAAACAATACACTGGAGGTGCTCCGGATAGGAAAGAACTCATTCCAAAGTTTTGGTGCTTGTTTGCTTCTTCGTGGGCTCAGATACAACCAGACAAGTACTTTACGAGAACTTATTCTGAACGATGTGGCGTTTGATAGGTAAAGAAAAAAAACTCGTTTAATTAATACCCAAACTATACAAAAAAAGTAAGGAATTAAACACACAAACAGACTGCAGTTCAGGTTATCGAAACGTCAGTCACTATCAACAACAGTCCTATTTAAGACTACGTTTATCGATCTGGACGCATCATGCTCCACCTACTTATGAAATGAGGGTAAAGTTAGGGCCTCTTCACATGAGCTCGGTTGAACGGGCTGGTCCGGTTTCCGAGACCTTGCCTTACCTCTAAACCTTTGTAAAATTTTCGACGTGTTCATATGCGAGGGCGGGCTGGTTCGGTTCCAAAGATCTCGGCTTTTCCAAGCCAGATCTCGGTAAGTGGGCTGAAATTTTGCCATATGAATTCTTCAGATCGGGTGAAATCGAGATGAATTCTGGCGTTCCGGGTGGCATCGTCTTGCATTGCCTGCTGTATTTTACCGTCAAAAGCATCCCATAACTGCAGTGATACAGCTTTAAGAGTTGGCGAAGTTATGATGGGCGCGAAAGTTTAAATTTTTGTGTTTCACCATGTTTGCTTTGTTTCTCGAAGTTGGCCCCAAACTAGTCCCCAGGATTTTTGACCTTTTCTCATCTCGGAAACCGGGCCGAAATTTTTCATATGAACCCAAGGTGAAATTCATCCCATGTTAAGAGGCTCCTCATTGTACACCTTCAAGTTAATTGCAAATCATTCAAGTGACAGCTACTGGCATTATTTCCCTGTGGGGTGGTAAATTATGCTGGGGTTTTATGCTGTACAAAATGATTTTGTGGATGAAATCTTAAACTGTGAACATTCATAGACAATGAAAGGTGCTGTGCTTACCAGTAGTAATTTCTGTAAGTATGGCATCCTAACGGCTTATTATTACTATACCATAAACTGCCCCTTATAAGCACCAAACTCATACGTCCTCCCCAGTTATAGGCCCATCTTCCTTAATACAAAAAAATGAATCCGATTATAAATCCCTCCGGATGTAACCCTACCTCCGGGTATAGATCTCATTCACGCGATACCCGTCATCTTTGCACGCGCTTAAGGACTGATGGGATAAAAGCAATGTCACGCGATTTCTCAGGGGGCAAACGTCAAACAAGTGAAAAAAATTGCTAATGGAAGAAATCGTGGTTGAGTTTTGTTTCTTCCAGACAAAAGGAAATGAAGACCTTTTCATCTCAAAGACGATAATGTCCAAATATGGGAGGAAGTGATCATTGTTACTTTTTTGTATGCAGTAGCGACCGTAGAGGTCCTCATGGTCAACAGTAATGACTTAAATCTTTCCAAAACTCGATGTGTGCATTTTGCATGACTATGAAATCGTCGTCTCGTTTTGATAGGATAAAGAAACTCGACCGCGATTACTCGTATTGGGAAATTTTATCAGTTGTTTGCCCCCTGAAATATCACGTGACATAGCTTTTATCCCACCGATCCTAGAGCGAGTGCAAAGATAGCGGGTATCATGAATAAGATCTATTGAAATAAAGTCGATTTATTATGACGTTTGAAGCTTAATTAACAAGCCAGTTAGTGCGCTATTTATTTTGATCAGCACTGCTATAGTTTGCTTCAGTTCAGTTTACCAAGATGACGTAAAAAAAATCTAATTAAAAAGCTTAGGAAGCCCAAGGGAAGCCACCACGCTTATGGGCTCCCTCAGTTAAATTAGTAGAACAAAATATTAACAGAATTATCCATTCGAAAATCAATGGCAGAGCTGCAAAAAATCTTGCAATATATTAGACAATCGTAATAATCATAGTTAGGCTAAAAAAAGTGAAAGGAAAAAAATGAGAAAAATGAAAATGAAAAACAGATGTAAAGAAAAAGAAATGGACATTTATGATTAGAGGAATGTTACTTTAAGCTTACAGCAAAATGAAGCAGTAGGAGCGTTAAAGAATTTAGGACCTTTTCTATTCCGGTTTTTAAGCCCCCCTCGGATATAAGCCCTTCCCTTTATCAACCCTGCTAAAACCCTTTAAAAAGATGTATAAACGGTAGTTTACAGTATAACAAAGGCTATGGTACAGCTTGTTATCTTAGGTATGGTTTATCATCTTGTCGTTTTTATATTCAGGGAATGCGAAAATGAGTTGGAAGCTCTTTTAGAGGAACGACCCAACTTCAACTGTTCCTGGGATGTGAGCATAAAAGGAGGACATGTAGGAAAGGCAGGGATCAAAACTAAGAAGCCCGACGCGGTGGAACTATTCCAAACCTTTGTACGCACCCGAGGCCTTCGTCTCATCGACTTGTTCAGATTCTTGGCAAAAGACGTTAACGCTACTCACCTTACAAAAACCCAGTTTATTAATGGTCTGAAAAAACTGAATGTCCCGTTGAAGGATCACCAGCTGAGAGCACTGTTCAGTAGTCTGGATGTGAATGGCGATGATGAGGTGCAATTTCACGAGTTACTAAGCTCCAGGAGCCACTACTTAAAAACGACGCGGAAATGATTTCTAAAAAAATGTGTTTAAATTGACAGTCTTCCAAATTTCGAGATTTAGGAAGTAGAAACGCCTAAAAGTGAGATGATTTGTTTGTGTCGTTTGTGCCACTGTTTTAGGCAAACGGCACAGAATACTACGTCTTCGAAGCCACCAATCATCGGGGAATTTTATGACGTAAAACGTTACTATAACAACGGCAACAACAACAGCACATCCTCGTTTAGTGGTTATAACTCAAAACATATTCGATAACCTTCCTTATTATCATCAAAATATCATCGGAATCTTGAGAGAAAACGTTTTACGAAGATCAAGAAAAAAATCTTTTTGTTGGTGAATTGAAAGCCATCTGAAGTCTTGAACGTTTAACAGAACTCTGCAACCCCTTCCACAAATTATTTAAATTCACAAAAGTTGCACCCTGCATGACCTTTTAAACTGGCAAAATCTGACAATGTTTGAGTTACAAACACTTCGCAGGTTGTATTGCTACCTTGAAACCTATTACCCCACAAAATTGTCGGAAACTTCTTTCTCAAGAATTGGGTGTTTATTTCATAACATTAGATAGCACCATCTTGACATGAATGGGTAGTAGCCTCACGGTAAGAATAGTCACGAAATTTTGCTGCGCTATTGATAAGCATTCTCATCAACTTATTCTATTGGCACAGCCTGTTACCGTTCCTAGGAGACTGCAGTTTACCAATTTTAAGTCGTTTTCTCGGATTTATTTATTACCCTCTTTTTGCCAGGTTTTTCAAGCGGGAACTGAAAGCAAAAATTTTCCCCACCCTTCTACCCTTCAGTATTCGTCTGCCAGTGTATTTTAAACATAACTTTATCATAGCTCGCTGTCACAAACAATTGTTATCCCTTCCCTCCCCCTTTCTAAACATTCGTTTGAGCAGAACATCTGTAGGAACACAGTACTTAGGAGCTAATGGACTAAATGTTTTATTGTGTAGTCAAGACCAGCATAATTATATTACACTGTATTTGCGCACTGAAGAAAACTGAAAAAGAGGTGGCTCGTCGTCTTATCGTCGCGAATGTTTCAATGACTGTTAGCCCCCGCAAATTTAGGTTCTTCCCAAAAGCCGCAATGCAGCGTTGAATAAGTATCGAATTCCGAAGTATAATAGTTGACATGGAAGCGCAGTACTGTGTGACAATCTTCGGAGTGCTCTTCCTTTTTCAAAATTTCTGAACTACAAATTTTAGCAGGAGAAAAGGTCACAGGAAGACAGAGATTGCAAAGTACATCTGTAGAACAACCGCTCATTAATCCTCGTCGACGTATTCGAAAGGCTCAGGCGGTTCTGGCTCGTCCTCTTCTTCTTCGGCGCCAATACCCATCGGAGAGGAAGCTTGAGGAAGCAAAAAAAGGTCATAATTACTTTTCACAAAGTACGACCGGAGACTCTTCGGCTGAAAGCCGGATTAAAAAACAAGTTCGGTACACGTTGTCTAGATCAATTTGCTTTAATAAGAGGAGGAATCATTCTGGGTGAAAGATTAAAAAAATTCAGAGGCACTGTTCACGTAAACGCAAATAAATGAACCATACAGTGTATCGGCTATGAAAAGAGGCTATCGTCTATTTTAAATTTTCTGTTGCTCACCAATGACAACGAAGATGACCAACCAATAGAAATGAAATCGAAATGACGGCGCACGCGAAACGTTTTGGTTTACTCTCTGTAAATCGCCTTTGCAGTTTTTAGAGAAAAAAGATTTTATGTTTGACTATCTTCGTAAATTTTAACACAAATCTCTGGTAATATAGCAAGAGAGGTTTACTTTAATTACCCATCGATTACCATGAGATCAAGCTTCACCAGTTAACCTAGTTTCAATTTAGACCCCGTCTAGAAGTGGACAAGGCCTCAAAAAATTCTGGAGCGCGCTTTAAAAACGATGGTGTTTCGATGAGCGGATTCACTGGCCAAAAACCCACGTTCAATATATTAAAATTCCAATATGAGTTCGAGGCTTTAGGGACAAAATTGCAAATATTTCGCGATTACATTAGGGCCATTTATACGAGGAAAAATAAGACGCGTCTTAAATAAGACGTGAACTGTACCATTTATACGAGTATGTCTTATCTAAGACGAGAACAGCTCGTATAAATGGTTCGCGTCTTATTTCTGTTCTTAATTCGTTTTCATGTGACTGTTGCCTATAGCAACGGCAATCCAACGCGGCGCGCCAAAAATTAACGCATGCGTACTATGTGTTCGCGTCTTATGTAAGACGTGAAGGTCATTTATACGAAGTTTTCTCGTCTTAGCTAAGACGCGTCTTAGCTAAGTCCCGTCTTATTTTAGACGAAATGTGCCGTTTATACGGAAAGTTCGCGACTTATTTAAGACGCGTCCTATGTAAGACGCGTCTTATTTTTTCTCGTATAAATGGCCCCATTGTCTCGCAATTCCCAGAAGAGACTTGAGCTCAAAGAAAACCAAACCAAATATAAAAATATGACCAGAAAGCCTCGAAATCATGATAGAATTTAAAAATATCGAACGTGTTATTTCGTGTGGACGAATGGCCGATCCGTGTAAAAAAATATATGTTGATTCAAAAATAGTGTGGGCGTGACCTTAGTGTACGTCTTTGCTTAAGCCTAATACATCACAAAATACCTATGACATTTCACTAACTGACTATTGATTATATTCTTTACCTGGAAGAGGTTCAATTAGGTCTTCTGGTTCATCGGATTTGGAATCCGTCATCATAATAATACCTCCTACGTTAACCTGCACACAGTTTAATAAAAGATAATCACATGAGGGACAATTGATAAATCTACTCTTACGCTCACAAAAGCACAAATTCGGCGCCATGAAGATCGTTAAAAAGTACATCATTGGCCAAAGTGAGAACAATTTTTAGCCGCACCGTTGGCCTGTAAGTTCAGGTCAACAACATTCTCTGTCTTACATGTTCTCATGGTAAATGAATCTCTATGAGATTCCGGGAATCTGCCAACCTACCCCCCCCCCCCCCCCCCAATCCAACATTAACACTCACTTTGGAGCGGGTGTGACGAAAATACGTGACACGGAGGCGATAAGAAAAAAAAATGCACTTTATTTGAGTGTCAATGTATTTAGCACGAAATTACTAATTGGGGACACTATATAGATATATAGCCGGGACCGCCATTTTACGTGGTCATCCGAGCCACGCGAAGGTCTCGACGCTTGCAGTGCAAAGGGAGTACCTTCATTTCTCAGTTATTTTAAGACTCTGAGTATTGGTCCGGCCCCGGGAATTGAACCCGCGCCCTCTCGCTCTGCAGTCAACACGCTCTACAGACTGAGCTAACGCTGCCGCGGTTAAAATATGCCGGTTCATGAAGGAGCCGCTTGTTCAAAAATTTCACGACAAGAAGGCTAATCAAAATTAAAATCATAGCTGTAGGATAATTTATAGCGAACATTACTGAGACAGAATATTGGGTCTGTTTCAGACATCGAACTTCACATGTGCCGAATCGACAGCAAATGAGCAAGAACGATAGATTTGTGTCGTTAGCATTAGAACCAGCATATTGAAAGTTCGACGTTTAAAACAGGCCTCACAAATAAATGGGGTACATACAGGCTTGAGAGGCATGTAACGGCTGTCTTCTGGCAACGAAAGAACTTTACGCTGCAAAAGAAAGCACCAGTAAGCATTTTAGAAGACATGTCACACTATAACAGTTTTGAATACAGTAAGATCTAAACAGAGAAATTTCAAAGGCCAAACTATAGAGTGTTACCAGTGTTAACATTACACATCACAAGAGAGCAGCAGCCGCGAATTAAAGTAAAACCAGCAATTTCGACTCGCTTTAGGCCACACTCACACGAGCGACGAAAACACGTTAAACTTGCTCGTGTTAAAGCAGCTTTTGATTCTCGGCAAACTTTATAAAATCACAGTGCACCTGAGCAGGGAGAACTCGAGCGGGATTCTCTAGCAATTCAAAGTCGGGTTCCTGTTCCTCCATTTTTTCGCTGCTTTCTTTTTCGCTCTTTTCAACAGTCGATTCTTCGCCCGTCTTGTCTTTTTCATCTTCTTTTTCCTACGAAAAATTAAAAATTCTCTTTAATGTTACATTCAGCAATCATAATATTAGGAAAAAGGGACCATCATAAAGGAGACGGCAACGATATCACAAAGCTTAAATTTGACACATTTTTGAAGATGCAGAATGCGAAAACATTTCGCGATAATTATAACAGATGGTAAAAATTGACCCGCATTAACTATTTTCAAGTTTCATCTAGGCATACAGAAAATCAAAAACAATATCCTGGCGGTATTTTGATATCATTACACTAAATAAGTGTATTGCCTTCAAAGGTTAGAGTCTGTCATGGCAACCCGAATGGTCGGTCTTGCCTTGGACGATAGGAAAAACCTCTTCAACGCTTTTTTTAAAATGCGCCTTCTTTTAAAGAATACCTCCTTCAATGAACTCTCCATCACACACGCGATTTCCAATTTGATTCTTTTCCGCTTTCGAGTCAGATTTTAGCCACAGTACCTGTATATTCAAGACATGCCAGGTTCTACTTACTGCTTGAAAAATGACAGCGATTAACGTTAAACTTCAACTGAATTTAACTGACCTTCTTGGTTGCTGCTTTATCTTTGTTGCCTTCTTGATCCTGTGTAACACAACAAGCATAAAAATAAAATAGTAAAATAGGAGTAATTCTCTCCTAAGAGAGTATGTTGAGTTGTACGGTTTTTGAAGCGTCTTGGGATGCTGTCCTAGTCACGATTCATCAGTGCTAAATGTACATCGAATATTGTTGGCTAGCTATTGCGTTGTCTGCTGGACATTGATTGGTCATGGTCGTATAATGTAGGGCCAATGATACGATCCACAAATAACGACACATAAAAAAGTAAAGAACTCACCACCTCCATCTTTTCATCAGATGCCTCGGATTTTTTAGCTCTTGATTTTATTTTGTTGGTAATCGACAACACTGCCGTGGTGACCTATTAGAAAGATAACAAGGAACTGTTTTACGTTGTACAACACACAATCTCAGCCCGAAAAATTGTACAGCCGCAGCCTCGTCCCCAGGCCATTTCGTGCTATCCGAGTGAGCAGAAAGGCTCGGAACCGAGCGCGACCGAAATCGCCTCGGACAACTGGCAACGAGGCCTGTACAGTCGACAGTGTGTGAGAGAGTTGGGGAGAAATCTTACGCTTTAGTCTTAAAAGGAGAATTCCTTCCCAGGATTACCAAAGGTACGCTGAACACACGGAGGGATGAAGAGGATAGGGATCCATCCTGTCCCAAGATGGATCAACATCATTTCTCTCCTTGCAATATGAGTATATAATGAAGAGAAAAAGTTATGAGAATTACTAGAATGATTACTAAAGGGATATTGGCTATCACGCCATTGTTTTGCTTGAGTGATCGTCTATGATCACTCACTCGCTAAATTACGCGGAGAAAAAAAGAAAACGAAAAGTCTGTGGACAGGCTATCTATTAATCAATTATTAATTTCCTTATTTACTTACTTATCAATTTATTTTTCTCTATTTTCCTAACAGAAACCCTCATACCTTTTCTTTCTCCTCTTTCTTGGGGGGTTTGAGTGGTTCAGGATAAGCGTACAGAGATGGTTTGGCATTTGACCGGAATTGCATTTTGGGCATCTGAAACAAGGTAACAAAAAATTACTGTAAGACGTCAACGTTGTGCATCACCTTGTAACCAATGGGAGTAAGAAAAAGTGTGACCATTCAAATGGGAAATGTTGGCAGTACCGGGTGGTAGAAAGTTTTTTGTCGATAGATGAAATCCAAACTGACTGTATATAGCAGGCGCATTGAAAATATGGGGCGCAAAGAAGAGCACACACACTAGAGAGGAGACCACGCGTGTCCTCCTTACTCGCGCGCATAGCTTATCTCGCACTCCGTGTTACAGCTACACAGATGGAAGCGTTTTAGCGGGACTGTACTCATTGCTTTACGAAAAATACAATGACTGCACTTTGATCTTTGCTTGAGCTGCCTTATGAAGAGTGAAATGTTTGTAATCCCCTCAAGTGGGAATCAAACACTTAAGTTGGGACCCGCCATAGACCCTTAACATCAGCACATTAGTAAAATCCAACTAGTGGTCTATTATCAATGCTGCGTTCTGATTGGTTGAGCTACTACTAGGCTATATGTTATAGCCTACTAGTAGCGAAAAGTGCTGACTTGTTGGCGGCAAAAAAGGATTTTTTAACTAGTTAAAGTTGTTTTGTCTCGATATTTTTGAACAACTAGTTGGATTTTACTAAAACAATTATTCCTCTCGCCCTCATGGCCTCTGAGTCAATAGCCCATTCGGCCTTCGGCCAGCCTCATGGGCTATTGACTCAGGGCTCGAGGAATAATTGCTAATTAACCTCTAATCGTCTCGTAATACTCCACAACAAAAAGTCGCCTTAGCTGCTACTTACCTTTAAGTCTGAATTAAGCCCAACAATGCAGGCAGGTGTAAACGCTAGTGATATGAAGTGAGACAGTGGAAACCAAAACCAAACGTGGGTGAACACAAATAGGCCCACCACTGTAGCCATGTGCGTGTGGCCCGCGCGTGACTGCAACGAGATTGTCACGTTCCGTCCACCTATCACGACAAAATCAAACGACGAATTCAGTGAGGTAAGGAGGTGAATAATACTCACGCACAAAGCGAAAAAAAAAAAAAAAGCAAAAGCAAAAAAATAATCTGGGTCACATCAGAAGTGGTAAAAATTGTAACAGCATACGCATCAGTCGAGTATTCGTGACGGAAGGGGAGCGAGGGGTAGGCAATTTGTTTCGAAGATACAACATTGACTACTGCGGAAGACTAGTAGAATGCAAACTAAATGCACAGTTACATAAAAAAAATAATTATTAGAGTTTTTCGTAAATAAAAAGAGGGTCGACAAGGGGGAGGAAGAGCTTACGGCAAAAAACATCTCTTTCATACGGATTTTCATGTCGGCAGTACCCCTCTGGAGTACACGCCCAGTAAGGTGGACACCCCTTTATTCCAGGCATCCTTATGCGAAGAACTTCTCGGTAATACGGATCCCCATGTTGGCAAATACCCCTGTAAGGTAAACGCCTTAGTAAGATGGACACCCGTCTGAGGCAGATACCCTTATAATGAGGGACATCTGTATAACGCACACATCCGCAGTGGAGAAATACTCCCGCAAGCAGCTAAAACGCTCACTGAAAATTGATTTTTGTTCTTAGAAATGAGAGCCTGTGAATTCAGCCGTCTCTCCTCACTTCACGCCGCTAAAGAGAGGGCTGTATTTGTAGGCTTAGGAACGATTGTATTGATAACCACACTTTGCTCGCCGTTTTGATCCTGCAGGAACTTACCAGCATCTAGAATGCCTTGAGCCAGTGTGGCACCAAACTTGGCAATGACATCTTCATGTTTGTCTGAGATCACTTTGGCGAAAATCTCACGGAACTTGGCTATCTTGGGACACGAGAGCTCCGTTTGTTGAATAAGAACCAAGGAACTGGCGATTAAAGCACCCTAATAAAAAAATGAGAAGAAAAGTGAATGGAAAGAAGATAAGAAAAAAGTCCTTTTCAATTTAAAAGCCGGAATTCCCATTTTGGGCGAGTCGAGTATGTGCCAAGTTTTGTTTTACCTGTCGAACGTAGTTTACAGGATCATTGCTCATAGGCTCCAGAAGACCGATCGCTTCCTAAAAATAAACAAAACCAATATTTCTTAGATAAAATGTTGACTGGGTCATTTTTTCAAATAAATGTGTGGGTACTTATAAAAATCAACTAAAAAGGGGTGGGGGAGTGGCAAATCTTTTTATCCGACAAGCCGAAACTTTTTACAAATTTTGGCAATGTATCGTTTTTACATCACGTTATGGGGGCCATATTAGTGTAACAAACAGTGAAACGGCGGCCAGGTTGGTGAACCAAATAAATCATATGGGGTTCGAACTCTTTTCTTAAGTAAAAACTTTCTCTTGTTTCAAGAAATTTGTATAGCCGCAGATAATGTAAGTGGAAAAGATCTATATCTTGTAATATATGAATTTTTAAACTGTTGTCCTACGTTTTTACTGGTACTCAGGTATAGTGAAAATGTAAAACGTTACAGTTAGAAAATACCATCCTCATTAATGAAGAATAATATTCTCAAGAGGAGGGGGGAGCTAGGTAGCCATGATGGCGACGCCAAACGGGTTAAACGTCACTAAAAAGTATATTTGCGTTCTATTAAAAGCTAACGATCCTTACCAACAATGAACAACAATATGAAAGTCAACCATATGGATTTATCACAGCGAGAAAAAATTATTGCAAAAAACTGTTTTGTGTGCAGTTTTCAAGGTATCGTCATGTCTAACCTTGAGCCCAGTGCCCGCGCAGGCAATACCTAGAGCCATAGCAGCTCCGTATCGCACGTGAGGGTTATAACTCTCTGATAACAGTGAGACGACACTTGGGCACTGCTCTGGAGTTCTAAAACAAGGAAAATAAGACATTTAAGTGTTTTGCAAGATAGGCTTCCATAGGCTGGGTTAAGACTAAGTTAAGCACTTGAAGGTGGCTTGACCCTGTAATAGAGTAGCGAAATCTTCCATCTTTGAACCTCTTATACCTAAACAAATTGATCTTTACTGTAAAACCCATTATAACAAATGTATTACATGTATTCCGAAAAGTTTTTATCACTCATTCGTTTTGCAAATGACCTTTATACACTTTACAACCAGCTGAACGCAAGTAGACTTGCGTGATTTCGAAAAAAAAAAACATGAAAACATGTGAATCAGCAACTCATTTTGTAATTTCTAAGTCTACTTTCACAAAAACAGCGATTAAACCAAACTTCGTCGATAGATTTTCTTCAAAAAATCACCTTACAACACTCCATCATTCACTCTGGCAGTGAAAGGGCTTAACTTCTACTGAGGCTTTTAACCCTGTAAACCCTAATATCTCATTTGTTATCCCTGCACGTTTTCAATAGAAGAAGTGGGGAGAATTTGTTGAAGTATCAATTACATTCATCTTTTGTGATCATGTCCTTAACTCTCATGACCACTCTGTTTCAAAAAGCAGTGATATCGCAAGGAGAAATTTGATGCTCATCACTCTTAGGGCTTAAAGGGTTAAACAGACATACCCATCAAATAAAGAAGAAGAATTTGAGAACGGACCTGTTGGTCTGTTTACCTTTATACAAGCATAATTGACATACCTAAATAGAAGGAAGCCCAGTGACATTACTGCTGCTCTTCTTACATCATCACTGACATCACTCACCTAAAATTTGGATTAAAGAAACAAACAGATATCCAACTTTCGAACAATGATTGTAACAAAAGAAACTGATTCCTCGTTCTCGTGACACGCAAATAAGGGGCGAGCATAACTTCCTGTTCTTTACACGTTACCACCCAAAATAGGCTCCATTTCAACAACGTACCATACAAGTGTGTGTGTTTATAGAAAATTAGTTTTCATACCAATCTCATCCCTTATTTCTTTAATATGAAGTCTTATTTGTTATTGTACTTTCCATAATAAGTAGAATTTATTAAAAAGGTAACTTATTTCAGATCTTAGAGTCACAACGATAGGAATGACACCAGTTTAAAAATAGTATGAAAATATTGTTTTTGCCAAATTTCTCCAGAAGTCTTATTACAAGACATTAGTGTTAAGCAGCATGAAAAAGATTACGTGACAGCAGTTTGACGTGACTGTGTGACAAGCCAGTGTATCTTATTATCATAACTTACAGCTACATGTAGTAGTCTCTTGATAGCCCTATTGTTACCAGTCCCACAGTAGGCCATAGCCACAGTATACATGCCACTTTGACGCAGATTAGGATCTTTATCCTGCATCAGACTTTCAATCAGTGCATCAGCCTCTTCCATGCGAGCATACATCACCTACAGAATACAGACACCAAGAGCAATCCAGTCCAATTCAATCCCTCCATCATCAATCAATCCTACAACCGCTATTAAAATATAATGGGTCGAGGCAGCTAGAAAAGATTAGTAGAGCCTGCGTAACTTAACAAGCCAGTAAATGAGCGCCATACTCCAGGAGGCTTCGCCGCTTGCTTACGTTCTGCTACCCTATCGCCAGCTACGCAAGCTTTGATTAGCACTACCAAAGGCTTGGGCCTATGTATTGTTGGGAAACCTTACAAGTTCGGAACAACACCTAGTCCTACGCTGACAAAATCTAAAATGAGAAATACACATGAATTCACCATATAACCAAAGGCGTGACTATTACTTTATTTCGTACCTGGAGTTATCCCAGGTTGAACATAACATTATCAAATGCCTACTATAAAGAGGATTTCACATGGCGATGTATGATAATGATTTTGCAACAAGGAATTATAAAACTAATATCCTTTTAATTCAAAGCAGAGAGAGGGACGACCGCTCGCGGTCTATCCACTGTGTGTAGATCCCTTAAAATCATTGAATAAGCCTGGAGTTAATATACACTGTACATCTAAAATGTGCATAAAACATCGCGTGCAACTTACCAATGCAATTCCTAATGAGAGACCACGTAGGATTTTCTCGTGTTGTGTTTCTTGTGCATACTGAATGTATAAACAGAAAGAAATCATGTACACCTGAATTGTCATTTAAGGTCTTTAAGGTGATATACTGCTTTCATTGCATGTACTGCAGTAAGATAAAATTAACTGATTAAAATTTTCTTCGTGTTGAAAACTTGTACTTTTTCTGCATCGTTTAATGTATCATATCTAACACAATGTAATTCAGACAATTAGAAAAAAACTAATATTCAAAAGAATCCTTTTCAGTAGTACTGTATTACTGGGGTGAAAATATGACAAGACTTACCCCAACCATCTCCTCTATAGCAGTAGCAGACTTTGATCCCAACATAACCAAACCCATGGAAAGACCACAAGCTTCACCTGCAAAGGATAAGAGGGAGGGGAGGGTGAACAACACGCAAAACGTTTCACAAGCAAAATTCAAAGAAGCTAAAGAGGTGGCGTGAATGACCAATCCCTTAACACGGGTCTTGAATACAAGCTGAGTTCTAGGCATAGTTATCTATCTACCTTACAATACGATACTACACTTGTAGTTCTTTCCCCAAGACAAACAACAGTGTAAGGAAGTAGAGAGAAAAACGTTTGCATTAGAAAAAAAACCAAAACAAAAAAACAACAACAACAACTCCCACATGTACGCTGGAACTTGTCATTGTTACAGACAAAATATTAATAGGCCAGAATTTAAACAGTCCTTCCTTACACGTAATTTATGTCCACCAATTGCTCAAAGAAAAAGGGGGATGATACCTTTAATCAAGATATTTTATGCACATGACGTCACCTAAATGAACTTGCTTCAATGAGATAAGTGTGGTTTTGAAGAATACTTATAAAAGTAATTGACACAAACCTGTGACAGCATCATCTTCCCAAAGTTGTGTCTTCAGCTGCTCATAGACATCTAAAACCAAAAGACAAAAACATGACAACAAGAAATAAAAGAGAGATGAATGAGCATTAGAAGCTTCACAGATGTAGCCTGCATGGCAGGTGTTAGAAAGGGAAGGGAAATGGAATTTAAGACACGAGAGTAGCTTTCCTTTTGAATGCCCGCCACGCAGGCTACACAAAATGCAATAACATTAATTTGGAAGAAGAAGAATCCTTAGACCAGAAAGCTCAGAACAAATTCCAAGCTCCAGGTGAGAATCGAACTCACGACCCTCCGAGTTCTAGTTCTGATGCTCTAACCACTAAGCTACTGGTGGCTCTATGGCGAGCAGGGTTGAAATTTAATCATAACTACACCAGTCATGGAGGACTGTATCAGGGACTTTATCAGATATCATTTTAGAGGGTGAAATGTTTTAACAAATAATTTTTTTTTACTGAAGACAATTTAGACTAATATAGAATGAGCTTAATGTTAGTTAGTTCTGAAGACTTCCTGAATGTAATGGTATCGGAGTACAATTATTACGCATGAAGATGTTAGCAGAGTTTATTCCCTGAGAAATATCGTTGACTAATGAGTGTCTTATAAATGTATGGGCCCCTTCCATCATCACTGCTGCCAAGTGTCTTCTCAGGAAGTTCTAGAATATTATTTTACAGCTGAACTGTTGACCGAAATAGCAACTGTAATTCATTGCCTCTTTCCACCCCACGAGTGCCCACATATGAGAGCTTCTACTGTAGTAAATTTGCTCTCAAAATTCCTACCTTGTCTTGCAGAGCCCATTGCTGCTAATCCAAGACCTAAACATCCACCATGACGGACCATCTAGAAAATAATAATGAAATCAAACAAATTTCAATGGCAATCAACAGCATTGTGTTTAGCTATGCAATGGAATCAAACAGCAACAAGAAAATTCTGTGGAATCTATTTGATCAACAATAACTATAAAAAATAATACAACACCATATAATTTGCACTTCAACTATGTTTTTTAGTTACATAACATTGTTTTCATTTAAGACAAGATTTCTTTTTTTTTTTCAGTTTTCAAGGCAACAAAAAAAAAATATAAGTATCGATGACAGAAAAGTCTAGAGCCCTAATGAACCAAGAGAATTTCGAGCAAGTCTCTAAAATTTGCAATATATAATAATGGAACAAGGATTTATTCATTCATTCATTCATTTATTTTTGCCTTTAACAAGAAATACAACAACAGTATACAGAAATACATTAAAGATAATTATATGTACAATATTCCAAATAAATTATTACAAAATCAAATGTGGTAAAGGCAAGGAAGCCTATATAAAAGCCGGGGGCTTATAAACTAAAGGCTTCCTGGAACTATAGGGTAAACCATACAAATTAAGGGTACTGAATGAAAATTTCGATTAATTTAAAAAAAACAAACAAACAAACAAAGTAGAAGAAAGAAAGAAAGAAAGAAGAGAAAAAAGTAAAAGAAAAGGTGTGTAGCTCAACAAAGAGAATCTAACCTTTAAATCAAAGTGAACATTATGAAAGGATCATAATAATTACAAAAGTTTAACTATGAGTGGGCTTTCTTTGTCAGTATGATAAAAATAATGACAATTTCTTGTATTGGCTTTTATGAAAAGACAGGGAAACTGATATTTTTGTAGAGGTTATGTTTACCATTTAATTTCAGTACTTACAGTACATGTAAGTCACTTGGAATATTCAAGCTGAGGTAAAACTTACATCTGAAGTTGCATTTTTCAGCTGTTGTAAAAGGTAATCAATTATTTTTCCTCCATGGTTAGCATGAATTAAACCTGCAACAGGCAAAGAGAATGAAATACCAAACATCACACATAACTTGTTAAAATGTGTGATGAATAAGTATAATGATAGTCTTGTTACTTTATACCCCCAAAACTAAAGATTCCCCAGGGTTGTCAAAAGTAGCTGGCTGCCAGTGGTTAGTATCAGCCGGTTATTCTCCTTGGCATTTCTTAACAGATGGCGTTTATAAAAATCCCTAGACTGGCCACTTACTTGACTACTCAGCTGTCTACTTCAAACTTTCTGACAACCCTGATCCCTTTCTGTAAGGATAGGAGATTATCTAATTCCCTGACCACATCATTAACGGCCCCAGGATATCTGACTCAACTTTCTTAACAGATCAACTGACTGAGGAAAGTACTCAAATCCACTGCCCTTTTTAGGCTAACAGCATTTCTAAATGGAATTTGTCAGTGCACAGCAGTGGGATCGAGTGAAGGATATCCTTGTCTGAAGTTAACTATGATAGATTACTTAAAGTTCAATCCATGCATATAGTTGACAAAAGTTTTACCTAGAGCAAAAAGCCCTCCTCCTTCCTGATAAGCACTACCACTACTGCCATCTTTAGGCAGATAGGTGGACATTAGCTTCAAAGCATCTTGTTCGTGACCCTTTGAAAAGACAAATCACAGAGAGCATTAGTAAGGGTATAAATCAAAATGCTATTTTACTGTGTCAGTATACTGAGTACAGACATACCCAATAGGGAGGGGCACAAATAGGAACCACAGGTCTCACACAAGGTACCGTCCCCTCCCCTCCTAATCCTACAACCCATGATGGATAGAAACTATGGGTGATTACCTCCCTGGTGGCTCTCTTATGACTTAGGTCCAACAATAGAGTCAGATCAGAGATGCGAGATGGCCAGGGCCCCAGCATTTTCCGTCCAAAACTAGAATATTTGTATTTGAAACAACTTAGGCAGCACATTCTCCTCAGTTGTTTGAAGGACAAGTGTGTTGGTCCAGCCAGGAATCCAACGTAATGTCTGGTACTCAGCCCATAGGCCATTATTTTCTGAGTACCCCAAGCTTTTGTGTCATAGCGAGGTTAGGTGCAGGGCCATTAATATGGAAATGATCTTTCATTCTCAAATAAAATAAAACTCATTTTCACAAGAAAGGTTTTTCACTTAGCCTGATTTTGAAGTGCATTGGTCCAGCCAGGAATCCAACGTAATGTCTGGTACTCAGCCCA
This sequence comes from Porites divaricata, assembly GCA_038088405.1. Taxonomy (NCBI): domain Eukaryota; kingdom Metazoa; phylum Cnidaria; class Anthozoa; order Scleractinia; family Poritidae; genus Porites; species Porites divaricata. Next base: position 10,356,815 of record JBBMOI010000010.1, on the reverse strand, counting down.
TAGGCCATTATTTTCTGAGTACCCCAAGCTTTTGTGTCATAGCAAGGTTAGGTGCAGGGCCATTAATATAGAAATGACCTTTTATTCTCAAATAAAATAAAACTCATTTTCACAAGAATGGTTTTGCACTTAGCCTGGTTTTGAAAGTGAGAGTTTTCGGAACTCGGAAAATAATGGTCTATCGAACTAACAAATCAGTATTTAAAATCACAATGACCATAACCATAACTCAACCCTTTTTTTCATTTTTGTTACAAGCACACCCTGTTAAGTTACACAAACCTTGTGAATGACACCTAGACTTGCTGTAGCTGTAAATTTTGCCCAGTTGGTTGCTCTTCCAAGCCACTCTAAGTTATTTCTGTTGATAAAGAACAAAAACTGACATTTTACATGTACAAATGATAAATACTGGAAATACAAAAACAAAAAAAGAGAAATTTAAAATAATTATAATACAATAAAAATATTTCTCTCTGTTCATTCATTAAATATTCCTTCATGACTTGAGAATTAATTTTCATTCAGCAAAGCTGCTCTAAAGGAGGCCTTTTCACCCCAAAATAAAGAAATTTCCTGTCTTTTAGTTATTTCATAATTTACTGATCATGATTTAATGGACTGTGTTGGAACAATAAACTGATCTGTCACAACAGAGAAAATTACATATGTAATTTACCAACAGCAATCCAAGAACACATAAAAGAGGTGAATCTCAAAACCCTGCTCACATTATAATCTTTACATGTACTGTACATGTACACTGTACATGTAGCCCAGGAGTTATATTTTTTTAAAAACAGCAAGAAGCATACCGAAGGAATGTATCACTTGTTGTTCCACAGTGCATGTAGGAGTTAGATATGACAGTAGCTGAGTGGCAAACAGAACTTCTTGACACATCCTGCACAGGGACAATGACAATCAATTTAATTAAAATTAATACAAAGGCTGAGTGAAGGTCTTGATTGTTCATCAGTACCATAGGAAATAAAAAGAAAGCAGTGTGGGGAATGTACATGTACATGCTGATATTACAGTATATTAAGCATTACAGTAAGCACAATACAATAAGCATTTTGATGACTTGATGTAAAGAGCTCTAAAACATAATTATTATGCATATCCTTAGAATGTGTAAAAGAAATGGTTATAATGTATTAGATCTTGTTTACCTCTTTACATGTAATTGCCACATTATGTCACTTTTTACTTATCAAAATACCTTAGTCAAATTGATAGGCTATTGAGAAGGGCCTTTCAATTTGGGTATATTAAACATGTGAGGCTCTGGAAAAGTATTAAGGGTACTTCTTCACATCCCCTGAAGGATCTTCTCCCCCAACTTAAGAACAGGGCTCTACGCGGTAGGTCACATCCTTGCCAGATCCCACATGCTAGCATCCTTAACAGATCCCATGTGTTAACAGAGAAGTGTAACAAATGCTTTGTTAATAGATTGTAATTAAGACTTTGTAAGTTTTAACATTTGTGTAAAACCTTGAATAAAGACATATTATTATTATTATTATTATTATTATTATGATTATCATTATTACAACAATTTCATGGGTCAGGGCGAAAGTGTCCTTTGCAATTTTGTGGAGCGTGCTCCTATGCCCAAGGGGATCGAGAACCCCGAGAAGGAGGAACTTAGATGTTAAGGACAGGGATCTAGAAATAGAGAAGGGTCAAGCAGGATTTCCCTAGACTCAACAGCTATAGATACTTTATTATTGGGATGTACATAGAAATTTCATTTTTTAGTTTCTAGATAGTTGTTTACATTATTTTGCTCTGTTGAAAACCACCAGACCACCAAGAAGTCTTTTTAAACTATAGTTGTGCTACATTTGTGTTTAATTTTCAATTTGAGAAGAGTTTAATAAAGTATGTTTTTTTAATTAAAAAAAAATTATCATTATTACTATTATTATTATCATTATTATTATATTGGGGCTTAAGGGCAAGGCTATGCTCCAGCAGAGCCTGGTGGCCCCTGGCCCCTAACTTTTGCTCCTGGGAGACTAGAAAATCTTAGATTTTTCATACAAATCCAATGCTGGGAACCCTAGATTTTACAGGTTCAGAGCAAGGCTCCCTTTAATGTTTGTAGAGCACAGCCTTGAAGGGTTATTTAGCTACATGACATGCACACTAACAGTATCTTTATTCTAATTTATCTCTATAACAAGGTATCTGCCTTTTTACAATTTAAAAAGGTTATTTAAAATAAACATAACAATAAAAGCTAACTAATGATTCATGCACAAAGTAATCCAGGGTTTTCTATCACGATGTTATAGTTTTAATAATTCTTTTATCTTTTTGAGCATAAAATTGTTATAAATAAAAAATTTAATATTTGCCATCCATTTAATTTTACAGGCATTGTTAGTGTCTGCTACATGTATTAATACACAATTTGTACTCTTTTTTTTTCTTTTCATGGGCATTACAATTTATGAGAGAATCGTCGTTATCTCAAATTTACATGTACCAGTAAATACGTCTTGCTGCAATAAAAGACATTTGCCCATAAATTCACCCTCCTATGATGTTCACATGAATTAACAACATCAAAGACTACAAAGATTTGACAAGTACATGTAACACGCTACCTTGGTGTTTTTTAGTATAAGAAGATCAGCATGGTTATTTCTGATGAGAAACTCAAGGTGAAGGGCAATTGTAGTCTCGCCACCTAGGATGGCCATGAGCTTATTCACTTTATCCAAAAGCTTCTTATCGCTTTCACTCTGAAATAAATAAAATTTAGTTACAATGGGAATATTGATTAAAATAGACAGGATAAGAAAATACAGATAGTGTTTATGATGTTGTTGATGACGAGAATGATATCAATGAAAAAGAATGATGATAATGATCATGTTTCAGACCATTGCTGCTGTTAATGCTACTGTTACTGTTGCTGCTGCTTCTGATGATGATGATAATAACCAGGATGTCAATGCTAGTGACTACGATAATGATGGCATTGATGGTGTATGCAGTTGTTGCTGTCTGCTGTTGCTTCTATAGAGTGTTTTCACTCACGTGGTCAGCGTCTATGCAAATTTATTGGAACAAAAGAAAGTGTTTGCATATGAAAAAAGTACGGGCACGATCCATTCAACCAAAATTCCAACCGGTCCGACCAGGAAAAGTGGTCCACCTCAAAAGGTGGACCCGTTCTTCGAAACTTTCCGGTTGGACCGAACCAATCCATTGAGTTTTGGACCGAAATGTCCGGAAATTTTGGTTGAATGGATCGCGCCCTACAACTCCCAGAGGATTGGTTTGGGACACCAACATGGCCGCTGTTTCATTGTTTTGGGACACCAATATGGCTGCTGTGACGTCATGTGAAAACACTCTATTGAAGATGATCACGATGATGGTGAGGAAGATTACAGTGAAAGACGATCATGATAATGAAGAATGTATGTTATTATTATCATAATTTCACATGGAAAACTTAACCATCCCAACATCAAAGCAACACACACCTGTACATTAAGCCCTTTCTAACAGTACCACTACTGCTGTACCCAAACACTGATTCTTTAACAAGTAATTACCAACAACCATTAAAAAAAATCCAGTTTCTTATGTAACACTATGATTTTACAGTTAATGTAGTTTAATCTAATGATGGCCTCACCAGGACAGGTTCTGTTTTGGGTTTCTTAGCTGGAACTTCTTTTTCTCCTTCATCAGTCTCCATTGCTGCATCCCTAATTAACACAAATTATATATGATAAAAATGAAGGACAAAGAGGATCCTTTCGAGGGAAAGGAAATCAACAGGTCACGTCACACAATCATGATTTAATTCCGACAAAGCCATATGACACCAAAAAATGATAATTCCATGAAGTATTAATTATGCAATAAAATAATGTAAAAATCACCATCAATCATTGTATACGTTTTATGCAAATCCCATTGGAAAATCAACGTTTGCTAAAACAAAAACATCCAGATGACAAGTGACTTGAACTCTGTCCCTCTGATAGGGTGAAAAATTTCTTGGTAAATAATGGGAAATTTCTAGCAGGTTACACAATATATAATTGTGACAAAAAATTGTTTCTCCCCCTCCTTGTCACTAACCCTGACTTATCTGCAGTTCCATTCTTGTCTGCTTTAGCCTCGGCAGAGCCATCAGAGCTTGCTGTCTCATTGCCAGACACAAAAGGCACTGTTGCTTTTAATACAGAAATTACTGATGAGAGAAACTGCTGAGTTGCTCCTTCATATAGATCAAAAGCAATCTGATAGGCCATTAATGTCTGGTCCTTCTGTGAACGTAAAAGATAAAATAAAGAGGCACAGGGCTGTAAGCATATCCAATAAATTTTTAATTTAGGTTGATTCTCATAACTTCGTCTCCTAGATGATAACACTTCACTATACTTGCCTCATTGTCTTTTATCAGTTTTTCAAGAATATCAGCCACACCTTGAGCATCATCAAGAAAAATGAAGCACTAAAAATACAAAAAATAATAATCATAAATAACATGTCTGATAAAGTCCATTCAATGCAGTATTAATTGATTATAGATTCTAAAACGCATACCAAGAATACTCAATCAATAAAGCAGTTTGTATATACTCACATGGCAAACACTAATAAAGTCTGGTGTTGCTAAGTTCAGGTATAGTTGTACCAAGACTCTAAGAACCTATGAGATTTAAAATGCACATACATGTACCATTAATATAATGTACAGTGTACTAATAACTGCAGTCACTAAATCTCATTTGATTTAAATACATTATATTATACAATATTAAAATCTAAGTAATTGATTTTTATCACTGTTATGACTGTGTGCAAAGTACAACACTTATTCGGTAACTACGGCAGCAAAGTGTCTAATTCTCGACTTGTAGTGGTAATTTCAATTTACTATTACATTATGTGCAACTGCAGCCAAAAGCATCATTGATCACTCAAGGAAAACTTGGAAATAATACTTGTTAGTGAAGACAGACACAGAATTTGGCTTACAAGCAAGGTGAGATGGAGGTAGGCCTGACAAGACTTGTTTATCTGGTAACCGATTGAAAATTGTTCTGTTTCAAAACACCACTAGTTGTAATGAGTGTTTTGATTAACATCATTCTTGATGCAGCCAGTTTAGCAGGCTTTTACAATTACCCGCTAATCTGTGCCTCATTAATAGTATCCAAATATACAATTAACTTTATTTATTTGCCCTGGTCAACTGCAAGAATTTTTTTTCCAAAACTCCTGACTCTTCATCAAGCTGATCATTATCAATCCACTTTCATGTAATGTACACTGTACATGTATATAGGTGAATTATCAGTTGACCATGCTGTGACGACTGTCTAGGGCACTGTACCTTTGTTTATCTGCTGCAGTCACACTCAAAAAATTAATTCATCTGATACCTAACAATGTCCACATCACACTATAAACAGTTACCCTTTTTTTTTCAAGCACTTCTATTGTATTTGACCTCCAGCTATTCGAGGCCCAATCCCAGATTTTATCCCCTTTTAAAAACATAAAATTTGTCTGTGGTTAGGAGCACAAAAGAAAAAGGAAATCAAGCCTATTATTCAGAAGTGTAAATGTCAACAACTTACTTTATTTCTAAACTGTCTACTCTGGAGAAGTGACATGCAGACATTAAGACTATAGGTCAACATTCCAGGCACATCATCCTGGCAAAACAAAATTATTGTTCATTAATTACCATAATTATCTAAACACATGAAAAAGGACTGTCTAATATTAATAATAATCATTCTATAATGAATGTTGTATTAAATTGGCCTTGTGATTTTGCATCAGGAAAGGGAGATTTTCACCCAGAAGGCTTGTTAGAGGTCAAAATTATATTCATTATTTTTTTAACCTTGGTTGACTCTCTGTTTCCTCTGTCTGCTAGCCCTAATCCATGAATAATTAGGGATACGAGACAGAAGAAATAGAGAATCAACTGAGGTTAAAACATTTTAACCTGAACTGAATTTTGACCTGCGACATGGATGTAAATCATTAATGTTGTAGGTCAAAATTGAATTCTAGTTTGACTTTGCAATTTCCTTTGTCTCCCAGCCCTCATTCATGAATAAATAGGGGTCTGCAATCCTAGTCCTAGGTTAGTATTAAGTATGCACAGCACATATAGTATGTAACGCACAAAATTATTTGTTTCACAGGACTTCCACCAAGAATGAATGAAATGAACAGAATGCAATCTGATCACACATGTTTTAGCATTCTATCAAGGGAAACTTACACAAAGTACAAAGTTGGAGCAAGAGGGTTTGCACTGGTCTTCCACGCACTCCCTTACACTGTACCTTTAATAAAAATATAAACTACATGTGTACAAACTGTACCTACCGATTTTAAAATTGCTTGCTCAAATACATCTAATCTTCTGGTTTCCAATGCAATTCCAACAGCCTACAATAAAATAATAAGTTTCAACAATTGTATCATCTTCTACTACACTTATTTTTAAAGAAATTGCAGTCAATGCTCTAGAAGATGGACCCTGTTGGGACCATGCAGAGAATAAAACTGATGAGAAATTTCTCTTTAAGTTGTTGCAAAATATTAAACATGAGAGGAGAAATTAATAACTATTGTATCTCCAAGCAGCCATGGTGTCACTGAGGGTAGAGGGACAGGAATCCCCCTTCCCCCCACGGATATTAGATTAAAGCTTGATCCTTGGATACTTTCATAAGAAACAAATAGACCAAATGAAATACCAAACTATTTGAGTTAAACATTTTTGCTGCAAAAGACATGATTTATCGTGTAGGCATAACAACAGAGATTATCATTTGTTGCAAATTTTTCTTCCTTTTCATTGACCAAAAGCCTGCCACATGACCTACATGTACATGTACAAATAACTGCCTACAAATAATGGTCTAATCATGCACAATGTCGTTCAACTGTGTTTGACTCCAAAAAATATTCTGCTCATGTGTAAATGAAACCATGCTTTTCTCCTTCTTGCCATTGCCCCTGCATGAAAAATGGCAGATTGCTTCGCATCCCAAAGATATGCATCAAAAAACAAACTTGGTTATCAAATGATAAAACAATTATTGAACACGGTTATTGCAAAATATTGTGATTTGCCAGTGTCTCGCAGATCAGGTTACAGTGTTATAAAAAAATGTTTCTATCCAATAAAAATCAAATCAATGACCTGTTTGTATTTGCCATCATCAAAGCATCGCTTAAACATTCTATCCACAATGGCTTCAAGCCGAGGATCAATGGTGATATTCTCATCTGGTTTCTCTACTTTAAGGACTCTTTGTTCAGTGTAAGAGTCAATGCACTTGGCTGTGAAAATACAAAAAATGATTAATGATACAATAGCAAAAAATTGAGCAAAATACATGAGGAATTAAACTGACCAAACAACAAAACGATTTTCACTTTCCTTTCACATTGTTACATGTACAGAGTATAACAAAGAATAAGCCAGACTATTTATCACAAACTCTGATTCTACTTGAAAATCTTGTGTATTTCTAAACTTTTAGAAACATGCACATGTAGTTACCTATAATAGTTTCAACATATTCTGAGTGTCCATTCACATCAAAAAGGTCTCCTGCTCCAAGCGCATACGTTAATGAATCTTCATAAGCCCCAAGATGGTAATAAACCTTTGGAAAAACAAATCAGCATAATTCATTTTTTCCCAAGGATTATTGTAACTATTAGCATGCATGTCTCCTACATACAAGTTCAGACATTATGTCTGGATGATTTTTTCACTGTAAATCATTTCATGGTAAGGAAGAATAAAAATCTACCTTGAGTAAATCTTACTTTGTGTTACGACAATCTTAAAGTCATGAAACAACACTGACTTGGGTAATGAAGTTTTCCTTTTTGTTAGCGTGCAATGTCCTCTGTTTTACCCGATATAAAGTTCAACCTTTTTTCAGTGATGTCTGACCAAAATGTTTTTGTATGACCAAGATGGTGTCTCTTAGAATGAAATATGTCCTTTGAAGAGAAAAAAAATTGTTTGCAGCTCTGCATGAACATTGGAATACTTTCAATAATACATTGTATACTATCACAAACCTTTGATGCCAATAGAGCTGAAAGCTGTCTTTGCTTGAAGGCTTCATCTTCATAGAGTACTTCACTAAACATCAGGAAAAATAATAAATATAAAATTAACATAAAGGGATGCAGCCTTTTCACATGATGTTACATCTGGCAGGCTGGTGGCCCAAAAAAATTTATTAAAAAGCGGCCATGTTGGTGTTCAAAACTAGTCCTATGGAAGTTGAACTCTTTTCTTATGTAAAAACTTTCTTTTGTCACAGTATTAAAATTTGCATGGCTGCTGGCCACGTGAGTGAAAAATTAATGCTCTACAATGTATATGTTAGTTTTCTATCGTTAACTTTTTGCTGCTGTTGTTTTCGTTGTTGTTTCCAGTTTTTCCATACAGAGCCAAGGCCAAGATGGGGTTACTTCAGCAATAAGATTGGTGTGACAATAAGCACTCAAATTTGATTTGAAACAAAAATCCACACTTGTCTTTTACCCAATAACCTTTATTTTCACGTGGTACACAATTTCAAGTTCCCCATTTCTTATTAAAACCCTTTTCTGCAAAATCACTCTTAATCAAACTTACATTTTGCCCACTGATTCTGAGATTTCAGCCCAGAACACATCAACTATGTGATGAAGACTTTTAAGTGCAAAGACCTGTTAAAAAAGATGATATAAACCATCAAATTTCATATAACTACACAATAAATGTACATGTATGGTATGACTGTGCAAGTAACACTGATCCCTTTGACAAAGAATGACAGGGTATATGTAGTACATTAATTTTTGTAGTTACATGAACATGAAAGCAACAAATCATCGCAGTACAATGACAACAAACCTTCAAATCCTGTTCACCTTCATCAAGCAAAGCTAGCAGACCAGCTGTTTAAGAGTGAATATAGGATAAAAAATAATTTATTATACAGTAGACATGATAGGACTTTAATTTAAGAATGGAAAGCTTATAATGCTGCCATGCAAGATTCTAATATTACAACATGTTATAAATTTCCCAGTGCGATACATTCTACAAGGGAAAGGAAGGATGACAGAGGAAATATCCAGTATTTAATGGTGTCATAATGGTTTTTAAAAAGACAAGGGATGAATGGGGATGGAAGTAAACAGTAATTATTTTTTCATCTACATGTAGCAACAAAGTTTCTAGCTTTTGTGTATTGATTTCCAGCAAACAATTAAAAATTTTTATTATTATTGAGATGCTTGATTTTATCAAGTCATCCAAAATCAACAAGATTACAGTAAAGATTTCTAAACTCTGAGTTATGTTGTCTGCAATCTTATCATGGTTACAGTTTATTATTTTGTCTCCTCATGGCTTAAAGAATGAGATATATTGCCTATTTATCTTGCCTGTTTCCTCTCTGTGTTTTACAGAACAAGATACCGGTATATTACACATACTGCATTTACTTGATTAAATGCCACGGTGTTTATTAAATTTTCAGCGTTTTTGATACAGTGTTTATTCAAAGGTGGAGTTTATTCCAGGGTAGCATTTATTCAAAATCACTTTTTTCAAACCACTGAAACAGTTACTGAAAATCATTTATAAATATTATGTAATTTAAAGGTTCTTATGTCTCTCTTATTTGGCTGAGATTAGAATCGCAAATGTCTGAATGGTGTAAATTACCATGTTGTACTGAGTTTATCTTATCATCCTTGAATAAAAGCCACATTCTTTCAATTAGGTGTGGCGTTTCATTGAGGGGACTGTTTATTGGTAAATTTGCTTCCATCTGCAGCATTTAATCAAGAGCAGCATTTTAATTGCATGAAATAATATGGCACTGGTTTATTCAACTTTCTTTCACAGTGTAGATTACACCTGATAAAATTTAGGGAAAAATAACAGAACTGTAAAAATTTTGGGAGTCATTACTTGGAGGCTTAATGACTTAAAGCCGACTTGACTGGTTGATTATCAGTCGTTTTAATACAAAGTCATTTTGATACCAGTCACTTACAAGTTGATTCAGCCAAGGTGTAAACAGGTTCACGTATACTTAGCTTATATTAAAGGACGAGGAATATTCATCCAAAATGTTTCTCTTGTTCACTTGGAAACCACACTTAAAGAGGGGTTAGTTATCAATTCTGCTTGAGTTTGTATCGAAACAACTTGTATTGAAACAACTAATCTGTATCAAAATGGCCAATTTCTTACCAACGTGTTAGTCAACCTTTGGCCAACAACTGACCGATGGTCAGCAGGCAGATTTGTAGTAGAGCTGTTCTTCACAAGTAAGATTACATGTACCACTAATAACATGACTGTTCCACCGAAAGCTCATTACTTATACAATGTAACTAGTGAGGTAGTAAACTAATTAAATTTGGTTCTTGCCAAGTACATACATGTACACAACATTGATTGCAACATTTTTGCAAGCAAGAAACATAGTCATCTTTTTGTCTGATACATTTAAGTCTGCACTGTAGTCTACTTGTGTTAACTTCCTACAATCCATGTCAATTTCTTTCGCATCACACTAGCTTGATAGAAGTTCAACAAAAGACGTCGATCTTCCAGCAGAAATGAATAGTAGCTATCCCTCAATACGGCATTCATGACAAAGAATAACGACCTGAAATTTTACTAACTTTAACGAAACCTATCAAAGCCGAGAGTTAAGTTATTTCAAAGTTTTGGGCCAATTTCGCTTAGTCATAAAGAACTTCGAAGCCACGCCGGTAGATTAGTAAACGTTTAGGGGTTACAAGAAACTGAAATATAACCAAATATTTCCCAAAAAGCATGATACCAACCTGCTGAAGTCAGACTCATAATTTTAGTCTACGTTATTCCAGAATCTTTCTAATCTTTCAATAAAATGTCACTACCGTCCTTTCACATGGGTACGAAATCTTTCTTTCTCCGCTGCCAGCCGGCTTGGTAACCAAGCCAGAAGGGCTAGGTAGCCTGGTTCTAGTTCCCAGGTTGCTCTGCGAGAGTTGCTGTAAATAAACATGGCGGACAGCTGACACCCGGAATGTTTTAAATATTCTAATTGCAATTCACTCTCTTGATATTTGTTAAACATCTGTCCCCCAAAAAACCACCGTGATGAGAGTTCACAGCACTAATTTCGCATCAAACGTGTTAGGGGCTCATTGCAAGTGAGAGTACTTCATGATGACAGATAAAGTGTTCACTACCCGAAACTTTGAAGGAGAAAGACGAGCTATTCCTTTGCCCATTCAGACATACTTCTGGCGGCAAACAAGGTATTATTTCATAAAGCAATTTAGTTTTAACGCAGGCGATCTTCCCTGTGAATACAAAAGCAGCAATTTTCAAGAAGTGCCTGATTTATTATCTTCTTAAAGCTAACCCAATTTTCGCAGCTAAGCATTTTCGGCACGATTCAAACGAAAATGTCTTGTACCTCAAATGTTCTTTTGCTATTTGATCTTGTGCGTATAGCTTAATATTCTTTTCACAATATTCACTGAAACGTTTTGACATAATAGTCATTTTGAGAGCAGCATAACTACAAGTTACAGATGTCAATCAAGAAACCTTATTAATCTAACCAGTCGTGACTTTTTTACAACCAAACCCAGGGTTCTCAGTAGATTTTTTGTCAGACGGCCCAGAATTACTTATAGGTGGCTAAACTTTAGCCTGGAAGGCTGAGGCGAGGCCCCTTAGGGGTGAGCTACTACGGTCCGCCCCCCCCCCCCCCCCCCCTGGAAAATTTTGAAATTCTTGGTTTGCAGAGATAGGTTTTCCTGCATTTTGGTGCACCAACTTTTGTATTTAAGTAATTGGATTAACTTACCAAAATAGACTAGAACAGGTGAAGAAAATGAACTTTACCAGTTTTACTTTGCAAATATTGATTTACATTGAAAAGAAATGTATGTCACCTGTGAAATCAGTTAAATATAATTCTTGAATATATACTTGAATATACTTCTTGAATGCCCATTTATACTTTATTAAAAAAAAATGGCACACAAAGGCAAATTTCATAGCCAGAACAGGCGGCTACTTTCCTCTTCACAAGCGGCAGAATTTGCCAGTTGTCAGCTTCTACTGAGAACCCTGCAAACCACTGAAAGTGTTCCTTTCTTGTCGTTTAAACTTTAACCTAAACTAATCAATGAGCCACCAAGCTGCCTATCCACTAAAACTATCTTGCATTCTCTTAAAAACTAAGTAAGTAAAAATTAGTATTTACATCACAAATTATAATTATATTCTTTGTCTGTGTCCAGTAAGTTTAAACTCAATCCTTTTTGGAGGTAAGTGCAATTTTTTTGAAGAGGTCTAATACAAGTATCAAGAACTTGTTTACTCAGCTTCTGATGCATACAGAAAGTGCATTAGCGAATATGGCATGTGTTATTGACCAATGACCAATGATCGAACGCACTTATTAATCCCTGATTACTTCTAGTTTAAATCTAAAATATTTATCTTTCTAGTTCTTTGAATACTCATCGTCAATGAGCTACTTAGACGCTTCTCTGAAACCCTTATCCAAGATTGTCAAAAGTGGCCAGCTGCCAGTGAAAATCACCACCTACTTGGCTGGTATTGGCTGGCTACTCTGCTGGGCATTTCTTTACAGATGGCGTTTTTTAAGTAAAATATCCCTGGACTGGCCACTTACTTTCATAACTCAGCCATCTACTTCGAAACTTTCAGACAGCCCTGCTTATCATCCTCCTGTACTGTTGCTCCAATTTAAAGGCTTCACATTCCTACCTGGTACATCTTTAATGTAGTCATACCTCATATTAATATCCTATTTAACTCATTCTTAAACCTTTGATGGCGCTTCTTGTGAGGTAGAAAAAAAGAAACAGTGTTATAGCTCACTCAATACCGGGCATGCCCACCAAAAATTTATGACCTGTAATCCACTAACAATACTAACATGATAGCAATTCATTAACATTGAAAACAATGTTATCTAATTATCGAGTTTATGTGCAGTTAAACTTCTGGTTACTCTGGCTTCTGATATTTTGCAATGGTATGATGGCCAGTTGACTTCCAAATCACATTTGGTCACATAATCAATGATAAATCTTATCATCATATGAAATTTGTAATCTGAACAAAATAAATTGTGCTTTTGAAACGTCATGCAGAGTGCATGGAATTTCCTATGTTATTACGAATCAAGTGACGCTAAGTTTATTTGCAAAATATACTCCAGGTGTACTGCTGGGTACCAAAAATGTTGGGAAATTATGCAGAATTTCAAGGAGGTATCATTACAAGAGAGAAAAGTTCCGTTATGTAGTGAACTGCCTGATTTCTCTGGATAAGATTAGGCAGGCATACAACTCGATTAGATACATGTACGCAAAAACATTGCAGATTTCAGTTTCTCTGCTTGATGTTTCCAATCCTAAATAGCCTTAAATTACATGTAGTATCTAAGTTTGTGTTTTTTTTTTTTGACAAATAATGCATTTATTACAAATCATTAGATTTCTTATAAACTGCCGCAATCAGGGACCAATTTAATAAAACATTTATAGTATAGTACTTTACAATTGTGGCTTTTGTTTTTACACTCCAACACAATGAGCTACACTTGTATTAGTTGTAAACGTTTTATTAAATTGATCACAGATTAGATTTGAGATCAAATATTATTGCATAATATCAGAAGTGTTAACAGCAGTGTTTTTTAAAATACTTGTTTTAGTCAACTTCTGAAACCAAAGCTTGTCAGGAGAAATTATGAGTCAGCCTGTGTGGTAAGTATGGTAGGCTATTAACATGTACATGTATATGTAATGCTTAAGTTGACATACAAATTTATTGCAGATCAGTGATTTTAATAAAAAAACAGTGGTAAAAAATATAACCATGTGATGAACCAGTAGATCATCTAGAAGGGGTGGCAAATGGTAAAATCCGAGACTCGCCGAGACGCCAGGATCCTAGTTAGAAATCCGAGCCCGAGACTCTTTGGTAAAAAGTTTCGAGACAGAAAAAGTAAAAACAAACCATGCAAAAACGAGACTTTGAGACTTATAAAAACGCTTCCGAGATTTCGAGATCCCGCCAAAATTTTCCGAGACCAATGTTTTTCTAGGTAACATTCGCCACCCCTTCTAGAAGGGAGAAGCAATTATCCTAGTTCCTTCATGTTACAGAAATCCAAACACTTTCTACGTACTTGCATGTCATATGGTTACAATGAAAATTAAGGAATGGATCAGAAGATCCCTTTTTATTCTGATCTTGCTAAATTGATTCCATCTCTCATCACTTAAAACTGATTTCAGGACATAAATGTCTCGGAATGCACATGACCAGCATGATTATAAACGTTATATATATTACTCTGGTATGAAACTGCTAGAACATTTTGTTATTATAATTTTTTTAATATTCCACTGTACTTGTCTCATTTTCTTATTCTGAAAATAATTACAATGTATTTTATTTTGCTGATGTGCATCAAAACCAAGAATATCCTTTTGGGGGAGCACAGCCCTGAAGGAGTGGGGGCTGGGGGGGGGGGGTGAGGGTGTAGATGTTATTAGTTTAAGGTGCACCTAAGCTATCATTATCAAGAGTCTCAGACTGAAATGGCTTGATCTTAAATAGGTTTCTGTAACATGAAGCACAGTGTTCTCCTTATTAGGCAGTAACCAGTAAAATTTACCACCTGAAGCAACACTTCTTACCGCCTGCAACCACTTGAAGTTTTACTAAAATTAATAAAATAAGTAGTTTTAAAAAATACACAAGTTGTGATCCGATCTGATCAAGGAAGTGAATGAATACATTGTATATGGAAAGAGAACATTGAAAACAGTACAAAAGTATTGAGATCAAACGTTTTAAGTTGTTGTCTAAAGATAACAGTGGCTGATTTGCATAAAAGAGGTCTTAAAATGAGGGAATGGTGAATGGATTTTATCAGGATAATAGTGATGTTGGTCACTGTTGGGGCAGGGCTGCAAATAATTTCCCAGCTGGTGCCAGTCAAATTGTCCAGCCAAACCTATTTTTGCTCGGACATATCCCCTTTTTGGCCGAACAAAAATAGATTACTTCTCATCGCTATAAAAGTGCCCCCTCCCCCCTTCACATGATGTTTAAATATGAAACAATTAAATTTTCGAAGCATTTACATGTATGTACATGAGCATCGATCTCAATGCAGGAAATCATTTATTAAGGGTTCTTGGACTGGTAGTTTCCCCTCTTTTTTCATAAACACCAATAATATTGAGCCTTTAAATATTTAAAACTTGAAACTCTAAACTTTCTCCTTACCAGTGTAAACGACCGGACAAATTGTCCGGCCATCTAGGGATTTGACCGGACAAAACCTATTTTTGACCGGACATTGTCCGTTGACCGACCGTTATATGCAGCCCTGTGGGACTTACAAGGTTGATAGCTGGATCCTCTTGTAAGCAACCACCCCACAAAGGGACCACCAAATGGTGATGTTTTAGTGACGTGGCTGCTTATGAGAGACCCAACTGAACCAGCAAAAGAAGAAACAAGTCATTATCCTACATCTTGAATTTTGTTGGCTTAAGAAGGTGGCGAACACTTCAGCTTCTAGAGCGATTTTCGTATGACCTTGAAAAATGGTTTCCGTAAGTGTTTGTTATTTGTTTCATAAGCCAATGGATGAAAATATCAAAACATGGACTCTTCGTTTTCCCGCCAAAGAAACCCTAATATGGAGAAGGCATTGTTCGATTGGCCAATCGTGTTGCAGTATGACGTCAAAGCGAAGGATCCATTGATTTCTAGAAAGTTCTCGGGCATGAAGTTTTTTTACGCGAACGTTCGCTTAACCAACCAAAAGCCACCCGTGTTTGTATCCGTTCGATAAACCAATCAAATCGCTCTATTTCCGTGCGTTTGTTGTTTCTGTTTTGTTCGCGCGTTTTCATTTCAAGGTCGTACGAAAATCGCTCTATTGTTTTGATTTACAGTAGTTTTGAAGCTCTTTTTTGAGCTAAACAGAAAATCATGTGAGAAAGGGGTAGGGGGCTCAGGAAGTTGGCAGGAGAGTGCGCTGTCATGAGATTGCTCTGCTACCTTAATTTAAGTTAAGTGGGATACTTAATTATCCTCACCCTTTATGGGGCTTTCCGTAGATAATTAAACAATTAATTTAAATGGAACTTAATAAGGTTGAAAATTCGAACTGGTAGAAGGCAAACCAGTTAGCTATTTTACAAGCATGGCCGAGGATTTGAAATTCGGAATACCGTGAACAAATCCAACTATAGCGGTCAGGGCAGGACTTGAACCTCAGGTCCAATGCTATAACCACTTTGCCATGGTGCCTCCACAGGGTACCTACCCTCCACAGCGTTTTTTTTGGCTAGAGTTTTACTTATTTCAATTCCAATTTAGATTTTGCTTCAATCGTTTGCTTTCCATTGCTAGTGAGTGCCCCGGCCTAAGTTATTTATTGCAATTTACTTGGCATTTTTTCCGTTTTTATGCAGTCGTTTGAACGGATTATCTGTGAGAACAGGATCCAAGACCTACAACCCAGTTTGGCGAGTGCCGTCAAGAGCATCAACCGATGGCATCTGATTCAGTCTTCAGTGCCTTATATCCTGCAATGCTGCTCCAAGCTCCTCTCAAACAGATGCCGCATGGGAAACGTAGAGAGACTTGGAAATGCCGAACGCGAACTCTTGTACACGCTCCACTGGATCTTGCTCGAGGGGCCTCGTGTTTGCTGTGTTGTGGACACTGAAAGCTTGCTTTACCCTCAAACGACAATAGAGCAGTTTGTGCACGTGTTGATTCCGCATGTCTACAACATGCGCGAAAATGACTTAACGTTCAGGTTGGAAAATGGCATGGTCATCTGGGAACCTCTTTGGAAGCACGAAACACCACTTCTGGTGCCGTTTACAAGTAAGGTGTTAAAGAAGGATACTGACAATCAGGCGAGTTCCTCGGTGGGGCAGAGTCAGTCGGCTGCAGAATCAGATCCAGATTTTTCAAGTTCTACTTTTTTTGATGTTGCTGTTCTGAAGTGTCTGTCATCAAGCGGTTGGGCCGAGGATGGTGTTGTGTGGGCTCTCCGCTACCTTGCGCGGTACCTTAAGCGCGAGTTCGACCTTCCAGATAATATTGCTAGCAGAGAATCCTCGATTTCCAATATTCCTCTTTATGTGTCTGCGGGGCAAAGTATCAGTACGGATGGGGGGGCTTTGGATACTGCTGTCAAGAAGTCAAGTTCACATAAAGAACCGCCAGGTAATGTGTTACTGAGAAACACTGATGAAGTCTTGAATAATGACAAAGCTGAGGGTCTGAATGAAGGTGGTGAGCAATCAGTACAGAGTACTGCCAAACAAGGGCTTGTTTTTAGTAAAGGTGTTGAAAAAGTAGATGCATCAGCTTCGTTTGGTGTGACTGATGCTGGAAACAATAGTGTAACAAGCGATGGAATCTCTAGTTCTTATAAGCGAACTTCTGAAGATATGGACACAGTGGGAATTAATCGCAGTTCTGATGAGAGAGCTGAAAATTCCGGACTGGAGCGAAGTGGTTCCATTAAGCTGAGAATAAGGTTGCAGTCCTCCCCTCTTTTATCACAAGGGGGAAGAGTGATAACAGCTGTAGCATCCCCATCCTTGAGTCCAGTCCAGTACGACAGTGGTGATTTTAAGGGTGGTGATAGTTTCCAGAACACGAGCGATGTAGGAACATCTCAAAACACTAAAGTTTACATACAACCATCTAACACACTTCAGGCACCCCCAGCTGAAAAAAGTGGTTTGACTATTCATGAAGGCAAGCCTGACGCTGGTTTGAAGTCAGAGCCCAGTGCATTTGAGAGTGTAGAAGGCGAGGAAAGTCCCCATGTAGGAGTTGCTGTGAATGAAGGTAATGCAGTAAGTGCCTTAAATGGGATGGCATACAAGCATCTTTCGGAGAGACCAAGCTCCAGTCAAGTTAGCAGTAGTTCAGGAGAAAGTGAAAGCCAACCATTGTTGAACTCCTCAAAAACGGCTCAAGCAACTTCTGCACCCGTTTCTGTCCTGGAGTCGTTTGGTACTCCTCGCAGCAGTATCGGCACCAGACAAGATTCACTGATGAAAGTGGATAGGTACTTTGTCTTCCCGGGCACTGCAGATTACATCACAACAGACGGCAGACTCAGCATTTTGATGATTCTGAAAGCGCTCAACGGTCTCTTGCGTGACAACCCCACATCCCGCATATGCGAGGCCAGCCTAACCATCTTACGCTATTTGTTAACAATTCACGAAGGCAATAAATCCGAGCAAAGTGGGAGCTCCGAAGAATACGATGATAGGACAGTGGCCGAGACTCAAGCTGTGGGTTTTAGGAGTCCTCACAGTGAAAATGTTCTGGGTAGACTGCGTGCAAGCTTTTACGGACGACCTCCAAGCTTCCTCAGTCTTGCAATGGGCTGTCTGGTTAGCCTTGTCAAAGCGTTGGGCTGCCCTTTAGGTAAAGTATAATTATACTTACAATTAACTGTTATTCCTTAATCAACATGCGTGCGTCGTAATGTATTAAGCATTGGCTCAGGCGAGGTGGGAATGTACAGTCAAACCTGGGGAGGCCTATATTTGTTTAGGGGGGTGGTACGCCACTGAAGACGCTCATCAATATGGTTTTTAGGGATTTAGCGAACTTCAAAGCTCAGGATGTTTCGATTTATATGTATAACCCTACCCTGGTTATCAGAGGATTTTTACTGCCCATGAAAAGTCTTTAGCACTCAGGGCAGTATAACCCTGTTGGGAAAATTTTTGAGATTACTATTAAAGTACTTATAAAGCTGAGGAGAGTTTGTTCTTGATGTCAGGTTGTGGAGAAGGCTGTCGTGGGATCACAGGTGATCGCCTCAGAAATCTTTCCAACGGTCTCCTCTCACAACTCTTTCGCACCGATCAAAGGGATTTCAAGTCATGGCTTCAACAGTTTGCTCGATTGGAACCTCATGAAGACTTGGTTGATTTCCTTCACGGTCTGGTTGGTTTCTGTGAAGACGATCAGGAGCAGTCTGACGACGAGATGACAGTTGAACTAAGGCACAAAAAGCAGAAGAATTTATTCGACGTCCCGGAAGGAGTAAACAGCGTCATTATTGGGGGCGTTTTTAAAACTCTGCTTACTAGAGTAGCGGAAATGAATTTTCGTGATCTTAAAAATTTGGTAAGTGCTGAAAATATATCCTTCCTCCTGATTAGTACAGTCTGTTAGTGCGTGGCGTCCTGTGCGACAAGTCCCGAGTTCGAATTCCCGGTGCGACCTCAAATCCTTGTTCTTTCCTTTCCGTGTACTGATGGGGGGGGGGGGGGGGGGGGTAAAATGAGCGCACTGTTTGCCTCAGGTTTTGTAACTGCCCACTACCCCTTCCCTAAGCCAAAATTAACACTTACCTCTCACTTAGGGCAAAATGTTACCTTAGGGAAGGGTAAGGTGGGCAGTTTCTCAGAAAATTGTAATAATCTGTTTAAGCTCTGATACAAATTACGGACGTATAATAAGGTCCTCTACCTTTACCTCGCCTTTACACCAGTGTGCGAGATATCAAAAGTTACTTTTCTATTCCAAATATTGGATCATTATACCCACCTACCCCTCCCCTAAGCCAGCATTAACAATTACTTCTCACTTTGGGTAAAATGTTGGATTAGGGGAGGGGTAGGTAGGAAGTTTCCCGGAAACATATCATGATCCCAAATATTTATCCACCTCAGAGATCCAGAGGCAGCAAAAGGCTGGTTTTCACTAGCGACGGGGTCGAAGTTATGAACTGGTGAGGAAAACGTTGTTCTCATTCCGCTTACGATTCCGTCGCTTACGGTCTAGTCAAAGCCGGAAGAAGAAGCGGATAACCTAAAGCAATCACAGCGCGTGGGAACGATTATTGCGTCTTGTTCATTCTTCCACTTCGGCTTCCGACTCTGACAATCTGCATATTTTTCACTAGATCGTTAGCGACGTTGGACTTCGAGCAGTCCCCTAGCTAGGATGGACACGGAAAGGAGGAAATCGTCCAAAGCGAGCGAATAAAAAAAATAGCCAGTCTAGGGGAAACCCGTATAAGAAAATGCCTCTCTTTAGTCCTGCCGAGCCTCGACACGACTGACTGATTTTGATTCTTCCGAGTCCGATTCCGTCGGCTTATTACTCCAAACCCACCTACGACTCTTATTCTTTTTATTTTCACTAGGTCATAAGACCTATTACCACTCCGCTTACAAGTCTTTCGCTAGTTTAAAAAATCCTTTTAAATTGAGAGAAAAAGATCGTATTTCATTCGCCATTTGCACACCCTGGTCCCAGAAGTTTTTCTTGATATTTTTCTTCGCCAAAGAGAGAGCGAGCCGCGAAGCTGTAGACTACGAGTAGTTCCTATTTTTCCTCAGAGATAGTAGAGGTGCCAAACGCGAGCGCGATTGAAAATTACCCCTCGTGTGAAAGGCTCGCCTTTCGCGGGTGGGGTGATTTTCACGCGCGCTCGCGTTTTGCTGGCTCTACTACCCCTGAAGAAAAATGGGTACTACTCGTAGTCAACGAAGCGGCGACAACGAAAAATTTTCAAGAAAAACCTTTGGGACAAGGGTACCATTTGAACGTCTCCTTAATGATTTCTGCAGTTGTTCATTATGTACTTAAACGTAAATCAACAAAGTAGGAAATGAACGTCATTCTAATTTATTTTTACCACAGACTTTTTACGGTGAACTACGCCAGCTTTTGAGGTTTGTCAAGGAGAACTATGGAGGCGTGTTCTGGAAAGTTGCCTTGAGTGGACTTCTCGATTCAGCTTTCAAAGAATCAAAAGATCAGACTGATGCAAACAAAGTCTCAGAGCAAGACACCTTGACGAGAGGGGCAGTGGGAAAAGTACAGAGAAAGGAGACGAAAATCACAAAAGTTGAGAGGAAAATAACTTATCGGACCAAGCGAAAGTTCCTACAGAAGTTTAGCAGGGTTACAACTGAGAGCTCATATAGCGGGAATACCAGCTTGTCGAAATTGCCGCCTGTTGTCGATTCCCCTTCTGTGGAAATGGCTTTGTCTCCTAGAAGCAAAAGAAAGGTAAAGGGGTAAGGGGGCCGTTGCCGGGATTTTTGTTGCAATGGTGAAACGATTTTAGGTGCAGATGGTGATTTGTTGCTGTGAAATGCCGCCGTTGTTTCGAACCAGCGCGAAATGTGATACGTTTCAATCGCGAATTTCTGCCCGAGAGTAGCCAAAACCTTAGAATAAAAAATGAACCAAATGCACCAACAAGGGTAGTGTAAGTGAAGAGTTGTTGTTTTCTTAGTTTTCACTACCATCCTGTCTCTAGAGCTTCAAATCTTAACTCAGGGCTTAGCCTTTTGGAAGTCCTTTTGCAACAAACCATCCTAAGCTACCCTGGTGAGCGAACAACAACATGGTACAAGAAAAAAAAAGTATGCATAATTTAAAGGGCTTTTTACAAGATTCCATCGCGTTACTAATTGTTTACTCACATTTGTGGCTATTTTGTACCATAATATGACAGTTTGTTGCAAAAAGCTAACTACTTATTTAACGATGGCTTGTTCTGTAACTGCAGGTTTTCACTCTTGGTACGTGGAGAAAACAAAAGACCGTTGGAACACCATTTGGAAGTGCTGAGGATCTCTTAGATTCAGAATCTACAACTGAGCAGGCTTCAACCGCGAAGCGAAAGCATCTCAAGACTAAATCTGCCAGCAGGAAAAAACTAGAGGACATCTTCCCTATATCACGGAAAATACCAGACGGAACTCCATCAGAACAGTCGCTGCCTATAGATATTGTGGTGCAGGAGTTTGAGACAAAGCCTGTTGATACAGAAGCCTTACGAGCTGGGATGGTAAGGTTTAGGCTTCTTCTCCATGGGTGTCAGCCGGGCTCTGTTCCTGATCCTAAGATTGTAGCCTCAATGTTGGACTTGGTGAGTTTGAACTTTTATTTAGAGACTGTATATCCTCTTTTAACCATTTACCTATTTTTCCCTTGGGTTTCAAAGTGAGTTTGGAGAAATGAAAAGGTTTTACAACTTTTTTGTGGAAGTATGCACAAAAAGACATTACATTCTGTTGAATCCGTTCAGCGTCGTGCGGCACGCTTTGTTTGTAACGATTAATATCGTTCCAGTAGCGTTAATACAATGTTATCGAACTTGGGTTGGCAAGATCTTGAGACACGTAGGAAGATCACCTATTTGACAATGTTTTTAAAGATAAAGACAGGAAATGTACGGATATCTTTCCCAAACGTCCTTCTCGAGGTGCACTGTCCCTACTTGACCCGAGGTAGTGCACAGCACCCACTCCAGTTCCAGCGTTACTCATCTACCATTAATGCGCACATGTATTCTTTTTTCGTAAGAACTTTTTCTGTACTCATTTTCTTTGGGCAAATCTGTCCAAGCGGGGAAAGGTGCAATGAGGTTAACCCTATGTGAAGCTCCAACCCGTGAAACAAGGCCAGACCACTAAACCAGGAACTCCGTGCCCTACTCTTTACGACAAGTGCGTGGGTTCTTTAACGTCCCCTGCTGACTATATAACACTGAAGATGCAGGAGAAGGGGCGTACGATTTATCGTCCTTATCCGCGAAGACAAGAACATCTAACCATTTGCGGATGTAATTGCAAAGGCGGCATGTTCTCCTTAGTTGTTTTGAGACCCTGAGTGTTGGTCCGGTCTGGGGCTCGAACGCGAGACCTCCCGCACAGCAGTTCGGCGCTCTACCAACTGAGCTAACCGGTCGGCAGTTCCCACTTGGTACGCTTTGTCTCCAGTCTCCGTATGTGCTGATTCTGTTGCTGTGTTATATTCAAGTATTTGTAATAATTTTGTGTTGACGATTTTTATTTTATTTATGTATTTATTTTTTATATATTTTTTTTCATATGACTTGTAATTTCATTTGTATTTATTTAGTTATTCATTTTGTTTATTTCGCTGTCAATGTCATGAGCTTCCGTGTACTGACCATCCAATTGCCAGATTAGCTTGCTACAGGCAATTATATCAATTAAAGATTAAAACATTAAAGCGAATCTAATGTGTCCTTTGAGTAGCACTTTCCTGTAGTGCCATTTAAAGTGACTACAAATTTTGCTTGTGTGAAAGAAATTCTAAAGTGTAACCATTCGTCACCTTAGCAAACTGAAAGGAACGAAATCTCTCTCGCAATTGTTTCTGGGATCGCCGGTCAGTTTCTGGCCATTTTCCCCCTGTCGTTGGTAAACGTCCCAGCGGTCTTTACGGATTTTTATTCTGCCTATTTTCCCTCTTGTTTCTAAAGTGGCGAATTCACACGAGAGCATGCGATCTTTGGTACTAGGGGCCTTACGAAACCACTACGACAACGGCAACGAGAACGTCAAAAACAAGAGGTTTAATTAGCAAACCAAAAACTTTGCACGTGCATCACGCCTTTTTGTACATTTCGTTGCCTTCACTGCACAACTACGACGTGAAATGACCAAATTTTAAGTTTACTTGGGAACGGGAACGGCGAGGCGATAAATTCTACCATCTCAGTCCGAACTTGAGCGCGTTCCCCTCTTTTCAGCTCCAGCCAAACTCCCCTTCTTTCAGGTAACAGGGCCAATTGGGTTTAAAATGGTACGAAGTCTGTTTTTTAGAGACGTTTTCATGGACGTAGCCGTTGTCGGATCGTAAGGTCCCTACTATCTATTATTCGCTAGCTGGGAGTTCTGGACCACTCTGGCACCTTAGTTTCTGAGTGGTACTCCTGATATGAAGCCATGTCCTTGCTAATGATAATACTGTGATAACATACAGGAAGCACCAGCAATAGCCAGAGCATCGCTTCTACTTGAATGTTGTCTCTTAGTCAACATGTGTAACCAAGGTGAATGGCCTCAGTGGTTAAGAGCCAGCCTGCCATCTTTAGCCCATCGTCGAGGGGGACACTCACCATCCAGTGCTTCTCCCTTCATGTTTGCTCAGCGCCGTAACCTCGTAGCCATGCATGAGGCTGGGGTCTTGTTCCGTGCTTGGGGCGTCGCGTTGGGGAAGAAACTGGAGCAGGTGCTGGCTAAACGTAGGAGAAATATTTTGCCATCTATTGAAGAGGAAGGAGGAAAGCCAGTCTTAGGGGATGATGAAGACATCGAGGAAGACTTCCTTGATGAAGGTTAGTAACTCATGTTTCACCATTATAATTATTGTTTGCCTCGTTCTTCTTGCCGTTCCCCGAAGCGCGCGAGAGAGTACGAGAAGAAGAGTGATGCTGCAAACAAGGTTGTAGTGATTGCAAGTCGTTAAGATCTCTGCAGCTGTTTCAGGATTGCCTTTAAGTTCCACCTTTGTCCTTGTCGTATAGCTGAGAGGTACTGACTGAAAACCTTTAAAAAATATTAAATCGCTGTTATCCACGTGAGGTGGAAAAATACCAAGAAGTTAGGACTGGAAATCATCTTTAAAGAAAACATGCAAATCTCGTGGAATGCTCTTTTGGTAGATGAACGCTCATTTGGTTATGTTATGAATTATTCTGTAAATTCGGCTTCTAGTTATTTTTACTGTATAATTAACCATCTATGTATATTTCCTTTTGACTGCTTTTTAATTCATTGAAATGGCTGTCTCTCATTTTTTGTAGCAACTTTGAGTGAATCCGTCAAGGTATGCCCTTATCCTTTGCTGATGATAGCATGCCAGCTTCTTCTTGAGATAACGTCCTTTTTGCGTGAGAGCCATGGTCTCTACTCCGTCACCAAACCCACCTATAGACCCCTGCATCGTTATATTGTACCTAGAAGAAGACAGAGTGTTACAAGTCATCGACGATCCATCGTACTTTCACCCGAGACACAACAGCGTCGTTTGAGTAGTTTAATCGGTAGTGGGGGAGAGAGAATTAGGAGAGCGAGCGTTTTGAGCCAAGCATCGGTGCAAACCGAGTTCAATTCTAGTCCCAGTCGAACCTTGCAGGAACCTCCGATGATAACAGTTTCGGAAACCGATCCTGGCAACGCGAACCTTGAAGCACCAGATCAAGAAGGGAAGAGAGAACGGCACGATAGTACTGGGCAAGCTGGGAACCGCTCAAGCCTGTACTTTCCCCGTCAGAGTGCTCAGCATTCACCCAAAACAGCCAAACGAATAGCGAGGCGCAGTGCAATTGGTGGAGAAGGTGAATCAGTCAGGTTTAGATCGAAGTCTACAAAGTGTGATAGTAAACATCTCAGTGTGGACGCAAATGTTGTTGATGACGATGACGAGTCAGATGATGAAGATCCAACTGCTAATTTACCGTGGCTGAGCGCCGTCATCCAGCTAAATAGCTTGACTGCTTTCCTGTGCGACCATCAAGGGGTGTGCCACCTCAACTGCCATCAGCGGCAAAGCCGCAGCTGTACTCGAATGGTACAGGCGTTGAAGACGGTTTACAGTTCTCCAAATAAGCTTGACAAGATCCCTGAAAGAGGTTTGACCAAGGTAGTTAGCAGTGCTTTGATCAGTGCGCCACAGATGGGATCAGCAGAGCAGGTCTCCATGAAGCAAAAGGATGATGAGGAGATGACAAAATATATATCATCAAACGTAAGTCATGACATCGACGTACCGTGCAGTAGGTTTCTGTAGTATATTTGTCAATTATTTCAAATTGGCAGGGAAACTCCCAGTGTCCTTATCCCACCCTTGCTCTTCCAGACAGTGGTCTGTCATAGCTCTGTGGCGAGAGTGTCCATCTGCAATGCCACAGAAGTATCTCCCATTTGGAATGCTCTAACCGTTTTCCTTTAGCGTGACAACTTGACCACACCATTTTACACCAGGGATACTCTGAGTGTCCTTATCCTGCCATTGCCTTTCCAAGCAGTAGTCACCCATAGCTCAGTAGGGAGAGTCTCCATCTGGTATCTTGAATGTCATGGGGTCATCTCCCATTCGGAATCCTCAAAACGTTTCTTTTAAGCGTGATATTTTGACCACACCAGGGTTACTCTGAGATTCCCAGTTCCACCCGTGCCCTTTAAGACAGTGGCCTCCCATACCTCAGTGGTGAGACTGGAATCTGGAGTGTCATGGGGTAACCTCCCAATTGGAATTCTCAAAACGTTTTCTTTAAGCGTGGCAACTAAACCACACCATTTCACCCAAGGGATACCCTGAGTGGCCACATCCCACCCTTGACCTTCCAGACAGTGGTCATCCATAGCTCAGTGGTGAGTGTGTCCATGTGGTGTCTGAATTTCCATGGGGACATCTTCCATTTGAGATCCTCAAAACTTTTCCTTTCAGCGTTACAACTTGACATCATTTCTTAACGTAATTAAGACTTTTTTGTTATTCAGATTTCCAGCCTGACCCATTGTCCTTTCTCAGTGATTGCTAAGGCTGGCACTGTCATTGAAAGAGAACATCTGATGGAAACACTTCCTGTGGCGTGGGAACTGCTACTCGACGAGGACCAACAACTGGTCTCATCAGCAGGTAGGTCAATGTTAACAAGCAGGGGATGATAAGTAGGAAGCGCATGAACATCCGGTTGATCGTAGTCCTGAATAGGACTGTTGTTGACAGTGACTGACGTTTCGACAATCCTCATCTTTGACTCTGAAGATGACTACTGCACAGGTTGTCGAAACATCACTGTCAACAACAACAGTCCTTTTCAGGAGTACGTTCACCCGGACGATCATGCTCCGCCTACTTATGAAATGACTCCTGGGCCGAGTTGTTCGAAGGCCGGTTAGCGCTAACCCAGGGTTAAATTTTAACCCGGGTCTCGTTTTCTTTTCATCAAAAGCATTTTCTCTGAAAATTTTCTCTATTCTTTTTAGAGTAGCTAATCGTCAAATTGTAGACAAAAAGAATTAAACTGAATTTGCTTTTTAAGCATTCATATCTGAATTCAAATTTCGTACTAACCCTGGGTTATCTTAACCCGGCTTTGAACAACCCGGCCCTGGGCTCAAACCTTTCACAAACAGAGGTTGGAAAGACACAAAGGGTGCGTTCGATTGGGAAATGCGGATTTAGATTTTCAAAATCCGGATTTCGGATTTCCAATCGAACGCGAAATCCGAAAACGGATTTCAACGCTGAGATGTCTGTTTTTGGATTTTCATTTTTACCGTTCGATTGGGAAATCCGCAAAAGGATTTGAAAAACTGTTCTTAAGAACAGCGGTCTTGCACGCGCACGCATAATTAGCAAAAAGAAGACCGCTGTTCAAGAGAACAGTTTTGCAAATCCTTTTTCGGATTTCCCAATCGAACGGTAAAAAGGAAATCCAAAAAATCCGGATTTGGATTTCTTAATTGAAATCCACCCTGACGACGGATTTCTCGGAGGTGAAATCCGTTTTCGGATTTCGCGTTCGATTGGGAAATCTCGAACGCACCCAAAGTAGAATAAAGGTTCTTATCTGAACACAACACTTTCAGTCTCTAATGGATCCTAAGAAAAAAAAATGGAAAGCTCACAAGGCTGCGCATTTGTCTTTGCCTTAATCAACCTCGCTGTTGAAGAACTGTTGTCGCACCCTCTTGTTTGGCGACTTACATTTCTTTTATTGGGTTTAGCTTCAGTGTTTCTGCTGACTGCAGTCCGTCTCAGAGACACAGTAGAACAGATGTTACACAAAGAACTTGTGTGTACAGATGCCAATGACCGAGTCAAGTCTCTTCAGAGGTAGGCACTTGTAGAGGTTTAGGCAAAATTTGTTGCCACTGAATTATCTCTCCTCTTTGGCTTTGGATTTGCCTTCTAACTCAAGAACAAAAAGGATTATTATTGTATACAGCTTCATTTTGAGTGTGCCAATGAAACCGTTCGCATAGGATTACTCAAGGGAAAGGTTTTACATAACACAGCGATTGAGGTACTAATTGACCGATCACATTACGTGCAGAGAGTAAGTGAACCAATCAGATCAAACCAATTTAATTTAGACGCCGCCAAGCGCGGGAAACGCTTGTGGGCAAGTGACGATTAGTTTTGAATTTCGTCTGATTGGTCTCAGAAGTTGCGTGAGATATTTTAGCCAATCAAAAGGCGAAGCAGAGCTTAAAACAAACCCATCGTAAAATTTCCTCTTACTCAACGCAAAACCACTACCACAAAACCCACAAAACCCACAAAACTACTGTGTTGATTGCATTTGTTTGATGATAGATTTCAAGTGTTGTGGCAGTCAAGGTACCATGCCTGGCCAAGACTCCAAGAAGGAGCAAGGTTGATTTTAAAGGTAGTTTACGAATTATGTGGTTACCAAATAAGTACTTTAGATTCACACACTTTTGCTTAAGGGCCCATCACAAGTCTTAGAATATTTCTTTTACCTTTTCCCCTTCCCCTCCCGGCTTCGTTTCAGCACTACTGTAAACCAATTCTTAGACTCCTGCTCAAAGGTTACTCTCTATAAATTCATTTTGCGGTTGATGCGTTCGACATATGCGGGAAATAAGTCCGACCCTGGCCCTTAAAACAATAGCAGGTATGTTTTCAAAGGCCAATGAAAATATGGGATTGTGGGAGATTCTTGGCTTCAGCCCTTCCCAGAGGCTTTTTGGTTCAAACCCCACCCTGTCACTTTTTCAATTTTAGCTTTAAAAAGGTCAGCTTAAGACGACACCCCGACCAGAATTTTTAATGACCGCTGGCTTTCCATGCGTTTTCCCAAAACGCATTCTTCACTCCTTGATCTTTGTGATTGTCGCTGCAGGTGCCGCCACCTAAAATCGACTTCACCCTCCCTTCCCCTGCGGTGGGAATGGCCTCTATCCATCCCCCAGACTGCCCGTGGGATGCACGTCTCCTATTAGAAGAACTGCAGGAACAGAAAAAGAATGACACAAAGAAGGTTCGTGACAGTGGAAACGAGCTGAAAAGAAAACAGGAAAGGGTTGAGTATCTTATGAGAGCTGTACCAGTGTCCATGGAGGCGACTGTGGGAGTCAACGTTGCAGAAGACGAGAAGGGTAAGTCTTTGAAGAAGGCTTCGGGTCAATTGAGGTTTCTGGGAAACTGCCCACCTACCCCTCCCCTAAGCCATCATTTAGCCCAGAGTGAGAAGTAAGTGTTAATGTTAGCTTAGGGGAAGGGTAGGTGGGCAGTTTCCCAGAAATCTAAATTGATCCGAGGCTTCATTGTTTTGCCTAGAAAAGAGGTCTGAAAACGAGTTTGTATGAAAATCAATGGTAGCTGCCAGTCCCCCTCTGTTGTGGACATTGTGTTAAACAATGGTTTCAGCACTTTGTACCCAAGGCCAAACGCTGTTCTGTAACGAATCATTGCACCAATACTTATCAATGCTGGCGCAATATATTGAAAGCTAACATTTCACTTAGGTCACCTTTCAAAATGATGGAAATAAAAATACTCAAATCATACGTTTGTTATGAATGTATGGAAATATCGGATGTACGCACGTTACTACTCTAGAACCAAAAAAACTTGTACTGTATTATCATTATTGTGTCAAAGTTACCTACTCAAGACTTTGTCAAACATTGAACATTACTATTTTGCCATAAAAATTGTTGTCTCCTGATCTCTACTCGTTCTGTATGATTTTAAGATTATTTTTGTATTTTATTTACCTTACCTTTTAAAAAAAAAAGCGCCTTAGTTAATGTCACTGTCGGCCGGCACATTCTGAAAGATAACTTTGTCTCCAGGGTGCTTCAGCACTTAACCACTTACCTTAATTTTGAGTTTCCATATTGACACGATATTGTCAAAGCCAGCCTTGCCTCAAAGGCACTGTGAGCATTAGTGTCATATGCATATTATGCCAAGGCGAAACTTGTCTCTATCAATCTTAGTAAATATGGCACCATCACGAGCACCTTTATTTGCACCGATATTGGCACCTTGTTGACAAGCAACGCTTTTCCATCACCGTCTCTGATAACGTTACCATTACGAGCACCGCGGAAGGCATCAGCATTGGATCAGTGTTGTTGTGGTCGCTTTGTATCACTGGCAATAAAATCAACACCACAAAGGTTAAAGGGGCACCAGCAAACAAAAGCATTGAAGAGCACAATACAAGATTAGAATCGTGGCCAAAGTTGCACGTTTATCATTGTTGATACTTTGAGTATCAACAATAGAACAGTATTGAGAATGGTAACCTTGTGCCAATTACTCGCAATAACGTCACCGCCACAAGCACTAAAAGAGAGCACTGACAAACTAAGGAAATGAAGATTACATGACAGGATCGCACCTGTGACGCTTTCTTGCACGTCCATCGATGTTTATGCTGTGACAATCAACATTAAAACATTGTCAAAATTGGCAACCTTGTGCCAATCACTGCAATAACCTCCTTTATCGTAAAGGCTAAAAAGCACCAGTTAATTGAAGCACTACAGACCACAATCATTACCAAATGATATACGTCCATCACTGTTTTCTTTGTACTTTCTTTTCTTTGCCACGGGACTTTCAGCGGAACGATTTGCCCGCTTAGGAGTTTGGCATTATCATTTGGAACCGACAGAAAACTCAACTGAAGGTGGAATTGATTCTGCAGGTTTGAGCTTTAATATTACTTAACATAATGCTTTCTTTTTAATGATTTAATGCAGGTTTAACCCTTTTGCTGACAATTCTGTGCATTCGGCTTTGAATAGTCACACCTTAGAGTTTCTCGCATAGACTCAAAAGTTAGAACCACCATGTACAGCATGATAAGACCACAGGAAAGTATTACCCAGAAGCTTCCATATGAATTGTCACACTTACGGGTTTCATCCACAGACTCAAATGTTAGAATCACCTTATACAGCATAATAGAGCGATTTTCGTATGACCTTGAAATGAAAGCGCGCGAACAAAACAGAAACGACAAACGAACGGAAATAGAGCGATTTGATTGGTTTATCGAACGGACAGACAAACGCGTCTGGCTTTTCATTGGTTAAGCGAACGCTCAGGTGAAAAAACTTCATGCCCGAGAACTTTCTAGAAATCAACCGATACTTCGCTTTGACGTGATACTACAACACGATTGGCCAATCGAACAATACCTTCTCCATATTAGGGTTTCTTTGGCGGGAAAACAAAGAGGCCATGTTTTGATCTTTTCATCCCTTGGCTGATGAAACAAAGAACGGACACTTACCGAAACCTTTTTTCAAGGTCATACGAAAATCGCTCTAAACAGCACCAGAGGAACGTACTACCCAATAGCTTTTTAACTTGCCATTTTTCTCTTTTATTTGAAAGTTGTAGGGAATTTTTAAGGGTTATCCAATAACTTAAACTTAATGATATCTTCTGTTAACAAGCTGAGCAATGCTAATTTTGTTACACTTACTAACGTTACTAACTGAGTGTCAAAACGTTTTTCCTCGTGGAAATTACCTGCAGTGTTTGCTCACTTTGCGCGATTCTTTTTTTTAGCACCCACTGCTGCTAAGATTGTTCATAGCTTCTAGAAATGAAACATTTTGTTGTTCATAGCTGGGTGAAGTGAAGTAGTCATGTAAAAAAGCAATCTTATTATAACCCAAATACCACCCAACTCTGTTCCTGGACCGACTTGGGTCATGTACTTGCCCGTCGCAAAATTACTTCCTCTTCTTGGGAGATATTTAATTTTGTTCCCCGAAGTTTCTGCATTGCTGAAGATGGGTTCATGTCGAATTCTGTTATCCATGAAAGCGAATTTTGTTATTTAAGGAAATAATAAGATCAGGAGCCCAAATCTGTTCCTTGGCGACGAAAGACAATGTGGATCAAAGGTTCATGTCAAAAATCTCATTAAGACTGAAGGTTCGATATTTTGGTGCGATTTCCGCTGCGATTACCTTGTCAAGAAGTGGTTTCTCCTGGGGCACAGCTGACCCAGCCAACCGACGGCTGGTCAATGGTGACTCTTCGCAGAAAGTTCGAAACAGAATCGCCACTAAAGAATTGCACAAAATGTTATCGCTAGAGTGAAATAGCCTTTGATCTCGGATGCATTTCTGGTTGTTATCGCTTCCCTCTGCCCGTAACTATTCAGTGGGGAAAAGTATTATCCGAGTTCGATGAATTTGATGAACACATCTCATCCTGGTTAACGTGTGACTTCATTCCATGATCCCTAGTGCCTTGTCGCTTAACATGGCCGCAAATTAACTCTCCTGGGTTGAACTACCAAAATACTACAATCTCATTTACCTTCAAATTCATTTTATACAATAGACCTTGTTACATGGTATATTTTTCAGAATGAGACTTGTTCTAACAATACCATTATTTTATCGACTCTTTTGTATAATTAAGTCAAGCTAGAACTCTGTAATCGCGCTTTACTTTGCTGCCTTCCTCATTATGTCATTATGCTTGATACGGTACATAGTTCTACCTTTGTGACGATCACCCGCATGGTTTATTTCTGGAAACAAAAAGGGAAATGAAAAATGTGTCCACTTTGCAATATTACTTGTGAAACG
The DNA here is from genome assembly GCA_038088405.1 of Porites divaricata. Lineage (NCBI taxonomy): Eukaryota > Metazoa > Cnidaria > Anthozoa > Scleractinia > Poritidae > Porites > Porites divaricata. The sequence goes on along the minus strand of JBBMOI010000010.1, from coordinate 10,324,283 downwards.
GAATTTAGAAAGAGTGTTTTTAGGACAGTAACGTCGCCGTAAAACATAACGAAAATAATATTGAGAGCCGAGGTTAACAGCAGAAAGGACTCAAAGGTTAGACCAACATGAGCCAGGTTACCATTGTCAAGTTCTAGTCTTTCCTTTATAGCTAAGAAGTAAAGGATGTGTTCTTTCCCCACATGCGAAACAACATAGTTTGTCTAGAACTAAACCCTTTATTTCTCTAAGAAATGCGCACCCTGCGAACAAAGCCTCTTTTTGTCTTGAATAACGAGGAGGTAAGGAGGATAAGGAGGAGATAAGGAGGCTCTGCCTAAATCGCCTCAAGCTTTTGAGGTCGCCGCAGCCCAAACGTCTAGACAAGTCAATCGTGTTTTCTCTCGTCAAACAGGTTTATTCGAGTGCGAGCATCCGTTAAGTGATAAACCGTTGGTCATAGCCGAGCCTGCTGTACTAAGCGCGCGGCTATTACGCCTAGGTTCGAAACTATATCGTAGCAAAATGTCGCGCATGTCTTTCTCCAAAATTGTGCAAGCGAGAGAAAGGCTCTGCTGCCAAGGCGAGGAGTGGGCCATTATTCCGAAATATCATAATTTTTAGGGGCCAGGGTCAGTTCAGTTTTTCGAACGTGCTCCTTTTTCACTTTGACCCTGGTTCAATCCAGCCTGTTGTTCCGAACATGTTATTTCATTTCCTTTCTCCAGGAAGTTTTTTCCTTGGTTTTCGCTTGTCGGTAAACCGTAAAACGTCCCTAAACCTCAAACCCTGGAGCGCCAAGACTGGAGATGAAGGCTTTCAACATAGCTCGGACTTAGGTCCGGCCATATATAGTAGAAGCAAATACTCCACCTCTAACACTTTCAGGTTCCGAGTTTCGCGGCTGAACACAGGAACAGATGTTAAATTGATACATTTACATTTACTGAATGTTAATAAACAATTATAAGGTGAAGTTTTTGTGATATTCGAAATAATCATTGTCGAGGTAAGTGTTATCAGCCGAGCCAAAGGCCGAGGCTGATAACGCTTACCGTTTTTTTAAAAAAGGTCAAAAACAGCATCGCATGGATTTATATTCTGCTGCATACTTAGGTGAAAGTCAGCAAGTTGATGCTGAGTTATGGCCTCAAGCAGTGTCTTCTGCGATTCCTGATATCATCAAAATGATGGATGACATCATGGTGGATAGTGAGAAAGTGGCAGGTCAGTGGTGAAGAAGGGAGCTCTCATGTCTAGCAGTGTTTTACAGCCAGGTGATCTGTGACGTCACTGCGGGGGCCTGGGGAAAGAAATTTTAATGCCGTATCCCATAAACCAAAGCTGACGGGAACAGATTGAATTGAATTGAATTGGTGCGCGCGTTGGTTTATGGGATACGGCATTAAAATTTCTTTCCCCAGGCCCCCACAATGACGTCACAGATCACCTGGAGCATGATTACATAAAAAATATCTGGATGAAAATGTCAGGTGCCTCTGAAAAGTTGATGAAGTACTAACAGATCTCTGTGGACATTAAAGTGTATAAAAGAGTTACCGTAGATGATCTAATAGACGCCATTCCTCAAATAAACGCCTCTACGCTTTTAAGTTTGTATTAGACTTCCCTCTCTTATAAAAACCCCCTATCTAATAGACGCTCTGAATGACAATTGCTCTATAATGCTAGGAAGTAGAGATATAGACCGAATAGATTTAATTTGTTCAGTAACTTTGCAATGAGTTAACGCATTACATCGTGTTCAATGTCAAGTTCAAAGATAGAATAGGGTAACGATGACAGCACAATGACTCTGAACGAGGATTCTGACATCATCGTTAAGATTTGAAAGAACGACATGGGTCTCCAGACAGTCTCGACGTATAATGGATAGGCTGGATATTTTGCGGTATAAACCCTAGGGACATTTTCGACGAAAGTAAACTATTTTTGTCGAGCGTGTGACAGTTATGATGTAACTCCTCTCTCTTTTTAAAGCCTCCTATCTATTGAACGCCCCCAATAGAACCCCTAAAATATGCCATCTCCGAGTTCCAAAAACTCTTGCTTTCAAAACGAGACTAAAGGTGGCTGAACACAGTTTTGGCAGTTTGTGAGGATATGTCATTTGCCAAATCATGGCAAGAAAAAGGTTGCAGCTCACAAGCTGAAACTTGGAAAGTAAAAATTATACTGATGAAAGATTTTGACTGACAGGTAAAATTTGACGTCTTCGTAGTTTTCACTTTTGATTAGTTTACATAAAATTCGCTCATTAGATGTTCCTTTAAACTTGCGCACAGCTTACTATGATTAATCATTACAATTTTTGAAACTTATTTGACCAAATTTTTGACAGACGAGTTTTTAGATAATCAATAGTTTGATTGCCCTGTAATTATTAAATGTGTCACACAATTCCTCTGTTCAACTTCTGTTTTAAAGTTCTTATTATTGAAAGTGCGATAAAAGTAAAAATTCTGCCAAATATCACAAGTTTTTAATGAGTAGATTTTGAGAAATTGTCTTCTGTGTACCATTTCTTTTTCGCCGCCATGTTTGTTTGTCGAATTTTAAGCACGCGCCGTCACGGGAGCTACCGCTGACGCCCGCAAAACTGTGTTCAGTCACCTTAATGCAAAACCTGTCTTGTAAAAAGCGAGTTTTATTGGCATGTGAATAAAAAAATATTCTCATGTCAATCGCACATAGCCTCGCTTTAAAGCAGGGGCTTGGGGGAACTCGAAAGGGGCCGATTAAATTAACACCTCGTGCCTCTATTAGATCATTTACGGTATGGCATGCATACAAAAGGTTTAGTCGTAATTTTCCTAGGATTCTGCTACGTTTTGTTATGTTACGTTACGTTACATAGCGTTATTTGTGCTGTTATGTTCAATCTCCAGTAATGGAAGTCGCCCGTCGCCTTGTGTGGAGATGTTTAGTTGATGATCCCGTCCTTTTCTTCAGAACTATTTTGGAGCAGTTTACGAAGAAAGACAAACAGGTCTGTTGAAATTGTCTTCATTGTCTTAACTCATAAGGACCGTTTTGGTTCGTAGAAGATTGTAATCAACTTTTAAAGACACGAAGTCAAAGTGTCAGAATAGCAAACTTCTTTCTAAACAACCACCACCGCCCTCCCCCCCCCCCCCCCCCCCTAAACCGATTTCCTAAAATGGAATTCACTGTCGACTCTTTCTTAACAGAAGTGAGTTTACGCAACAGGACGGTAGGAAGAAGAGGATGGCAAAACACTTGTGTGTGACAAACGTGACAGGGCTATTACTTTCGTGTTTTGTCGCGATCTTCACTTTTTATCAATGTTTTCTGGTCCTTTACAAAAAGATCGTTTTAAAGGAAAGTGAAGTTTGGCGAAAACTTGTTTCAAACAAAATTTTTGTCACGCTTGTCACAAAAGGTTTACCGTCTTCTTTCCTCTCCCATCATGTTGTCTAAGTTCACCAGAAAACTCTACATCTCGGACAAAACGAACAACTAAAGTTGGTCCCTGCCTTTCGTTATTCCCGTTATCTGACTCTCTATAAGATGGACATCACTACAGTACAGTGCAGTATCTTTATTAACTCTCCACTATGTGGTTCTTCCGATTTAACTTACAAATTTAGAAAAGGAAAGAAGAAAAAGAGAAAAAAGACTAATTTACAAATCTAATTATTAATAATATTTGGAAAAAATTAAAATAAATAGCCACAATAATATATCGTATTTACTATATACATATACTTATTATTAACTTATAAATACTTTAATGACATGTAAGAATTTTTTTAGTCATGCAATCAGTCACCTAGTTCTCGGTGTGACATAGCTCCAATTTTGCTCTACGCTTAAAGCTAGTGAGTGTTTTACTATTTCTTATGCATGTGCTTAGAGAGTTCCAAGTGTTGATAGATCGATAGTGAAAGGAACGTTGTGCAGTGGCTGCCCTGCACATAGGAACGTCTAGGTTTCACTCTAAGCTGGACACTTAGTACCGTTCCCAAAGGTGTCCATCTTAGGGTTGATTTCCAGTGTCGCGTAATTTTTACGTGGGGTGGGTACGTGCGTAAAATCTACGCTCGCAAATAAAATAGAGGCAATGCATCACAGGTCTCTCGTAATCATAAAAGTTGAACCTCGCTCAACCTCGTTTAAGCTCAGCAATTTTTATCTTGCCTCTATTTTATTCACGTGATTAAAATTTACAGGCGTTAACGTGCGTAGCCAAATACGCGTCAGTGGAAATCAACCTTGACAGAGAGAGTTGACTATATACAAATTCGATTCCTATGCGTCAATGCTACCTAGCTTCACTTGACTAGACATCCTGACAGGGATCTTACATCTTTTTCAATTCATTTTAAACAGGAAGAACATGTCTCCCTACTAAGGAAATTGCTGCTGTACATCACAGAGCTGCCTCCCACGTCTTCGAGATTCCTCATCAACAATCTGGTCAGTAACACAGATATCAACTACAGATAAAAAAAACTTACCTGACGATTATGCCAAAACCGTTGTTTAGGAAGAAGACAAAGTCCATTCTTGTTAACTGTCTATTTGCCTGTTAATTAATTATTCAGTTAGTACTCTGTTGTGTTTTAAGGAGGCTTCCTACAAGGCAAACATTTACCACACGGTACTTCTCGGAAATTCCGGTTGGAAAATCAAATCAAATCCGTTTGGGAAGCTACAGAAAATATAGGCTATGTTTTGAGGCGATGCAATTTTTCTTTTATTTTAGGCGGTTCTGTAGACTGGGATATACTTTGTAACAAGTCGTTCTCCCACCACGTCAAATTTTATAGTTTTGTGTTTATACACAAGATTTTCACCAGGGTAGTTTGTGTAAATAGTAAGTAGTAAGCGCCCCACGTCCTCAAGAGTCAAACCTGCAATGGTGTTACAGAAAGACGAATGGCAGGTAAAGGGGAGCGTTTAAAATGTTAGCTTGTAAATCCCTCTAGCTTGCCTAACTAGCCTTCTCAGCTCAGAGATTATAGAGCGGCTGTTAGATTGAAAGTAGTAGGTTTTGTATTTCTCCGATTTGCGATTCGCTTAAAAATCTCGCGCCAATTTTCGACCAATTAGAAGTCGTGAATTGGTCATACGTGTTTTTCCGTGTCTGGACGGCCGGTTACATTTCTTGCCTCGGGCTCCCATTGGTTCATTTGATTATCTGCGCGTTTTGTGATTAGCTTAAGTATTTACTCTGGTTCTGGTTTAACCTGTTTAACTTCACAAAACTAACCAAATCCTTTTGGAAAAGAAGTAATTCTTCATAAACCAACAAAACGTCGAGAGTTCCCCTCGGCTTTCGACCCTCATGTAGAGCTTGTTTACGGAGATTGCTTCTTATATTTTCAACTTTCGCCCCAAGTTAGGGAATCCATGACAGTGTTGGATTCTGGATTCCTGGCCGTGGACTCTGGATTCCGGATTCTTTGTCAATGGAATTTCCATTCCGGATACCAATCGTTAGTGGGATTTTGGATTCCTTGAGCTGTATTCCGGATTCCACAAGCAAAATTTCCCGGATTCCGGATTTCACAAGGAACGAAAAATTCCCGGAATCTGGGATCCGGATTCCCTTGAGCTGATGTTACACGAGACGATTCGCAACGGCGATTTTTAGCCCAATGCAGCGTGGCAACATTGCTGCGACATTGTTTCGAATGATCACAACATTGTTCCAACATTGCAACGCTGTGTTGCGCTGAAAACCGTCGTCGCAAATCGTCTCGTGTAACATCACCTTTTCATGAGGCCACAACTTCGTCTCGCTTTCGAACAATTTTGTGGGTGTGAGAAGAAGAATTTCTTTTGCTATTCATTTCCCAATAAAATAACCTTTATTTTCCTAAATCTTTCTGATTTTAGATCGGTGTAGCAATGTACTACGCAAGGACAAACAAGCCTGGGTCCCAGGACTCTCTCGCATTGGTGTTATCGCTGTTGTGGCAGGTAATGTCGTGCCTAATATCGCAAAACAATAAGCTGAGTTCACATTATTAAAAAAAAAAAGGAGAAAAGATCTTGCTATCTTCCTTTCATGATCATTGCCTATTTGTTTGAAACGTCTCTCATTCCTAGAAGCCTCACAATGAAAAATAAACCTCGTATGCGTATGTGTTCCGTTTTTGTTTTTGTTTTTGTTTTTTTGAAGGCGGGGGGTGGGGTGACTTCTGAGACTATCCGCTTTATTTATTCATCCACTCATTAAAGTATTTAAATTTAAAAGCTAAGTTCGAACAAGGAAGACAACTAAGTCAGAACAACGAAGTTTTTAAAGCACAGGGGACACGGGTCACCGCAATAGTAAATACCGATTGAGTAAATTTCTCAAGAACGACGACACCCTCTCGGTTGAAGTAGGCCATGGAACTGTTCTTCCCTAGAAAATTCAGGACAATAGAAAAAAAAATGATAATACTGAATTAAAAAAATTAGAGGACTTGTGAGTTGACTTTTACAATCGGTGTAGTCTTCTCAAATTGCTTTCTTAGTCTTGAAGCGCACGCCCGTTGTTTTAGTAGAAGTTTATTGCTAATTTGTAATATTGTTTTATGGACAGGCCGTACCAAGTGTTCGTGGATTTTTGTTTAAAGATCTCAAGCAGTGTCTGAGAAAGGAGCACTGTGATGTAAGTTGTTGTATTGTTATCGTTTCTCAAAAGGTCTCCAAATGGTAAATCTTAGCGATTTATGAGTTAACGATGAGGCTGCTAATTCGATTCCTTTTCACTTTTTGTTTTTACCATTAGAACGCACTGCGTGTCAGCTCAAATGTTCCCGGTGCAAAGGTAAATCACTTTTATACCGTTATTCAGTTGCACGAAACGTTAAAGCTACATTTTATGTACTACTCATGAAAGGGCCGTAATTAGTTTTACTATACTTCTCCATTCTTAATTTTTTTGCTAACCTTTTATTGAGCTATTTTGAAAAAATAGCTCATATGTCAGTGGTGTAAGCGTATGTATCTTTGTGGCTTTGTATGTTGGGATGTTTGTTGCAAGAGCCAATAAGGTTGAAGGTACTATGAGTTGATGCTTAGGAACCAATGAGATCTTGGCATCTATTTAAACATGGCATTGAGACCGCCATCTTGATCCTTCACAATTTTTTCGTCTTTTATTACGGGTACAGGTGTTTGGAAGCATTACATAAAATATTTTCATGATTCAAACGCTGTGAACAGTGATGCAGCTGTTTAAGGGTTCATATTTAAGCGTGGTTGCTGCTTCGGGGCATTTCTGACCTAATTCGGCTATCGGTACAACGCAGTCAGTATGAGTTCTGTTTCGCCTGCTACAACTGGGTAGAGTATAAAAGATCATATATTTTCAAATCCCTTCCAATGAAGCAATAATTGATATATCGATATAGACTTTAATTCGAAAGCATGCGCCCTATAAAATGTGGTTTTAGAAGTTTAAAAGGTAGGTTTTTTTTTCTGAAAGCTGTATCGAGTATTGTTAATCCCGTAAACAAGCTTTACAAATTTTATTCTCTCGCTTACAAAGTTCAACCGACCTTTTTCGTTCTATTTAGTAAAGATGCGTAACTTATGTAGAAATAGTAGCGTTAGGGAATAAAATTGGAAGAAGCTAGTTGACAAAATAATTAGATACTGTTATATTCAGTGGAGTAACATGATATAAGTAGAAATATATTTCGGCAGTTTGATAATTTTCTTGGAAGTAAATAAATGTTAGGCTATCAACCTTGACGTTGCATGAAACATAATTTAATTGCAGATGTTGTTATAAAGCCGAGGAGATTTCTTAAAATTGTTTGAGAAAATTTTGTAGTAAAACAATTTGCCTCTTTTTACGTACGAATTGTGAAAGGGCCAAAGACCAACGTCTTCACATGCAAATTATGTGCATGAGTTATTTTTATAATAATGTTTACTAGATTACTGTGTGATCACGAAAGGGGGCAAAGTCCAACACTTTCACGTGCCAGCTGTGTGACTGTACATCTCATGCAGATTGGCTTTTCACAATAATAATAGTATAAACTCGGACGTATGAAGACCTGTTTCGTTTAGTAACCAATGCCTTAAAAAGGGCTCTTTTCTTTTAAGAAGCGATGGCTTTTAAAACATGACGAAATAAGTTGTCGGAGTTAAAGACTGTTTCACAAATGTTAATAAATGTTAGTTTATCAACCGTGACGTTGCATGAAACATAATTTAATTGCAGATGTTATAATGAAGCCGAGGTGATTTCTTAAAATTGTTTGAGAAAATTTTGTAGTAAAACAATTTGCCTTTTTTTTACGTACGAATTGTAAAAGGGCGAAAGACCAACATCTTCACGTGCAAATTGGGTGCATGAGTTATTTTTATAATTCTGTTTACTAGTTTACTGTGTGATTACTCGAATTCCCTCACGTACGAACGACCAAAGGGGGCAAAGTCCAACACTTTCACGTGCCAGCTGTGTGACTGTACATCTCATGCAGATTGGCTTTCCACAATGATAAATAGTAACTTGGACGTATGAAGACCTGTTTCCTTTTGTAACCAAATCCTTGAAAAAGGCTCTTGTCTTCTGAGAAGCAATAGCTTTTAAAACGTGAAGAAATAAGTTGTCGGAGTTAAAGACTGTTTCACTGAGTAGAATCGCACGTGAAAACCTCGTGAATTATGATGACGCAACCATCTACGACAATGATAAAAATCCTGGTATTTCGTAACTATTCAGTATTCGATGAGTCACATTTTGGCTTAAGAAACTCCGAGGAAACCTTAGAGTTTTCCTTCTAATCAACGTTTGGTGAGTAGAAATTTATTTCACTTTAACGATTTGTTTAACTTGCACCAGATGTAACAAGGAAAGACACAAGAAAGTGAGTATATAGCTTGAGGATCGATTCAGCTGAGCGTTTCGCGTTTTCATTTATGTACCGCAGTACGCAATTTCGCACAAAAACCGAATCTACATTTAGGATGAAAGAGGTAGATTCATCACTCTTGGTAAGGTTACACCGAAGCATTAAATTCAAAATAGCTCATGCACGTTTAACGTGCCTATGTTTCATGTAGTTTTTGTCCAAAAACCTTGTATTAATTTACTTTGTACAACTGATGTATCATTTTTTTATACAATGGAGTAAATACAAATACCAATACTCATGATAAAGTTAAAAATCATGTCAGGCAACGACAGCGGCAACTGTTTAAGCAGCGTTCTTTTCTTTTGTTTTTAGAAACTTTCTGTAATCCTTCCTGATCAAGACAACAATGACGAAAGCGAAGAAGATCAGGAGAAAACTAAAGAAACAGTTCCTGTTCACGATGTAGGTTTCTTTCTTTTTTTGTCCATTACTTTAGCAGGAATTCTGTTGCTGAGGTTATTACATTATACTAACGATATACTTTAGGCTTGCATATTGAAGACAAATGAACGATTGCATACCAGCTACGCTTCACAAAGTATCCGCACTTTGCGTGAGACAAAGTGACAATAGAGAGCTTAAGCAACGTCGACGGCGACGGCAACGAGAACGGATATAGATTTAGATGAACAAAACAACAACTTTGCACGTGCATTACGCTTTTATGTACATTTCTTTGCCGTCACTGCACGACTGCGATGTGAAAATTTTTGTTTTCGTTTCTTTTCCTGAACTTTGATACAGTCTTTTAGAATTCAACTCCAGAAGAATTTATATGTTTTAATCAGTTAAAAAGCAAAAAAAAAAATAATAACTGAGTTTAAACAATGCAGTTTTGAAAAACTGAAAAAGAAGACAAAGTTGTATTTCATTTTGTGGCGACAGTTCGAGAACGCGATACTTTTAAAACTTAACTGAAATGTAAGGCAGGCTTCACTTGTCGGCTAGCAGTCTGTGTCCAGTCGGCAGACAAATTTATAGATGCTGCATAAGTTTTCACTACGCATGAATTCACCTGTCAAAATCTTGGTCAAGGTGGGGGAAGGGGAGAATACTACGTTGTTCCTGGAGTGCAAAAGCGTGACCAAGCAAAAAGTAAAGCCTTAGAAATTTATTTCCGAACGTTTTGTCGAAAGTCGAACACAAGAAACTTTAATTTAGATTTTTACTCGACCAACTCCGTTAGTTGCCCCTAAAATGGTTAAGTTTGCACCAAAACGAAGCGCAACGTCAATGTCTAAGACTCCCTTCCCTATCCTTACGAGTTTTTTTCAAAATGGTAACTTGCTAAAATAGTTTTGCCATCGAGCGCAATTCATTATCAAAATTCGCGCCAAGAAGAACGCGGGTTGCCCAATTTCATTTCGCGCCTAAAAATTGCCAGTCATTGCAGCCCCACCCCCACCACTTCTTCACTACCTCGCCCAAAGTCCGTATGGATGAACAGGCGTACGGTCACGTGATTACCAAAATCTCTCAGATGGATAGACTACTAAATTTTTCTAACTATGAGGCTCCGCTGCGTGAAGCTCCGCTATTATCGACAAAATGCAGTTTTGGAAAAAAAATTGCCAAAGCAACATCCTTATTCTAGTAGCACCACACAACTTTGGGTAAAAAGTTTTCCTGTAAAACTCAGAGTCAGGATACTGTGAACACCAGAATTATTTCAGGAATGTTATAGTGTTTAAAGGAAACAGCTTTATATCTGGCGTTTGGGGATTTCTCTCATGTCCTGATCTTTGCTGTGATCGCTAACGAAATGTTTGAGGTGTTCACGGTTTTCTGTAGTGTCCTACGCAGCGGTTGTTTGTCTCGTCACGCAACGCTCGTGGCATTAGCCCTGAAGCTGCGTGATACGGTTACCCTTCAGTATTGACCAATAGCTCTTGTAAATCTTGCATTTAAAGGAAATGACCTTTGGTAAAGTGCTTGAGTCATTCAAATCACGACTCCAAAGTGGAAAAGAAGATCAAGAATTATACCTTATTGACAAGAAATCCGGTAAGCCAGTCACTAACGGTACACTCCTTTCCGAGAGGTTCGCTTTTGGTAGGGGGGAGGTGGGGGGAGAGAGGGGTTGGATGGTAGGCCAATTTTGTAGTGAAAGTAAAGTGGAATTTCCTAATGGGCGGGGGTGGGGGCTAAGAAATTCGCCACAAGATCTCTCTTCTTCGCAGTAAATCGACTTTTTCTAGACACGGTAGAAGCCTTCAGGAGTTTGAACCTCTCTTACTCCCTAAAAGGATCATATTTTAGGCAAGCAAAAGGAGAGCTGCGAACTTTCATTTGCTAATAGAGAACACTTTTATAGATGCCGAATTGGCGTGTCGAATGTTTATAGCTTAAAATACATTTTTGTGTTTTACCTCTTTTAATTTAATCCAGTGGATTATTTTGCAATTCAGAATAAGCTGAAACTACAACTTTCTCTGGCATTGTAGATCAGATACTTGAAGAGAGATACCACGTTAGAGATGTGTACACTCAGCGTAAAGGGTTTCCTAGCCCACTGCTGTTACTAGAATTCCTGGATCAAGAATTTGCGTTTAGCAAGAGACAAGCACAGGTATACCAATAAGGATTGCTAAGTTCAAGCAGAGGTATATCAGTGATAGGTTTTACACGAGACAAGAACAGCTCTATCAGTAAGTTTAACAAGAGTTAGGCAAAGGTAAACCTATAGGTTTTAAAAGGGACTGGCAAAACAATATACAATTAAGTCTAGCAAGAGACAAATAAGTTAAACTAGAGATAAGCAAAGGTATACCAATTCGGTTGTTTTCCAGTGGCATAAACCTATCTCGTTCAGTTGCTTGCATAAGAGCGGCGTTTACTAGGTTTACATAGAATTTCAAGGAGTACCCTTCCTTAATTCCGCGGTAGAAATAAGAGTTTCATCATGCACAGACTCAAAAGTTCTAAAGCATGATAAACAGTACCACAAGAAAGCAGTGCTCAGTAACTCTCATTTGAATTTCACACTTTAGGATTTCATCCACAGTCTTAAAAGTTAGAGCATGCAACTTGTACAACATACCAAACGGTACCACTGTAAATGTTGTTTCTCTAATAGGATTTTATCTACAAAATCAATCTTAAAAACTGCAGATATATTAAACGTAATCCAAGATATGTCATATGCAAACATCAAGTTCCCGCAATAGCTAGTGGGAAGTAGGAAGAGTCAATTCGAAAAGTCGATAAAAATTTACCTAAGCTAACGACAATATCGTGTGGTCTTTGCTCCTAGGCCTTCACAGCCAAGATAGCTGAGATTGGTCGAGTTCTGCTAACGTCATCAATGCTAAATGCCTTGCCTAATCAGGTAATATTTTGCCGACGATATTTACTTCTAAATTTCAATCAAGTTTTGTTTCCAGAACTCTTACTCTGCCTGGCTATTGACTTGGAGACTCAAGGGTTCAGATTGGTTAAAACAGTGATGAGGCAGGCGAATTTGGTTTGAAAAGTGTATCTCGTACGCAGTCTACTAGTTCTTGTAGAGTCCAATATTATAAATGTCTATTGTTTCTCTCACGATGTTTTAGGAGATCAAAATGCACAGGCCACAGCCATTGTGATACAAAACTCTTTGCGTAATCAGTTGACCTCGTCACGTGAAGAGCAAAAGCCTGTACCTGTCAGGGTGAATGACCAAAACCAATTTCAGTACATGACTACCTATTGTTGATCTGTTAATTAATCGGTATCTCAATTAACTGCTAGTAGTGGTTGTGTCGCTCATCCCCTTCTAAAGTTTCTTGGTGGTTTTAAATGTTGATTGCACTTTTCTTCTACATTTGTTCAGAAACACATTTCGTTTCTTCATGGAGAGTTCAGTCGCCAGATTTCATTTCCTCGTAAAGCTCTTGACTGCGATTTTTCTTTGTACGCTGGAGGTTCAAAGGGCCGGGTAAGTAAGGCTGTATGCTTCTCACATCAGTGGCTACCTTTTTTGGCTTTTTACAAGAGCGAAAAATTTATTTAAAAATATATTTATATTTACTTTTTTATTTATTTAGTATTTAATGACGGTCGAGAATGTCGAAACGTCGACATTATAAAGCATTTTTAAACATTTCTTAAAATGTTTTATATAGCTAAATGTTGGAAAAAATCGCTTCTTTTTCATTAATTAGTTAATTAATTTTATGTATTAGTTTTGGCAACTTTTGCAGGGTAACCGCAACAGAGTAAATCCAATTACTGTGGGCCAGTAACAGCCTCCCCACCCCACCCATGAGAGACAAATCACATCGCCGGGTTCTAAGTCCCACACTTCTCCCTCTCAGCAATACAGTTTATTCTTAAGCTGATCAACTGTTCCCCACCCCCAACCCCTTCCGGTTATACCGTAGCGGAACAGGGACAATAGGTTGTGATTTGTGATAATCGTTTATCTTCAGGAACTTGCAGCTCTTGATGTTATTCATAAAAGTGTCTGGGTCAAGGTATGTCATTCACTTTTAGAGCTTGGTTTTCGAACTAAAAAAAAACATGTACAGTTTACAATGGTAATAGGACTGAGTGGGGTCCAATTCGGTCTGTAATCTTACAGAGATCGCGGGAGTCCGATTTGTTGTTAATCATGAGCATGGTTACAGACCGAATTGGACGACATGAAGTCCTGTTTCCAATTAATCATAACCATAACAATTTCCGAGAAAAAACAAATCCATTCTTTTTAGGGATAGAGCTTATTTTTTTCAGTCGAGCTTGCTTTAGCAGCGAGACTTTAAAAATGCAAGCGTTTCTCTTTTTTTTCGTTTTTCGTCTGTGCACGCCAAAAGGGGAATCATAGTCACAGGCGTTCCTCGCGGAGATCGTAGAAACTAAGGATAAACATCGTGACGTGACCTACAACATTATTCAAAATATGGCGTTGATTACTTTGAAACAAGTGAATACTTCAATGGTCGAAAAGAAGAAGAATCTTTATCAGCAAAACGTCAGCCAGGCTTCGATGGAGAGGTTAAAAGGTCGGGTGTTGTAAATTTTCATTGTATGCTTAATTAATGTGTCTTGTTATGAGCATGCGTTTTTTTTTTTCGGCGATGGTTGAAATGACGCGCCATGTTCATCACGTTTTTGCTCTTTGCAATGATGTACTTTCTCCCGATTTCGGGAAATCCCCAGTTTGGGAGGGTAAATGGTTGTTGTTATGCTTATTGTGATAAATGCTGTGATTGCTGGATTTAGCTGAGTACTCTTGATATGACTGGCCGATGTAATTGTCCGATTACAGCCAACTGCCTGATTACACTGTCCGATTACAACCGTACACAATGTCTGGTGAAATATAAAGCAGTTAGTGCACCAATCAAATTTGAGGAAATTGTAATAGTTATGACTAAAACAGTTATCTGTCTTATGAACTATACAATGGTATAATATTTACAGTACATGCCATATTTCATTTTCAGTAAAGGATCTAGTTTTCGTGAGTTGGCACGTTTAAAAACCATAACATTTTCTCGAATTTCTAATCATTTTTAAGAGATTGTCAATTGCATATTGAAAACTTTTCGATAAAAATCTCTCTTCCTATGAGCCCAGCCTCATCCATAAATAGGAAACGCTTAGTATCCAAACACCTTTTTCTGTTTAGGCTCAATGACAAGACCTTATTTGTATTACGGCAGATCTTCTCTCAGAGATTTTGTGCGTAGCCTACACATTGTTAGGAAAATTTCAAGTTTAAAACACCAAGTAGATGAAAGATTTCGTACTTTGAACGATATTTGAAAAAGACGTGTTGTATCTTGATTAGATAGCAAGAAGCGTATGAAAATGAGGAAAAAAATGGAGACAAGCATTTGCTTTTACTGGCTTTTGAATCCCCAATGATGGTGAGAGAAGTTTGTGAAACCAAAGGCTTTCTTGGGTTCTTCAACAGTTTTGTCACCCTGATTGCTGATATTTCCTTCAAAAACGCATTCAATGCGCCCCTCAGAATTGCTGTCACGCTTGTCACACAAGGTTTGCCGTCTTCTTTCCTCTCCCGTTCTGTTGCGTACGTTCACTAATCTGAGGACAGGTGACGCCTTCTTTTAGGGGGTGAACTGATCAAAGACCTTTGAGTAGAAGCCATGGTATTGGGTAAGAGCCTAACATGAAATGTTCTCTTTCCAGCTGATTACTTCACTTTTTCAATGCATGTCGACGGATTTCCCATGGGGCTCTGCGGATCTCAATCTGTTTCTGAACGTAATCAATGGAGCTATCTTACTTCACTGCGAAGATGCCGCCGTGTTGCGTCTGTGTCTTGCAGCTTTCGTAAACATTGCTGTTCATTTCAGTAACATCTTCGCTAGCAATGGGTAAGATTGAGTTGCAGTCGATTTATTAAGATATTTGTCAATTGCTGGATGAGGTCGAGAACGATAGCGATAATTATCAATGCTGAGGTTTGCACAATCGACCGAGGCAGATAAAGCGAACCAAAGCCTAGTTAATGTTCGCTATCATTTTGATAAAGTAAATGGGTAGGAATAATCGCGATCAAGAATGGAAGAAGGTAAATTCACTTTGTAAGCGACGTGTTCGCTGCCATCGCGTCGTCGGATTGTAATAATTTGACCAACGTGAATGACCTCTGATGAAAACGTTCTATACACATACACTAGGCTACATTTTTTTCGCCATACTGTTGTTTGATATCCCAGCAAGCGCCGCGCATCTGTTTGGTAAGAAATGTCTAAGGAGGAAAAATTAACATAATATTTTTGCAGGTATCAGTACATCTTTCCCTCTCTGCTTCAAGTCTACTCACATCACCAGACAAACGAAATGGTTACTACGGCAATTGAGGTAATCGGACGGGCAGACGGACTCACCGGTTTTTCTGTTAAAAGTAAAATGAAATCGAAGTTGTAAGCAACTCGACTTAGCTTTCTTTAATTGGTTGGAAAACATCTTCCTATTCTGTTAACCCACTAAAACCCTGATCAAGATAAATAATTTTACGCTGTTTGATTGGATACAAAAACCACGCCAATAAGAAACCAAACCAGCTAAACGTGCATGACTTGGACCTACTTCGTTTTCCCGCGTTTTCTTTAATGCGTGTTTAGTTACGAAAATTCTTGCCATCTTTCCGACCAACAAGAAGGTAAAAGCAAATCAGTTCTGAGAATGTCCTTGTTTGTTTTTCCAACTTTTGTTACTCTTACGCTTATTTGTTTCAAGTCATAACTAGTTAATAGTGGGCGCTTTCCATTTACCTAGAAATTCCTGTTAGAATGTTAATGAAACACAAAAAGAATTCCTGGGAATAAGTGGAATTTTGACAAGGTAGCCCTGTTTTCCCGTTGGAAACTTTTCGGTGGAAATGTATCTTCCAAATACGAGTTTTTACAAGGAATCGCCAGTTTCAGGCTATTCACGGCGATATCTGTGTCACAAGCTTGAAATTTGGTGTCGAGAGCATGAAAAAATGGAACTTGTGTCAAATGGAACAGGTCCTACACTCGATGGACCTCTCCATGGAAATTTTAATGCCGTATCCCATAAACCAACGCGCGCACCAATTCAATTCAATTCAATCTGTTCCCGTCAGCTTTGGTTTATGGGATACGGCATTAAAATTTCTTTCCCCAGGCCCCCGCAGTGACGTCACAGATCACCTGGTTGGTTAATGGAAAGCGCCCAGTAATTGTCCTTAGGTATCACAGTTTGTGTTCTGTTTGTTGCTGTTTGTGGCGCTGTGGGTTTTTGTGGTTGCGTACGTTTTTGCTTTTGCGTAGTTTTATGGCAGCAGAATCGCAACCCCTTTAACGACTTGATTCCTTTTTCCTCTTATTCACAGTTTGTGATGAAGCAGTTCTACATTCTTCATCAAAAGCCCTGTCTTCTGCAGGTAAAAGTTCCTTACTTAACTACTCTGGTAATTAGGAACGTCTTGTCTTTTACGCTTTCTGAGTATCATATACATTGTAAGGCAGCTAAAATAACAACGCTTGTTGGGTAGAGTTGTGGGAATACTTTGCAAAACTGATGTACAAAGTTTAAGCGTCTATCTGTCCTCGCGCGCGAAGCCCTTATCCAAAAGACAATTCCACATTAGTTAATAACCATAAAAGAAAGATGTAATTGACCCTACAGAAAATACCATAACATGCCATAATGCTCTTTGTTTTTCACCCCAAAATTTTGCATAAGCATTGTTTTCAGTTTCTCTTGGAGCCATTTTAACTCCCAAGAGAAACTGAAAACAATGCTTATATAAAATTTTGGGGTGACAAACAGAGAGCATTATGGTGTGTTATGGTATTTTCTGTAGTCGTCCGAATAGGTCATTATACAATAGGACACTTTCGATATATTAAAATTCAGCTTGATTGTGAGGCTTATAGAGGACACTAACAAAAGAAATGAATAATCATGTTCGTTCAGTTTCCTTTGTTTGTGTCCTCTAGGCCTCGCTGCCAAGCTGAATTTTAATATATCGAAAGTGGTCTATTGTGTGCTTATTGCCGTGGCCATTGAATAGAAGCGAGGCTGGTGGTGACCTTGTTTTATTACAAACCTTCTTGTTTCGCAGATGTAAATGATCATGTTCACAGGCTTGTTAACATGAGAATACCACGATTTTCACATGAAAAGCAGGAGGGTTTGTAACAAAACAAGGTCACAGCCAGCCTCGCTTCTATTCAAAGGCCAGGGCACTGAGCAAACGGCTGTTAAATGGTCTATTGCTCAGAGAGAGAGTCGTTAAATCTAATTGCAACACGACTAAATAGGCATGAACTGACAAAACAAGACCCACGTCTCCGTGCACCACCCTGCATCTTCAACACCGTTATCGCCTTTACGTCACCGTACTTTGAAAGTTTGCAGTCCCCGCTGACTGAAAATGTGCTTACAGTGTTGAAGGTACGATACTAGAGACTTAAAGATTCAACGACGCGACGACAAAGCGAACGTCTAAAAAAACAGTAGGTTTAATAAGCAAAACAACAGCTTTGCACGTGGATACGACGTGAAAATGCCTAATTTATGGAGAACGTAAACAAGCAACGACGAAATTTTATTTCCCTTTCTGAACTTGAATATGGTCCCTTGGAATTCAATTCAGGAGGGTTCGCGCACATTTGACAAAGTAAGTAAGTAGGAATAATTGCGATAAAGACTGAAAGAACGCAAATTCACTTTTAAGCGACTTTCTCATTGCTCTCGCGTCTTTGGATCCTAAAGTCCGTACTGGAAGTTGCACGAGGACCTAAGTCCTGTGTTGCTCAAAGAAAGCCTGATGTTTGTTTTTCTGTATTTTTGTAGTTGTTTGCTAGTGTAGCACCGACTCTTCTCGTTGAGACAAGGGCAGATGGAGATGAAGAGGAAACCGAACTAGAGGACCTTAGTGGCAAGGTAAAAAGTAGTCTTAATTATTATCACTGATATACGCGGGTGGAATATGGTGAGTGCAGTGCAGTATTGGACTATTGTTGAGATTGACTAACTAGCTCATTTTTTTATCGTAATAGATTTCCTTGGGCCTTGGCCAGACTTAGAACTTGTATGATAGTGTATACACCTATTTCAATTAAGGTTGCTTCAGAGAAGAATGATGCATGATCCATGTTTCATAGCCCGCGGTGCATTATTATTATAAATTATGTGCCCACAACAAGCCTAAAAACCTAGAAAGCAAACGCTGCTGATGCTTCCATTGCCTTTTCACAAATGGTCTCGTTTATTTCAATGAACGTGAACAAGACTAATTAAAACTTCCTGCTACAAAAGGGTTTACCATAGTGCACTGCAGGCTATGAAACATGGTTCACGGGAGTAACCTTAATTGAAATAGGTGTATTTAGAATATTCGGGAGGAAATATTTTTTACTGATATGATTCAGTTGATTGGTTCGACGTGTCATAAGTTTAACGTGAGACCCAACAGACTATCTTAACTTAATATAGGTCGACCCAAATTAGAGTTTGGTTTGTCTCATGAAAAGTTCGACGTTTGGCGCAAGAACTAGACCTTTAGTTTTCCAGAGTTTTGACAGCTGTATGTTAATAGTTTATTCGTTTATCAGTTTTATTTCTTTCTTATTCATCAGATCCCTTCTAAGTGCCTATTCTCCTTACTGGCTTCATTGGACAGACCTTCCCCTGACAGTTTAGAAGTGTTAGATCTGGTGCGAGCTGAGAAACCGCTTAAACCCATGGTAAGAAAGCTGTTTGGCGGTTTATGAACATTTGCTTTCGTTGTTGTTGCTGTTATTGTTTTTCGAAACCTTTAGGGTTTAATCTCTTGTACAGCATTGTGGGTTTTTACAACAAGTTGACACATGTAGCCGTGCAAGATTCGCGTTTTTTGGTTGCCCATTGCAAATAACTGACAAATCAATACGAAGCGCTAAAAATGGCTCATTTAAAAAGTGTCAAGCGTTAAACAAGACTGGACATACCGCGCTTTTGAACACTGATTTAACGAACGTCAGAAAACTGAAGACGCAACTTGCTAAAAGGTCAGGAAAACAAGCAATGAGATTGATGACAATCAATCAGCAGTGAGATCAATCAGCAGTGAGATTGATGCTGGCATCAAGCAGTGATGCCAGGATATACACATATTTTTAAAACAATGTGCTGGCCCTGGTTGCAGTAGAATTAACAACATTCCTACTTGACCCAGCTCATGAGCAGGGATTTAACAGCACATAATTTATACATTTTTGGAAGCAGGGACAGAGAGTGGGATTTAACATGAGTGACTTAGGAGAAGCCCTTGTTTCCCCCAGGAAGGGCGGGGGGGGGGGTTGTGCCATATATGGGCCATATAGGTATGTTCCACTCTGAAGGGTATGATTTTCAAGCAGTTTACTCTGGGATAGGATATAAAGAGAGTTTGAGTTCCAGGACACTGATCAATTGGTTGAAGATTTCAGTCTATACTAGGCAAACCGGGAATTGTCACTCAAAATTAAAATCAAAAGCAAGGAGTTGCTGTTACTCAAGAATGAAGTTGATCGTCAGGCCCCGGTTGTTCAAACGTTGGATAGCGCTATCCACCGGATAAATCACTATCCAGCAGATAAGTATTACGGAAATCAATTACTCCATCCGCTAGATAGTGGATAGCGCTATCCAACCTTTGAACAACCGGGGCCAGGACTAGACAATATTAGCAAAGAAACCAAGTACCCACTCCTAAAATGCGCTGCAAAACAAAGGTAAACCTTGGAACAGATGGAAGCACTGTCAACAATTACAAAGTTAAGCTAGGGGATGACATTTCTCATGAATTTGATAAAATGAAGTTGAGAGTTTCTGTTAACAGGTCCATTGGTTTGAAAATAAAATAAATAAATACAGAGTACCAGACAGAAGACAGCGGTTTAAATCAAGCCTAGAACTATAACCACTAATTCCCCGCCATAAGATGCTTTTAACAAACTACTTGGCCTAGGAAGTGGAAAAATTAGTGGTGTTTTAACACCAGGCTAATGTTAAATTCCGGATCAGGGGGCCGGGGTTTCAATTCACTGATGCATTATATGACCAGATGTTGAGAGGGTATTGAAAGTGAAATGCAGTGTACATACATGTACATGTGCAGGCTTGACAGTTCGGTTTAAAATTATCCTGTTGGTGTCTTGTTTCAAGAGTGTTTTCCCCCCTCCAAACCCCCCTTCACTCCCAACCCCAGGACTTTCCTAACTTATAACTTAACTTTCAGCTGGGCCCAGTTGCTTGAAGCATGGTTAGCGTTAAACAGCGTTTAATACCTTGACAACGTATTGGTTTTGATACTGCTTAACCAATGGCTAAAGCTAACCATGCTTTGAGCAACTCAGCCTTCTAGGAGGTGTACAAAAAATTTACAGGGGCTGAACAAATATTTAAATGTGGCCTCATAAAGGGTGAACTTCTCCACGATCGGTCTTTTACGAGGTCGTAGTAAGTCTAACAACTCTCAGTATACTTATATACATCTTGCTGAAGAACCGAAATAACTACAAAACAGCTCATTTATAACAAATTTTCGTAACCAACCTCACTTCAACAAGATTGCCAAATTATAACGGAGGAAATTGATTCGAATAAATACACTGATCATTTTTGTGGTTCACTCCCTGACATTTATTATATGCTACATGGATTCTGTGAGATATAAACTACTTTTGAGCGAAGCTACAAGTTTTCTCATGCTTTTTATCCAGAGAAAAACCAGTTTTTGTCGAGCGAAATGCCGCACCGCACTCACATAATTTTCCTAACTTGGAGACTCACCAAAACGCTTCAGAAACCTTTTTTGCAGAATTTTCAAGTAGTAATCAAAATACACTTACCTCTTCCGTTGGAATATGAGGTAATGTTATCCTCGATCAAAAGAGAAACCACATTGCAGCTTCATTCACGGAAAAAAATAAGCTCAAAGTGTTCACAAGAAAAACAATAACACTGCCATTTTCGAAAATTCTGCTCGTCGCACGCTTCACTTTGCTGTGACGTCACGATGGCCCGACACATTGAACAGCCGCGCAGACGAGTTTCCCTCGCAGACTCCCTCCTGCCCTCGGCAGTATTTATAGCACTAATGCTATCGGGGCCAAGGAAATGTCTAAAACAAATAATTCAAATCAAACTTAATAGGCTTAAGAATCCCAACTGGCCGGGGGCAAACCAGGTGACTATAGACAAGCGTGACCGAGGATTTGAACTCGGGACTACCGTGAACAAACTCAGCTAGCGGTCAGGGCGGATCTTGAACTCGGGGCCTCCGAATGAAGTCCAGCGCTCTAACCACTCGGCCTCTCTGCCCCCACAAAGAATCATACTTCCATCGTGTGTGAAGCTCTTTGTTGGTCTTGTCGAAGAAAAATATCTTCAATTCGAAAAATCCTTAATTCAATTGTAATAGGAGAGCACGGATGTCGTTTTTGAGACATCACTTACATTCCACCATTTTGGGGAGAGTTCAAGTCCCTGAGGTGACGTTATCTGCGGGTCAAGTTGGTTATTGATTCTCGCCGTTTCTCTGAAAGGTTTTCCCCTTGGTACTTGGGTTTTCCCCTGCCTCTCCTTAAAGGTTATCGCTTCCAAATTCCAAAACTTTAAGCCGAGCTCTGGATATCTCTTAATCAGAGTTTGGTGTCTGAAGAGGTTGCATGTACGTTTGCATTTTTAGTCGCCCGTGATCTGCTTTGGCAAAATTGACAGCTCTAGTCTTCCTTGTGAGTGTTTTAACACTTCGCCAACACGTTCTTTAAAAGATCAAATACGTTCTGAGAGTAATTAATTGTTTGCGTCCTATTTGTAACTTCTTTTGCTATGATTTCTTTATTATAGGACTCTTGTTACGAAAGTTCCACTGACCCTCCCGGGGTTAGTCAAGTTGACACAGCAGTCCGTTTGTGTGTGACCGTGGTGAACTTTGCTCCTGAGTCTAAAAGAGCCGTACAGATGGTGGTATGTTTCACTTTTCTTTTCGTTTCTTTTTCTTCGTCATTTTTCCAGTGGATCGTTTTAACTCACGTGGTCAACAGCTGTGCAAGTTTCTTGGAACAGAAGGCAGTTTTTACATCAGAAAACAGTTCAATCCCCGCAGGATCCCTGTTGGTACATTAACATGGCCGCCGTTTCACTGTTTTTTATAACAATATGGCCGCGTTGACGTCATGTGAAAACGATCTGCTGGTTGTCAATAGTCCATTTGTACGTTGAGATAAATGTAATACTACTACAACTAGAATCCTTCAGGGTTTTAAAAGTGAAAGAAGAAATGAAATAATTTCTGGTACTAGTGGTAAAAAGACGTCACCGCGCAGATGGCCTATTCGCTACTTGCACATCTCCCATAATGCACCTTATTTGTCCCCCAACATTTTGCATAACCTTTGTTTTTCATCTTTCCTGTGTATTACAGCTGTCCCAAGAGAAGTTGAAAACAATTCTTACGCAAAATTTGGTGGGGGGGGGGGGGGGGGGGAGGGGGGCAAATAAGGTGCATTATGGGTGATGTGCAAGTGGCGAACGGGGGCCAAGTCTTACGTTGTTTTAGCATTATTATCATTTTGTTATTTATTTATTTTTACTTTGTTTGTCTTCAATTCTAAAAGTATTGTTTCATCTATACCACACGAAACTACTGCTCAGTAGCGTTTAAGTTAATGGTCACACTTTTAGAATGCATTTCTAGAGATCTAAAAGTGTTCTGGATAGTGTAAAAAGTGTTTTCAATGTACTTAGGAGGAGACGATCGTTGGGTGCCCCTGTTTATAAGGCCTTCCTAAAACCCCTTTAATACGAAGATGTACAAACGCAAGGTTTATAAGCGGCAATTTGCGATGTGTTCCCTTTACAGATTGTCCTGTCGGCCATTCTGCCTCATTACCTTGCTTACCTGAAAACGGAGAACGGCTTTGGGGATAACGACGACAAACTCAAGACAGAGTTAGCGGCTTTGACCTCCCTTGTCACATCGATTAACGTCCTTGTTAAGAGCTCAGAGGTACTGACAAGGTAAGGCAACTTGTCTTGGATTCAGTGTTTTCTTGGAGCCATGCTGTCTTGAATCTAAAAGCAACCCTAGCGCCTTTAGCAAATGCCTTCGCCTTTAGCGAATTGCCTTCGAATGACTTTCACTTAACAGCAAAGTCAGAACCACTATTTATGGAAAATAATCAATACAACAGGAAAGTATTGTATCGTTCAGTTGAATGTTTGCATTTTACACTTATCCACTGACTCAAAAGTTTGAACGATCTTGCACAACACAGTAAACAGCACAACAGGAAAGTACTGTTGAGTAGCTTTCATTGAATGGTTACACTTAAGGATTTTGTCCACAGGCTAAAAATATTAAAACCACCACGCGTGTAGGATACAGAAAACAACACCGCCCGTAAGAACTACTCAGTAGCTTTCATTTGATTGGTCAAACTATAGGACTTGGTCCACACTGATTCAAGACTTAGAAATAGCAACATAATAAACTATACCACGAGAAGAATAGTCTGTGCCAGACTCTTAAATAATGGGGACGTCGCGAAAATAGCACAAACGCGCGGGATCTGGAGAAATGGCGGTGGTGGAAAAAAACCGCTTTTTCTCTCTCCCCAGCCCCTGCGCGGTTTTTCCATCACTTTTTACTCCACGACTGCGCTACTATCTTGGAGACTGGAACAGGCTAAAGAAAGTACTGCTTAGTAATTTGGATATGTCTGAGGCGTGCACTACACGACTTAAGAACGAAATGATTACTTTTTCTTCTTCTTTTTCTTCTTTTCCTCTTTCCAGGTCGTTTATTCACTTTCAGAGCTACAAATCTATCTCTGATAAATCTGGGATTTTCCCCGATCTAGCTTCCACCACGTCCCTCATGTTTGGACGAGGAAGCTTTAGCAGTGTCGACGCACCCAGTATTGCAGACGAAGTGGAGTTGGGTAAGTAGGATTTTACACTTTACATCTTTCCGCCGAGGCCAGGACAAACCTAGGGTGGGGAAAGGACTTTTTGCAAGGATAACGTCCCTTATGTGACAATCATCGTCTTAATTAAATTACAAATTCCTGTCGCGAGAACAAAATTTTGCTTGCCAACATGTTGTGCGTGATAAAAGCGGTACGAGGGACATGTTGTGGCATTGAGGCGTCACTACAAGACATCTCCTAGTATGTCCTTCTGACATGTCCTTCTAACTACCATGACAACGTAGCCCTACGACATGTCCTCGCAACATCTCCTCGCAACATGTCCCCACAACATGTCTTCGCAACATGTCCCTACAACATCTCCTCGCAACATGTCCCTACAACATCTCCTCGCAACATGTCCCCACAACATCTCCTCGCAACATGTCCCTACAACATCTCCTCGCACAGGAGGAGGCGGAGTTGCAAGCTCCCCTTCCTTTTCCCACCCCGCCGCCAGAGCAGCCCGGAGAGCTTGCTCGCAGGCTATGCCTACGTTTGTAGTTGCTGTGTTTTCAATACCTTCGCTTAATGTTTTGATTGATTATTTTTATGTTTTACTCAATCTGGTGACAGTTCCTACTGTCAGAATTTTGACAAAATTCGTGGCACAGCTCCTTTAGCATTTCACCACAACGCTTCGTTGCGCTTAAGATCGTCGTTGTGAATCGTTCCGAGAAATATCGCTTTAAAGCTTTTGCTTTTTTGACGTTCTGGTTGTCGTCGTCGTCTTGCCACTTTCGTCACATTTTTTTGGTACATTTCTTTGCCGTCCGCTGCACAACAACGGCATGAAATTTTCTCATGCGACGTTTTACGAAGGTTGCAAATGTGCCTTGAAGAGTTTTCCCTACTTCGTTTGAACTGGGATTTTCCCAAATTTGACGAATTTAGCGAGTTGTAATTTTCGCGACAAAAAGAAAGAACGCAAAATTATTTTATGTCTGTGTTGTCGTTGCCATAGTTTCGCGGAGAAGCTTCGTAAAATTTAAGTTCCGTGCCTGCTATACTTCCGTGCACCTACAGTAGGATTCTAAAAAAAACTTGGCCAGTATTTTTTAGGGATTTCAGTTGATGCTAATCCGTTTTATACCTTTTGAAAAAACTACTACTTAAAACGCGACTTAAAGAGTTTGATTTCATAACGTTAACACTTCCTGTATAGACAAACAGACGCGAGCCTTGTTGATGCCTTCGTCCTAACATACACTACGATTCTTGATTAGTTCAGCGAGTTTGATATACTTTGACTTTGCAAAGGAGTAGGGGCAATATGCGTTTAGTAAGGCCGTAAGCCCAGATTATTGTTATTTTTGTAGGCACGACCTTATGTAGCATTTGAACCGTAGTCTGTATTTGGTGGAAATTAATGAAGTTTGTTTTCTTAACAAATGTCATTGGCTTGGCTTAATGAGCAATTCAATAGATTTTATTAGCAGATCTCCAGCTCGTTTTTCAGTAACACGCTCATATTGTTTGTTTTTGTTAACATCGTGACCTCGCAAATTTTTTCAAACAAAATTGTCTATGGGGCTCAAACGAAGTTTTTGCCTTACGATCAGGGGGAGTCTTCAAATTATTGACAGTTTTGGACAAGAGCAGATACTGTATTCTTTTGAAATAGCGCCTTTGGAGAAACACAGCGCTAAACGGCGGAAATAACTTGTAGCCTTGTATTCAAATAAGCGCCCCTCTCTTTATAAAGAATGCGGCGCTTATTTGGAGAACTTAAACTCCGGACTGTCGGTTCCGTAAGTATTGCCACGCGAAAATATGCAAACAACACGTTCATTTGATTAAAAAAAGGAACATCACTTAATATTTTTTTTGCAGAGGGGACATTACTGCATAGTTCTTAGTAAATGCAACTTTTACCCTGATGAGGTGTAACCTGTTTCACGTGACATATCGTTCCAACCCATGCGTTTGGAAAGCCGAATTTGTTAAATTTCCGCCATCTCGCGTGCAACTTTAGTTGGCCCTTTTATTATATTGGGGTGGTATTCCCTTTAGATCGTAGACTCGTAGATCGGGTGTCTGCTTTCACAAGCTCTCACTTATCTTCTGTGATTAAAGGCGATTACATCTTGTGGCAGTTTTTGCTTTGAAAACTCGATCCCTTTCGTTCGTGCTTAAATAAAATGGATTTTGACTTTAAGCTTTTTTGGGAGCAAAGACGGCACGGTTGGTGGTCTTCGGTGCGCGGGGCCCCGACTTTTATCCGCGGAGGGTCGGAGGATGGAGAGAGGGGGTTAAATGAGCGCACCTTCAAATGCACATATTTTTACTGTATTTTTAAATACCGCCTTGTATTTATATTGCTGGTGAGGGGAAATCTCCATTCCTCATAAGCTCGGCGTCTCGGAGATTTCCCCGCCACAGTCACTCCCTCCAAGCTGTATGCTAATTTTAAATTTCCTGTTAAATAACCTATTTATTATCTTTTTTTATTCTACTTGTAATTTATTCTGTGTGGCAAAATAATAAATAAACCGTCGACCCCAAGTTTATCAGTTGAAGTACTGCCACTAATCTGTCTGTCTATTTACATTTGTATGGTTGTAGTACAGCACCCAAGCACGCATTGCGGACCCTAATCGAGCAAATGACACTTGTTTTCGCAACTAAAGGTGTAATAGACCCTTTAAGCAATTAGCTTGTGTGGTTTGTTTTTCCAATGAAGGTCCCGGGGGGGTGGCTGGTGTTGTTTCTTAAGAATTCACGTGCTTACGTGCATATGGACGTGAATGAGTTTAAAGACAGTTTTTTAGAGTAAACGTCGCGTGACTTAAATTGCGCAAACAAAACATACAACCTAAAGAGGTCTATTAAGACGTCGCTTATCCCATCGAAGTCTTTGATTTGGGCAAAAATAACCACTTCATCAACCTAAAGCAGTTAATATCGGCTATATATATGCAAGTTTATTCAAATCATATAGTTTTATCTCCATATTTCCAGTAAGTTCTATTAATTACCACACAGACATTCGCTGCATTTTCAGGTAGATTACATCACAAATTTCTGCTTATCCAATCAGTATGTACTTTATCTTGATCCTGTTACAAATAGTATGTAATTTTGAGACTCGTAAGATTTGTACGTAGCACATTTTTGCAGTGAAAAAATTCGTTGAGATGTTTCCTTTTTTGATAGCACTGTGCACTGCCACCCGCTTCGCTTTCACCTAATTTTGATCAAGTAAGTTTGAGGTGCGTTGACCCGGACTCAAGGAATTTTTAATATTTTGACTCCACTACACAACAGCAACAGACATTGGCATTATACCCCATTATATCACTGCTTTTGTAAGACGCGCACATAAATTTATTTATTGCCATCTTTCTTTTTCTAAGGGAATAGTAAACACAGCCAGAACTTTACTAAGTTAGACAACTATGTAGCCACTAGGAAACCTATCAATGAATTGAATCGAAAACTGAAAGAGTAAATTCTTTTAAAATTATTTTTCTCAGAGACTGGCGTAACTTCAGCGCGCTTTGTTCTGAGTAGCTCTTGCTTTCTCCTTAAAATTTGCTAGATATAAATTCGCATAGCTTTATTTATTTACCAGTCATGCCCCGGCCACTAGTCTTAATGCCGTAGGTCGCAATATCTGCTGCTTTAAGTACATGCTGTGACATAAAATAACATTGTGAGCGATGTTTATAAACATTGGCGAGTGCTTCTCGCACTTCTTGAATTTGTAAACGCTTGAAGCTGACTACTGCACGAGTAGCAAGTTTGTAATATTCTTTTTAAAACTAAGTGTCCGGTGATTTAGTGATATTGCCCTCATCAATTCATATTGCGGGCATCATTATCAAGTTATTAAGTGTAAGATGATAAGATTGAAACTTGTCTCATCTTTGTACAAAAACTGCATTCCAGAACACCGTCACCACACAAGACAATAAATTAACGATCCTTTTGTGCTAACTTTAATTTTATTTAACAGCACTTTCTAGTTGAGTTTAAGTCAAAGCCATCTTTTGTAAATCAGTAAAATCTTCCAATAGAATTTTTAAAGTTTTTTCGTCTGTTTAACGTTTATCATTTTGAACGAAGAAAAGAAAAAAGGAACAGGGAACATAACTTAATACTTTGTTATTCGCAAATAAGAAGTTTTAAATTGCACCCGCCGCCGATAATGACAAGTCGGACGATAATTATAATAAGTTCTAGGACGCTTTTTCGAGTAAACACGGTACTGCCAGATTTTTACCGAGGATAAGGCAATGGTCTGTTGAATTAGTTACCTCGGTTATGTTCTAAGATCAGTGATTCATTTAATGTCTTTTAACAAGTCAGTTTCAATTCCGTTCAGTATCGCCTCTTGATACACACTTTAAAAAGTTTGGGTTTGAGTCCCATGCCCACGTCTCCTTCTAGCGAGGGTAGGGGGCAACCGGGCGGGTTTTCAATCTTAAACTGATGCAGTATCTGAGCAGCGAACAGAAATACTTCTACTTTGGCCAGCAGCTCACCCAGACAGACGCGCCTTCCAGCGGAGAACGGTAGGTAGCTCATCGTTGCTGGACTCACCACGTTGCCGTTCTTGTCCAGGAACCTCTCTGGATTAAACTCAGAGGGGTTCTCCCAGTGCTTCGGGTCATGATGTATGGCCCATAAATTGACTATCAGAGTTGTGTCCTTAGGGATATTGTAGCCATTTAACGTGGTGTCTACAAGTGATTTGTGGGGTACCCCCAAGGGGGCCACCGGTCTCAGACGAAGGACCTCTGCAAGGGTTGCTTCTAAATAGGGCAGACTCTTTCGGTCTTTTAGACTTGGTAGGCGCGTTGGTCCAATTACCTCGTCAAGCTCTTGATGCACCTTGGACTGGACTCCTGGATTATTGTTAAAGAGAAGGATCATCCATAGTAGCGTTGAAGTAAGGGTCTCCGAGCCTGCAGCAAACATGTCGGCCATGCTCATGAGCACGTGGTCTTCTGATATCAACGACTTCAGCTGATGATCGTCGTTCTCAGCGTCCTTCATCACTTTAATCAGCGCGTCAGTGAATCCTCTAATTTTTCCGGGCTCGTACGTCTCAAGCTGCTCCTTGTATTTCCGAACAAGGATTTTGTCTCTCTCTTTCACTGCTTTCTTTAAACGCCGGATGTTTTCCGAGTCGAACGGCACGTGCTTCAGAGACGGAAATATGTCGACCAGATTCCCCAGTCCCAGTGTTTCTGCAAACGTGTCGTTTAATTCCACTACTGTGCGAAACTCGGGATCCGTGGCGCTGTACCGAGAACCAAACGTTAATGCACAGATGACATTGAGAACTCCCAAACTTATGCTGCAGAGCGGGTCGCGTGGTTCTCCTCCACTTTGGTCAAACTGCTGAAAGACTTCCTGAATCTCTCTCAAAATCACTTTCTCAAGTTTGTCCATTCCTGTGCTGTAGAGCTTTAGAGCGCCGTGTGCAATCTTCCTCTGCATTCTCCACGCCGGCGAGTAATTGCCAAACGAGATGGCATGGCCATTGTGCGAGAATATATCTCCTGAATGTACACTTGGCCTACCCGCAAAATCGTTGACATTTCTTGAGAGAGCAGCCCTGGCTGTATTGATGTCGCTCACAACAACGGCTCGCTGGCTTCCTAGGAAGATCTGAAAGATGCTGCCGTATTTCTGGCTTAGCTTCGTCAGGTTCACCAGCGGTACCGTTCCCAGGTTGTACAGGTTTCCAACAATAGGCAGAGCGATTGGACCGGGTGGATAATTCAGTATTCTGTTTACAAAACTCTGTATCATGCAATAGAGAAACACAACGCAGCTCACGATGATCAAACCTTCAATGAGCATCGTGCTGACTGTTGGACGAAACGACGAATGAACTCGTTAAGGCTTTTAAGCAAGGATAGCTTTGCTTTAAGCTTTTAATTAAACCCCCTGCTTGAGTGAAGGAGGGGCTTTTAAAGATGAAATTTCCAGCGTTGATTATCGCGGAAATCCGGCAGCTTTATTTCTTTCAGTGCTTATGCAAATCGCCCTGTTAATTCATTCTATCCGCTTTCTCTATGGCGGGTATTGTCTCTTCAACTTAAGCCCCCGCCGCATTCTTTGATTCTACATTCATCCAAGCATTCAGTGGCTGAATGACCAGAAAGTATCCGGTTTGCACTTACAAAGTTGTCATTTTTGTGGTAAGTATGTCTTGATAGCGAGCGCCAGGCTTCTACAAGTCTGAGAGCAATTGTCTACTTAATACACACGTGCTTGGCTCATTATCCCTTCCGTTAAATGAGGTGATTTTCTTCTAAAAGTTTCTAAGATCAGTAGATCAAATCCTAAAGTGTCATCATTTAGCTGCACAGAGTAATTTCCATGTGCTGCTGTTGCCTTTTGTTGTGTTTTACAGAACGTAATTTGATTTTTTTTTTTCGAAGTAGGAACTTGGCCACTTTGTCAATGGTAATGACCCAAAGAAGTTTACAAGAAGTCGAGTGACATGCAATTAAAGCATGTGAAGTATCCAAACAATGCGTTTACACTTTGCGCTCTCCTACTTTGGATGGTTTTGACACACACTTCAATACAGTACTCAGTAGCATTCATTTTAATAGTCGTACTTAAGGATTTCATTTACAGCGTCAAACAAAAGTTAGAACTATTTTTGACAGCTTCATCAGTACCATAGGAAAGTAATCCTAAGTATATAGCTCTCATTTAAATGGAACATCTTGCCTTTCAAACCATTCTACGGAAGTTCGTCCTAGACTAAACTAAACTTTAAGAATGCACCCGTTGTCCAGATTTTTCGACCCAGTTTATCACCAAGTGAAGTGTGTTCAACGTCGTTCCCAGGGGGGGGGGGGGGGGGGGGGTAGGAGAGAACCCTGAGAACGAGGTTGAAGTGTGTTTACTCTAATGAAAGTCACTGTGCAGTACTTTCCTGTGGTACTGTTTATTATGCTGTACAAGGTGGTTTTAATTTTTAAGTCTGTGAGTGAAATCCTTCGGCGTGATCTTTCAAACAAAAAATCTCTTGAGAAGTACAATTCTGTGATGTTTTATATTTAGCTGTACAAAGTGGTTTTTACTTGATTCAAACGTGGATGAAATACTAAGGCAGTGTTCTATTTAAATGAAATTTACTAAGCATTACGTTCTTAAAGCGTTACCATACAAATGCAAGTTACTTAGCCGTGAGTCCTTTCCTGTGGTACCGTTTATTTTTTCTTTACAACACGGTTACAATGTTTAGGTCTAACACTGGTAAAATATTAAAAGGCGATTTCCTTGAAATAAGTATTTTATCCACATTTCACCATTCTAGCGGTTCAGAATGCATCAAGTCAGTAAAAAAAAATTGAGTTGCCGGACAAATTAGACGAAAAATTGTTTGACTGTTAGTTCTCAGTCAACTTCAATTACAATAGATTCAATCTCCCTTTTTAATGTTGAGCAATTAATTGATTATCTAATATCCGCTTTCGTTTGTATCTTAGTTGGCAAGTGAAAGGTCTTCTTTAACAAACCCATGTCAATATCGCTATTTGCAGAGAGCACATAATTAACAATCCCTTCGTACGTCCAATACAACAATACATATCAATTCTACTATCCATATCGAATGTTTAAGAGTTCAATTTTGTTCGGTGCTTTTATGATATTGGTCTTTTTTGCACTTTCTTATAATGTTAGTTCGTTGCCAAAACCTTTGAGTGAATATCCAAATATTTTAGGATTGGAATAAATTTGGACTTTGAGACCTTACACAAACCGGAAGCTGTGCTCACACTCTGGAGCCTTCTTAATTTGTGTGTTTCGTATACAAACTGATTTATCTAAAAGACAAAATTAACCCCCTCTCGAACAACCTAGCCGTTCACTAGTTAGATGAAATCAAATGTATCTATGGCTAGAGAATTCTTTGGAAAGTCTGACAAAACGCACATCTGCTATAAAGTTATCTTAATTGATGTTACACCATTCACTTCAGACTGTATTAATTTTCTAGGTCAATATGTGCCAATTGTCTCGCGTTTTAATTTACCAGCTCAAATTGATAACCTTTTACTAAAGCCAGATCTCGCTGATTCTTATTTGATATTGCTATCAGTTTGTCTCGGTTTATCTCTCGGCAAACTGAGGCGAGGTTGAACGATCACTAAGTACTTGATCTCGATTTAATTGGGTTAAGAGCTTTGCAACAGATGTAGAATTTGAAGTGTATTTTGTCATATCGCGATAACGTTCTCTCGTTATCAACTCACTCTGAATAATTAAGACCGAAAAGTGCCCCGTGGCCCGGGAAAAGTGCAGTGGTCCTGCTTATGAAATATCTTATTAAACCCCGTATTTTAAAACTCCGACGATGGTAAATGACCCAATACAATTTAAAAGGTTTGTCTGAGGTAGATTAAAAAACCTTTAACCACCGTACTCTGTGTTTCAGTTTTCCAACGTCTCTGAATATCTATTCACATGAGCAACAATGTTTTAACGGAAACAGCGTTCATAGCTGTCATAACAAATGTCATTCGATTTTTTCTGGTCCATCGTTTATCATAATGAAATTCACTTTGATTCACCCGATATAAGTCTTCTCTGTTTATCTTTAAAATCAAATTCCGTGCCCTGGCATGATTATGATCGTTCGATTTCCTGTTCAAGTTCCAGTCATGGTTCAAATGTTAATTTTCTAAGTCTTTTCATAATTCACTAATTATCTTTTCAGTTGTCTGGTTTTACTGAAAGGTTCAAGTTCAAGTTTTGCCCAAATAGATTTTTCTTTTAAGTCTTTTCTAATTATTGTTTTCCCGTTTCATTTGTTTTCATCAGCCTGTACCCCGTCTGCTTTCCAACACGAAAGCAATCACCTCGTGAACTGAGGGGGTAGGCATGGAAGACCTTAAGATACGACAATGGATACGCCATTCGTTCAATGAAAACGAATTGCATGAAACTCGGAGAAGATATAGGGTAGTAATTTGGAGTCTAGATATGCTTTCCACAAGATATAGGGCAGGGGTAGGGGCCTTAGATCCCAGCGGATAGCAGTACCCCCTCCCTGCCCCTACCCCACACCCCACACCCACACATTTCTATACTGCCAGCAAAACGAAGTGTGGCCTTTCTTCCCCAGTTGTCTTCAACATTACGTACCAAGATTTCATCGCAGCCTATTTTTGTAGAGTCGGACACGTCGGCATCTTTAAGAAGGCTGCTAAAACGTTTGTATTAAAGTATTTTATTTTAGCGAGTCAATATTGATAAAAATATCTTGGTAAGGAAGTGTTTCTCCTCAGTGTTTATCAAAATTTATCAAATATTTACATTTCGTGTAGGTTTTGCTTTGCGATCACCAGATCAAAAAAACTGGTAAACTAATAGCATTAATGCTTATGTTTTTTCTTGCGATTACCTTTCGCCTTCGTTAAATCTGATACGTTTCAAACAGAAAACGCACGCTTCCAGACCGACCGAGCTGTTAAATTCCATATCATTTTTTTACATCCCGGTGATAAGTCATCCTAGATTCCTGAGTGTGCTGATAAAATCTTGATGTGCGATCACCAGAATTGAAACTTTCGAGGGTTTCTTCCTTCGCTTGGATTTTAACAACAAGGAATTTGTAAAGATTAATCCTTGTCAGATGTTGTTCTTTAATTTCGGGGCACAGTATGAAGAAAAGATTTGTCTTCATATCACGGCTTATAAGTAAATCTCCTTATACGTTCTCTTAGCAAAGTTGTCTTAAGGTTCTTGCGCACAAAACCCCGACGTATAAAGATAACTCATTTATTTCTGCTGCTCATGCTTGTATATATTTTGAGTTCCGAAAGTTTCCTGTCAGTTATGTTTTCATTTTATAAGTAGATTTTGATTTTACTCTGTTCTGTTATTTGTTCATAAGCAGCGAACCGCGGCATTCGTTTTAATAGCGCTCGTGTTTTGCAAAATTAAACAACCTACACGTGCCCATTTTTCCGTTGCATTCCCTCCAAAACCACTTCCGATCCACAGTTTGTGATAAATAAAGTAGTTTTCCGTTGCTTCTTCTGATCCGGAAAAGCAATTATTCGTATTTTAAGTAGCTGCGGTTTAATGGGCTATTTCCGAGATTCACTGAAATCCCTTGCTTTCCAAAATGGCGCCAAGTGTTCTAGCGAGTTTAGTTTGGATGAAAATGAAAAAAATGTTTTCTTATTGGTTTGCAAGTGCCCTCGTCTTGAAAAGGAGGCTCCGGACAGGGCAACTTAAAAAGCCCAATTGAAATAAAAATAGTATAAATAAATTATAAGAGCGATTTTCGTTTGACCTTCAAGTGATTACGTGCGAAAGAAAACTAAAACAACAACAACGAAAAAACAAAATATAGAAATCTGACTGGTTTATCCAAAAGATACAAACGTGCGCAGTTTTTGGCTTGTTTAGTAAACTCGCAACGTATTCCCAGCTGACGAAAACTGGCTGAAAAGTAATTTCCATTATTTCGAACAAAAACTGGGTTTCTCATTTGACCAGCGAGCTGTTCTTTTTTGTTATTATTATTATTATTATTTTTCACAAACTGGGCTTCCCATTGGACGTTTTTTTTATTATTATTGTTATTTTTTTTCATCGTGGTATTTTCTTTGACGAGTACCGGTCTTTACATCTATTTACTGACAAAACAAATAACGAAGAATTTCAGAATCCATTTGTCAAAGTAAAACGAAAATCGCTCTAAATAAATAAAGCGTTTCAATATGAAAGCAGCATAAAGATGACGCATTAATACTAGTAACCTTGTGACTTGTGGAGGCGTCTTTTCAAGCGTGTAGGACCCGCTCCATAATTTCCCGCCTTTTTTGAGAGTTCGACTTATCTCTTTGCAGCCGTTAAGTATTATACCGCGCCTACCAGTGGCTGCTTCAAGTTCTCGTACTACAGGTGGTGTTACACGGTACGATTCTCAACGACGATTTTTAGCGCAACAGTGTTGCAATGTTGGAACGCTGTGTTGCGCTAAGCATCGTTGTTGCGAATCATCTCGCGTAACTTCGCCTTAAAGCAGTCGCCCCATGTAGAGAAATCCGGATTCCGGAATTTGAGAAATTTTAACTTGGGGAAAGTGGAATCCTGGGCTTTGGAATCCGGAATACAGCTCAAGGAATCTGGAATCCCACTAACGACTGGAATCCGGAATCCCGGAATCCAGAATCTAAGTTTCACCCTACAAAGACCGTGAAATTTAGTGCCTGGAATAGGAAATCCACGGAGTGGAATCCAGAATCCAAGACCGTCTTGGATTTCCCTAAATGGGGCGAAAAGCAGACTATTATTGTTTTGATTGGACCTTTTTTAGTGAAGTTTCTGGGTTCCTGGGTCGTTTTAATGTAAGGTATCACAATAATGCCACTCACTGGTTCTTGTTTCTGCCTTTCTTTTTCTTCAACAATAAGTTTAATCTCATACCCAGATCTATTGTTTTTTGGCTTTGTCAACAAGAGGTCTGGGAACGAGATAAACAATAAGTTAATTTTAGAGCAACTAAACCTAGTGATGAAAGCAAAATAAAGCGATACTTACACTGAATCAGGTCCTAGTTGTTCAAAGCTGGGTATCGCTATCCACTAAATAAAAGGATATCAATTGCGCTCTCCAAGGGATAGATTTACCCGGCTGTTACGTTTTGGGCATCCCCATTCCCAAACCCTAGTGATATGGGCATCCCCGTTATCCGCTGTCACATTGATATGGGCATCCTTACGTTTTGGGCATCCCCATTCCCAAACCCTAGTGATATGGGCATCCCCGTTATCCGCTGTCACATTGATATGGGCATCCTTGCGTTTTGGGCATCCCTATTCCCAAACCCTAGTGATATGGGCATCCCCGGTATCCGCTGTCACATTGATATGGGCATCCTTACGTTTTGGACCTCCCCATTCCCAAACCCTAGTGATATGGGCATCCCCGTTATCCGCTGTCACATTGATATGGGCATCCTTACGTTTTGGGCATCCCCATTCCCAAACCCTAGTGATATGGGCATCCCCGTTATCCGCTGTCACATTGATATGGGCATCCTTGCGTTTTGGGCATCCCTATTCCCAAACCCTAGTGATATGGGCATCCCCGGTATCCGCTGTCACATTGATATGGGCATCCTTACGTTTTGGACCTCCCCATTCCCAAACCCTAGTGATATGGGCATCCCCGTTATCCGCTGTCACATTGATATGGGCATCCTTACGTTTTGGGCATCCCCATTCCCAAACCCTAGTGATATGGGCATCCCCGTTATCCGCTGTCACATTGATATGGGCATCCTTGCGTTTTGGGCATCCCTATTCCCAAACCCTAGTGATATGGGCATCCCCGGTATCCGCTGTCACATTGATATGGGCATCCTTACGTTTTGGACATCCCCATTCCCAAACCCTAGTGATATGAGCATCCCCTGTAGCCCTAACCCTAACTACTACTAGGGAATAGCTAAGGTGATATGAGAAGGGGATGCCCTTATCATTAGGGTTTTGGGAATGGGGATGCCATATCACTGTAACACCGCCTTTTGAATAACTGGGGTCTCACCGTTTATATCATCGAAAACTGCTTTTAACTATTGTGTATGAGAAAGATGATTTTTCAGTAAGTAAAACAGGCGGCTCAGAAGAAAAATTCCGAGTGCTCGCAATGGGAGTGGAACGTTTGACCTGGTTTCTAGTCCAGATTCTCTAAGACTGTGTTACAGTATTTTCAATCTATGTAATCTGCGTAGAAAGCGTGTTCGATTGAGTTATTGCGCGAAAGGTGGAAGAAGGGGTAGGGTCAAAGGGGAAACATTTTCTTCTCTCCCCATCCCCCTTCATTTCCCTTTTTCGCTCTCAACCCAACTTTGTTTCGACGAATAGGCTCTTTGCAGGTAGCCATTCACGTGGTACAAAACCGCCGTGCTGGTGAGCAAAAGTCGCACTGGGACAAGACAAACAAAAGACATACATAATTTTAAACTGTAATTTTCTTTGTTTGTCTCGTCTCAGTGCGACTTTTCCTCACCAGCACGGCGGTTTTGTACCACGTGAATGGCTACCTGCAAAGAGCCTATTAGGACGGAAACGCTTGCTACGCAGGCTATTGTATATGAAATAGAGTACCTTCGCTTACTGCTTTCCGATTGGAGATAGGCCATTTTGACTTTGCTTTGCGCATGTTTTTCAGGAAGAGGGCGTCCATTTCTAGAAAAACTGCGGGCTCAAGAGGAGAAAGACGAAGTGATGCAGGCGTTGGATGAGTACCGCAAACCAAGAGATGCGCTGCTGATACTGGTGTCAGATTATATCAGGATATGTGCGCCGCGGCTCGATGAACTCGAGGAAGCTTTACCACCCCGACACACAATCCCTGAACTGCTTGACAGCATCAGTGTTAACGTAAGAGTCACCAACAAATCGTTTGTCTTTGTAAATTTTTATGACACCTCCTTGAATTAATCACGTTGTTTACCTTAATTTTTTGTTCTCGCCCCAGACCCTCTCCCAGATTGTTTACTCTTTGTTGAAATTGGCTGTGTACGATCCTGTGACTTTATCCTGTCTCGGATTGAAAAGGTAAGAAGTGTTGGATAAAACAGCATCTCGATGTAGTAGTGTCAAGTAGGGTTCATTTAAATGATCACTCGCAAAACGTAATTTAGAACCACCTTGTGCATCGTAATAAATATTACCACAGTAAGCAGTGCTCGTTGCTTTCATTTGAATGGTTACACTTAAGAATTTCAAGAGCTAGAACCTCTTTATACAGCATAAAACATTACCACGGGAAGTACTGCTCATTAGCTGTCATTGGAATTGACATACTTTAGGAGTTCACCACAGCATCCAAAGCTAAACAGCACCAGATAATTAAGTAAAATTCAGTAGCTTTCATTCGAATGGTCACGCTTTTGGATTTCATCCACGGGCCCAAAAGTAATGCAATATACAGCACCTCACGAAAGTATTGCTAAGAAGCTTTCATTTGAATGGTCAAACTTAAGGATTTCATCTACAGACTCAGAAGTGAAAATGTAATATTCAGCGCCTCATGAAAATACTGCTCAGTAGCTTTCATTTCAATGGCCACACTTTAGGATTTCATCTACAAACTCCGAAGTGAAAATGCAACATTTAGCACTTCACGAAAATACGGCCCAGTAGCTTTCATTTGAGTAGTGAGTTTAAATTCTTTTCATCCTGAAACTCAACTTTGTTGTCTTCAGGTACATGACGGACGCTCTTCCTCTTCTAAAAGGATCCCCGGAGGCCCTAGAGACCGCCATGTTCCTCATTCTTAAAAGAGTGAACAAAATGTTCGAGAAGCTCGTCAACAAACCTGATTTAATGGTAAGAATAGCACACACTCCTTGAGTTGGAGCAAGCCTTCACCTTATTGTCACTTGCGGCCGAGAAAACTCGCGAAATATCTTTGAAATAAACGGTACTATCAAACTAAGAAACTACCACCAAACAGGATTTTATCAACAGAAATCAATAAGAGATAAAGCCTCCTTGTACCATAAACACTTAGGAACACAGAAAAGTATTGTTTAGTAGGGTTTCATTTGAAAGGTCACACTAAAGGATCTCATCCACAGGCATGAAAATTAGAATCACTTTGTACATAGAGGATATTACACGGTGGCGCGAAGATATGAATTTTATTTTCGAGTGGCAAAACAATATTTTACGAACGAGCGCAGCGAGTGAGTAAAATATTGTTTTTGCCACGAGAAAATAAAATTCATATCTTCGAGCCGCCGTTTAATGTTCTTTTTATTATATAGACTAAAAGACGTCGATAAAATAATACAGGGAAATTACCAAAATTACGTCATCGATAAAATCACGTGTGAGATTACGGAAAAATAAACCACTCGGGTCCCGGATGTAGTTTTTATGAATTTTACGAGTGGTATATTTTCCAGTAAAACACTCGTGTCTATATAATAAAGTGTAATAAACTGGACCACCGGAAAATACTGCTGCGTAGCTTCAATTGATTCCTTATTGGCCACAGTGAATCATACGTAAGGAGCTTATCAAAGGACCCAAACATTAGAACCACACCGCACAAAATATTTAACAAGTAGTCGCCGAAGGCGACGTGAATATTGGCGAATAGTCACCGAGACGAAGTCGAGGTGACTATTCGCCAATATTCACGTCGCCTGAGGCGACTTATTGTTATAGTATAATTACATCGACGATTATTCGAGAAAATAAAAAAATTATTGATCAATTTCCGACCCCGAAACATCAAAAAATCTGGCTGCCATTTTGAAAACTGCTATAGCCTTCAGTGCTATAATCACCGCGCGGTGATTATAGCGGGATAGTGCGAAGCTCCTAGCCAATCACAGCGCTCCATTTTCGATAGTCATCGATGTAATTATACTAAAACCTTTTAGATGGCGTTAAACGGTGCAAGGAATGAGAAACAGTTTCGACTGGTGAACAATGCTCTTGCTATTTGTTGCAAGACACTCATTTAGTAAACTTATTTCCAGTCTCTTTGTATTCTCTCAGTCAAAGTCTTAGCTGTTTATTCTAAAGTCTCATTTCTTCGTTAATTTAGAGATGCATTGATTGGAACGCTTTGGAGTTTTATCTGAAAGGTAACGTTCAGTGTTATAGCCACAATATTTGCGTTTTGGTGTATTTTCAACGTAGCGTACTCTGTGGTCAGGTGTACCGTACTGTATCATGATCGGCATTATGAGTCGCCTCGAGTACGAGTTTTGCATTCATAAAACTTGCACTCCAAATACGAATAGCTTTGAATGAGCCCGTTTGGATTCAAAGTAGAAGTAATTTTAAAAGTCAGTTCAAATCATTCAATGCCGCATTGGTGACGTAAACATAGTACTGCTTCACAGTTTCGCGTTTTTTGTATTTCTTATTAAGTCTGTCCCGTGGAGTTATTTCATTATAGGGATTTTTTTGAAGTACTCTTTTTGTTTCTTACCGGCAGGTCTTTACTTGACTCTGTGTAAAAGAGCATCTGTAGCACACTCTCCTTATATGAAGGTAAAACGCTGCCCTTAATAACTACCAAATGGCGTCAGTGCAAGATTCTGGGAAACTGCCCACCTACCCCTCCCCTAAGCCAACATTTTGTCCCAAGTAAGAAGTTTGTGTTAACGTCGTTTATAAGGAGGGGTAGGTGGGAAATTTGTTACAAATAGGCCATTGCCCTGGTGCGATTACTTTTCAGTGTGAAAGCAAGTTTTAATTCACTAGTGTTGTTACACTCCTTTTCGTTTGTCGGATTGGTTGAAAAGTATGCCTTGTTTTGATAAGAAGCTCGAAAACGGTTATGAAAATCACAGAAAGAGTCGACTTAATTTCATTGTGTATCGAGGTAGCGTGCTACAGTGAAGCACTAAAATCCTCATGCGACAACAGCCGTTTCGGACTTGTTTTACGCTACAAATTTTTGTGTCAGGAAAAATAGACAACTTTTTGGTAGCGAAATGGAATATACGAAAATCATATAAGTAAATTGCGGAGTGAATAAATTAGTTGAAGGAAGATCATCGCAGTTATATACACAACTTATGCAGTTGCGAAAAGAAAGCCTGAAAAAATTTCAGGCTTGTACGGGATTCGCTCTTCCAATTAAGCTAACAAGCCAACTGGGAACAGGTCGTAGAATTGGTTCGTTATAAACCCGTGAAAGGATGATGATGAAATTGAGAATATGAAAATCATATATGTGAACTGCGGAGTGAAGAAATTATTTGAAGGAAGATCATCGCAGTCATATACACAACTTACGCAGTTGCGAAAAGAAAGCCTGAAAAAATTCAGGCTTGTACCCGTACAAGGCTTTCTTTCGCAACTGCATAAGTTGTGTATATAACTGCCATGATCTTCCTTCAAATAATTTCTTCACTCCGCAGTTCACATTATATGATTTTTATATATTCAATTTCATCATCATCCTTTCACGGGTTTATAACGAACCAATTCAACGACCTGCTCCCAGTTGGCTTGTTAGTTTAATCGGTAGAGCGCTGCACCGGTATCGCAGAGGTCAAGGGTTCGAATCCCGTACAAGCCTGAATTTTTTTTCAGGCTTTCTTTTCGCAACTGCATAAGTTGTGTATATAACTGCGATGATCTTCTTTCAAATAATTTTTTCTATAGCATCGCTTGTGATATTAGCAGCTGCATAAAGGTGTTATGAAACCATGTGTCTGAAATATCTTTTTTAGTCACGCCTTTACAAAGACCCGAAGTTTCAGCTTGTAACCTTATGTGTGCACAGAATAAATTAAGATTTAGTAAACGTTTTTTAGTAATAACGTTTATTGTTTACCGAGGCGTTTTCCTAGCCATGCTTCTGTATGTATTCCCTTCCCCGGCCCTCTGTCATAAAGGGAATGGTTGCAGAAAACTCGCTCATTATTTTAAAGTTGCATTATGCATCCTAAGTAACCTTGGCCTTTTGCTACTTGTTATGTTGCTGCAACTTGTTCATTTATATCACGTGTTCATTCCTAGACCCTTGTTACCATCTGCATCAGCCTTGTGCTTCAGGAGCGCGCATCCGCAGCTGTATCTGTCGCCGCCAATCTGCCTTTTGCGCCAATTTTATCCCCGCCCCAGTTCTTCGCGGACATGGTTATTAAGCTTGCCTCGCGCTTCATACACGTCATGAAAGAGCAATGTTCACTTAAGGAACTGTGCGGAAACTCGATCAACTTCGGCAGCCCTTCAAGGACCGAGAAGATCTTCGTGCGCTTGATTTTGCCGACATGTATCAGGCTTGGATCAGGCCGGACGGGTAAGATCCAAAAGAAAAATAATCTTACAAGGCCGGGTACGATTTGATGTTTTCCAGCTCTCTTAGATGTAATCACTAAGGTACCCGGCTAATGATCAGTTGCAAGTGGCGGGTTACGAAAAGGTAGAAACAATAGATGAAGGGAAGATTCCAGGACAAACAATCTCCAGTTAATCACCAAGGCAACATGCAGAGCCGCAAACTGTTAAACCTCCCACGCAGACATTCTTGGAGCTTCATTACGCGTACCGTAGTCCTAAGAACATGTACGTGGGAGGCTACAAACTGCTATAATTGATCGGCAAATCGACCTGATTTATCATTTACAATTTTTACCTCAGTTATTACAGTTTGCAGCTACATATGTTGCTCTGCTGAAGAATCCCTTGAATTGTCCCGTATCCGTATTTCTGGTTTCTCCGTTCAACCTCAAGGGTTCAACCTCTTGCTCTTTTTAAGGGGCGATCTGATTGATTGCTTCCACGCAATTTCCGGTTTTGTCTGGAATCGGTTTATTAGTGTCATTCATCCTAACTAAAATTCCCGTCATTATACTAAGTGTGGTTCTCGAATTTGGACAGTATGCTGTACAAAGGGCTTTAGCAGTACGAGGGTTCGCCCCAAATCAGTCCCCCCTTCAGGGCCCAACAAAAGTGCCGTCCTATAGCCCAGGGCTTCTACAGCGACTTGTCTGGCTTGCATGTTTAAGTTACGGGTTGTCCGACAGGCAAGCAACATTTGCGAAGACAAAGTATACGTTTTTGAAGAAGGAGGTTGGTAGGCCTGCACGACTGGTCCAGGCCACTTAACTTCAGTAAAGAAAGGGCAAGCGACTTTTTTTATTATTTTCAATTCCTCTGCCTTTCTCACCTCTACAGACATGTTGCCTGTTATGACAAAGCTCTTTTGTTTCAGATGCACCTAAAGCATCACTGGATGACGTCATCTACGCTCTGAACTGCTTTCTTACAACAGTCACCACTAAAAACCCAGAGACTCCAAGCTTAGCCCCTATGCGACTCTCTTTTGCCGATGACTTTCTGGATCTACCGCGATCCCTGACATTCGCTGTACCCCACGAGGGGAA
This sequence comes from Porites divaricata, assembly GCA_038088405.1. Taxonomy (NCBI): domain Eukaryota; kingdom Metazoa; phylum Cnidaria; class Anthozoa; order Scleractinia; family Poritidae; genus Porites; species Porites divaricata. Next base: position 10,281,111 of record JBBMOI010000010.1, on the reverse strand, counting down.
AACTGCATATGAAGAGATCCCGCAGAGTTTATATTGTGCGGCATATCTTGGTAAGATTCAAACTGCAATGTTTTTTATGAGGGCATTAAGCAGTTTATCAAAGAAGTGGGATATGCAGTCGAAGCTGTTGTAAGCGACCACCTCGGAAAATTGAAAAGGTGGTCGTACCTAGAGCTGGTCGCTTACGAGAGTGGTCGCAAGGAGAGCTTCGACTGTATGGCATTCATTCATATGGCATACAATAATTTGAGGCACGCTCTGAAGTTTGTAATGAGGGCATTAAAGCCGTGGATCAAAGAAAAGGGAAATATCGTCCTCAATCATATGGCATACTAGAGTTTCGGGCTTGTTCTGCTCTGAATTTGGCCATTTATATTTTGAGGGTGTGGGGTTTGTTCTTGAATTTGGAAAGTGATTTTCACAGTAAATGACACTGTTCCTTCAATATCGTTAAACAAATTATTTTTCTTTCAAAGGACTCAAGGTTCTGATAGTGTGCTGTGAGGACCGTCTAGCTACTGAATGGTATCGGATTTATCAAGCCTTGGAGACAGTGGTAGACAGTCGGATTGGTGAGAATGTCCTCTTTAATTTTTGCCTACGAGTAAGCTTTCTGCGGGTCGAGGGTAGAATGTTACACGAGGAACGGCAAAATCAAAAATAGGAACATAACCTGACTTGAATCATAACCCTATCAGTCTTCTCTGTTTTGTTTCCATTTATTTTCGCGTTCGCAGTTCCTTTTGTTAATGACATCCTTCACCTCACAGAGACCTTGGGTACTAACCGTTTTGATGAGAAAACCAGAAATGTGATCCGGTTGAAGGATAAAATGGTTTGCGCAATTGCGTTTGGGATGCTTCATTTGTGGCCTTGCCATATTTCTACTTTTTATAATCTCTCTACTTTGTAGCAGGTCCTTCTCCCACGAGGTCAATTTTAATTGTCGAGTGTTTAGGCAAGAGCCTATTTTCGACCGGATGATTTGTGTATTCCCTCTCGTTTGTAAAATGGTGAATGGTAAGCTAACTGACCGCGGTCAAACGCGAGAAAACGAGAAGGGAGCTAGAACCGAAATTTGTCCCGCACGTACTTCTGGGAACCTTACTGGAGACGCGCCGGTTAGCTCCTACTTATTTACTTCCTCGACGGGCCGAATAGGTGTTCACACTGCACTCAAGTACGGCACAAAACCAATCGGATATATGACGCTCCACACTCGAGATCGGCTCGGCGCAGCTTGGCTTTGTCACAGAAATCGCGCCGCCACAACCTTTATTCAGTGTATGTGAACAGAAGCCCTACCCGGTATGGCTTTCGCGCCGGCGCAAAAGCTATTCGGTATAGTATGAACATCTATTCGATATGTGACTCTCCAGTTTCGAGATCCGCGCGGTGCAGCGTCGTCCTGTTACAGAAATCGCGCCCAAATCACCGTTCTTGTGTGTGAACAGAAGCCCTGTTCATTATGGTTTTCGCGCCGGCGCAAAGGCTATCCGATATAGTGTCAAGTGAACATGGGTCTTTACTTTCACGGGTCTAAAGTTTAATGTACTACGAATACAGTAAAACCCCGCGACTAAGAACCGGCATTTTAAGAACTTGTTAGGCTAAAATTTGCCAGTTAAGCCCCCTCTGTAATAAGAACCTCTTTAGCCTAAAATTTGAAACAGGTTCTTATATTCTAAAATCTATGAAAAAATTCGGTACTTTTTGGTAAATAAGATGAGTCGACATTCAGAATCCTCTTTGGAGACATTGGTGCCTTATCACTCCCAACTGTAATGCAATGCTATGCAGGTGTTATAGTGAGGAATACATGGCGTTGGAAGCTGAACCACTAAATACTCTTATCTATATTATTTTCATACTTGTCCAATACTCCGACAAATTTATGCATGCGTTTGTTAAATTTCTCATTGTTTTGCTTCGTTCTTTATTGTTATGCTTTTGTACAGTATTGTAATGTGAAGACAATACAATACAATGCCATGCATAAATTTGTCGGAGTATTGGACAACCCTCATTATTTTTGTTTCTATTTTTTTTTTAGAAAATAAGGACCTATTTTAAGAACCTAAATAGGCTAAACTTTTGCCAACTACCATTTATATAAGAACCTGTTTAGACTAACATGGAAAAATCCAGGTTCTTAGTCGCGGGGTTTTACTGTACACTGTTGATTGACTAAAGCAATTCCATCTTTTATTCAGGGAATGTTGGTTTCTGGGACTTCATGAACTTTTGTGTGTCATATAGAACACCTTTATACCTTTTGACTATACCGCTCATTCGAACTAAGGTAAGGCTAAGCTTTTGATGTCATTCTTAATACTATTTTAAGCTAATTTTAGGCCATCACTGGTCACACCTTCTTGAGTTGAAAGGGCCTTTTTACCTATATTCTAAAGGTCTATCGAGTTCCACTTTCTTGTATATTTACGGACCGGGTAGAAAAACCTATGTAATGAAGGGCATTGTACTTAATGAGAAAACGATCCGAAGCCAATTAGCTTATTATTGTTGAAACGCTGATATGGAATCTGGAATCCGTTATAACAAGACAAATAAATCATTAGCACTTGTTTAAGGTAGTACTTCCTGTGATCCGTTGCGTTTATACTTTTTTTCTTGTAGGTAGTTCAACTTCGTCACACCAGTGCTGTTGAGCGTGCTCTTAAGCAGAGGGTGTTGGACAAGATATCGCAGCCGCCTCTGATGGTCAACTGTCGGAACGCACTCATAGCTCACTTTGTGAACGAATTATCGGCCATTAAGCAAAAGCGCCCTGCAGCAGGGTTACAGGATGTTGACGAAGAAGGGAAGCAGGAGGAAGAAGAGAGGCAAAAGGAGGAAAAAACTCTGACGCTGCAGCCGCCGCCTTCTGGAAGGGAACGCTCATGCAGTGCTCCGGAAGAGCCAGCCACGAAGGGTCAAACGGAAGAAGGAAAACCCGCTGCCATTATTGTACGTTCTTCTAGCATGAAAGCGAAAAAGTCGGTCTCTTTTTCACCCGCACCGAGCTTTGACGAGGATCAGGGGTCGATGACTTCCTCGTTGACTGACGTTGGCAAGGAAAAACGGAAGAAGCGGCTTCTGAGGAAACAGGACACAGTTGAAGAGCAGGAAACACAAACTGGCAATTCTCTGTTAGAAGTGGATTCATCGGGTGGTGGTAGGCCTTTTGGGCATCAACGGGGAGCGACCCTTAGACCAGGCAGAAAGCTATCCAGGCGCTTGGAGAAATTCCGAACCGCCGCTGCGACTGTGATTGCAGAAAGGAAATTGTCCGCTGGCTTGTCAAGGAACTCTTCTGTCGATACCTCCAAACCCAAGGACAGCAAATCCAAAGGGATTGTTGAGGTCTGTGAAAGAGAACGGTTTGAAATGGCAGCGTTCGTGACAGATGATTATAAACCTGCAGCTGTTTTCGAACAAAAACAATCACAAGAGTTGTTAAAACCACCGATTGCCAAACCAGAATCTGTGAAGATTTCTCTTTCTCCTTACGACTCTCCATTGAGACGTTCCCCAGTTGAAGAAGACAGCATGTATCCCGACGTTTTGGAAGCCATAACGTCTCTCCCTCCCGTCCCTCCGATTAAATTTAGCTCTCAGGTGGACGAGAAGCACGAATCAAATTCGATAAACGCGAGGAATGGATCGGTTGGGCCCGAGACCAACTTAACAGCGGAATATGATGTAGAGCGTGCGCAACGACTCAGCCGGACACGGTGGTGGCAAAAAGTTTACGCCAGTGTTGACATCTCTACCACTGAGGAAGATACTCAGCGACTACACATCGCTACGTCAGATGAGCTTGAAATTCAGCGCGAAACAAATGTTTGATTTTTAACTCTAGAGCGATTTTCGTATGACCTTGAAAAATGGTTTCCGTAAGTGTTTGTTATTTGTTTTATCGGCCAATGGATGGAAAGAACAAAACATAGACTCTTCGTTTTCCCGCCAAAGAAAACCCTAATATGGAGAAGGCATTGTTCGATTGACCAATCGTGTTGCAGTATGACGTCAAAGCAATTTCTAGTAAGTTCTTCGGGCATGAAGTTTGTTACCCGAGCGTTCGCTTAGCCAACCAAAAGCCAGTCACGTTTGTATCCGTTCGATAAACCAATCAAATTGCTCTATTTCCGTTCGTTTGTTGTTTCTGTTTTGTTCGCGCGTTTTCATTTCAAGGTCATACGAAAATCGCTCTAACAGACGAACTAAATACCGTATTGCGAATAAAGTCTCTTACGTAGAGTGAAAACAAATGACCCTTTTTACGTTAGATTGACCTCTATTCTAAACGAGGATCATTTATTCAGGAAAGGAGGTCTTTTTAATAATATCATTAATCACAGTGGATTCTTAACTTGTGGAAAGCCTGTTGTTGTGGTTAACCAAGCCGTGGGAACTTGTGCTATTAAGCGTGGCGGGGACCCATGCGAACTGCTGGAAGCGGGAATCATTCACTTGTTGGCAAAACGTACCTGAATACTGTAAACTATCGCTTACAAGCTTATAACCCCATCTACCTATAAATAAAGAAAAGATACATCCGGTTATAAGCCTTCCCCCCCCCCCCCCCCCGTCGCCTCCCCACCATTTATAAGCCCTTCTTAAACCCCATACGAAGTTGTATAAGCCCGGGGCTTTTAAGCGGCACTTACGGTACTTATCAAATCGTGAAAGTGAGGGAGGAGAGGGTGGAAGTAGTCGCGATAATTCGTAAGCAAATTAGATCAACTAAAACCTCCCAAAAGGGGAAATCCCGCAGGTTATTTACTCTTTATCGGTGTGGACCGCAGGCTGCGTTGGCTCGGAAGATATTCTGTATCTAGCCACGTAATATATCTTCCTATAGTTTTAATCCGGCGAGACTAGCTGTTTTGCCCGTTCTAGAGATGAGATAATCAGCTTGTGAATGGTTCGTTTTCTTTTTAACTGAATAGAGGAAGTGAGTGAATGTGTATTGCAGACGAAGAGGTCTCTTCCTACTAAGAGTTCAGGGGCTGTTCTAGTGTGTGAGAAACAAGAAGCTACTTTCCAGTTAAAGCAGTTTATATTTTGGTTACGTACTCATGAATCACAATTTGATTTTCCGCCAATTTTTAAAAATTATTCTCTGGATTCATAACCTTAAAATAAAAGTATGAATTTCCTATCCTTCATGAGCCTTTAAACGAGAAATGAAATGAGAAGTTGGATATCTTAGATCACTTCTTTCGTAATCAGTAACATCTCACAACCATAGTAGCTATCTGTCATGTCATGAAGTATTCTATCGATATGTAGTCGTACGTGCGTGCGTTTCAAATAGAATTCAAATATCCTGGCAATACTTGGCGCGCATCCATTCATGAGGAACTAATTTTCATTCACGCATAATTAAAATAATTTTTATCTGAATAGTTGTGCACGAAGCCCCGCTTTAGAAGGGCTGTGTCACGGCTGTCAAGGTCATTTCCAAACGACAAAACCACAGATTCTTGTCCAACTAATATACTTCCCAAGCATTACACCAAATGTCATAAACAACAAAAATAAACTTTGAGAAACTGTTAGGCCAACATGATTTCAACAACCCACAATTTCAATCCGTTTCAATCTTCCTCGAGTCTGCCATCCATGCTTACTCTTGTCCGCTAGTTTTTGCTGTGTTGTTAGTAAGTTTCTTCTTGTAAAGTTTTGAGCGATTATTTTTGTTTCACTTAATTTGGTGGCAATTCCTACTCAGCTTCTTTGATGAAGAAGTTAAGAACAACTCGGAAATGGGCTTTTTTATTTTTTCGTTTCCCCCTTACGTTCAGGAACATGACGTAATATCAACTACGCAAGAAATTCTTACGTCCAAACTACGAGGAATTGATCGACTAGCGAATAGTATTGCGCAAGAAATTCTCAAGTCTAACGCGTGAATACGTTTTATACAGTGTCACGTACCAATTTTTATAATAAAGAATTAATTCAGAAAACCGAGATTCTGTTTCTTTTGCCTCACTATCTTCGGAAAATACACGTAATTTCTAAGACTAAATGTAGTCTTTTGTCGCAGTGAAGTGCATCAACTACTGGCCTTGTGGTTCGTGACGTCACGACACGAAGGCTTACTTCCCAGCCATACTGAGGTATACTGAAGCAAGTTACGTCGATCGTCACAAACAAAATGGCAACCACGGGGATAAATGTTTTAGGTAAGCTATTTTGATTTCCTTTTTCAGCAGTTTTTCTTATTGCAAGAATTCGGAGCGTACCATTGAGTCGATAAACTCGAGCTGAAATAGCCATTTGTAACTTGTACTATAAACTAGTCATAGTTGTCACTAAATCTGCCCCCGACATTTTAAAAACCGAATTAAGACTCCATGTGGTTGTCCATGTATTTGCCATGAACCTTTGAAATGCAGTTTTCGTATTACAGTTTCTGAGTGTAATTCTTTTTTTTTTCTTTTGTGTTTTCTTAATTATTACACGTTCCCCGGGTTAATGAAAATCCTCAAAGCTGCGTCATGCTTAGGATGGACAATAGCTTTTTATACATCTCATAATATAATGTTGTTAAAGAATTGTTTGTGTTATTGAAAATTTTGTTATAACGATGGACTGCTATGACAGCATTTTTTTAATACTGCGTATAACAGTATTCAAAATGTAATATTCTCCAAAAACAACATGAACTTGTTACCAATATAAGGCAATACAAAATGTCCGAGAGAGTTAGAGTTATAAAATTCTGTGAATATCCTCTCTCGAAATTTATAGGCTAACTTCCAGAAAAATATATCGCTTTTATTATTTTGTGACACAAAACAGTATATGGCTTACATGAGGGAGCTTCCATCCCTGCATCCTCGGAGACCCAGGGGCAGATAGTGGAAGCGAGGGAAAGTCTAAAAGGGCGGAAAAATATGGCACGACGAAAAGTAAAGAACGGCGAAAAGAGCCCCTGGGGACAATGTCTTGCCAGACCAGTTAAGACGGTCGCCTCCGTTCTGCCTTCTGATTGGGCAGAAAAACACTAAAGTTTTCTGGCACCAATCAGAAGGCAAAACGGTGCCGACCGTTTTGAACTGGTCTGGTAAGACAGTCCCCAGGGGCTCTTCTCGCCGTTTTTTACTTTTCTTCGTGCCATATTTTTCCGCCCTTTTAGGCTTTCCCTCGCCCCCACTATTTGCCCCTTGGTCTCCGAGGATGCCATCCCTGGGGCTCCACACTTGTCCTTGATTGGCCTTGAACAGGTTCTCGACTTGTGGGCTAAGCTAGAGACGGGGAGGCCCTACAGGCGACTCGTTCCCAGTCGTCTCTATCTATTTAGATGCGGGATTTGAGAATCGCATCGCATCCGGGGGGGAGGTGGAACGTTAAAAGCAGATTTTTTTGTCAAAGGCCAGAAAACATTAATTTTAAGTGACGATCACGACAAAACAGACAAGTAACAGGTCTGTCACGTTTGTTACACACAAACGTTTTCCCTGTCCGTCCTCTTGCGTACGTTCGACATTGTGGGAACCGCCACCAAGGGAGGAGGCTCTGACGTCACTTCAATATTAATAGACAGTATTCGTATTCCCCGACAGTCCTGGGACGAGTATGCCTTGATCTTGAATGCGAGGCTCATGCGGGGAACTTCTCGCCAAGAGGACAAACAAACATGAGAAAACTGCCGCTGAGTTTGCCGAATTTAAGGAAACTTTTTAACATTGTAAAGTTCCGAAGGGCTTACATACTTGAGAGACCATTATTTCAAACAACAAAGGGAAGATCTGCTCATTATTACTAAGAAAAACAGCGATCCTAACCATAATTATATTGACGAGAAGAGTGCTTGGTGAGCTAGTTTATAATTTAATATAAACAGAGATGTTCTCAAAATCCCCGAAGCCATTTTAATTGTAATTTTCAGTGTCCTTTAAACTTTTTGAAGAATATCTTTTATTGATATGGACGTCATTATCGAAAGCCTGCGATAAAGTTGCAGTGATGTTATCACACCTACTATACAGTTGAAATTTTCTAACAGAGCGGATGCAAAATCTTGAATGTGTATTTGAAGTTTTAAAACCAAACGACTAATTCAGTGGATAATTACTCATCAGGACGGGGCTTAGCGTTCTGCACACAGTCCATGTGCATTTTAAGGAAGTTAAACCGGTTTGAACAAAGAAGACTAGGTTAAGTTTATTTTTAAATTTAAGTTACATTATCTTCGATAAAAACTGTGCGAGAGTACAAAAACGTGCACGCAGTTGACCACAGCGTTTGGTACAGACGATAATACTAAGCAGTTTAAACTCCACATTACAGATTCACACAAGAGAAAAAGAATAATAACAAGAAGGAAATTTTATAAAAAGGATTCGAGTATTTACATTTTGACGCAATATACCATTTTCTTGATTACTTCTTGTTTCTTCTTTTGGCTTCGTGGCTTTTAAATTTTGCTGTTAGTACCACCAGCTCTTCCCACAGTTTTGTTTTTTGAAATAGATATCCCTTTAGCTTACCCATAAGGTTTCAGCTTTTAAATCTTGCAGTTTTTTGCTGATTTCCATCGTTTTGCAGCGAATCAGCCGCCACTAACCAATGTTTGTTTGTGTTTTTGCCAAAAAGTTCCCCGCTTTAGCCTCGCAATCATGCTGTGAAGTCTCTCGTCCCAGGGCCGTCGGGGAATACGAATATCGTCTATTGTGTGAAGAAAAAGAAAAATTGCTATGAACCAATCAGACAAAAGGGCGTCAAAGAAAAGGTTCGAGTTTATTGTTGTTGTGTTGGTATTTGACGTCTTGGGCAAGTAATTCATGGTAGTCTACACATAGTCGCCCTAATATTGTCTCCTTACCCTAGTAAAACAGGGGTCTTTTTTGCATGAGCATGCGCGACCGCTGACTTGACAAAGAGCACGCGACCAGTGACAGCGACCGTGGTGCATAGTCGTAGGAGCCAAATTGTTCACTTTGAAAGCTTGCTTGGCATTGAAATGGTAGCAGGAACTTAGGAAAGACCTTCGTTGTACAAGATAAGTAAAGATCTGGTGATTTAAAGCGGAGACTGATGCGCTGAACGAGGTGAAAGAGCATGTTTCTCAAGGATGTCTGACACGAACATGGCTGCTTGTTATTGCTTGGCGCTCGACTCGTGTCTTGATTTCCCTTCAAGAACCGCAAATTTTGGCATAGAATGCATTGCTGATGTGTAGTTATTGAGCAAAATGTTCTTTACTTAGTGTTTGTCTATAAATCGGATGTAAATTACTTGCTCGATGCCGTAGAGGATTTCTTTCAATAATTTGTTCATTGCTGATTTAGCCATATTTCGGGAGTGGATTAATAACGATCAGCGGGCGACTACCACGCCGTTATCAGTTGGAATAGAAAGTTGTTCCCTTAAGTATTTTAGCCATACAAAGTTTGTTTATCGGAAAATTGCAGAACGTCTTGTTTTTGCGTGGACTAACATTCTAACGCATTATTAACAGGAATATTCATTTAGCCAGAACTTAAGTGCTGTAAAAAATTTTAACTTTTGGTCGGCATCACATGTTTACTGTACTTTTTGGGAAACCTAACCGTTTGTTTCATCGAAATCGGTCAAAAGATTCGACTTTAATTTCGGTCTTATTGAATACAGTTTTGACTGTATCTCATTGATATACATTTTTTTTATTTTTCGAGACATACAGAGTGACTACCACCAACATCTCACCAGGTGACTAATCTACGTCTCGTGTGATGTTAATTTTGTAGCTTTTAAGTGCTGGGAAAATTGTAGAGCATATATTAATTCACTGCTGAACTCAACACCGGCTTTTGCGCACTTCGAACCCGCTCGCTGAAATTTGCTGTTTTCTTTTTTTGGAATATTTCTGTTCCTTTCTCATTTCAAAACGAAGAAAATTGAAAGTGTTTACTTGCATCAACAAACGTTTCGGCATTTTGTTTAGACTTTGATGAGGTTAGCGCAATCCTACAGGCACTACATATACGCGCAATGTTGTCCAGGTCAAGTGAGGAGGTAAAATTTGATGGTAGCTCGTGTATGTTAAAGCCGGTCTAGTTCGCTTTTGTTAGACCATGTTACAGTTTTTTTGCAAACTACACATTTTGTTAAATCACGAGCACATTCGCCAAGACCAACGAGAAAAATAATCGCGACGATGGCTTTGAGACGCGCCATTTTGATGAAGGCAGTCCTTGTGGTGAGCCTCCATGCACATCGCTTGTTCAGCAGTCGCGCATGCTCATGCAGAAAATACCCTTGTTCCCTAGTAATACTTGCATACCCCCTCTACCCATGTATATCCCAGTAATACCCTGCGAGCAGAGGTTTCATTCTCTCTTGCATGCCTTCTGGCGTTAACAAAGTCGTTCGCGAGGCTTGTCAGTCGTGGCTTCCCAACTACGGGACAGACAAGCCACGCGAACGACTTCGTAAACGCTAAAAGCCATTCAAGAGAGAAACCTCTGCTCGCAGAGTTAGGTCTTGTTTGTTTTCTCTACTTTTTAAGTTGGTTTTCTTTTGTTTTGTTTTGTTTGTTTGTTTGTTTTTTTTTTTCAAGGCAAATATTATAAACGCTGCTGGAATATAAACACTAAAGAATTTTGAGGTCGGGTTCAAACGTCGAACTTTACATGTGCCGAACCTAATTATCAGGTTCGACACATGTAAAGTTTAAACACATTTAAAGTTCGACGTTGGAATCAATAAGGAACGGCACTTTTGTATTTGGGTCGACTCTGCCGTTCTATTCGACTGAGCTAGTCGAATAGAACGGCAAAAGATCGACTTCGATTCATACGTCGTACTTCACATGTGCCGAACCTAATACATAAATTATGTTAACGTATTTTTCAATATAACCGCGCTTCTGATTGGCTATTTAGTGAGTTTTCGCGCCTGTGCTGACAGAACTCACAGAAGCGTAACGACGGTTACGGTCTGGTTATCAGCATTCACGTTGTAGATTTTTAGACAGAACTGAACAGCTCAAAACGGTCTTCTAAAAAGTTGCTTTTCTTTATATCCATAAAGAAATCGAAACTTAATTTAAAATTTATTGCGTTACTTTATTTTGTCCAAATGTCACGATCACGATCTCCTCAGCTGTCTCCTCGCCATAAGAGAGCACAAATCACACTAAAATCAAAACAAGAATTTCCAGGCTTGGTGAATTTTACTTTTTTCAGTTTATTTCCCTATTTTAAGCAGTAAGGATGATATTTCTTTTCGCCGCGTATTAGGTTCGGGCATGTAAAGTTCGACCGTCTGAATCAACAGTCGAACTTAATAATTTGGGTCGACCTAAATAGGTATTAGGTTCGGCACATGTAAAGTTCGACGTTTGAACCGGGCCTTAGCCTCCTACGCAGGCGTTCCAGCTTAGTGCTTCGTCACGCCGCGTGGGGCAGGGAAGAACGTCTCTTAGCTAGGTGGTACTCACATTACTTTCTCGTTACCATGGTTTTTTTTTTAAGGTATAACTATGGCCATATGGATTGTAGCTGTCTTCACTCAGGGTAAGTACTACAAGTATCGGTGTAAGTAATAGAGGATATTACATGGCCGCGCGGGGATACGAAATTTCTCTTCGAGTGTTGAAAAATATTTCACTCGTTCGCTGCGCTCACTCGTGAAATATCTTTTCAACACGAGAAGAGAAATTTCGTATCTCCAAGCGGCCATGTAATGTTCTTTTTGTTATATAAACACTAATGAAATACCAACCATTTCACTTTAATATTTTTTGGTATGAAAGGCACGATTTATTATGTAGCCATAGCAAAGGTGATATTTTCACATGTGAAGATAGCATGTTATTTTCACATGTGAAGATATCAAGTTTTCGCGCGAAAGCTCACCTGGTATTTCATTGGTGTTTATATAATAAAATGTGTTATTTTGTTATTTATGCGTGGCTCGATTTCTGCTGCTGAACCTCTTCCCCAGAGCACTTTTTCCCTCCCATGTTGGCACACTTGAAAGGGGCCTGGGAATGAGGCTGCAGCTCGCTTGTACCCACGGTATACTCCTCTAACGCTGGCTTAATTCATGAAACAGCGGCTGGTATGAATAGTGTTTATAAAATTAGTGTTGCTCCAGAAATGTCCGTAGCATTTCCAGGATTATTGGATCGATTTTCCCGTGGTAACGGGGGATTGGGAATCTCACGTGGAGAGGCTGTAAGGTTATACGAGGTTGTATTACAATTGAAGTCAGTATTTTTTTGCGCATGAAAATTCAAATTAAGTACAAAAATAAAAAAAATCTCAAAGGCTTCACGACAAATAATCTCCACTTGATTTCAAAATCAAAGTATAAATTTTTAAAACCTGAAAATGAAGTCATGATGATCGTATAATCTTGTTGCTAATTTTCGTATATTTTTAACGTCGGTGCCGGCCTTGATAAATCTGTAACTGTCTTCGAATAACCATTTGTTAAAAATGCTTATTCATGCTAGTTTTATTCATCCTGTTTTTCAATTATTTGAGCATATAAGTAACGTGAACTCGTTGGGCGGGTAAATAGGAAATTAAATCTGCTTAGAAGGCGACGACATTGAGAAGAAAAATAATTAAATGATCTTGACGAGACTTTTTTTGTCCTCCACTTTTTGGTCATTTTGTTTCATTCTCTTCATCTTTTCTCTTTTTTTCTATGTTCGTTTTCATCCATCCTCCCTTGATGAAATACATTTATGTTATTCATAATCTTATTTTCAGACATCAGTCTGAGGGAGACATGTCCTACTAACACCTCACTGGAATTCGTGTCCAAGTTCTACCAAAGGAGTATCTTAAGCCCCAACTATCCACATCGTTACATCCTAACTGACAATTGCTCCTGGTTAATTCAAAGTAACTTGTCAAACGGGGCTGGCTACATAATTGAAGTTGTTATCAACGCCTTTTTATTGGAAGGCAGTGAAAATTCTCTTTCGTTTTACGACGGAGTTTCACCAACGACATCTCGCCTTCTTGGAACATATCGTCGTTCATATTCCCCTGATCATGGTGTATTTTACACCACTGGACCCTTTCTGTATGTCGAACTCAAGGTTCAAAAAACTCGATGGCGGACCGATGGCTACTGGCTGTGGAAGGAGTATCGTCGCGGCCGCTTTAACGTCAGTCTTTTGGCGGTCAAAAAAGGTGTAGTTGACGTTTCAGTGTTGCGGTCAGTTTTGGAAGCTAATTTTGTTTACTTGTTTCTTTGTTTTTTAATTAAATATATTTTGAAAGTGAATGTGCTCCTCGCCTTTGAATAAACAACCTTTAAGCGGTTTAAAATTAACCTGAAAAAATCAGGCTCGGCCGGAAGTCGAATCCATCCTCTATTAAACTGTGAGGTTCACATTCAGGTTCATCGCTCCACCCACGGTTAAAAGTATAATAATAATAATAATAATGATAATAAAATTTCTAAAGCGCCTTTTTCCAAGGGTCCAAAGTATGAAGTATGCTTTACTTCATATAATTATTCGAAGTCATAACACACCCGTAAATTCTCTTTTAACCCCCCCCCCCCCCTCCCCGCTTCTTATTTATTTAAACACATTTGAGGGGAGTAGAGACGGGGGGCTTATATGAGAGGGGGACTTATTCAATTTAGCAATGAAGAAGGTAGCAGTTCTCGATAAGGAACTAGATTCCAAAGTGAAAACGTTCAAGTGCAACCAGTTGGAGGTCACGCAGGCGAGGATCAAAAACGAATCCGAACTTCCAGCTTGTGAATAAACCATCCCGGATCAATCCACACGAAGTTTTACAGTTGCAATAGCCTTCCGACAGTCGCAATTGATTAAATACAGGCTATCACATATCAGTGAATAATAATAAGGAGAAGTGTTGGGGAGGGGGGGCCTTTTAGATGATTTACGGTATAGGAGACGCGACACCAAATTTTCCCAAATTTAGACTGAGCGAAAGGTAAACAATAACAACAACAGCTTAAAATTCAGGACATGCAAAAGAAGGTACGGTTGAACCAAATGGAAGAAGTATAAACAGACTGCAATCGAGTTTTTGAAAACTGTTCAGCCCAACAGTTATTTCCTCAAATTCCATCTCTGTTATTTTTAATTTTAAGTATGATACTTGGAAGTCTTGTCATGACGCTTTGATTTTCTTATTTAGTAGAAATAATTTCCATGATTTCTGTGTAATAAAATATGTATAACTCCTTGCTATGGAACTTACTAGTAATTATACTAACCCTTAAACGGCGAGTAATTGGCAGTATTAAATAAATTAGTCTAAATTAATCTATTTGAGACAGCCCCGTAACCCATGTACTGCAATGTAGTTGATGGACTTGTCTCATGTTATCCAACCTGTCCAGCTAGGCAGGCGTTTAGATAGTAGTGAGAGGCGCAATGGAAGATCCCTCAATGACCGAGACCAGGTTTAATGAGCCTACGAGACCACAGGTAGCCCAAGCTCACTATGAGAGCCCTGAACAACATTATTCTACTCAGCTAATTAATTATTCATACGACAGCAGTGATAAGACGTTGTGTGACGTTTACTAAGACAAACAAGAAGATAGTAAAGGTAAGCTTCAAAGCGATATTCCATGCACATTTTGCTCATTTAGTGAGCAAAGAATATTTCTCCATGTAACGTCTTATAATTTTCTTGCTTTATGAATAATTCATTAGCTTAGATGGGTATTGCTGTTGTCGGGTTCTTCGCATCCTAAGAGGCCTGAAACGCAGTCAACACACAAATAAACATAATAAAATGCTAAAAGGAAACATTTGATGTACATTTCGCTCAATTATGGAGAAATAGGATAATTCTCATACAACGTCTTATAACTGTTTTCTTATGAATAATTAATTAGCTAAGTAGGATAATGTTGTTCAGGCGTCTCATAGTGAGCTTGGGTTACCTGTGGCGAGTCTGAGCACCTCACCCAAACCCTTGTTTTGGTAGGTACTTGATTCGCACTCTTTTAAGACTCTTAAAAGGCCTCTAGTGCAAAAAGATACCCTGTTCACGACACAAAATAGCGAAATTGTACCCTGTTTAAAACTCTAGACCCTGAAAACCATACCTTGTTCAGCGGCACTGGACATACACGTAAAGGCCCGGGGGGGTACTGCCATATATGGGCTATAAGGGTATGTGCCGCTGTGAAAGGGCATGGGTTTCAAGCAGTTTACTATAGGGTAGGGTATATAAATCAGAGAGTTTAGGTCTAGAATAGGGTTTAATTTTCCAGGAAACTGATCAGTTGGTTGAAGATTTTGGTCTAGACTAGGGAATCAGGGAATTGACACACACAAATATAAAAAAAATTCAAACCGACAACTTTAAATTTACGCCTAAAAGCTATTCTAGTATAGGGGGGATTTGGGAAGTTTAGTCTACTGTAGGGTAACAAAATTCAGCTGAACTAGCTCTGGTATAGGCTAAGGGTTCCAGAGTCCCAGCGGCACATCACCACCCAAAAATTCCTAAAGTACCCCTCTCCGGGCGTAAAGGTCAAATAAGGGAGTGCCTTTTAAGGGTCATTCGTAGAGCCCCTCTTCGCCTCCCCTCCTTCAATCCCTCGCCTAGCCATTTCGCACTGCTTCGGAATCTTGTTCTTTTGTTCTTTTAGTTTTTCATCAGTTAACCGAGTATAAACATTCAATAGTTGTTCTCTTATTATTCACGCAGAGATGATCTGCAGTCCACCATTTTCCGACAGTAAGGTTCAGTGGCTCCATGGTTCTTCAGGCACACTGTTTGGCCCAAATTACCCCAATCCGTATACAAACGAAATCGGCATGAGGTCATGTACTTGGGTGATCTCTGTTTCTACTGGCAATCTGGTGAGCCTAACGTTCGAACATTCACTATATGAAGCCTTTGGAACCAATGGCAGCGTCGAAGTACGTGATGGCCAGTCTGCACATGACAAGATGATTTTCAACGTTGGTTTTGGTAACCAGTTTTCTGTTTATTCAACTGGAAGGTACATGAGGATTAAGTTCAATTTCTTTGTTAGTGGCAGGGTTGGGAACCAAGGTCGTGGTCTCAGAGCACATTTTAAAGCAACCCGTAAGTATACATTTTTTGTTATCGTTTCCTGATCTTTTTTTCACATAGACTACAATAAATGTACCTTGTTCACTCCCAAAGTTTTGCAGAACCGTTGTCTTTGATTTTCCTGGGGACTTTCGAAAATGGTGAATAAAACAGATGTGGTGAATGGTGAATAGAACAGATGTCTCCGAGTCCCAGACCGCAAACAGACGACCGAATAAAAATTTAGAGTTTCAGGACGCTTAATACATTTGCCAGAACTGGCTGGCCAGACCAGTCCAGTCTTCAGGGCAATTCCACTATTGATCATGACTTTCCAGCCCGATCACTTTATTTCTTAATTAAATGGTATGCACGGTAGTGAAAGGTTAAAGAAAAAAGAATAATATCGTTTTTTCAATATGACCGGTCTTGCCGACAAGTTCTGACTTATGGAAAGTGCCCTTACTCTGAAGCCGGTTCTATTTGCACCAAAAAAACCGACTGGAATGCTCATTTTATTATAGCGGAGCTCCCCGCTCGCGCGAAGCGCGCGTGAGCGTAGCCCTAACCTATTAAAGAAAATGGGTAATCTACTCATCCGGGAAATGTTTGGTAATCACGTGGCCGTCCGCTTATCCGTCCACCGTACCGATATAAAATAACTCAATCAACAGGTATGGCAACGTAAATGCAACTCGAGGTTGTTGTGGCAGGAAATCGCATAGCCACCCGCGTCTTATGAAGCAGTGACAGCTAAAGAGTCAATAGACGAAAACGGATCCGTGTTGTCTAAAAGTGTGCTTTTTTGCTGCTATTTTGCTAATAGACCTATTGTTGTTTTTCCGCCCTTCTCGTTGCCTTCGCCGCTTAGCATTACACGATTTTATATTTTGTTTGAGCAAACTATAAATATTATCGAGAGCTTCGCTTTTAGCCCTGGCTAAATCTATATATTAACAACATACTAAAGAAATAAAACAGGACACTACTATCGTCAAACAAAGCTTCTCTAACTTACAGTCACAAAGCCGTTATTTTGCTAACAGTTTCAGTTAAAGCACTCAGAACTCGCTCATTTGTACAGTAGTTAATCATAAACAGTAATCTCAATCTCAGTTATTCTTCGCCAAAGTAGTCAGAAATCAGGGCCTAGACTTTATCCTATTCCGTCAACTGTAGCACTACGAACATTGAAATGGGGTCATCCGAAGGGGTTTTTTCCTTCAAAAAGGATGCAGAGGCTTATTACAGAACATAGTTGACAATAAACGAGGTCGGGTAGCGACGTTAGAATATCGACTGGAATCAGTTGATCGTTCTAGAAAAAAGATTCCTCTGCCCACTTTAGCGGTTGAATTTATAAAAAAAAAATGTACCAACAGCCCTTTTTAGCTTGTATGTTTTGTTTTCCTATTCCATTGATAGCAGCCCATAGAAAGGTTTCTTTTCGTCCTATGCACGTGTATCCGCGTGCATATGTATGCATAATTAAGACAAAAGGCGAATTCCGTGGACAATATCACGTGGTCTGAATTGGGAAACTATTTTTAAACCCTGGAGTCCGCTCTTCACTGATCAAGCGCTCTATCACTGTTATCCTCCTGCGGCTAAATGGAACCAAAAGTACCAAAAGCTCACGAGAGTTTCAATCGTTGTTGCTTAACAGGAGTCAAAAATTGTAATGAAAATGCATCAGAATTTCTTACCTTGTGTCCTCGTCTCCTAGCTTCTCCTTGTCTAAATTTATGGTGTTTCTCAGATTTTTGGCCTTCAGGGCTCGCTGGAATCGCCCTAACACGGCCACAAATGCTAAGAAAAGGTCAGAAATCACCGTAAATTTAGACAAGGGCACAAGGGTAAGAAGTTCTGATGTATCCTTATTACTATTTTTGACCCCTAAATAACGATTGCTTAAATCTCAATGCAGACTCGTATACTAGTACTTCTGTTACGCAGCAACGATTCTCACTCGTGAGCTTGGAGTACCTTTGAATGGAACTAACACTCTTATCATCTTGAATGCAGTTTAACTTACCTGGCAATGATGCATTTTAATTTCCTTTACAGCTCTTTATATGAGGGAGACTTGTTTACCTGGAAACAAACTCAACCCTCAACTAGCGTTGACCAGAGATCAGGGAACGCTGAAGAGCCCTATGAAGTACTACCCACCTAACTTGTATTGTAGATGGTCCATCACTGTACCAGAGGAAAAGGCAGTGGAAATCATCTTTGAGAGAGTAGATACTGCTAGAAGCTGTACTGACTGGGACCGCGCCAAAAATATATGCCTGTCTTACGAATGTGAAGACTATGTGGAGGTACAGTGGATGGAGAGGAACTTCACAATGGTTAAGAAAAAATACTGTGGTTTATTGCATGAAGCCAAGGACAAATATAACAAATTGCCAGAGGCCATTATCTCAACTTATGGGAGTTTGACGGTGATTTTTTCATCAGACGCCAAGGTCACTGGGATTAAATACACCGGCTTTGAAGCTACTTTCAAAGCTGTGGATAAGGATCCATCAAACGGTACGTAGATTGATTATTAAACAGTCTGAAATGCAGTTATAAACCCGGTAACTCCAACGCTGAAGGGAAACGAAAAACAATTCGAGTTAGCGGAGTTCGAGCTATCAGACTTATTGAATATTTTAGTTTGCCAAGTTAATTGATAGTTACTGAGTACACTTTTAATTACTTCAACCGTATAGTACAGTGCAATTCAGAAACGGTAACATGATTATGCATTTTTATGATAAAACTTTGTTCCACCAGATAAACTCAAATTGCTGTATGGTGTTCTTTTTAGTGTTTTTACATATTTTTTTAACAAAAAGGACTAATGGGGTGGCATCCCGCTGGAGTCAGTACAAGAACCAGAATTTGAGTCATCAGGGTAAATTTCAGGGAAATGTTGATCAAGGGAAAGGAAATTTCGATCAAGCCAGCCAGGAATTATCTGAGTTCGAGTTCCCGGGCTGTACTGTAGTTGTATTCCTGTATTTTCCCTATGCATTTCATGATTACAACGCCAAGAACAAAAGTTAAGTCAGAAAATCCAGCTACTCCGTTTTATCTCACTCGATCGCAAAAGCTCCTTCTAATTGCTCCACCTGACCAAATCTTTCCACAGCTGACTCCAAAAACTATAAGAGGAATGGGTATGGAAAGCCATAGCAGGCAAAAGTGGTCGAGAAATACTTTGTTGGTCAAGAATAGTTTTGCCAATTGAGAAATATTTTCCATGGCCGAAACATGGCATTCAAAGGTCGAGAAGTCTGTCGATAACCTGTTTTCTCCTTATGAGAATTCCTTTGGCGGTCGAGAATTTTTTTACCGTTCAAGAAATTTTTAAAACGATCCAGAATTTCATCATCGATCGAGAATACATTTTTTTTTATTGGAGTCAGTACTGGTTAACAGACTCTCTTGGCGCCATTACACAACAGCAACAGACAAAATCTACAGGCAAATAATTTTAATTTGGGACGGCTTGGCAAGAACCAACCCTGAAAAGTACGTATGTAAACTAATACAGCAGTAGGTATTAATAACTAATGTACAACACTCATAAACTAGCTTTCTCAAAAGAAAAAACTGCCACATAATCCCCAATTAAGCACGAAGGCTTAGTGCCAGTTAGGCCGCCAGTTAGGCTGGGGAAACTAAATAAAACTCTGATCAACGGGTATCTGGGACAGGGTACACGGTAGGCTGACTCGTCCCCAGTCGTCTCTCATTATTAGTATTTGGCGTGGAAGACTAAAACGGGCAATGAGTAGAGACAACTTAGAGAAGACTGGGGACGAGTCAGCCCTGTAGGACCACAGAGGCAGAGCACAGGGAAAAAACTGAGAATCGTTCACTAATGTACCCAACAAGGCACGTAGGCCAATTGCCAGTTAGGCTGCCAAAAAAGGATAAGGCACGACACTTAGGGTACACAAAATGCTAACGACCCTAACTAGAGGTCTGTACATTGTCTGCAAACTAAGTGCGTCAAACTAGACATATCTCGCCATTTAATTAAAGAGCGGTTCAAGGACAGCTGACCTAAGCATAAATAGAAACTTATTACATTAAAAATCAATGATTTATTTCATATACATCTATCATAAATATAATAAGTAAACGAACAGTTGCACGACTGTGATAACCATATAGGTAAATAGGGTAAGAGACGGGGAAAAAGCTGAAAACTAGCAGAGCTGAACTACCACTTACAACTGAAACAAATGCGGTCAGCCGGAACCCGGAAATAACCTGCCAAAAAAAAACCCCGAAGGGAAAAGGTGCGGACAGGAAATCTGGGAAGGGACCAAAGTTCAAGCTCGAAGCCCTCCCTACGGGACTTTACAGTGTATTCGAGAATAGACTGCTCCTAAAATAAAACAAAAAATTGAGGAAAAAGAAAGGAAGGCTGGTTTAGTAGCCTAGATGACGTACAGGCGATATACACAGCCTTATATACTCCCGGTATGACTACCCATGGTACAACCGGCCTAGTACAGAGGCCCTGTTGTATCTCGTGCCGTCAAAATATTTATTTCTGCCTTCTTCGCGGGCTCATTCGTCAGAAATAACATTTCTCTATAGTATGTGATTCACCATTTTCACATAGACCATAAGGCATCTTGTTTACCCCCCAAAATTCTGCATAACCTTGTATCCAATTTCTACTGGGTGTTGCAGTCGTCCCAAATTAAGAGAAATCGAAAACAATGGTTAGGCAAAAGTTTTGGGGGTAAACAAGGTGCATTATGGTCTATCTGAAAATGGTGAATTGCCCATGATGGCGGAGGTGTTAAAACTGTTGCTTCTTTCTCTTGTTTCTTAATTATGATTTTGTTAGAGCACACAGTGAAGATTTAAAGATGTGTCATCGGAGGGGCTACTCTGTTGTATTTACGAAACACATTCTTGAAGAGGTACAAAAATGTTCTCAAAATCTTCATCGTGTGCTATAACAAAATTATAAATAAATGGAGAAAGGAAGGGATGAACCTTCTCACTGACACTTTATGCGAACCGGTCGCGTAGTTCTAGGCTACCATATGAAGAAAAGGCTATTGTTTAGTGTCTTCTCAGTTTTATATATTATGTGATTTTGTGATTGCCGCTATTCGTAACACCATTTAAACGACCCTTCAACTTTACAGTACCCCTCCCCAGGCTGCACCCTCTCTGAAAAATTCCATAAATTTTTATCATTTTGCTTTCGACAGGGAAGACAAGGAAGATAGCAATCGGCGTGAGTGTAAGCGCAGTGATGCTAATTGCACTCGTTGCCTCCATTGTCTGCTTCTTTAGACGGAAAAAGGCCCGTGCGTTAAGTGACCAATTGGCGACAGTCAATGCAAGGAATACCAGTACTGTTACCAAGCCGTTGACTAGAGCTAATGCAGAAAATACCGGTCCTGTTACCGCAATGGGAATGAGAAATAACGCAAGAGATACCACAAGAGCAATCACTACTGCATCCCATTGGACAAAAACTTCACCTCCATCCCCTCAGGCAACAGGGCAACATTCAGCAAACCGCAGTTTATTCATGGTACCATCAAGAGATACCAGTCTTACTGCCACAAGGGCAATCGCTACTGCATCCTATGGGACACATATTTCACCTCTATCCCCTCAGGCAACAGGGCAACATTCAGTAAAACGCAGTCCACCGATGAACTCCGCTTCACTTCATACAATACCATCAGGACCATCCCCAGCGTACCCAGGTTTACCCGACTCACCGCCACCCTACCCAGGAATGGTTGAAGTTCCACAATATCCCCCTCCAGGACAATCCTATCCATGGGATCAAAGGCGCCAGCCGTCTGCTCCGCCCCCAAGTCCTTGAAGTAGTATCGGAACTAGCCTGTGTACAGACTCCCCCCCCCCCCCCCCCCATTCTCCTAATGATCACAATGTGGTGGCTAATAGATGAGAGTACATAAATAGAGAAGATCCGCGCCGAGTTATTCGGAAATATATATTGATGACCGGAGCCAAAGTTAAAACCAATCAAGCCAAAGAAGTATTAACTTAAAATTGTATATTACAAAGACCGTCAAACAGCTCAAAAATACAAACTACCAAGGTTTGTTCATTCGCATCAAGAAACATGTTGAATTAAAGCAGGTTTACCAATAAGTGAAAACTGTCAGAAAAAATGGCGTTTTTGCACAGGTTTCAAGTAATTAAAAGTTGCGATGCTTCTGAGGGGCACCTTTTTAGAAGAACTTATTTAATAATAACTTGCTTTTTAGTTGCTTTGCTTCCTAATAAATTAAACATGCATGTTCAAATGGGTAAATTAACCGTGGAAATAAATGACATTTGCGTAACTCGTGCGACGTGATGATGTGCTGTACATAACAAATTTATATACAAGGCTTTTGGTTCGCAATCAATTTTCTCAGAGGTGCAAAACATTCCGTTAATTAAAGACTGGACGTTTTTTTTGGCTTTGTCTGACAAACAAACGATATTAATTTAACAGAAAGCCCCTCCCTCGTCACGTGATAGCGGACAAAGAACACTTTTAAGGCAGACCCTCTTTGTAAAGCAGTCAGATTAAAGCACCTCTAACTGAATTTGAACAGGTCTTGAGGTGGCAAACGTAACGCCGGGCGATGTTGAAAACATTAATCTAAACATCACTAGAATACAAAGCATAGTATTTTCAGTGAATATAACTGACGTTATGATCGCTCGCAGCTGTAAACATTCTTTTGTCCATCACGTCATCTCTGGGTAACAGTTCTGAACCTGATTATTCTTCGCAAACAAATTATCTTCATCCGCCAACTAAACTGTTGTTTCAATGCCTGGTAATCACTGATCTGCGCGTTGGTCTTAATATAACTTCCCAGCCACTCCTTGCTACTGACATGCTGCTAAATTATTATAGAAATGTTAACTGGATGGTTGGCGATATTCTCTCCACTATTTTTTGTGGAGTATCAACTTATTTATTATTATTATTATTATTACTATTATTATTATTATTATTATTATTATCATTATATCGACTGCCCTCAGTGTGGACTTCTCGTTCACTTGTGTAATAATCTTCACTAACAACTAGAATGGTTGAGGATTCCAAAAAGTTTTAATGTCTACGGAACTACACAACATGGCCGAAGCTCACACACTAATAACTATGCACGCATGCGTTATAGAAGCTGTTCTCGATGACAAAAAGCTAATGGCGCAAAATTTTAACGCTCATTTTTTCAGTATAGCAGATAGGTTAAGATCTACATTACCGCAAGTTCCATTAGACCCCTTATGTTATTCCATCCATCACTAGTGCGCAGGTGCTTACTTTGTTACAAAAGTTAAGTCCGCGCAAAGCTGCTGGCATTGATAAAATAAGTTCTCAGCTTTTGCGTATAGCGGCACCTGTTATAGCACCTGTTGTTGCGAGATTGATTAACTTTTCCTTTTCCAGTGGATCATTTCCAAGTCGTTGGAAAACAGCTAAAATTTCTCCTCTGTACAAGAATGGTGACGCACGTGACGTTCAGAATTTTCGACGAATATCTGTGCTACCTGTCCTTTCTAAAGTTATCGAGAGACATGTGCATGACTCCTTATACAGTTATCTAACTGAAAAAAATCTGATTTATCCTCGCGAGTCTGGTTTTCGGAAGAATCACAGTATTAATGGAGAAGTTCAATCTACCAAGGCATCCTATTAATATGCTAATACATTTATTCCAAGGGAGGATTTAAGGGTGGGCCTAAACGTATGTCGGATGGTACTTCGAGCCTTATTACTTAAATATATTTTCTTGCACAAACATTGTTGATAAAGCTCCCAGAATGCGTGCAGTAAATATCCATCTCCAACAAACTGGATTTGACAATTTTTCAGGGAGACAATGTTGCCGCCTTTGCCGGGAGGTTGTGCTCTCGCCGCAATCGCTTTGGCCCCTGATGCTAGCATTATAAAGTGTTAATTTGACCACAACCACACCTGTGGTTTATTAAATATTTAAGCATTACATGTCCAATATAGAATCTAGGCATTTGCTAAATTAAGCGTCCAGAATGCACTAGATTGTATCTCAGAGAACTTCAATCTGAAAAAATTTTCTCGAAGGAGCTTGCGGCCGAAACTCCCTATTGCACCGTTCGACATGCGCCGTTCGCAGTCCTGCCACTGTATACCACATCTCTAGGCTCTGTTGTATTTCCGTAGTTACTTTATTTAGAAGACTAGCTCGACTTACAGCTTAAGAAACAAACATGGCGGCTGTGGAAAGCACGAGGTTCAGAACTCTAAAGTTGACATCATGTAAAAGTCATGAAATGTAACGAAACGTTCATTAGCATAATATAACATGTCCCCTTTTAAGATGGTTTTAGAACCGAAGTGTTAGCATTGGTGTTAGGTCTGCTGGTGTTCTGACCTTTCCAACATCAGAGTTGTTCTTTGGCATTGCTGCGTTCTGGTTGTTACTGGCAGGTGGTAATTTTGCCAAAGTAGCTGGTGTATCTGCTGATGGGCTTACTGGTTCTAGCGCTTCAGGGATTGCTGAGGCAGCATCATCATCTGACAGGTGAGCTGGGTATCTTACAGGTACCTGTGGCTTGGGTCGCTGCCGTGTGATAGTGATGTAGCGTGGCTTAATGTCATGTTTGTTACGTCGGAGCCTTCTACTGTTCTTGTCATTGGTGATCCAATACGAGTCTGGTGTGATATCTTTGGACTCAATGTATCCTGGTTTCCACTCATCTGAACTGTCATCAGTGAACCAGATGGGCTGACTTGGCAGGTAGATATTGTTGTCCTGCTTCGATGGCTTCAGATGTGCTGAGCGCTTGTCGCTAAGGTGGGTCTTCTGTTGATCAGTTACAGGCGCTGGTGTCATAGCCATGCTGAGACGGGTGTTGATTCGCCTATTATGGAACAGTTCAGCAGGTGATGGTAGAGTGTCACTCACAGAAGTGTCAAGGTAACTTGTCAGAGCTTTGGTGATGTCGATGTCGCTGGCACTCTTCTTCAGGATCTGTTCGATTGTAGCAACTGCCCTTTCTGCTCTTCCATTGCTTTGATGGTAGTATGGGCTGGATGTTACGTGCCCAATATCAAGCAGGTCACAAAAGCGCCCGAAGTTGTCAGATCTAAAGCATGGGCCATTGTCAGAAATGATTTTCTCAGGCAGTCCAAACTTCCTGAAGATATTGTTCAACACTTTTGTGACAGTTTCTGTTGTCTCGCTCTCAAGGGCGTCATAGGTGAGAAAGCCAGAGAAGTAATCAACTGTCACTAAGGCATGTTTACCTCGAAAGTCAACCATATCCATGCCCAGGATTTCCATTGGACGTGTTGCCGAGATCTGTTTCTCTGGAGGTCTGGGCTTCTTGTTGCCATGCCTTTGGCATTCATCACCCTTTTGAACCATGTCTGTGATGTCATCCTGTAGTTTTGGCCAATAGACAGTGCGTCTTGCACATTGAAGCATTGAAGTGAGACCTTGGTGTGCGTCATGTAGGCGACTGAGGGTTGCAGGTCTCATACTTGTAGGAATAACAACTCTGTTGCCTTTCATTATGAGCCCGTCAAGAATTGTCAATTCATCACGGAAATACCAGTATGGATGCAGATGTTCTGGTATATCCTGCATGCTATTGGGCCAACCAGTGAGGATTAGATCTGTAAGTTCAGCCAAAGTGGGGTCGGCTTTTGTATCCTCTTGTAGGGATTCGAGTCGGGTTGGTTCCACCTTCAGGACTTGTGCAATGATGATGTCTAAACCAGGGATTTCTCTGGCATTGCCTTGTTCAACAAGACGAGAGAGTGTGTCAGCAAGAAGCACACTCTTGAATCCAACGTACACCACTTGGATGTCGTATTTGGAGAGATGCAACAACATCCTCTGCAATCTGGCTGGAGAGAGGCTAATTGGTTTCAGAAGGATGTTCTGTAGGGGTTTGTGGTCAGTGTGTACGGTGGTTGTCCCCCCAAAAATGTATGTGTGCAGTTTCTGGCAGGCAAACAAGACTGCCAACAGTTCCCGTTCAATGTTAGAGTAGTTAGCTTCAGCAGGAGTAAGTGCCTTACTGATAAAACGTACAGGTTTACCGTCTTGGATAAGAACGGCACCAAGGCCTTTCAGAGATGCATCGGTTTCAATAACGACTGACTTGTTGGGTTCATAGTGAGTGAGCTGAACAGTATTAACAATCTCATTCTTGATGGTGTCTAGTTCCTTTTGCATATCGCTCGTCCATAAGAAATGCACGTCACGTTTTAGCAGGCTTCGCATCAGATGCGTTTTCTTGGTCAGGTTTGGGATGAATGCTGACATAAAATTCACTGTACCAAGGAGGCTTTGTAGCTCGTGCTTATCTTTAGGAGCAGCTAGCATTGCAATGCTCTTGATTTCTTTGGACACGGCTTTACGCCCTGTGGAGTGATGATACGTCCAAAGTACTCAATTTCCTGTTTCTTGATGCAGCACTTAGTTGGATTAAATTTCAGCCCTGCTTTGTATGCTCGCTCAACCGTTTCTAACAGGTGAATGTCGTGACGTTCTTCTGTGGACCCTTGCACTTTAACATCATCTGCACAGGGAAATGTGCCAAGGACACCAGAAAAAGCCTGATCCATTTCTTTACAGAAGATTTCAGATGACGCTGAGAGCCCAAAGGGTAACCTCACAAAGCAGTATTTCTTAAAGGGTGTGTTAAATGCAGTGAGAAGTTGACTCTGTTCATCAAGTTTTTTAGTCCAGTAGCCACTTTTTGCGTCAAGGGTGGAGAAATACTGGCCATTTTTGAAACTGTGAAGAGCATCCTCCCACGACGCAGTGTAGTGAACATTGCGGATCAGGTACTTGTTTAGGTTTCTTGGATCAAGACACAAGCGTAGAGATCCATCTTCTTGACGACAGTTACTACATTGTGTACCCATTCAGTCGTTTCTGGGCAGGGTCGGATGATTACTTCTTGCTCCATCTTGTCCAGTTCCTTCTTAAGTTCTGGCATAATGCTTTGTGGTACAGCACGAGGGGGCAGCTGAACTGGTTTTGCATCAGGGGAGACCTTGAGGCTAGCCTCACCCTCAAAAAGACCCACTTGACCGTCAAAGGTTTCTGGGAATATTTGTTTCAAATCGTTTAGAGGGTCACCTGTTTTTCTCCCAAGAGGCAGATGTTCCTTCCACTTCGTTTTAAGCTTGTGATAATCAACTTCTGATTCATCAGTAATCTGAACGGCCTCTACTTGGTTGGGTTCCAAAGATACACTTTGAAGTGTGCATACAGGAGAGATAGTTACAAGCTTAAACAATTTGCAAAATTCAAGACCAAGAATGAGAGCATAGTCATGTTTAGTGACGTAAAACTTGGCCTTCTTGGTGATCTCATTGCAAGTTACATTGACGCATACAGTTCCACAGTTCTGAAGATCTGCTCCTGACATACCACGAATGACAGCATCACTAGGTTTAAGGTCTTCCATTTACAGTCCAATTTGTGGAAGCATTGACATTGGTATACAGCTTACCATTGCACCAGTGTCCACCTTGCCTTTGAGGGTAGACTTGGCATTGCCTTTCAAGTGGAATACTACTGGAGCATAAACCTCACGTGATTAGTGGTCGTGTAGGGCATGAACTGAAACAGCATTCAAATCAAATTCATCATCATATTCACTACTGTCTTGTTCAGCTGAGAGGTCGATAGCATGTTGGTGTTTGGATCCTTTGCCTTGTCCCTTTTTTTAAGACATGCTCGTTCAAAGTGTCCTTGCTTACTACAAAAGTTGGATGTTGCATCTTTTGCAGGGCACTTTTCACGGGGATGAACATCTCCTTGGCACCATACACAAGACTTCTTCTCATCAAGCTTTTGGCTGTTTTGATGTAACTTTGGTTTCTCCTGTTTTTTCTTGAACCCATTCCTTTGTGATTTCTTAGTTGGGTCATGTGCATATGAGGCATCAACATGAGCATCACCAACGTCTTCTAGCTTTTTCATTGTGACTTCTACAGCTTCAAATTTTCTCACGATTTCAAGGCAGTCTTTGATTGTCACATCCTTTCCCTTTGCCATGAGTTTGTGTTTACATTCTCTGCTTTCACAGCCATGAATAAGCTTATCCACAATAAGAAAGTGAGAGTTGTCGGGAAATTCGGCTTGAAGATATATCTCCATGATTCGGAAAAAATAGGTTGTAGTATTTTCCCCACCTTTCTGATGAATGCTGTAAAATTTCTCTCGTTGTTCTCTGAAGTAAGTAGAATGCGTCAGACATGCAGGTATTCAGGGTCCTCGTTCAGGGTCCTCGTTAAGTCGTGCCTCAATCAGTGACTCAGCGTGAGCACCAGCCCAGATGTAAATGTGATTCAGTTTCACTCTGTCAGAACGAGCTGCGAGGAGACCGCCAATAATTCGTTCCACCTCTTTACGCCATGACTTAAATTGCGAGGACGCATTGTTTGAAGTCCAGTCGACTTTGGTTTGTGGCATGTAATGACCTTCCGCCATGCTGAAAATTATATAAAGCTTCTTTGCATACACGTAATTAACTGAAGTAATACGTAAAGTTCCGTTGATGCGATAAAAGTAAGCCAAAACTCGGCAAGTTTATTTGCAACCACTTGCCTAAAGTGTTCGAAGAGATATTCCCTTAGAGCTTTGCAGAATCTCTACTATGGATTGATGAGCCAGATGATCTGTTCGGAGGAATAGCTGACGTCTACAACGTCCGTTCCTCGATCGTGTGAAATATTGCAACTGTAAACGAGACGATCGTTACACGTAGAATTGCCTCAGAAGGTTTCTCATCACGTCGTGGTCGCCATGTTGTATTTCCGTAGTTACTTCATTTAGAAGACTAGCTCGATTTACAGCTTAAGAAACAAAAATGGCGGCTGTGGAAAGCACGAGGTTCAGAACTCTAAAGTTGAAATCATGTAAAAGTCATGAAATGTAACGAAACGTTCATTAGCATAATATAACAGGTTCCCTCTATCACAAAATCCTCCTTCCGCCCCTGTATTCAGTCTAATGGAAGTCCTATCCGGTATATACGGCTTTCGTGGCGGCGAAAAAGCTATCCGGTATAGTCTGAACAGAGCCTAAAAAGAAAGTCGTCACCAGCGTGCAAAGAAAGTAGTGTCTGATAGCACGAGGTTAGAGCGATTTTCGTATGACCTTGAAATGAAAGCGCGCGAACAAAACAGAAACAACAAACGAACGGAAATAGAGCGACTTGATTGGTTTATCGAACGGACAGACAAACGCGCCTGGCTTTTCATTGGTTAAGCGAATGCTCAGGTGAAAAAACTTCATGCCCGAGAACTTTCTAGAAATCAACCGATACTTCGCTTTGACGTCATACTACAACACGATTGGCCAATCGAACAATGCCTTCTCCATATTAAAGTTTCTTTGGCGGGAAAACGAAGAGGCCATGTTTTGATCTTTTCATCCATTGGCTGATGAAACAAACAACCAACACTTACCGAAACCTTTTTTCAAGGTCATACGAAAATCGCTCTAGTGGATTTTGCTATCGGGCTAGTGAATTCTGTTATGAAATTTTCCGACGGGATAGTGATGTTTTTTGAGCAATTTGAATAACAGAAGAACTATGAAATCAATTCTGCTCGTCAAAAAGAGTCTGGGGCTAGTTGGAATGACGCCTGGACTTGTAAATGCTAGCTTCAGCTTGCCCGAATGACAAGCTGTAAAAATGATTTTCTTTACACGCTGCTCACTCTCATGGCTCAAAGTTTAATGTATTACCAATACGCTGTTAATTTACTAAAGCAATTTCCTTCTTTTATTCAGGTGATGTTGGTTTCTGGGACTTCATGGACTTTTGTGTGTCATAGAACACCTTTATACCTTTTGACTAAGCCGCCCATTCGAACGAAGGTGAGGTTAAGCTTTCTCTGTCATTCTCTATTACGTTTTATGCTCACTTTCACAAATAATTTTTCTTGCAAATGTGGCATTAGATATAGTTGAAATGCTATTTTTTATCTTTTTACACCGAAGACACTGATGACTTCCTCGTTGAGTGACGTTGGCAAGGAAAAGCGGAGAAGCGGCTTCTGAGGAATCGAAAGAGTAGATTGAAACAAAACGACTCTTTTTTTAAGTTAGTTTGACCTCTATTCTAAACGAGGTTCATTTATTCAGGAAAGGAGGGCTTTTTAACAATATCATTAATCACAGTGGATTCTTAACTTGTGGAAAGCCTGTTGTCTTCACCTAATGGCAAAACTTACCTGAATACCGTATACTTCCGCTTATAAGCTTAAAAGCCCATCTGCCTGTAAATAAAAAAAGATACATCCGGTTATAGGCCTTTCCCCCCCCCCCCCGTCCCCTCCCCTCCATTTATAAGCCCTTCTTAAACCCCTTACGAAGTTGTATAAGCCCAGGGCTTTTATGCGGGACTTACGGTACTTATCAAATCGTGAAAGTGAGGGAGGAGAGGGTGAAAGTAGTCGCGATAATTCGTAAGGAAAGCAAATTAGATCAACTGAAAACTCCCGAAAGGGGCAACCCCGCAGGTTATGTACCCTTTATCGGGGGGAACCGCTGGCTGTATTGGCTCAACAGGTAGGCTGTATATATCTAACCACGTAATGCATACAGGTATTTCAAAAAACGTTGTCGGGAGAAAAGCAAAAAGCCTTTAAGTCAAGACCGAAAGGTAATATGGGATTTTTATATGACCTGCTACAGGTCCTATAGGAGTTTTGCTGCCACTCAAGTATGTCCCTGAGAACTTCTTGACTCCCCAAATTATTGCCAAAGCTTCTTTGTCAATTTGTGCGTACCCTTGCTCAGTTTTTGTTAGTGTCCTGGAGGCAAAAGCAATGGGTCGCTCAGTCCCATCATTCATCACGTGGGATAGCACGGCACCAATTCCCACAGGGGAGGCATCACAAGCAAGCCTCAGTGGCAGACTGGGATCATAGTGTGTTAATACTTGCTCTAAGGTGATCATTTCTTTCACGTTGTAGAATGCGGTTTCGCATTGTTCCGTCCATTTCCATTCATGGTTGTTCTCTAACAACTGGTCCAAAGGGTGTACCACTGTTGACAGATTGGGCAGGAATCTGTTGTAGTAATTAACTAACCCCAGGAACGACCTCAGTTCAGCTACATTGCTTGGGCGAGGCGCTTTCAAAACTGCTTCCACTTTCTCTGGTTACTTGTGGAGACCATGACGGTCAATATCATGTCCACAGAAGGTTATCTTCTCTTTGAAAAACTCGCACTTGGTCTTGTTTGCTCTTAAACCATGAGCCTGTAAGCGACGTAAAACTCCTTCTAGGTTGGCAAGGTGCTCATCATCATTCTTTCCAGTGATGATCATATCATCAAGGATACAGCTTGTTCCAGACGAACCTTCTAATACTTGATCAATGGTGCGCTGCCAGATAGCAGGTGCAGAGGTGATACCAAACACTAGTCGGTTGTACTGGAACAGACCCATATGGGTGTTGATTGTGAGGTATTTCTTTGAATCTTCTTCCATCTCTATTTGGTGATATGCTTGGCGGAGGTCAATCTTTGAGAATTTCTGCCCACCAGCAAGGTTTGCAAAGATGTCTTCAATGCGAGGAAGAGGGTACTGCTCTGCTTGTAGTTCTGGGTTCACTGTGATCTTGTAATCACCACAAAGTCTGACGGAACCATCTTTCTTGGGGACAGGCACAATCGGTGTGGCCCATTCACTCCACTCCACTTTAGTGAGAATACCTTCATTCTGGAGTCTCCACAGTTCCTCCTCCACCTTCGGCTTTAATGCATACGGCATTGGTCTGGCCTTGAGGAAGCGTGCTTAGCTGTCGTCTTTAAGAGTTAACTTCGCTTTGGCTGATGTAAAGGTGCCCAGTTTATTTTCAAAAACATCTGAGTAGTTGTCTAGCATAACGTCCAAACGCTCTTTAGGACTCGAGGTAGCTGGTGAAGCCTGCAGCGACTTGATAGAACACCAGTCAAGGCGTATGATGCGTAGCCAATCTCTTCCCATTAGAACAGGACCCTTATTCTTGACGACATACAGGTCCAGCACCTCTCTTTGGTTTTGGTAATCCACGGGTACTTTGAGCACTCCTACTGGCATAATGTTTTCCCCGGTGTAGGTTTTCAAGGACAGTCCAGTTTTGTGCAGGGGAAGCCTGTTAAATTTCTGCTGGTAGAGGTCAAACGAGATGACAGACACAGCCGAACCTGTGTCCAGTTCCATCGTAAGTGGTTTACCATCAACATCCAAATCAACCCAGATAATATCATTGCCCTGTTTCCTCACATTGTTTACCTTGAAGGTGGCTAATATGTCTTCATATGCATCAACATCAACAGCATGTACCTCTGGGGTTTTGGTTGCTTGCTTAGGCTTTCCTTGCTGTTTGGAACGACAAACTCGCTGGATGTGGCCCTGTTTTCCACAGTGGTGGCAGATCTGGTCCTTGTAAAAACAATTGTGTGTCATATGTGAGTTCCCACCACAGCGGTAGCAAGGGGGAGTAGTCGCCAGTCTCGCTGGTGTTGGTTTGTACTGCTCAGTCAACTTGGCAACGCGAGGGACTGGGTTGGGGTTGAGCTCACTTTGTAACTCTGAAGCATCGCGGATGGCAGTTTCCATTGCTACGGCAATCTCCACAGCTTTGGAATACTTCAGTTTGGCTTCTGACAGTAATCGCTTTTGGATCTGCATATTTCGAAGTCCACAGACCAGTCTATCTCGTAGCGCTTCGTTCAGATTCCCGCCAAAATTGCAGTGTGTCGCAAGCTTCCTTAGCTCGGCCACGTAAGACAAAATACTTTCTCCTTCATTTTGGTTTCTCTTGTAGAAACGAAATCTTTCCGCAATTTCCAAGGGCTTTGGGCTCAAATGCTACTGGAGAGTGGTAACTATCTGTTGAAAGGACTTTGTAGCTGGCTTCTCCGGTGCAAGAAGATCTCTCAGCAGAGTGTAGGTTTTCCCGCCGATCAAGCTCAACAAGGTTGGCACTTTATGGTCATTATCGATGCCGTTCGCCAAGAAAAACTGTTCTACTCGTTCCACATAGGTTTCCCAGTTCTCTTTTGTGTCAACAAAACTCTCTATCTTCCCAATAGTAGTCATAATTTCTTGAATTTTACCTCGTCGCCACTGTCATGTCTTTGATTCGAACGAACTACGTTCCGGAACGGCGCATAAGAGCGCATGCTCAAAGTGTATTGGCAGCTGGCCAAAAACACCACAGGCTGGGTTAGCAAAAATAAACATAACTACCGCTTACCTCGCTTTTGTGTTTTTCTTTACCAGGTTTAGATTCCTGGTAACTGTCTCCAGCAAAGGCAGAACAAATGAATATACATATAAGCGTCAATAAAACTATTCGCAACATGTTCATAAGCTGTAACGAAGTTGCTATAATTTCGAAATAAACCAAATTCTGTGAACATTGATAAGTTCGGGGGCAGTTTGACGTTTGTTTATTTTAAATCATGCCTTGTTTCGTAACAAGCACTTGGGTTACAAACAAATGTCTTGCTGTTTAGCACGTAGAATTAATACTTCAGAGGTTAATCATCATTAAATATCTGAAAATTAATTCGACACTTCCAAAAAGATCAGTAAAGTCAATTAAGCGCTTGTTATGTAAAGGGTGCCCGGCTTTGTATTCCTCAGTAGACAAGTTGAGCCTCTAGGCGTTAAAAGACAAAATAAATACAAAATTAAGGATTATTTTTTACAGCGATGATACATTCTTGAAACCATGTCATTTTCAGACTTATTCCATTTTTTTTTTTGTCTTTTACAAATTGACCTGAGATCTGATGTCCTCCATGCCTTTTTGTTTGGAAGGCAAAAGAAAAAGTTTCCTTTTTATAATCAGTCCTTTTTTGTAATCAGTCCCGAAGATCCGATCCATTCCTCAATTTTTCACGGGATCATTTGCGGTCGACTTTGGGGATCACTTGCGGTCGAGGGTCATTTGCGGTCCATTTTGGGGATCATTTGCGGTCGGGGATCACTTGCGGTACTGTACAGATTACGCGTGCAAGACTTCGGGGACAAGACTTTGCGACTGGTAAGAATTTCTCTTTTAATCATTTCCATGCAAAGAGTTTTGCGTTTATTCTCGGGGAAATTATTTATAAAAGCAATAGAAAACTTTTTTTCCTGTGTTTACATAGCCTGATATAAACACTCGAGGTGTTGGGAGAATTATCGACAGTTATGCAAACCCTCGCCTTCGTCTCGGGTTTGAATAACTGTCTCGAATTCTCCCAACCCATCTCGTGTTTATATCAGGCTATCCAAACACGGAAACGTTTTCTATTGCTTAATTATAATCCGGTGAGACTAGCTGTTTTGCTCGTTCTAGGAATGAGATAATCAACTCTTGAATGGTTCATTTTCTTTTTAACAATAGAGGAAGTGAAGTGAGTGAACGTGTATTGCAGACGAAGAGGTCTCTTTCTGAAACACAAGAAGCTACTTTCCTGTAGAATCACTTTTCCGCCAATTTTTAAAATTTATTCTCTGGATTCATAATCGTAAAATAAAAGTATGAATTTCCTATCGTTCATGATCCTTTAAACAAGAAATGAAATGAGAAAATGGATATCTTAGATCACTTTATTCGGAATATCAGTAAAATCTCACAACCATTGTAGCTATCTGTCATATCATGAAGTATTCTATCGATATTGTAGTCGTACGAACATGCGTTTCAAATAGAATTCAAATAAGCCATTCTCAAATCCTGGCATCCATTCATGAGAAACTAATTTTCATTCACGCGTAATTAAACTAATTTTTATCTGAATAGCTGTGCACGAAGCCCCGCTTTAGAAGGGCTGTGTCACGGCTGTCAAGGACATTTGCAAATGACAATACCACAGCTTCTTGTCCAACTAATATACTTCCCAAGCATTCCACCAAATGTCACAAACAACAAAAATAAACTTTGAAAAACTGTTAGGCCGACATGATTTCAAAAACCCACAATTTCAATCCGTTTCAATCTTCCTCAAGTCTGCCCATCCGTGCTTACTTTTGTCCGCTTCTTCTATGTTTTGAGCGATTATTTTTGTTTCACTTAATTTGGTGGCAATTCCTACTCAGTGTTAGCATTTTGTTTAAACTCGTGACACAGCTTTAGAGCAACTCGGAAATGGGCTTTTACTTTTTCGTTTCCTCCTTACGTTCAGGAACATGACGCAATATCAAACAAACTACGAGGAATTGATCGACAAGCGAATAGTATTGCGCAAGAGATTCTCACGTCCAACGCGTGAATACGTTTTATACAGCGTCACGTACATTTTTTATAACGAAGAATTATTTCAGAAAACCGAGATTCTTTTTCTTTTGCCTTATTATCTTTGGAAAATACTTATAATTCTGGTAGCTTTTAAGACTAATTGTCGTCTTGTGTTGCAGTGAAGTGAATCAATTACAAAGGTTTATGCAAAACCTTCCTCGACCTGTAGCCTGGAGATCAGTGACGTCACGACAGGAGAGCTGACTTGCCAGCCATAGTCACAAGCTATTCAGAATACAGGTATCACTGAGGTGTATTGAAGCAAGTTACATTGATCATCTCAAACAAAATGGCAACCACGCGAATACATGTTTTAGGTAAGCCATTTTGATTCCCTTTTTCAGCAGTTATTCTTATTGCCAGAATTTGGAGGGTACCGTTGAATAGATATTCCACCTGAAACATCCCTTTGTAACTTCTGCCTATATAAATAACTTATAATATATGTATTTGAGAATCAAACTGGTCGTGGAGATAGGATAACGATCGAGTTACGAGTCTGAGTTGAGTTAGAGTTGAGTTAGAGTTGAGTTTGAGTTAACATTGAGTTAGGTTTGAGTTACCGCTTTCGGTGCGATTTATTAGATTTTTTTAGTTTTTAAACTCTCTGAATGCAAATGATGGCAACGATTATCGGCGTTAGGGTTTATTTCCACTATCACTTAATTTTTACGTGCGGAGACACGTAAATTTTACGCACGTAAATGAAATAGAGGTAAAGTATGAAAGGCCCGCGTAAACCTTTACGTTTACGCGTTACCCCTCTCCCCCCCCCCCCCCCCTCATACATTGCCTTTATTTTATTTACGTGTGTTCACCGCGCGCGCAAAAATTACGTGACAGTGAGTGGAAATCCACCTAAACTTATCAAGTGTGTAAATTCAATGCGAAGCTCTTTTTAATTCTACATAAGTGACAGGGTGTAGACAGCCACATCCCCCTCCCCTGCCTTGGATTCCACAACCTGGACCACATTCTAAACGCCTGGAAAAGGCTTTTAATATTGAGCAAATTATTTCAATACTAAAAGAACGTATAATTACCATTGCGTGAATCCTGTCATCATTTTTCTCGATTTCACTAGCTATAGGAAGATCGAAAGACTACAGCAGAAACCATTCCTCTAATGCACGCTACATCAAGTTTCCTATGGTTTCAATAATAAATTCTGAAGAAGGCTGGAGCATCTTAACAAAATTAAACAACCTCTTCGTCAATCTCCGAAAGACTTCCCCAATGTACATTTTATAACGCCATGACTCGAGCTACTTTGTTTTGTGCCATGTGCTTTGTTTTGTGCACTGTGAATAACGGACTACGAAGTTCGGACTTAACAATAAAGGAACTTCATAAAACTGCCAATACACTTATAGTAAACTCTAAACGTGCGACACACATTTTGATAGATTTTTTGCTGTCATCGCATGGTGATAGAGACCTTCCGAAACTACGACGGCGACAGCAAGCAGAACGTCAAAAAAGCAATAGGTTTAATTAGCAAAACAACAACTCTGCACTTGTATCCCGCTTTTTTGTACATTTCTTTGCTGTCTCTCGGCACAACTACAACGTGAAGTGACGTGAAACTGGGTGTAGCTAAATATTGTGGATAGTGGGTAGAATGCGTGGGTGTGGGTAAATGTCGTGGGTAAAAAAAAGTGTAGAAAAAAATGATTAAGTTAAGTATTCTAATTGAATTAAAATAAATATAAAAATTGTTAAAACATTTATGAAACGAAAATTTCCGACTCCTTCATTGCCCTTTTCACGGCTTCTTCTTCGTCCTCTTCCCAATATTTTCTTAGCCACCTTGGACTTGGGTCACCTTTCGTAACATCACTGTATGAAAGGCATGTTGCCGATAAAGATTTATCCATACCTAAGCGATCGCCGCCAAGATAAACGACACATACGTAAAATATGTCGAAACGTGCAATTTGCAGAAAGTATGGGACAGTTCTGACTCTCTCAAAGGAAAGCAGAGATGTTTTAACTCGATGGAATGCGATCACCGTCCGGGGAAAGGGGAGGGGAAGTGAGGGCAAAAAAGGACAATTTTGAGTTATTTCATGTTTTTTGATAGAACTTTTTCTTAAAGACGTTTTAGGTCTCTTCGCTTGCGAAGGAACTACCTTCATGCCAACCTTTCAAGTTAAGGCTAGACTGTATGAACATTTTATTGCCGTACGAAAATATAACTTTCTCGATTCCTTTTTTATTTGTTTTGGTTTTGTACAAAACCTTTGTTGTAACGATTCTAAATATCTGTATCGCTCCTTAAACTGAAACGAGATTTCAGTCACGAATGCTGAAATCTTTGACAAAAGCAGTTCAGTCTCAGGTTACATAGTGTACAGGGTTTCTTTTATTTTTCGCTTTAATGCGTTTTTAGTGTCCGTCTGTACTAAAGGAGTCGCTTATTTGCTTTGTTGACGACGGAGAAGAGGAATAAGACTCTTGGTATGTACGCGGAGATTTCCGTTTCATGAATTTTACAACTTTTTGCTATTTAAATTTTAAATTTTTATTTTTTTCGGAAAATACGACATTTACCGGCACCCACAACCCACTGCACTCAGTTTACGCAACAGGATGGCAGGCTTGTGTCTGACAAACGTGACAAGGCTATTATTACTTGTGTGCTTTGTCGTGATCTTCACTTCACGTTAGTGTTCTCTGGTCATTTACTAACAGATCTGTTTAAAGGAGGGCGAAGTTTGGCGAGACGTTTTTTCAAACAAAATTGTTAATGTCACGCTTGTCACACAAGGTTTACCCTCTTTTCTCTCTCGTCCTGTTGCGCGCGTAAATTCACGACAGCGCCGGGGGGTGGGGGGCGAAGTGAAATCACGCTGTTTCAAAATTCATCGCTATAATTCCGTGTCTTCCAATTTGTCAAATGTCGGTGGACTGCATCTAAGTTTAAAAAAGAAGAAATAAAAAAATGGTTGTATGGCGTTCACGTCCTCGGCGTCCTCCTGAAAAGTTTCGCTTCGAGGTCGTGCAACGGCGGCAAGAAAAAAGGCGTGATGCACGTGCAAAGTCGTTGTTTTGCCAATCTAACCCTATTCTACTTTTTTGTCGGTCTTGTTGTTGTCGTTACATGTATGTTTGGATCCATGGCCGATCCTGCAAGTAACAATGTTGCTTTGAAAAGAAGAGAGCACCTGACTTTGCAGAGAAAGAGTACTTATAGGTATAGTGCAATAGTATTGAAACCGCAAAATCAGAACACGATGGAATGCTATCAGTCAGTCACAAATGCATAAACAATCGTGGGAAAAAAACAGTTGTTACATTTTTTATTCTCCTTGTCCATGTTCTTTGCACAATGGCGTTTAATTCTCTTTTGTCATCAGCTATGAAGATAGATCAATTAAAACCAGAAACGATTCAGGGTTTCTAGCGGCCAAAAAACAATTTTTGCGCTTGAATAAGAAGAAAATTAAAGAACTTTACTCCAACAGAACATGTGAACAGTGCTCTAAATAACATGCGGCCATAACGTGTTTCGTTCCCTTGCAGGGGCGTAGTTACCTGCACTAATCATAAAAACGCAACAACAAAAATACAAGACTGAAAAAAACTAAAAACAGAAACAAAAACGGTGAAAACGCATTTTCTGTAGAAAAAAGGACATTTTTTGGTAACTCAAACTTAACTCAATCTTAACTCAAACTCAACTCAAACTCAACTCTCACTCAACTCAAGCTCGTAACTCGATAAATAGCTGATCCCCTGGTCGCGTACTGTACGGCCAAACCTTGAATAGTCATGGCATAAAAAAAAAATGCTTTGCACGTCTGGAATTACAACCCATGACCAAGAAGTACTTCATGCTATATTCAAACTTTTTTACGATGAAGATGATTCTTCTGACGAATCCTATCACAGAATAGTTTGTTCTGAGAAAGGGAAAAAACCCAGTGAGTTAGCAAGTGCTCACGGCAAACAGGCAAGATTTGTTTTTGAAACGAAACTAACGAAATTTACAGGCTAACTTCCAGAAATATATCGCTTTAATTGTTTTCTGAAGATTTTCACAATCGGCGCAAAAACTATCCCCTTTGGTGGGCACAGAACTATTGTGGCTTGTAAGAGAGTTTCCCTCACCCGGGCTCCACACTCACTCTTGCTTGCCCTTGAACAGGTTCTCTTGTGCCGTAAGCTAGAAAGCGCCAAAAGACGGGCAGATCTAACGAGGGATTTGAGAATCGCATCGCTCCTGGGATGGGGAGTAGAGGGGGGGGGGGGGGGGGGAATGCGAGAAGCGGATCTTTTGTCAGAAAACTAGTTTTAAGTGAAGATCACGAAGAAAAAAGTCAAGTAACAGGTCTTTCACGTTTGTCATATACAAACGTTTTTCCTTCTACCGACCGTCGTGATGCTTCCTTCCTTTCACATTGTGGGAACCGTCACCAGGGGGATGAGGCTCTGACGTCACTTCAATATTAATTGTCTGAGGAAAAAGGTCAAAGTTCAAGAATGTGCAGTCAAACCGGTTTATTGTTGTTTTGTTTGTTTTTGACA
Source organism: Porites divaricata (assembly GCA_038088405.1). NCBI lineage: Eukaryota > Metazoa > Cnidaria > Anthozoa > Scleractinia > Poritidae > Porites > Porites divaricata. Next base: position 10,241,265 of record JBBMOI010000010.1, on the reverse strand, counting down.
TCTTGCTTGTTTTCTTTGCTTTTTAGTTGTTTTTTCTATTGAATTTTTTTACAAGGCAAATATTTAAAACACTGAAATATAAGCACAAAAGAATTTTGAGGTATCCGTTAGCTTAGCCGCAGACGTTCTTAGTTCTTCGTCACGCGTGAGGCAGGAAACAACGTCTCTTAGCTAGAGGTACTCACGTTATTCTCTGTTACCATGTTAATTTAAGGTATAATCTTGGCTTTATGGACAGCGGCTGCACTCACTCAGAGTAAGTACAACAAGTAAATGCAAAAAAAAAAAGTTAGCACTCGCTAATAAGAACCTGTGGATGAAGAAACTCCTGCCAAAAATTTGGCACTTCACAATACAAGAACCTGTTTAGCCAAGCAGGTTCTTTACTGGGGGTTTACTGTGGGTTGCAGTTAAACTATGATGAACAAGGAGTGTAAGATGAGTTGTAAATTTACGTAAAACAAGAACAAAACTAAAAACTAGAACTAATTGCTCATTAATTTGGTTAATAATTAATTGTTAATAATTTGCTAAGCAGTTTTGTTAGGATTATAATAATGCTATTGTGAATATATTTTTTTATTATTTTTCTGGTAATCAACAATCAACAATCCATTATCTCCTCCACAAAAATTGTTGACCAGACTTTTTCCGGCTCTTCTAGTCCACTTACTTTCTTGTCTCCATCACTTCCAGCTTTCTTGTTCCCACTCTACCCCTTCTTCATTTTGCCCTCCTCTGTCTCACTCCTTCCTCACATATCTTATCTCCGAAGGTTAAAAAGTACTGTATTGCTATATACCTGGAATTTTTTTCCCAACAGTGCGTGCTCTCATTGGTTACTTCGAGGTCACGTGACGTCTAACAACGAAAAATGTTTCCCGCCAAAATCTCTGGGCGGGCAACATTGCAACATCTATGATGTTGAGGATAATAGCGCAGTGCACTGTTATCCGCGGATGTTGACCGCTTGCGAGGTTTATTTTCATTAATTTGTCCAGAAAAGGTTTTTCTTCGTGGGCTATATAACAAATCTCCTCAACACTGGTCCCTCGGGAAACAGGACCAGTCATTCAGTGTTTGTTATTATTCATTCCAGGAGTCTGTTCATTCAAAATATTTCCCCGATTCTGATTGGCTAAAACCAGACGTTTAATTCACCATAACCAGTTACTGATGACCAAATTTGGAAGAATTTTGTGTTTAACGAGGAAATGACGTCAAGAATGCCTACAGGTTAATTAATTAAGGCAGGTTTACCGAGAAGACCTGGGGACGAGGTTGAGTTGTTTTGGTTGTGAACTTGAAAAATGGCGGACATTTCACTCGTTTCAAGAGTAAGAACTAGGCGAAAAAATAGCTAAACACATGGCAAGAACAGCAAGAAGACAACTCGAAGGGCGACATCTGCTGTTTGGAGAATATTTGCGGAGCTGAACAACCCTAAACGTGCACTAGCAAAGATGAACTTAACATCGATGGATCAATGGAAATGGAGGTAAGCATGTTTTAGCCATGTTTTTAAACTAGGACCGAATTATTTTGAATGAATAGTAAAACAATTATTGGATTTGGCTTTCGTATCATATGAAGAATTATGGATATCTCGGAGGGTGTTATCCGCGGCCTCGACGAATAACACCCTCCTCACGATCTCCATAATTCTTCTTAAGATACTCAGCCTCATTCATTAATTGTTATTAATTATTCTCTAGCCTCCTTATATGGCCAAACGAGGCTAGTAAGGCAGCGCCGTTTCACCTGCAATGAAATCTACTGCTAACTTGTTAGCACTTGAATCACGGTCAGCTGTGATAGGCCCGTGATAGCCATGCTGCGAAAGTCGGAAACATTTCACTCTGCGACGCGCCACTGTAGCGATCTTTTCAGTGCCGTGCAGGTGTTTCTTGATCAAGGATCATCTCGTGCTACTAATACAGTTGTCTCTCTCAACTTTACAGGGAGTTTCAATTTGAATTTAGCTATAGAAGAAAATGAAGGTGACTGCTGAGAATTAGGAGGGAAGCCTTTTTAAAAGAAAAACTTGTTATTTTCGTGTGTTTGTGTTTGTGTGCGCGCAAGCAGATGATAAACGAGGCCTGAGTTTCCACTTATTGCTTGTTTTTATTTTCTTATTTCTTTTTTGCCTATGGAAGTACTCATTAAGGCCACTGAGGGCTTTAATGACGAATCTCGAGGAAGACAAGAGATTTTTATGTATTTGGCTCTGACGTTATCGAACGACAGTTTAAGATGGAATCCATCAAGAAATTGAGCAATTTCAATTTTCAGTGGACAAAAACTTTGTACCAGAATAATTTAAACAAAATTTCATTTTTTTTACATTTTTCAAGAGCTATAGATATAATTAGTTATCTGTTAAAATACCAAAGACTATTTCTCATGGGAGCCTGAGAAATTAAATGTCAAATTTGACAATAAATGTGAAAACACAGGTAAAATTCTGAAAATTTCATGTGCAAGATGTCATTTTGTAAAATTTGACATTATTTTCTTGGGCTCTCATTGGAAATTTTCTTTGGTGTTATTACAGATAACTAATTTCATCTATACCCCTTAAATAATGTAAAAAAAATAATGCGAAACTGTTTAAACTATTCTGGCAGAAGGTACCCTGCTGACCTCGGCACAGAAACAACCAAAACAAAACGCGAGCAGCCAAAACCGCGAAGAGAATGGCAGTACAACGCTGAGAAACACAAGGGAAAAGCCTCTGCTAGCAGGGTAGGTAGAAGGGTTTTATCCACTGAAAATTAAAGTTACTCAATTTCCTGGTGGATTCCGTCTTAATGTGTTGCTAAACACTCACCTCGTTTATCATCTACTTAGTTGCACTCTGGAAATGTGCTAAATATCTTTCATGATGACGTGTTCAGCTGAGTTTTTCGTCTCTGTGTCCTAAGTACTAAGTACCCAAAAATCTACGGCAATGATGAAAATCGTTCTAGCATTTTTGGAATTGAGCTTCTGGCAACTCAAACCGAACTCAAAAGTGGTGAACATGTTTCGTAAATAATGGCGCCTGAATCGGTGAAAACTCTGCCGTAACGACTGACAAAAAGACCACAAATGGGCCACTTGCACTAAGAGGTCACGTGACCAATGTTTCCCTTAAACAATGAGTTGGAATCTTGCTGATGCCAAAAATTGGTAGAGCACATAAAAATTATCTTACACCCGAAATTTGAGACGAAACGCAATTAAGGGAGATATTTTATGGCACTTTGATTTTTCAACAAAGTAGTTTGATTTGTAGTGGCCGCCATGTTTGAGGGCATACTCTTGCCCTCCAACATGGCGGCCAAAACTACTCTTTGCTTATATCTTGTTAAACGTTTGATAGTTACGCTCAGTTGTGCTGTAAACGTTAGCACACCATCCTTTCAACATTTTCGTTGATGTTTAAGTGCAAAACTTGCGTTCAGGAAGAGGTAATTTATAATTCACATTTTGGTCACGTGACCAGCTACGAACTTACTCGTTTTAAGAAAATGGTGCGGGTTTGAAATACCAAATCAATATTATTTTGTTTAAGATATGTCCCACTAATCGTTTTTCGATGGCAAAATCATTTAAATTTCATTTTCATAAAAACGATGTTACATGACATCTTAGTGCAAATGGCCTATTGGTCTGTGTCGGGAAATATCCAATTTGTATAAAGTTATAACAAAACAAGTTAATTATAAAGTAAGCGAAAAATTATGCACTTTTGTTATCGCCGAACAATCCGAATAAAGCAGGAAAATTTCTCTTGCAATAACAAGACAAATTACACAAGAACTGAGACATAAATTTATTACTCACAAAAACAACTGCTGCCAGGTCTTCTCAAGAAGCCGTAATAACCATCCATTGTTCGTAAATGAATATAAAGTGTGATGACAGTCGTCTTCGCTAAAAAACGTTTTCTGGATTTCGCCGAGCAAAACATAAAAATCTTTTCTGTGAGTCCTAACCATACTCTACGACTTCTTACGAACATGTGAGTATTTTAACTTCAGGTGGTCAGGACTTATAAGACTCTTTTAACTTTGTTTCTGCTTAGTTTCCATTGCTCGTTAACAAACAAATAAGCAAATTTTCTTTCTTAGTTTTACAGAAAGAAGTTTTCTTTCAAAGTCGATGAGTGTGGCGTATTTGTAACCAGCCAATAGAAGCGTTTGTTTTTCTGTGTCAAGCGTTTCGAGAATTTTGCAGTTAATCAAAGAGCAAGCATTTTTGTCGGCTATGTTATAAAAAAATTTTCTCATGCTTTTAGCTGTGCATATATCATAAAAATTAAAAATTAAAACAAAAAAATTAAAATTAAAACAAAATATTTTGCCGCATTGGAACATCACGATTAGATGATAAATAATTCACGTCATTCGCATGTTCACTTTTGTCGCTATAATTACTCAGTATAAAGATATTCGTTTCGATAGTTCCCAGAAACCATTTGAATCAAGTGTCGATTAAAAAGATCGATTCCAGCCTTAATGGATTTAATATTTCTAAATATGGGACTCCTAATTGTTGGTAGTTCCAATTTTTGATGACTCTTTCACTAAAGAAGTCATGCGCTGATCTAAAAATGAATGGTGCGGAATGTGTGGCATAACAATTGTTCCTGATTTTGGCCATACAGCTGTATTTTACTACCGCTCAAAGTCTCAGAAAGTATGATAGCCTCTTTTATTTTCTATTAGGTGAGCCCCCTTGGCATCCTCGGAGACCCACAGGAAAAACGGCGGCGAAAGTTTCATGAACGGGCTGGGAAGACCCTGGGACACCATGTTGTAACCCTACTTTTTTAACGAACCATTTCCACGCCGTTTCCGATTGCTTGTCTGTGATTGGGCGCAAACAATATTATTGCGCCCGATCAGAGGCCAGCATCTATCGCGCTGCTTCTTATACGAAGGAGTTTACCTGCAAACTCGACTGTTCGCCGTACATATCTCGGTCCTGCAGGAGAGCTTTTTTCGAGAAGAGTTTTCAGTTTTTAAGTGAAAAAAGGCCCCAAAGTTCACTCTACCAACTTTATTTGATCCTTTGGTATCACTGAGGCGAAAAATTCAACAAATTTACAAACGTTAAAGTGCGGAAAAATTTCCCCTACGAGTGAATTGACAAGTATGCCGAGCAGGAGTAAACAGCAACGCAGACGATATCGCACATTACATTGCATTACCTTTATTTAACCTGGGATTTACAGTGTAGCTCGATTTTAAAGCTAATATATCTCTGAGATAGAAGAAAATGAAAACATTAATTGGTAATCATTATCCTAAAAGAATTAATGAATAAATAAAATGAAGCAAAATAGAAGAAAACAAAAAATGAAAGGAAATACATATATTTGTTCAAACGAAATTTGTCCACTTTGAATGAACAAGCCCAGAGGTACTCTGGAGTTTACGAATTTACCTTCGATCAGTCCACAGTCTGATTTCTTTAACTGGTTTATTTTTCGATACGTTTCGTTTTACTAACATGTAAGATTTCCGTAAAGAGAAACCTCTTCTCGAAAAACGCCCTCCAGAACGAGCCAAGCATGACTCTGCGGCGAACAGCGAAGTTTGCGGGTAAACGTTTTAGTATAAGAAGATCACGATAGAAGCTGGCCTCTTATTGGGCACAATTGTTTTGTGCCCGATCACAGACCTTAAGTATTCGAATATGTCGTGGAACTGGTTCATTAATAGTAGCATCCTAGGGGCTTTCTCGTCCATTCTTGAAAACGCTCGCGTCTGTTTTTCCTGACCCAACTGAGCGCCCCTGCAGGGTCCTCGAGGATGCCCCATTGGCGTCTTTTTCTATTCTCTTCTTTTTTCCGTTCTATTCTATGTTCATTTTCATTTATCATCCCTTGATGAAATACATATAATAATAATAATAATAATAATAATAATAATAATAAATGCACTATTCACACTTTTAAAAATTATCCTCTTCTCGTATGGGGCTTTTCAGGGGTAATCAAACAAATGATTTAAATGGAAATAAATTAACAAGGTTCAATATCCCAACTGGAAAGGAGGTGAACCAGTTGGCTATTTTACAAGGATTTTAACTCGGTACTACCGAAAACAAATCCAGCTGGAGGTCAGATCGGATTTTGAACCCGGAGACTCCGGATTACAATTCAATTCCAGTGCTCTAACCGCCGTTGGCTACGCCATGCCTGCCTTACCTTGTCCATAATCTTATTTTCAGCTATCAGTCCGATGGAGACTATTTGTCATCCTAATAGCACTACAATGGAATTTGCCTCGAGCTTCTACCAAAAGAGTATTGTGAGTCCCAACTATCCGTATTACTTCCGCCCAATCAATAATTGCTCCTGGTTAATTCAAAACAACTTGAATGGTTACGTAATTGAAGTTGTTATTAACGACGTTTCATTGGGCGGCAGCGAAGATTCTCTTTCGTTTTACGACGGCGTTTCACCAAGGAAATCTCACCTTCTTCGAACATTTCCTCATCTTCCTGCGGGTCGTGATGTATTTTACTCCACTGGGCCTTTTTTGTATTTGGAGCTCAAGGTGTTCGTCAAATGGCCATGGTACTATCATCATTACAGCAAATTTAACATCAGTGTCTTGGCAGTCAAAAAAGGTATGGTTGATAGTTGTTATCAGTTCTAGCAGCTAATATCAATACAGTGCCGGACCCAGACCTTGAGTTAAGGGGCGCGGCCGGGGACTTCGGTCTCTCTTCGGGCCTCAGTTTGGTCCAAAAATAAGGGGGACAAGCCCCCGGGCCCTTTTCCTGGATCCGCCACCGCAATAATGAAAACAACAATAGTCTGTGTTACCCTTACTGAGTTTCATAAGAGTCCACCGCCCCCTAGGAAGATAGCCTCCCAGACAGGCATTTTTAGGGGAGCTCGTTTTTCATCCCTCCCCACAAACGCCTGTTCAACTGAAGGCAGCATTCCTTTCCCATTGTTTGTGGGGAGGGATGAAAAACGAACTTCCCGTTAAAACGCCTGCGTGGGAGGCTACCAGGTAGATTACCTGCGTGCAACAAAGGAAACAGTAGACGTCTGCACGCAGGCAACCACCAGGTAGAGGGTCGACCCTCTACCTGGTGGCGAATCCCGGGTTCGGGATTCGGGATTCTAAAGCAAAATCGGAGCGGGATTTGGGAATAAAGGTACGCGTGGATGGTGGGATGTCAACAATAACCCTCAGAATTACGGGATTGAAGAACCCTATAGGGGACCCTCCAGGTAGATAGAGCTAATCTTGGCGGGCCATGCCTGCAGTCAATTTACGTGTAGGAAATATTATGGGTCGGTTATTTAAACGAAGTCTAACTTAGACCGCGGTTTAGCAAATCTTTGGACCTTCAGATCTCCTTCTTAGTGGGTTATTTTAAGAAGACAAATGCTTTTCTAGTCTACGCCGTATACTTCCTTGAAGCTGTTCACGAAATATGGCGTTTACACAAAAGCGTTCGGCGAATAGAAAATGGCTTAGAACGCGGTTTTTTTAAACACTGGCTAAACTCCGTTTAAATAACTGGCCCTAAATTCTTATTCTTTTATGTACATGTTTTTTTTTATATACATGATATTAAAATGAAAAAAGAGTATACAACGGGGAGAAAAAACTAAAAGTGTATAAAGGATATTTACAGAAGATAATTAAAACGTTTTCGTAAAAAGCCGGTATCTGTTCATTCTCTGGTTACTGAGGTTTTTACTTTAGAAATGACCTGGCCCGCATATATTTAGTGAATAATATTAAGAGGGAGGGGGGAGGGGCTTATTTGCCTACAGAATGATCTTTATTAAAATTATTAAATTGCTAAGTATTTTTTTAAAACTAACATCATGGAATTAGATTTTTTTTAGAGAAATTGATGGTACCACAAATGTAGACCGATCATCGCTAACCTTAATTCACACTCTTTTTGGACTCTTTAACCCTTTATACCCTAAGATCAAAATTTGAATTCTCATTTGTTGTCCCTATTCATTTCTTACGGAAGTATAGGGGAGAAGTTGATAAAATATCAAGCAAATTCATCTTGTGTGATCATATCCGTAATTCTTATGACCTCTCTGTTTTACAAAGCAATGATATTACAAGGAGAAATTTGATGCTGCTCACTCTTAAGTTAAATGCCTCCGGTACAAGCAGGCATCCTGTTCAAGATGCTTAAGTGGAATTGTGCACCCTGCTTAAAACTCTAGACCATACCCTGTTAAGCGATATACATCCCCCAAATATGGGAGTGCCTCAAGGGTCATTCCTAGAGCTCCTCTTCGCCTCCCTTCCTTCACTCCCTCACCTAGCCATTTCGCGCTGCTTCGGTTTCTTTTTCCTTGGTTCTTTTAACCAGGTGATCTGTGACGTCATTGCGGGGGCCTGGGGAAAGAAATTTGAGTCCCGTATCCCATAAACCAACGCGCGCACCAATTCAATTCAATTCAATCTGTTCCCGTCAGCTTTGGTTTATGGGATACGGCATTAAAATTTCTTTCCCCAGGCCCCCGCAGTGACATCACAGATCACCTGGAAGTGTTTAACCGAGGATCTTTTATTATTTACACAGAGATGATCTGCAGTCCACCATTTTCCGACAGTCAGGTTCAGTGGCCCTCGGGTTCTTCAGGCACGCTTTTTGGCCCAAATTACCCCAATACGTATACACACGTAATCGGCATGAGGTCATGTACTTGGGTGATCTCTGTTTCGACTGGCAATCTGGTGAACCTGACCTTCGAATATTACTCATATGGAGTGTATGGAACCAATGACAGCGTCGAAGTACTTGATGGCCAGTCTGTACATGACAAGATGATTTTCAACGCTAGGGTTCCAACATATGGCGGTTTTGGCGCGTTTGGTAACCAATTGTCTTTTTATTCAACTGGAAGGTACATGAGGATTAAGTTCAATTTCTTTCTTAGTGGCAAGGTTGGAAACCACATTCTCGGTTTCAGAGCACATTTTAAAGCTACCCGTAAGTGATTTTCAGTATCATTTCCTAATCTTTTTTTTTTCCCACAGACCGCAATAAATGCACCTTGTAATTTCCCCCGACGTTTTGCACAACCGTTGTCTTTGATTTTCCTTGTAACTTGCAAGAGAAATCCGGGGTCGGGGGTAAACAAGTTGCATTATGGTGTAGGTGAAAATGGAGCATTGAACAGTAAATCAGATGTATCCGAGTCCCAGGCCCCAAACAGGGAGCTTACCATATTTTTTAGAACTGTCTGGCCAGATCAATCCAGTTTGCAGGAGAATTCGACTATGATTAGGACTTTCCAGCCCGATCACTTTATTACTAATTAGCGTGCACGGCAGTGATAGGTTAAAGTAAAAATTTTTATAAAAGACTAGTCTTTTGTTTTCAATATGACCGATCTGGCCGACCAGTCCTGACTTATCAAAAATGTCTTTCCTAGTTCCTTTACGGCGTTTTTCCAATCGGGACAGTTAACTTCGGTGACGTATCCGAGTGTACCGTTGTAGTTATCTCCTGTCTTGCGAACATGTCCTCTGACGTAGCGGATCCGAGCGGGAAACGCTTTGGCCGCGCGGAATGACAAACCCTAAGGGTTAGGCAAGAGAGTTTCCTTATATACTCTGAAGCGGATTCTATTTTCACGGTAAAACAGACGGAAATGCTCGACTTTTAGAAATACGAAAAAGGAACGAGACAAAGTCACTAGGAGATAATTCGGGGAAGCAATAGAAAGTGTCCGTATTAGTTTGGCGTCCTCATATTTGGACTCTATAATCCATGGTCAACAAAAAGCCTCTCATTATAACAACATTCTTAGGAAGTAAAACAGGACACTGCAATCGTCAAACAAAACTTCTCTAACTTACAGAAAGCCGTCATTCCGCTGCTGTCTCAGTTGAAGAACTCAGAAATCGCTTATATATATAATAGTAGTTATTATGAAATGAAGAAATGATCGTCGCAGTGAACGCAATTTATGTAATTGCGTAAAGAAGCCTGAAGAAAATACAGGACTTCAACGGCGTAACCTCGCGATTTACCGGTGCGATGCTCTACCAACTGAGCTATGAAGCCACTGACGTTGGGAGCAGGCCAATTGTTGGTTCATATGTTCCCGTGAAAGAAATGAGTGTTAATGATAAATGAAATAAATCATATATGAACTGCGGAAATGAAATGAAATAAATAAATGATCGTCGCAGTGAACGCAAGCCTGAAAAAAATACAGGACTTCAACGGGGTTTGAACCCGTGACCTCGCGATTTACCGGTGCGATGCTCTACCAACTGAGCTATGAAGCCACTGACGTTGAGAGCAGGTCAATCTTTAACAGTAATATGTAGAATTTATTGGTTGCTAAAATAGTCAGAAATTTGGGCCTAGATATTATCTTATTCCCTCTACAGTAGCTGGCACGATGTTCAATGTGTGTGAACGACTTGTTCCCCCCCCCCCCCCCCCCCCCCATCCCCTCCCCGCGGCACGCAGGCTGTTGCTTCAAACAATGCAGGCAGACTGATATCCAGGATAGCTTTTCGTGCCGCCACAAAACGCTATCCGGTTTTGTCTTCATGATAATTGGTCGTCAAAGCCTCGTGTCGAGGAAAAGCCTCTTGAATTCTACAGATCACGGAGATGTAATGTTTACGCCCGAGCCACGCGAAGACCCTATGAGTATTGCTTGTTAAATGCACTTTATTCCTTCCTGGGAACGATGAATTTTTTATTCCCTTTGCAGCTCTGTATATGAGGAAGACTTGTTTACCTGGAAACAAACTTAACCCGCAACTAGCGTTGAACGGAGATCAGGGAACGCTGAAGAGCCCCATGGAATACAAAAGCAATACCTACCCACGTAACTTGTATTGTAAATGGCGCATCACTGTACCAGAGGGAAAAGTAATGAAGCTCACCTTTGAGAGAATAAAAATTCAATGCTGCCCCTCCGGCCGGTACAGTAGATGCCGGCTCGGTAGATGCCGTACATGCCTGGGGAGTTGTGATTGTGACTTTTTGCAGGTACAGTGGGTCGCGAGGAACTACACAGTGGTTAGGAGAAAATACTGTGATTATTGGGGAGAAGTCGAGTCGCTACCTAACGACTTGCGAGATGCCATTGTCTCGCATTATGGGAATATGACGGTGATTTTTTCATCAGACAACGTGTCCTCTTCGTCTTCCATGTACACCGGTTTTGAGGCTACTTTCAAAGTTGTGGATCCATCAAACGACGGTAGGTAGATCGATTGTCTGAAATGTAGTTATATATATAAACCT
>JBBMOI010000010.1:10097500-10225000 GCA_038088405.1 Porites divaricata | reverse complement strand
ACGAAGTTGGATTGGTCAGTTATCTTTTCTTCTCGTTCCAAATATGGTACTTGCGAAAACGAATATTCACGAGCATCGAACAAGGCAAACATATGAGAGTTACAGTTTCAACCCCTTATGGGTGTCTGGTGTTATATACACCTAATTGCAAAAACGTTGTCATAGAAAAAATGAAAAAAGGAAAAAGCCAAATAGGAATTAATTAGGCTAATGAGCCTTATGAATTCGTTTGCAGCATCCGCAAATAGACGTCGTATTTGTCTGTTGGAATTTTCTATTGTTTTAAAGCTGAAAAACAATAAAAAAAACATTCCAGCGGGGAAATGCAACGGCTGCAAATGAATCCACCCTGAAAATTGATTAGCCTCATTAATTCCTATTTGGCTTTTTCCTTTTTTCATTTTTTAAGACCACGTTACTACAATTAGGTGTACTCGTTTTATTGCTTTTAGCACATTACAGGAAAATTATACAAATTTAGCTGTAATCGTCATTGTCATATAGAGCATAATGCACCTTGTTTACCCCCCCACCCCCCCCCCCCCAAAAAAAAATTTGTATATCGGTAACCATTGTTTCCAATTTCTCCTGGGTATTAAAGTCGTCCGAAGAGAAATCGAAGACAATATGGTTATGTACAATTTTGGGGGATAAACAAGGTGCGTTAATGGTGAATATTGAGGATATTACTATACTGCTGTAAGAATAAAAAATACAATGTTAAATTTTGACTTGCTAACAACTCACTAATGATAACGTTCTTATGGTAGATAGTAAATATAATTCCCATGATAAAGTTCTATTCGTTCCCCTGTGGATTTCAGTAAGTGGTACTTTAATTTTTATATAAAATTTAGAAACGTATCCTCCTTTTTCGTGGTGCCAACTGTGGTGGTTTCATTATTTAACATTTTAGAAATTCATAAACATTTTACATGTAGCTCAGTAATGAAGTAGTATTCTTAAGATTATCAAAAGCATCTTTAGTATGAGAAGGATGTCTTGTAATTTAGCTATGGGTTATTTCTTAGCACAGACCACAGAGAGACATGAGAATATTACGGAAATACCCCCAGGTTGATAATCCTTAAATACTCATGATATCTCCCAGAAAATAAGCCTGCCTTAATTGATTTGATCCTTATCATGATATTCAAGTTTTGAAAAGGATTATATTTTCGAAGGATTCGTGCAGTACAATGAAAAGCTGTGAATGGATTACTTATCTAGCATGTTTTGTTGTACATGTATACTAGCTCTCTTTTATATTAGTGGGGAAAAATGTTTTAAAAATAAGACCGTTTTTCTTCTCTTTGCATGTAACGAGTATACACAACCTTCTCGAACTAGAGATTATTTTTCAACTATGAATGAATGAATCTTGCCTAATTATGTTTTCTTTAGTCTTACACGAGCGTTAATATTTTATTCATTTCTTGTTGTTTTGGCCTGCTTCCAAAAAATACTATAACGTACACTGTCTTCCCTGTGTATTACTCATCGTCAATTCAATTATAGGGTTAGCCAGCCTTTGTCATGGCTGTGTTTTGTATTCTCAATAACAAGATTCCTTTTAATATATTTATATCTGTCCAGTTTATAATTGGCTTAGCTTGCATTGCCTCCAGGCAATAAGCACACTGTTATATAAATATAATATAAAAATTTAATGAAGGCATTTATCAATTCGAAACAAATTCCTTCCATGAGAAACGATCAACTAAAGTATCTCTTTGACCTTGAACTTTTGATTTCGCTTATGTAACATTATTCACTAGCACTGACTACGGCCTAGCTCACTCGCTTTCCATCTACATTCACAGTTTTATACCTAAAAAGAAACGACGAGCAATCTGCAATGGAACGTTGAACATCTTCAGTAAAACACAACCGATAGACCAGTGTTTTAAGAGGGTTCGGGGAACTGACCGATTGCATCGTATAGTCATGGAATGAAAGTGTTAAGACATTCTCGAAAGCCACGAGACTTGACGTTAGCGAGCCAAATATCATTCAAAGTCTGATACAGGAAACTTAAATTCTGATTCCTTTAGCACAGTAACCTTTGCAGTCTGTGCAAATTCAAATTAGACTGCAAATATTTTATCCTGATTCACGGTGATTCCTGAAAGTGGAGCGTAGAGTTTTGAACAAGAAAGTCTGGTGCCCTTGATCGCTACTGCCGGAGGGAAAGAAAAACGCCAGTCTTCCATTCACTGTCAGCCGTAGAAATCCCAGTCGCTGAGCCTATCTGGAAGGAATCATGGAAGCAGATGAATCTTTCGACACCGACTTAGAGGAAGACAGCGTTTTCGAAGAACTTGCAATTGCCGAGGGAAACGACGAGGTTAAGAATACAGGAAAGTCAGTTCAGGATATTTACCTCAAGGCATGTAAGAATAATGAAGTTTTTCCCTCATCAAGATTCTTAAAACGATGCTTAACTGAAAGCGTCGATCTGAACCATTACGGCCTCGGAAATCCTGGCACAAGAGCCGTTTGCACAGCTTTGGAAAAATGCTCAAATGTAATAAACTTACAACTTCAAGACAATGGAATTAATGACAAGGGAATCGTGTCAATCGCAAAGATGCTGAAAAGAAATGTTTATATAGTCAGGGTGGATCTGTTGGGCAACCATATTGGCAAAGGAGGTACTGATGAACTAGCGGATATGCTACTACAAAACAACACCCTGAAAGAATTAAACCTTAGCAAGTGTAGTTTGCAAGGGAAAAACCTCGTTGTTTTTTGTAATTCAATCAGGTTAGATGCCCCTTTGACACATTTGAATTTGTCATACAACGACATTGGTGACAAAGGGGCGTCGTTGCTTGGGTCGGCCATCAAGTGGAACACAGTCCTAGTCTATCTGGACATCAGTTGGAACAGCATTCGTGTCGAAGGGGCTCGGATCTTGGCTGAGGGATTAAAAATGAATACTCGCCTCAGAGAGGTGAATATTAGCTGGAATGGCCTCCTTGATAATGGCATTGTATCTATGCAAGATGCATTGTCGTACAACCAGACGCTCAAAGTCCTGGACATCAGCAGTAATTGCATCTCCAATAAAGGCGTTGCTTCCATAGCGAAGTTTTTGAGGACGAACAAATGCTTAGAAATTTTGAAAACTGGGCGCAATCCATTCCAAAGCTTCGGTGCCTGTATTCTCTTGAAGGCAATACGGAAAAATCCATCGAGCGCTTTGAGAGAGTTGCAAATGGACGATATAGTCTTTGACAAGGATTGCGCCCGAGAGCTGGAACTTGTGCTGGAAGGAAGGCCATACTTCACGTGTTCCTGGGATATCAGCATAAAGGGAGAGCGCAAATCGGACGAGATCAAGAATACGACTGATATTTTTGATGTCTACTTGGCTTTCGTTCGCACCCGAGGGCTACGCTTGATCGAATTGTTTAAGATTTTATCGAAAGACCGCGATGGTGGCAAGCTCAGCAAAGAGGATTTTGTGAGGGGAATGAAGAAGTTAAATGCGCCATTCCATGACATGAAGTTAAGGGAACTGTTCGATAGAATGGACCTAAACGGTAGTGGTGTCATCAAGTTTCAAGATTTCGTTATTTGTTCCCGTGGACGGTATTCACATTTAGGAAGACATATTTCAGCAGCAACTTAAAATAAAACCAAAAGGGCCCGTTTCATCATCATCATCATCATTACTATTATTATCATCACCATAATCTTCATTTAGGTGTCTAAGCGTTCTATCGCCACTTGGCACTAATTAGGGACGCATAAAATATAAAACAAATGATATCAAAAGGAAGATGCATGTCAAGGTAATGTCTAATTTCTGAACTTCTTGTTACAACCGTTCCCAAAAATTCTCCTTACCATGATTTCATTCCAGGAGATCCGGTTGTCAAACCTCACGAGAGAGCTTGAAGAAAATGGCACCTCAATGTGTAACGGCCCTAATTATTTCCATCATGGTTATCCCAGTAAAAAACACCCCCCTGATTAACATTTTCCTTGCATTTGTTTAAACTAAAACTTTTAACAAAGAAAAAAAATATTGTATAATGTTCGCAAAGAAAAACTGCGTTTGTTTGAGAGACTTTTGTATCATGTTTACGACCATCAAAGTTTTTCCTCAAAAACCCATTTCTTTGCCGCTGGTTTTTGTTGTTTTTGTTGTTGTAGTTCTTGTTTTTTCTCTATCAATAACAGCACAAATGTGACTTGTGTTTGAACTATTTCCCATCTCTTTACCACACTAATGACTTATATGTTAGAGCCGGATTACATACAACTGCAGTTTGACGTGCACATTTAGGGTGTGTCCAAACGAATCCGAACATTTTTGAAACCGCATATTTTTTATCCGGATTTGTTTGGACAGGGTCTTAAACTGCTCTGTAGGGCGGTTTCAATACAGCTTAAGCTAGCATGTATTTTAACGTCATCAGTTGTGTTATGTGCCCCCTCTGTTATGGTTAGAGTCATCCTCTTCCTCAGGCCAGTTCACGCTATACAAGTGCGCGGTCGAGAGGGAAGTCTTGGAACCGAACGCGACAGCACAGGTGACGTCACATTCGAAATCGCTGAGGACGACTGGAATCGAAACTGGGTTAGAGTATTTAAAGAATTGGGTTAGATTGTTTAAAGGGTGTTCAAAGTTGTTTTGACGAACTCTGAGACTTGGGTCCAAAGAAAATAAAAGAAAACAGTGCCTAGTTTTCCAATTTCTAATTCCTTATCAGCGTATGCTATAAAAGTCCAAAAATATGTATTTTGTAACTTCTATGTCTATTTGAGGTAAATAGGACCGAAGTAATCAGCGGCAAGAACAATACTGTTTGAATGTTTTGAAATGACAGTTGGACGATTTTTGAACTTTTGAAGCTTTGAACGATATTTCACTCTTTTAAGAGTGGATTGATTGTCCAGGACTTTGAGCGTCTGGTTGCATGACAATGCACCTTGTATAGATGCAATGCCATTATGAAGGAGGCCATTCAAGACAATATTCACTTCTCTGAGGCGAGAATCAATTTTTAATCCCTCAGCCAAGACCTGAGAGATTTTGATATTTTAAATTTTTTTACGGTAAGTGCTCGCGCGTAAGTTTTGAACTTTGTTGCGTACTATTCGGATTTTTTTCAGCTCTCTCTTTGTTGCTTAGGTTTTGAATTTTTCTTACCAGGTAAAAAAAATCTCAGTCACTTAAAACTATGTCAAAATTGTCTTTCTCTGAGGGCAAGGGGTAGAGTTTTATAAATATGTACCTCCCACTTCTATTTAATCTCTTGTGGAGAGTACGAGGTTGACAAAATGACTGTTCCTTACTCCCCCTCGCCCCAGTACTCTCTCCTTTTTCCTTCCACCAGCCCCAGTGTAAAAAAACTTGTCGTTTTCGAGGGGTCGGGGGGGGGGGGGGGGGGGAGGGGGCAGAATTTGAAAATAGACTCAAATGTTGACTAAACAATGTCCCCGGAAATCGTCGAGCCATGTTCGGATCTTCTTCGGAATGGTCAAGTGAATCCCACGTCGTTTCGTTTCTATCACGTTGTTCAAATTGTCTTGCCAGTGATTACTTTCAAAAGGCACATTAACCTCTTGGCTTGAAATGTCAATCGATCAATTTATCAAAAATGGTCAATAGTGGGATGAGGTTACCCACCATACAAAAACAATAAACAAAAACCAAACACAAACAAAAAGAAAAGATAACGCCTTTGTTTATTTGTTTTGATAGTTAGTACGGAATAATTGTCAGTCATAAATTTTTATCGAAATCAGACCATATATGATCATCAATACTCACTCGTCCAACATTAATTTTTTTATGTAGTGTCTTTTTTCAGTGACTGAACTTTTTAATCATCTTTGAACATGAAAACAGAATCTTTTTATCGAGGAAATAATATAGCTATAGCTCGACTTAGTGAATTAAAAATAGGAACAATAATATTGTACGAGACAACGCCTAACATAACTTCGAAATGCGCATATTAAACAAAACACAGACACCAGGTACTTGCCTGCACAGTAGCCAAGCTCTTCCTTTAGAATTTGGACATGTGATGTTAGCAGTTTTTCTTTTGTCGAAGGCGGAATTTCGAAAAAAGAAGCGTTAAAAATGGAAATCTTTCTACCACATGGGACTCTCTGATGCAGTAGTATTTTACAGTTGTTGAAGCACTGGGTAATCACTTGGTTCGGTCCTTGGGGTCAGCATACATCCAGCGTTCCTCGTGTGACAATACTAGTTTGGGGGGAAGTTACAAAAAGGAGATATGAATTTTTAATATAAACTTTTCCGATTATTGTACACGTAAAAAATTAGAAGAATGGCCTCCCCCCCATCCCTCAGTAAAAGGGTTTTACCGGTGGGGGTACTGGTCCTACTGGAGAGAGGAGTACCCCCAAAAATTACGAAAAAGAAATTGGGGGGTCTTGTTTTCAAGCCAACCCGACAGTGAGTACCGTTTTGCACGTCGTATATCTTTTAGCTGTTTTCTGTAAAACAACAACGTAAGAAACACGTGAGTATTTCCCCGAAATTTGGCACCAATTCACGTTATCACGTGATTCCAAGTAAAGATGGGTTTATGATTTGCACATTGCTTTTCCAGTAGCCACATTGTTCTTTTGAACATGGCCACGGGTTTCGCTGTAGCGTCTTCTTCGATGGAAAATAATCCTTCTTCTTCTAGCTCGGCGAGCCTTTTATACAATTTGAAAATTACCCTATTTGATGACCATTGTACCGATGAGGAAGGTCGCTGGCGGAGGGTTATAGTACCTGCGAATTTCTCGTTTTACGGTCTTCATATCATTATTCAAGAAAGCTTTGGTTATGGCAAAACTATCACATGCATAATTTTATGTCCATGGGCGAAGAGTGCAGTTTGAGCGAGGACGAAGAAAGCAGTTTAATTGAATAACCCTCGAAAAAGCCAAAGAATGACCGTCCAGAACATGATCCAGTTAAATACAAAGTGACCGATGGGTACTGGGAAATTGAAAAATTGACCGAAGTTTAGACTGCGAGCAGTCCCTCTTTAGTCAGTCGAATCTAAGCTCGGCAGGACTGGAAAGAGCGAAATGGCTTCTTGTTTTTTGCTTTCGCTCGCTTCGCTCGATTTCCTCGCTCGCGTGACCATCCTAAGGGACTGCTAGCAGTCTAACCGAAGTTGGAAAATGCAATGGACTTTTCGCTCGCCATTTGCATGTGCATGCACCAGAGAGGCTGTTTTACAAGCCCTCACAAGGTTAGAGATGAACGAGTCTACGAGTTGTGCGATGACTTCAACGAAGAGAATCGTTATCTTGAATACGAGTATGATTTTGGTGCTTCGTGGAATCAGCTCCTGTGTTGTTGTGTATTAAATTTTTCTATAGATTTTAGAAAATAAGAACCTGTTTCAAATTGTATGCTCAGGGGCGGATCAAGGATTTTTCTTACCAGGGAGGTTGTACCACTAAGGAATGACTTAACTGACTGATGACGTAAACAAACTTTGATACAGAATCCCAGTTGTATTAGAAAGACGCAGGTCATCTCAGGGGGGGGGGGGGGAGTGCGCACCCCCTCCCCCTCCCCTTAGATCCACCCCTGGATAGGGGATGGGGATTCCGAGGCTGAACAAATTTCCTAAATACCCAGGCAGAGAATGAGAGGTGAGAACTGAGAAAAGAGAAAGAGTTGGAATATAAAAAAGGATCCAATCCTCTCACTTTTTACCTTTCGTGTTTTCCGATTCCGCCTTCCAATTTCTCCTTTTTAAAAGGCTAGCGAGCAAGGGTCAATTTTGAATCGAACTTTAGAAATGTAATAACTAAAGGCTCTTTGCATGACTTTATGACGTGATCAACTTTCGGTAAACACGAAAACAGTTCACTTTTGAAAAATTTTGTTAGCACAAGCTGAAAGAGCATATTAAAAATAAGTAACCTGACAATTTTCAGCCGCATATCTCAAAAGAAGCGATTCCATCGGCCGCCGAAAGGTGGAAACGTGTGAGAAAAACAACTTTTGCAATCCAGTTACGCTTGCATGGTTTGTCATATTATTTATTATTAGCCAATGTTTTAGAGACTGAAACGATAGCTACACTGGTAGCTAATCAAAGAAAGACTATCGTCAACTCGTGGGTACGTTGTTTAGAAAATAATCAATTAGTTATCACCTTAGCCTCCCCCGCAGACATTCTTAGTGGTTCGTCACGCAATCATTCCTCTCCCCACGTGTAAATTTTAGGAAATGATAGAAATTCAGATTATAAATATACTATCCTTGTTCTGGAAACACAATACTTTTCTTGCTGCACGAAGTGCCGAGTAAAAAAATGGACTATTTCCGTGTTTTATACCATAAGCCGATCTTGCGACCCCTCAGTCTCTTGGTTTGCGGTCTACAGAATGTGTAACGAAACGACTAACGAAACTGTAACGCGAACAAAATAACCCATTTTTCGATGGGTTTTGATGTTCTAACGACAAACACATCTCCTCTGGACCCTGTGGCCATACTTAACCGATTGAAAAAACGACTCGAACCAATCGGATGAAATTTAAGGCTAATTGAAATCAGGTTACTGACAGTAATCAAAGAAAGACTATCGTCAACTTGTGGGTACGTTGTTTAGAAAATAGTGAAAATGGCAAAAAATACTGTTCTTGTAATAATTAACCCACTGTTTGTTTATACACCGGTAGTTATATTCGTTTCATTCGCAAGGGGACCGGGGGAGGACTGGATTGTAGATCCGGGTATTTTAAGAAAGATGATAGGTTAGTTCCCCACGTCACGCCGTCGAAGCGTAAGGAGAATGATGAGCATATATTTTAGACATTAACTTTGAATATTGTGGTGTTACTACTGATGCTATTGTTAATACTCAGACTTGACGAGAAGATGAGCATTTGCTCTTGGCCCCGCAAGATCAAGGGGGAAATACAAATTCTAGCTTGTGGAAAGTGATCTGAAAGTGAGAAAATGTCATGCCATGCTACATGCATAAAAGAAAATAATCCTTGCAACAGGAAGGGACCAAGAAACGGTCTATTGGGGAAAAAAGGAATCAAGTTTATTCCCAAGCAAAACACTCATGATTTGCTCGTTGGCACTCTATCGATAGGTATACCTAGTTATAAATGTGAACACAGTAAAATCTTTACAGTTTAATCTGTTTGGAGCTATGGTGACCAAGTTTTTAAAATATCCAAAAATGATCGAGCTCACACAGAGGTCAAGTTGTAGTCTGATGAATGCATCAGCAGGATGAGCAGTGATAATGTCTTCGATAGCTGAAATATTTTCCATAGAGTAAAAAATCCAGTTGCTAACTTCCTTAGTAGCAAAAAGTTCATGGAAGTAAAATTGTCTGCTCTGATCTCTCTTTCTTTTTTGCCCATTGTTGTTTATCTTTTTTGTGTGATTTGGGTTCTCCTTCTTTTTTCTAATAAATGCCTGTCTTTTTAACTCTCTGACACGTTCAGGATTGTTTTGTTTTCTTTTAAAAAATACCTTTTTATTCAACTCTCTCACATGAGTGGGGTTCAATGCCTTTTGTTTCTTAAATGTCTGTCTTTGGGATTCTCCTATTTTGTCATTGTCTGTGGCCTTTTTCTCTTTATCTCTGTATTCCTTACTTGCTCTCTTCTTTCTTATCCATTCTCGCTTGCGAGCTCTTTCCTTTTGTTTAGATAAGGTATTCACCACTGTTCCATCTCCAGTTGCCTGTGCAAACTGACTGGTACAACTTACATTGATTTCTACCATCTGTTGGTTATAGGGAATTGTTGATACATAGTGTCCAATATTTATTACAGTTGGTTCATGTCCTGGTATAGGTACTGGACTAATAACAGTACATGGTGTAAACCCTTGGTTAGATT
The DNA here is from genome assembly GCA_038088405.1 of Porites divaricata. Taxonomy (NCBI): domain Eukaryota; kingdom Metazoa; phylum Cnidaria; class Anthozoa; order Scleractinia; family Poritidae; genus Porites; species Porites divaricata. The sequence goes on along the minus strand of JBBMOI010000010.1, from coordinate 10,215,133 downwards.
CTACTATATTGATTGTCATATGGAATGCATCAGCTATTGCTTGTATTACAAGTGCATCAGCCCATGTTCCTTGCTGTGACATATTTGCTAAATAGCTTGCCCATGAATCCTCTGTATTACTTTCAATGAATCTTTCAGGGTTATTTCTCATATAATTAACACCAACAATACGAATATTCATATGGTAGCTTGATTCACCATAGAGTTGGTGTGATATTACTCTGAAAAAGCAGTCCCCTGCACCACCAACATCTAATGTTGACAAGGCATGTTGAGCTAATTACCTAGGGGGTGTTTACATGAGAAAACTCGCACCGGCGCGAGTTTCATACCGACATGACTTTTTGATTTCGTATCGCGTTTACATGATGACTGGGTTATTTCACATATGATCTCGTTATTTGAAGGTACACTTCATTTTGATAAAATACACGTATGATTCAAAATCGCGAACATTAGACCGATTTCACACCGAAGCGGGTGGTCGTTTCGTGTTTACATGATACCGTTGCGAGATTTCGTACTGGAGTGAAATTCTCGCCCCGGTGCGACAACCGGAGTGAACTCACGCCGGGGCGACTCGCGCCGGCATGACTTTTTGTGGTGGTATCATGTAAACAAATGTAGAGCCATGAGAGGGAACCGGAGTGAACTCGTCGCGGGGCGAAAGTCGCCCCGGTGTCATGTAAACACCCCCCTAGATTGCAGCAACATAATAAGCATTGACAGGATCCGGACCTGGGTTCAACTCAATGTCACCTGAAGTAAATATCTTTGCTTTGGAAACAATACTTTTCTTGCTGTTTATTGGACTTTCTTAAAAAATAGTTATTTTGGTCACTACAGTCTACAACACGAATTGATTTATTTGCATTTTTAGGTTTTTTAGTTCTCGTTCTTACAATATAAATAAGCTTATTATTAGTCCAACAAAGGTAAGTTGAAAGAGTCCTTTTTCTCACAGAGCTACTTTTACACAATCTAGTCGCAACGTGCCTTCAAAGATCAATCGACAGAAAGCTTCTCATTGCAGAAGAATGCGGTGTATTATACATAATATAATGCTTAATACATCTTCTACATGACTCACTTTTCTTGAACAACTTGATGACTTTCTTACATTGCAACCTTGATGGTTCTCTGTCACGGCGGGTAACTCTATATTTAGAAGTTAACTTTGATTTAGTTCTTGACCGTTCCGATTTACCTGATTCATTGTTTCTCGTCTTGGTTAGACACGCAAGTTCTTCCGTTAAGCATCTTCAAAGCGTACATCGTACTTTCAGTCGTCAGGTTGTTCAATAACAAAATCTGTTTTCGCTCATATAAGGATAAACGCTCAACAAACTGCTCATTTGGTTCATACAGGTTCTCAAAGAATAGCATAGCATGACATTTTCTCGCTCTAAGATCACTCTCCAGCACGCTGGAATTTATATACCCCCGTGATCTTGGGGAGTCTACGAGCAAATGCTCATCTTCTCGTCAAGTTTAACGCCTGGACGAGTCAAAGGCTCTTGAAATCCAATCCCCGAGTGAGCCATCGTATTGACTTGAAAGACTCCCGCGTGTCTTAAACTTAGTAAGACGCCTAACCGTGCGTGGAAAATTCGCAACGAAGAAAACTCTGAGCAGCAAACGATACACGCTCAGCAAGGAATTTAATCCAAGTGCGTGTTTCTTCGGAAACGATAGGTCTTCGCACTCTCGAGTTCGGACCCGATTAATTACGGAACCGTCTACTACGAGTGAGCGAGTGACTCATTTGCATATCCTGTCCCCCTGCAATAACTCGTGGTACGCTCGCGCGTACCCACGAGTTAAAAAACAATGTAAACACATTTCATGGCAATGAAAGAACATATGCGAAACAAAGTCGACACAACTCCTCCGCGAAATAGGACGCAAAACATAAGCTTATGTTTTCTTATCTCGATTTCTGCTGTTATTTTAAAGCTAATGCTCAAAATCACGTCCATTTCCCCCCGTGATCTTAAGGAGTCCTTATAAAGAAGAAGAAGAAGAAGTGCCTTTATTTATTATACATTCATTCATACACATAACCTACTACATTACTACAAGGTATGAAATCAAGCCAGCGTCGAAGTTGAAGGAGTAGAAGGGCAAGTGCTCATCTTCTCGTCAAGTTTAACGCCTGGACGAGTCAAAGGCTCTTGAATCGTACTAGCGTGAAAGATTCCTGCGTGTCTTAAATTTGGTAAGACCTCTATCCTCTGACCGTGCTGTGTGCTGTAGCGCACGATGCACGCTCTCGGCGAGGAATTTGATACCACCGAACTTCGGCGAGCGCGTGCTTCTTTGGAAACGATAGATCTTCGCGCTCTCGAGTTCGGACCCGATTAATTACGAAAACGTCTACTACGAGTGAGCGAGTGAGTCATTTGCATATCCCTGTCCCTGCAATAACTCGTGGTACGCTCGCGCGTACCCACGAGTTAAAAAGTGACTAAAAGTGACACCAAATACCTACACAAGAACACATGATCGAGTCATGTGTGTGTCATGGGCTCCTCGTTGTTGAGCGTCGTTGTGGACCTCCCCATTGTGCTCATGAACTTCCCATGGGTCTACGAGGTCGTGGTAAAGTCTCGTGATTTTCGTGAAACTCGCGAAACTCAAAGAAAAACTTGTCGTTGGTCGCTTATTTCTTCCGAAATGATTTGCACTTGTTTAATAGCAGTTTTTCTCGCTTGTTTTATAACCTGTTCTCATTGCGCGGTTTCGGTAGCTAAACCGAGCGCCGCTCAAGCAAAGTACCTCGACTATGAGATAGGAGCCAGCATACACTTCAATATGCAGACATTTAATAGAAGTATGAAAGCAGGTAAGAATTTGGAATAATTTTACCCCTTGAAAAGTGATACACCTGTGTGAAATAGAGTTTCTGAACCACCTAAGCTAGTTACGCTACTAGTACTTAAATAGGTGCCAAGTTTTCTTTGGCAATGCGTAGATTTTCGCCTTGTGATGACCACAGGACACCCACACAATCTGTTTGTGTGACTAATGTAAAATTGTATAGCCTGCGTTGCAGTCGGCTCACGCACTCGTCTAAACCATTAATATAGCCCGTCTGCGAATTAGTGAATTTCATGAATGCGTGTCAGCCAGAAACTGTCCTGCTGATTGCCTCTTTTTGATTGGATGTCATTAACCAAATAGTTAAACAATAACTGATTTATTATTTTAGAGCAGACTTGATAAGGGATCATTGTTTAATGACATCCAATCAAAAGGTGGTAATCAGCAGGACTGTTTCTGGCTGCATGTGTGAATCTTGCTACAAATTTTGACCATTCAAAAACTGTGGAGTTTACTATAGTGTGCAAAATGTCATTGCAATGTTTGCTGGGAAAGATTGTTTGGATAAATGGTAGCTTGTTTATTTCTTGCCCGCAATCCTAATCTCCAAGTTGTCAGGTTATTACACATGCGTCGCATGTATGTAGCCTGCTTTCTTGTGGACTTCCACTAAGAATGAATGGAATGCACAAAATGCAATTTGATCATGCAGGTTTTGACTTTCTACTCTCGTAATCTGATCAAAAGTGTTTTAATCATCTTTCACAGGAAACGTGTATGCGTGCAGAACATTGCATTAGAGCAAAAGCGTTTGGACTCTGATCGTTGTCACCCACACTCCCTTACCTTTGGTTATTACTAGTTGTGTATGTTGGGCTAAAGTAAACTGGCGTTACCTGGTACAGTGGAACCTTGATTTAACGAAGTGCCAAGGGACCAGGGAATAAATTTTTATATTTTTGAGGGTTTGTTATACTGAGATATAGTTAATAATTAATTTACAAAACCCAGCATTTCCAGACCTGCAAAATTGCTGTAATAACATTTCAGTACCAAGCTATACATCTACAGCACTAGTAACTCAAGAACAGGCAAACAAAACTGCTTCAAACTAAGCTGGTGCATAAAAATTCTATCGCTGTTCATCTGCTTGGCATTCATGTTTTATCACATGCTGATGTTTATTTGTTATGTATGTCAAGGTATAAAAAAAATTATTTTTACATTGTACAATTGTGGTTTTTGTTCATCATAATGAGGATTTCGTTAAATCGAGGTTCAGTTGCATACATTTTACTGTTAATAATTTTGGCTCAGCTGAAGAAAATAGTTTGTTGTACTGAGGACTTTGTTATAATTATAGAGGTTCGTTAAATCGAGGTTCCAGTAGTGTACTCTGTAAACTGTCCCTGAGCAGTTTAAAGCTGTTTTGTTTGCTTGTTCTTGAGTTTGTAGTGCCATAGCTATGTATAGCTCAGTCCTAAAATGTTATTGAAGAATGTGTGTAAAATATGAACCTAGTATGTCGCCTCGCTCTCCATTAGTTCTCCATAACTCAAGTGGGTAGAGTGCACACCTGGTATTTGGGAGGTCATAGGTTTGAGGTTTTGTCGGGGACTTAGATAATTAATTTTTTTCTTTGTCCTGTGCTCGTGACCAGCTGATTATTTCTTTATCACATATTTATTTGAGTGTTTCCTTACTTGCATTGTCCATGATCAGGTCACGTGGTTTCCCCGGATGCATTTAATCCAACAAAGTTGTCAACAGATGAGTGGTTAAAAGCAGCCAGTAGTTTTGGTGCAAAGTATGCAATTCTCACTTTAGATCACTTCAGTGGCTTTCTGCTGTGGCCCACAGAAACGAATTACAACTACTCTGTAAAGAACAGTATGTGGAGAAACAAAACAGGAGATGTGGCATGGGAATTTATGCAGTCTTGTGCAAAGTACGGCCTTGAGCACGCCTTTTACTACAGTGTTCATGAGAATTGGTATATGGATGTTGATAACTACAGAACACACAATCCTGCAGCACAAGCGTTTTATAACCACATTGTTGAACAACACATGTATGAACTGTTTGCTCCTAAGTCAAAGTATGCAAACCCATTTATTTTTTGGTTTGATGCTGGTATTGTACCAGGTGTTAGTCCTAAAGTTGGGCCAATATTGCGCACATTGGGTAATAATACTATCTGTATGCAGTGCCCAACATTTGCTGGGAATCAAGGAATTCGTTGGGTTGGTGATGAGCAAGCTGTGGCACCATTACCTCTGTGGTATTCAGTGCCAGCTGGAACGTGTGATATGGGAAAAGGTTAGTATTAGATAAGTAGCCTGTGTTGCAGACGTAATTTAACAGTGGCGGATCTAGGGGAGGGCTCCCTCCTTTATTTTTAGACCAAACTGACCAAACAGATGGGGGGCCAGAACATGAATTTTGGAGAATCACATGAATAATTATTTATTGAATAGACATTCTATACTTTTTTAATGATATTTCTGTGATTTTTATATATTTTTATAAACTGCTTTTATATAAATGTAAATTTTTTTATTTGTTATTGCCATATTTTTTTAGTTTCTTTTCTTTTTTTTCTTTTTAGGAGATCCTTAATGTAGGGTTAACCTCTGGGTTTCTTTTTTCTTAATAACAGTGCTTGTTATGGTAAAATAAAGTACTGTATGTATATAGAGGATATTACATGGCTGCGCGGAGATACGAAATTTCTCTCTTATTTTTCAACACGAGAAGAGAAATTTTGTATCTCCAAGGGACCATGTAATGTTCTATTTATTATATACACACCATTGAAATATCAAACCATTTTTACCTAATAGTTTTTTGGTCTGAAAGGTGCTGTTTATTATGAAGCCATGACAACGGTGATATTTTCACATGTGAAGATATCAAGTTTTAACACGAAAGCTCACTTCCTATTTCATTGGTATTTATATAATAAGTATAATTATTGTACATGTATAGTTGGTGGTTTTTGGTGTGTCTTTCTGTGTGTTCAAGAGAAACCCATGGGCAAGATGAACTAGAAAACATGCAAGGTCGATCTGCCTTCTTCCCTCTCCCTTCCTCCTTCACTGAATTCTCATTTGACCTTGGTTCAGCTTTTGTGGGGCTGAATCTCTTACTATGCTAACTGCAAATAAAACACTACCCTGCACACACAAAAAGATCCCAGCCAGTACACAGGCTTTTACCTTGAATTAAGGTATAGCCAGTTTGGCATTGATCAGTGTCTTTGAGAGGAAGCTCCACAAATTAATGTTGATTTTTTTGCGACAGGTATTAAGATTCATGACTTCATGACTAAATTAAACCTCCCCCAATTAGCATTTTGCAGCCTAGCTTTTTTGATACAGAAATTTAAATTCCTAAGATATTGATTGATTTCTTTCCACTCCTGCCTCTTTAAGTGCAGGAGAAAAGCAAAAATGATCTCAACCATTAATAGTGCTACAGTATATAATATGTTGTTGAAGTAATATATTGTCAAGATATTAGTTATGAATAATTTTATAAAATTATTATTCTTTACAGCTGATCCCTTAGGAACACAGTTTTGTCCGCCCTTTTGTGACACTGTTATAAGAGAGCACTACTGGTTCTGGAAACCAAACACAACAAGTAGAGTGAAGAGTGTTAGCACGCTTGTTAGTGAGTATTTGACAAGTGTTGGAAGGGGCTGTCACATGGTACTCAACTTGAGCCCAGATCCTTATGGCTTGGTTGAAGATGAGGATATGCAAGCATACAAGGAGTTTGGTGAAGCTGTCAGCTTGCTGTACAAAAATCTTGTCATCACAGACAAAAATCCAGAACTGAAAGTTGGAGTTGAGATGGTGTGGAGCTTGCAAGAGCTGTACTGGATGGGTAAGGGAGCCGTAGTAATCATGGAAAACATAGCGGAATTTGGACAGCTTGTTGAAGAATACCAGCTGCGATTTAAGACCCTAAATGGCTGGGTTGAGTACCCTGAACAAGGAAGTAGTGTCGGACAGAAACGGATTCATGCTTTCCCTCCAGCATTCACTGGGGAGGTCATTTCTGCCATAAGCTTGAACATCACCAAATTGGTGACAAATGGCACCTCCATAACTTTACGTGAAGTTTCTGTTTATGACTGGAACGAGGCAGGACTGAAAGGCTATGTGTGAATTAATAATCAGAAACAATTGTCAATAAACTTTTGATAATAAGTAGTTAGTTTTATTGTCACCAGCACAACCCATGTACAGTACATTGTAATTTGCTAAGCCCCCCAGAGGGTGCTTCAGGTACTATTTTATTAAACAAGATTGCGGTCATCACAGGATAATTTTAGACTGAGGCCTTGGTCTATTTAGTGAGGTCAGTACATCAAGGCCAAGGTGTAAGATTTCCCTGTAATGACCAAACAGATAAGGTTCCTTAAAGACCTGAGCCCGCAATCAATTTAAACCAACAACTGGTCAGCGGACAACTTTAGGAAAAAAAAACATCATCTCAATGAGCCGTGCACTTGAGCCTGTGATACAGTCAGGTGACAGTGGTCAGCAGACACCCCTTGAGAGCTATCAATTGACCATAACATGGATGTCCATGAGGATGTCCTATAAAGTTAAACATGTATATGCCTTGGACACCTAGTTAGTAATGCCCAGTCATTACAAGAAAATAATGCCTGTTCATAACAAGAAAACAGCCAATCAGAGTGCACGTACTATTGTAGCCATATAATAAAATCATATAATGCACATGAACAGTTGGACTATAAAACATAGTGACTGTGAAAGTGTGTATGATGCTTGCATTCCATCCCCATCCATTTTCTTATTTCCTTTTTCCCAGTTATTTGCCTCAAACTCCCAATAACTGGAACTTTTTTCAATTTCCGTAGAAGGATCGAGTTTTCACTAGGCAACTTTATATCTTTCATACAACAGTTGTTTGTTGAGAAGTGGTTAATAAAATTATTAATTTGTGGCTTTCACAAATTTGAAGACTACCTTTGGGTAGCAAGCTTTTTTTCATGGAAGTGGAACATTAATATTCTTAAAATGGAAGAGGAAGGTCCAATAATTAAAAGGTTTAAAGATCACACCTTAAAACGTCATGCCTCTAAAGCCTCCCCCCTCCAAAAAAAGGAAATTTTTTAAATGGCTGAAACTGACACAACAAAATCCCTTTGTACTAACTATACTCGATGCAGAAGTATACTCGATGCAAACAATTAATCAAAATGAATTTTTATTTACTTTGACACACTCTTTATTTTTTTTTTTAGTTTTATTTCTTTGTATTTCCTATTATATTATTATTAGTTTCTAGATGCAACATTTTACACTTCCCAAGTTATTTGTAGAAGGATGTCTAAGAAACTCATTATTTTGTTTCAGGTCCTAGATAATGTAAAAATGACATTAAATCACTGATTTTGCTATAATTATGGTTTTGTGTTTAGTCTGGAGAAATCAACATCCTCTTTTTGACCAGCACCATACTTGGGATTGTATAGTTGCTTTATTTGTTTGATTGAAAGGCCCAAAATGTATAGGAGATTAGGCATTTCTAGCCTATGTCCAAAACATGCATGTGGCACATTTCTCAGAGGAAGTGATATTCCGAGCACTTGCTATTAATAATACTAGGGATCTTCGGAAAAGGCATTTTTAAACAATGCCATCAACTGGAAGTGAGGCATTTTCCCTTTTCATATGTCTAAATACTACTGAATTTGTATTGTCAAGATGTTTTAACTCTGAAAGAGATGATTTTTTTGAACATTTAGGCAAAAGCACTGCCCAAGAATACAAAAAGCCCACTTTGAGTTGATATGTGTTGCTCAAAAAATACTTCATGTTAGCCTGTATGACAAGTGCTTGGAAATAATATGTGAGAAGGAACGGATCATTATCCTTTTCTGGGAAACTGCCCACCTACCCCTCCCCTAAGCCAAAATTTTCCCCTATGCGAGAAATGCTGGCTGAGGGGAGGGGTAGGTGGACAGTTTCCCAGAAATGTTATTATGATCCGAAAGAACAGGGGATGTGAGGGAGACACACTACACGTTTACAAACAATCTCATGTTCACACGTATCCCCTCTGGAGCCTCCCAACCAATAGGAATTCTCCACACTCTCAGAAAGGGAGTAAAAACCATCTTCATGGGCCTCTTAGGCAGGCGATCCCTTTCCCCCTGTCTGTGTGTTTCTGCCAGTCGCACAACCCATTCTTTCTTAGCCCCATTATGTCTAAGCACCTGCTACGCAGGTTACTCTATGTTAGTCACTAACCTTTTAATTTTGTAAAGTGTCTCACTGAAGAGACCTTACCTACCCCAAGACTCAAACTTACATGTAGCCTGCTAGCAAGCTCTCCATTTCTGTGGAATGCAAAGCAAGCCGTGAGAGAATACGTGAGCAAGTGGTGAAGAACTTGTGTCTCCTCTTGTGTAACTTCTCGCCACTCCTTAAAATGGAGATCTTGCGTGCAGGCTGACTGAAACTCACACCCACTGTCACAAACAAACTTTTCCTACTACACACACCAAACTGTGGTCCTATACAGTGTAATACTTGGTTCTCAAATTGTGTTCAAATGATCAAGACAATCACCTGCTACACCTTCCATGTGAAATGGGATGAGTTGGACAATTTGGAGTGATCACAATCAACTGGATAGAACTGGGGCCTAAAGAGGATGGTTTCTGTAAAATTATAATTACCAAACTGGTCTTGATCATCCCACCAAATTGAGAAGATCCAGATCTGGATGAAGGCTTTACAGTGTCTGCCATAATTGCGGGGAAAAAACTATACTTGAATTCACTGAGTAAACTAGTTTATTTTGTTGTAAGGCCATGCATCCCCACGACTTTTTCCTCTTTTCTATAATTAGGGGTGGCGAATGGTACCTTGAAAAACGTGGGTCTCGGAAAATTTTGGCAGGATCTCGAAATCTCGGAAGCGTTTTTGATAAGTCTCGAAGTCTCGTTTTTGCATGGTTTGTATTTACTTTTTTTGAGTCTCGAAACTTTTTACCAAAGAGTCTCAGGCTCGGATTTCTAACTAGGATCTCGGCGTCTCGGCGAGTCTCGGATTTTACCATTCGCCACCCCTATAATTGGCATTTTTCTGAAAAAAAGAAGTGAGGCTAAAAAGCTAAAGAAGAGTCTACTAGAACTACAAACCGCCGACCTTTTGTTTATGGTAACCTTAAAAGTGGATGCCCACTATTTTGCATGACTGACATTTTAAAACATTTTTTTAAATGCAAGTTCCATGTCTACAGTAGCCCAAACGTTTCCATACAACTGCATGCAAGTCCATCGAGAAAGTTGGAACAAGAGCAAAAAAGAGGCATGCATGTATAAGTTAATTATCTATAATTTATCACCTCTGTGTAAAATGTGACACATCTATAAGAATAGTGTCCAACAATAATAGCCTGTGAACAGCCCCCCCCCCCCCCCAATTTTTTCTAAGGGAAGGGGGGTCTGTCACAGGCTAAACAATAACAGCAATCTACACTCTTCAAAACAACCACCAGTTTGCTTTCTTCTGGTTTTGTTTTGTTTTGTTGAAAGGCAAAATTTGGGATGGGCAGAAGAAAAGAGACCCAAGATAAACAAGGGAATGGCCTAACCTATGCTTAATACTACCAAACAGGACCAGGCAGTTAAAGGGTATTTTACAAAGGAATGTTGCCATGTTTCTTCCAAGGATTGGTAAGCTGCTTAGTGGCTAGCACTTCAAGATCCCTGCAGATTCGTTTCCGGGTCATGTGAGGCTTGATAATGTCATCCACAAATCCTACATACAAAAGAAGGGTAATATAATTAAAATAATTTATTGTTTCCATTTAAAGTGCCAACAACCCATAGCCAATATCTTTCTTTTTAAAAAGTAGAAACATATAACATGCAAAAACAAGCAATAGAATGGGATTTGAGCTCAATCTCGATTTTTACAGTCAGGCGATCAAAATCCCGGTTCACGAAGTAAAAAATGCGCCTTGTGGGGGACTGGGCTGAGTAGCCTGTGCCGTCAACCCGGTATCTCAGCAATAACACGATTGGCTGCAAGATACCGTGTTGACGTTACATAAGCATTTAGTGCCAGGTCTCTCAATCACTCCTCTTTGAATAAATTTATTTAATAAATTATGGCGAGAAATTAATAGCCTCAATTTGCCAATTTTGTCCCTCGATAAAAGTGTGTTGAAATGCAAAATAACTTCTATTTCTTTAAACTACAAAAAATGTTCAAAATTTAATATAACTGAATACAGGTGATAGGCACTTTAATGGTAGACTCCACAGGTCAATGTCAAATAATGCTTATTTTGACTTACTGGGGATTGAAAGTTTCATGGCCTGTTCCAGGAGTGCCTGACCCCCTGTCCTCCTGGGCTTCTAACCCCATGTCCTCCCCCACTAAGAGTTGGCACGGGAAACAGAAAGAAGAAAAAAAAGAAAGAAGCATGGGTTACCTCTTGTTGCAGCTGGGAATGGATTGGCAAACCTGTCCACATATTCTGCTTCATATTTTTCTGGAAAAAGAAAACTTTTGAATGTCAGATAATTATGTACCGTCCAACAATTAAACTTGTTACCTGTAGGCTCCTTTTGACTGGAAAGGCTTTTTGGGATCCATAAAAATGATAAAGCTGGGGTTTCATATTAAAATATCAACTTGATATGGACAGCACCTCTCCGGCTAATTAATAATTATTTTGATTAACAGGATCTGAATACTCAAATTGATCTGGACACAGATTATAGTACCTGCTAACTTGCATATTGTTAACAGAGTTGATTTACTGTAGGCCTTGGGGATATGACTCACCAATATCCTCTTTTCCTCTAAAGATGATAGAAACAGCACCCTGCAAGAAAGAAAACAAAGCAAAGGTAAAATTATGATATTCCTGTAGTGATTTTAGGGTTTCAGGGTTGTCACTAAGTTTCCAAGTTGCTGGGTATTAGTAATTACTAGGCAGGAAAATGAAAAGCTGGGAAGTTCTTTACAGTCAAAACAGGTCAAGCGTACCCCCAAAGATTCTATTAATGAATTGATTATTTGAAAAATGAATCCGTTAGTCGTTCCCGTAACTGGTGTCAAATTCAAAGCGGCATTTCTGCATGCGTAATGAGCGGTGAATATTTTACGAGAACTTCTCTGTATTTGGTCAGATTGAAAATCTTTGAATGGATTAAGATTCTTAGAAGACAATTACATCAAATTCAGGAAAACGGAGCTAGTAGAAATTTCAAAACAGCCTCGCGTGTGAATTCACGGCTCATTACACATGCAAGAATGCAGAGATCAATCTGAAATCTACAACTAGCAACGGATTCAACTTTTGAATAATAAATTCATTAATGTATTCTTGGGGGGTACGCTTGACCTGGTTTGACTGTAATATGTTCTTTTTTCCTTTTTTTCCCTCTCAAACAAACTGGGGCTAATGCTAATAGTGGCCGGCAGAGATCCCTGGCCCTTGTGGCCAGCCCTATATTTTTTCTAAAGTTTCAGCCTCATTATTAGGTGAAATGATCAGGGTTAAGATAATCTCAAGTCTTGTTTTTGTTTGTCTCTTTATGTGTCAGAGTTAAGAACCATTCGGTGTATTAGGTTTCAGATTTTAAAACAAGGGTTTCTTAGTTTGTCAGATTCTATCATCTGCAACCTTTTTATAGTGGAGCTCCACATGCCAGAGCTCGAGTGCCATGGGTAAGAAAATCTGGATTTGTAAATGATCTATATGTGTCCCAATGAGAAACTTTGGTTGTTTCATGGCTGTACAACCATCTGTCCAATGTGATATGTGTGCCCACTTACTAAAATCTAAACCAAAGTGAAATGTTTCTCAAACAAATAAATAAATCTTTTCACACTGCTAGTTGTTTGCTTAGTGCCCTACACTAGGCTACAAATAAAATGAGGCTGGAAAAGACTTAAGTTACAAATTAAACCATCCTATTTTTCATTATGCAACTGGCGTGTGAGTGCGACTCAGCATTTTTTACATTTTGAAAATAACATACTAAACAACTATACACACACCTTTGCCCCCATAACAGCCGCTTCAGCAGTAGGCCAAGCATAGTTAAAATCACCACGGAGATGTTTAGAGCTCATGACATCATATGCACCACCATATGCCTGCAATATGATAATACAATGTCAGTAATTTCTCCCACATCATTAAAAGAAAATTCCAGTCAAGAATCTATGTATTTTATTGCTCTTTTCCCTGAAATCTCATTATTTGTCTCAGAGACCCAGCTGCTCCTAAAGGTTTCCTTGGCAAGACAAGGGAGTATGCAAAAAAGCACTAAAAAAATAAAGGTACTATGAGGTATGACCCGCAGGGGGGTCACTTGGGTAAATTTTTGCTGAGTATGTGCTGCTGGCCTCTCAGCACCCCTACCCATTATAGACCCCATCTTTAATAGTCACTTTTAGGAAGATGTTATTTTCACCATCCCAACTTAGTAACTTTCTGTTTACTCATCTACCTTAAAAAGCCTTTAAACTAGGTCATCCTAGAATGAATTGACACATTGGTTAAACTTACTGAAGTAAAAAATCTTCCCATTTTTCCCAATTTTCCCTATACCTGAATTTTCTGGTCTCCTAAATTCCAAAAATGTGAGGTCCTATTCTAGTAACTCTCTAATGAAATGTAATGCCGTTATAGAGCGATTTTCGTATGACCTTGAAATGAAAGCGCGTGAACAAAACAGAAACAACAAACGAACAGAAATAGAGCAATTTAATTGGTTTATCGAACGGACAGACAAACGCGTCTGGCTTTTCATTGGTTAAGTGAACGCTCAGGTGAAAAAACTTCATGCCCAAGAACTTTCTAGAAATCAACCAATACTTCGCTTTGACGTCATACTACAACATGATTGGCCAATCGAACAATGCCTTCTCCATAAATTATTAGGGTTTCTTTGGCGGGAAAACAAAGAGGCCATGTTTTGATCTTTTCATCCATTGGCTGATGAAACAAAGAACGAACACTTACCGAAACCTTTTTTCAAGGTCATACGAAAATCACTCTAGTCAATCCAGCCATGAAAATGCAACCCCATCAAGCCACACTTACCCAGTAGCCTGTTACTAAAAAGGACCCCCCCCCCCCCCCGTATGACCTATACAATATGCTTACAGTACCCTCTCTCCTATTTTAGAAATGCAATAAAAACAAATAAGATGGGTTGTCTTTATAGTAACAGTTTAAACAGGAGTATTGACCAGCCAAAAGTAACAATTCTTGGGAGTCATGAAAAAAAATTGAACTTTTAACAGTCAGAAGCTACATGCATGTGATATAGGATACAAAGCTTACCTTTCTGGTGATCACAGTTATCTTGGGAACAGTAGCCTCCGCAGTATGCATACAAAAGCTTGGCACCATGTCGAATAATACCACCGTGTTCTTGATGTGTCCCTGTGATAATGAAAGTTTTGCAACTCAGTTAATGGAATTTTCATTTGACGGGACCATCCCCCCCCCCCCCCCCCCCGCAAACCCCAAATTATCAGTAGACCTTTCTCAGATAGACATAAAAGTATACAGTAAGAAGTAGGAATTATGTACAGCCAAAACACAACAAGTTAGCCTTGACTAATAGAATATTTTAGTGAGGTGTGGGAAAAACTAGACAATGGTTTTCAAGGAGCAACACATAGTATTTCTCAAAAGTCACCACTGTCTTGTATTTTCTTGCACATTGAGTTATGGTTTGTCACTCGAAACAACTAATAAACTATAACTATTTCTAAAATATGTTAATTTATAATTTAACAAAGAGCAGCAATATATTAAGAGCTGCCACTAAAAGGAAAACAGACCTGGAAGAAATCCTGGAACATCCACAAAGGTGATTATTGGAATGTTGAATGAATCACAGAAACGAACAAAACGGGCTCCCTTTACAGATGCAATTGATATCCAAGCAGCCTACAAAGGTGAGGAAGAAAAAGACACATAACACTGAATTGTAGTTATTATTAATAATAGCAATTAATAAAAATGCACCCTGCACCCAGCAGAATCTTTCATCTGCTTTCTGCATTTTGAAGGAAAAGACAAGAGGAGACTTTGCTCACAGGGTGCACGTGGTTAATTAAAATGGGCAGAAGGTGCTTAATTATTGATCATGACCCAAAAGATGGGAGGATAAATTTATGCAAAATTTTCCTTAATCCCCTCTCATGTAGAGGGCAAAAAATCAACAACTGACATCACTCATTCATGTTGTACTTGATCAAACCCTTAATGGGCTTTTAGACATAATTATTACCGGTAATTTATTTTATAAAGCCAAGGCCACCACAGGGCTTTTGAAAATAACCCACGGCCCCCCACACCCACCCCAAGGTCATGATGATAATAATTAATGAAAACCGCTAAAGATATTATGCAACCAGCGTGCAAAGAAAGTCATGTTCGATAGCCTGGGGCTAGTGGATTTTGATATCGCGCTAGTCATTTTTGTTCTTAACTTGCCGGACGGGCAAGTGCTGTTTTTGGGGAAAATTCAAATTACAGAAGGGATTGCAATAAATCCTGCTAATCAAAATCGGATTGGGGCTAGTTGAAATGACTTGTGGGCTAGTACATGCATGCTAGCTACAGCTTGCCCGAATGGCAGGCTGTAACATATTTATGTAACATACGGGGTATGTGCAACATGACAGCAAATAACTAAGATGATATCATTTGATGTCCTTCCAACCTAAGTCTTCCTTACCCTGTTAACGACTACATGTAATAATGAGAACCCCAGATAAACTAATATAAAACACATTTGACACTTACCTGCAGCTTCTGTTGGCTGATTGCCAACCACGCCCACAGTGCGACCATTCATGCGCCCAAATCCCACCACAATGTTTTTAGCATTATAAATCAGGAGAAGTCTCAAAGAATTCACCGTCATCTACTATCTGCAAACAAAAATGTTACCAGGGTTACAAGCAGAGTAAAACTAAGATAAAAAACAGATGAAGTCACAGATCTTTCCAAATCGACCTTTAAGGAGAGAAAGAGGAGGGAAACCTTCTTTAAGCTATGGTAGTGATGTTGCGCATTTTACCACCCATGTTCAAACCCGTCTTGCAATCTTGCAACAAAATCAGGTTGACGTTTTTCTTGCACCAGATCAAGTTGACAACAACCTGATTTTGTTGCAAGACAAGTTTGATTTGTGGGTGGTAAAATGCGCAACATTGCATTCCAACTCGTTTTGCAGCAATGTTGCAAAAGAATTAAGTTGCACATTTTTGGTTTCCATTTTACCAAACCTTTAGTTATGTAATACATGTGAGCACACTCTTGCCAATTCTATCCTATATAATTATTATATAATCTGACTGGTCAACCACAAAAAATCTTACATCGCAGATTGAAATTGTTTGGCTTGGATTCACAGGCATAGGCTTGGATTCACAGGCATAGCATGGTGATATAGTGTGGTGATGCCTAAAAATACACTTCTACAATAAGCTGTCAAGACAAAACTGTTGTTTTGGCCTGCTTCCAAAAAATACTATAACGTGCACTGTCTTCCCTGTGTATTACTCATCGTCAATCCTCATTATTATAGGGTTAGCCAGCCTTTGTCATTGCTGTTTTTTGTATTCTCAATAACAAGATTCCTTTTAATATACTTATATCTGTCCAGTTTATAACTGGCTTAGCTTGCATTGCCTCCAGGCAATAAGCACACTGTTATATAAATATAATATAAAAATTTAATGAAGGCATTTATCAATTCGAAACAAATTCCTTCCATGAGAAACAATCAACTAAAGTATCTCTTTGACCTTGAACTTTTGACTTCGCTTATGTAACATTATTCACTAGCACTGACTACGGCCTAGCTCACTCGCTTTCCATCTTGTTATGAGGATCAGAATTATTTTTAGTTTATCCGTCATGCAATTCCAGACTTTTCTAGAATTATCTTATAATCTGTAATATTCCAGAAATATCTGTAACGTGACTCAGCAGTTTCCGCAAATAGAAGATGATGTAATACACTATAAATAGTAATGGAACGTTCTAGATGTTTAAAGAAAAAGTATAAAACTAGGCTTCCAAGTATCAAGGTGTTGGAGCGTTGTTGTTGTGTGCCCGAGGGCTTTCCCTCGTGGCTAGTTGTCATTGAGCTTATCAGCTATGGATGCTATATTGTGAGGAAGCTATAATCAACTGATATAACTATGGAGGAGCTACTTTGACAATGCGCATGCTATATCAAGAGAAAAGAAAGAGACGATAGCAGAAAAGAGAAGATAAAGAGTTCATGATGAAGTTTCTCAGACGAGTTTGTAAACACAGAAAAGCCAATGAGTGGAAAGGATCCAGTGAAATTAAAAAAAGTCAAGCATTGATGTCTCAAGTCAGTTGAGTTGACGGTTGTTCCTGTATGGCTATGAAAGACAGTAAGCCTGCCTGCTTTACTAACTGCTTAACTTAATTAATCTTTAACCTTAGTAACTATAACAGTGTATAACTAAATAAACAATAGTTAAAAAAGGTAACTGCTGGTTGTCACACTTTTGTTGCGTGCCTTATATCGTACTCGGGAATTCTTTTTACTTATGCCTTGTTCGCGGGCATCTCTTGGTTATTCTGGTACGTAACAATCTACATTCACAGTTTTATACCTAAAAGAAACGACGAGCAATCTGCAATGGAACGTTGAAACATCTTCAGTAAAACACGACCGATAGACCAGTGTTTTAAGTGGGTTCGGGGAACTGATCGATTGCATCGTATAGTCATGGAATGAAAGTGATAAGACATTCTCGAAAGCCATGAGACTTGACGTCAGCGAGCCAAATATCATTCAAAGTCTGATACAGGAAACTTAAATTCTGATTCCTTTAGCACAGTAACCTTTGCAGTCTGTGCAAATTCAAATTAGACTGCAAATATTTTATCCTGATTCACGGTGATTCCTGAAAGTGGAGCGTAGAGTTTTCAACAAGAAAGTCTGGTGCCCTTGATCACTACTGCCAGAGGGAAAGAAAAACGCCAGTCTTCCATTCACTGTCAGCCGTAGAAATCCCAGTCGCTGAGCCTATCTGGAAGAAATCATGGAAGCAGATGAATCTTTCGACACCGACTTAGAGGAAGACAGCGTTTTCGAAGAACTTGCAATCGCCGAGGAAAACGACGAGGTTAAGAATACAGGAAAGTCAGTTCAGGATATTTACCTCAAGGCATGTAAGAATAATGAAGTTTTTCCCTCATCAAGATTCTTGAAACGATGCTTAACTGAAAGCGTCGATCTGAACCATTACGGCCTCGGAAATCCTGGCACAAGAGCCGTTTGCACAGCTTTGGAAAAATGCTCAAATGTAATAAACTTACAACTTCAAGACAATGTAATTAATGACAAGGGAATCGTGTCAATCGCAAAGATGCTGAAAAGAAATGTTTATATAGTCAGGGTGGATCTGCTGGGCAACCATATTGGCAAAGGAGGTGCTGATGAACTAGCGGATATGCTACTACAAAACAACACCCTGAAAGAATTAAACCTTAGCAAGTGTAGTTTGCAAGGGAAAAACCTCGTTGTTTTTTGTAATTCAATCAGGTTACATGCCCCTTTGACACATTTGAATTTGTCATACAACGACATTGGTGACAAAGGGGCGTCGTTGCTTGGGTCGGCCATCAAGTGGAACACAGTCCTAGTCTATCTGGACATCAGTTGGAACAGCATTCGTGTCGAAGGGGCTCGGATCTTGGCTGAGGGATTAAAAATGAATACTCGCCTCAGAGAGGTGAGTATTAGCTGGAATGGCCTCCTTGATAATGACATTGTATCTATGCAAGATGCATTGTCGTACAACCAGACGCTCAAAGTCCTGGACATCAGCAGTAATTGCATCTCCAATAAAGGCGTTGCTTCCATAGCGAAGTTTTTGAGGACGAACAAATGCTTAGAAATTTTGAAAACTGGGCGCAATCCATTCCAAAGCTTCGGTGCTTGTATTCTCTTGAAGGCAATACGGAAAAATCCATCGAGCGCTTTGAGAGAGTTGCAAATGGACGATATAGTCTTTGACAAGGATTGCGCCCGAGAGCTGGAACTTGTGCTGGAAGGAAGGCCATACTTCACGTGTTCCTGGGATATCAGCATAAAGGGAGAGCGCAAATCGGACGAGATCAAGAATACGACTGATATTTTTGATGTCTACTTGGCTTTCGTTCGCACCCGAGGGCTACGCTTGATCGAATTGTTTAAGATTTTATCGAAAGACCGCAATGGTGGCAAGCTCAGCAAAGAGGATTTTGTGAGGGGAATGAAGAAGTTCAATGCGCCATTCCATGACATGAAGTTAAGGGAACTGTTCGATAGAATGGACCTAAACGGTAGTGGTGTCATCAAGTTTCAAGATTTCGTTATTTGTTCCCGTGGACGGTATTCACATTTAGGAAGACATATTTCAGCAGCAACTTAAAATAAAAACCAAAAGGGCCCGTTTCATCATCATCATCATCATTACTATTATTATCATCATAATTATTATCATCATAATCTTCATTTAGGTGTCTAAGCGTTCTAGCGCCACTTGGCAATAATTAGGGACGCATAAAATATTAAACAAATGATATCAAAAGGAAGATGCCATTCAAGATAATGTCTAATTTCTGAACTTCTTGTTACAACCATTCCCAAAAATTCTCCTTACCATGATTTCATTCCAGGAGATCCGGTTGTCAAACCTCACGAGAGAGCTTGAAGAAAATGGCACCTCAATATGTAACGGCCCTAATTATTTCCATCATGGTTATCCCAGTAAAAAACACCCCCCTGATTAACATTTTCCTTGCGTTTGTTTAAACTGAAACTTTTAACAAAGAAAAAAAATATTGTATAATGTTCGCAAAGAAAAACTGCGTTTGTTTGAGAGACTTTTGTATCATGTTTATGACCATCAAAGTTTTTCCTCAAAAACCCATTTCTTTGCCGCTGGTTTTTGTTGTTTTTGTTGTTGTTTTTTCTCTATCAATAACAGCACAAATGTGACTTGTGTTTGAACTATTTCCCATCTCTTTACCACACTAATGACTTATATGTTAGAGCCGGATTACATACAACTGCAGTTTGACGTGCACATTTAGGGTGTGTCCAAACGAATCCGAACATTTTTGAAACCGCATATTTTTTATCCGGATTTGTTTGGACAGGGTCTTAAACTGCTCTGTAGGGCGGTTTCAATACAGCTTAAGCTAGCATGTATTTTAACGTCATCAGTTATGTTATGTGCCCCCTCTGTTATGGTTAGAGTCATCCTCGTCCTCAGGCCAGTTCACGCTATACAAGTGCGCGGTCGAGAGGAAAGGCTTGGAACCAAACGCGACAGTACAGGTGACGTCACATTCGAAATCGCTGAGGACGACTGGAATTGAAACTGGGTTAGAGTATTTAAAGAGTTGGGTTAGATTGTTTAAAGGGTGTTCAAAGTTGTTTTGACGAACTCTGAGACTTGGGTCCAAAGAAAATAAAAGAAAACAGTGCCTAGTTTTCCAATTTCTAATTCCTTATCAGCGTATGCTATAAAAGTCCAAAAATATGTATTTTGTAACTTCTATGTCTATTTGAGGTAAATAGGACCGAAGTAATCAGCGGCAAGAACAATACTGTTTGAATGTTTTGAAATGACAGTTGGACGATTTTTGAGCTTTTGAAGCTTTGAACGATATTTTCACTCTTTTAGAGTGGATTGATTGTCCAGGACTTTGAGCGTCTGGTTGCACGACAATTCACCTTGCATAGATGCAATGCCATTATGAAGGAGGCCATTCAAGACAATATTCACTTCTCTGAGGCGAGAATCAATTTTTAATCCCTCAGCCAAGACCTGAGTGATTTTGATATTTTAAATTTTTTTACGGTAAGTGCTCGCCCGTAAGTTTTGAACTTTGTTGCGTACTATTCGGATTTTTTTCAGCTCTCTCTTTGTTGCTTAGGTTTTGAATTTTTCTTACCAGGTAAAAAAAATCTCAGTCACTTAAAACTATGTCAAAATTGTCTTTCTCTGAGGGCAAGGGGTAGAGTTTTATAATATGTACCTCCCTCTTCTATTTAATCTCTTGTGGAGAGTACGAGGTTGACAAAATGACTGTTCCTTACTCCCCTCGCCCCAGTACTCTCTCCTTTTTCCTTCCACCAGCCCCAGTGTAAAAAAACTTGTCGTTTTCGAGGGGTCGGGGGGGGGGGGGGGGCAGAATTTGAAAATAGACTCAAATGTTGACTAAATCATGTCCCTGGAAATCGTCGAGCCATGTTCGGATCTTCTTCGGAATGGTCAAGTGAATCCCACGTCCTCAAGCATGTTAAGGCATGGCTTGAGGTTAATTTGCATAAAATCTAATAATGATCATAACTTTGTGAAAATTTATCAGAACATTCCAAAATCTGGCAACCTCGGAAAACTAGGTACCCTTAATTTTTCTGTAACGTAAGAAATCGGATATCTGTGTCACGTGACCACTTATGGTCGAGTCCAGGAAAGAAAAGAAAACTAAAAATGGGGTGGCGAGATGCCCCACAGTATATATTGAATACAGTATTTATGTCATTGTATCATTATTTCTCGCTTGAATCTGGCCGGAATGGTTGACTCACGTTTTTATTTAATTAGTAATTAAGCAAAATAGGTCACGTGACACTTTTCACCTGTTAATATCTTTTTAAGAAGTTAAAAATTCTCTCCGTTCCGGCCACGGAAAAAATTTGTACGGTAAAACAAACACTGACACATGGTTCAAACTTAGTTATAATCAACCATTCCTACCCCATTTTGAATTTCTGTTTGAATATCATTATGACGTCACGTTTCACGTGACTACATCACTTCAACCCCAATTAATTCGACGCCTCGAAAGAAAGTTTCTCGAAAGTTTTTTGCAACTTTTAGAATTAAAATGCATTACCATAGAATAAAAACAGCTTTATCTTCGCGGGAGGTCGAGACCAAAATTTGAGCCATGCCTTAACATGCTTGAGTCGTTTCGTTTCTATCACGTTGTTCAAATTGTCTTGCCAGTACATGACTTTCAAAAGGCACATTAACCTCTTGGCTTGAAATGTCAATCGATCAATTTATCAAAAATGGTCAATAGTGGGATGAGGTTACCCACCATACAAAAACAATAAACAAAAACCAAACACAAACAAAAAGAAAAGATAACGCCTTTGTTTATTTGTTTTGATAGTTAGTACGGAATAATTGTAAGTCATAAATTTTTATCGAAATCAGACCATATATGATCAATACTCACTCGTCCAACATTAATTTTTTTATGTAGTGTCTTTTTTCAGTGACTGAACTTTTTAATCATCTTTGGACATGAAAACAGAATCTTTTTATAGGCATACTTGTGGAACGTTAACGAGGAAATAATATAGCTATAGCTCGACTTAGTGAATTAAAAATAGGAACAATAATATTGTGCGAGACAACGCCTAACATAACTTCGAAATGCGCATATTAAACAAAACACAGACACTAGGTACTTGCCTGCACAGTAGCCAAGCTCTTCCTTTAGAATTTGGACATGTGATGTTAGCAGTTTTTCTTTTGTCGAAGGCGGAATTTCGAAAAAAGAAGCGTTAAAATATCATGGAAATCTTTCTACCACATGGGACTCTCTGATGCAGTAGTATTTTACAGTTGTTGAAGCACTGGGTAATCACTTGGTTCGGTCCTTGGGGTCAGCGTACATCCAGCGTTCCTCGTGTGACAATACTAGTTTGGGGGGAAGTTACAAAATTAAGGAGATATGAATTTTTAATATAAACTTTTCCGATTATTGTACACGTAAAAAATTAGAAGAATGGCCTCCCCCCCATCTCTCAGTAAAAGGGTTTTACCGGATGGGGTACTGGAGAAAGGAGTATCCCCTAAAATTACGAAAAAGAAATTGGGGGGTCTTGTTTTCAAGCCAACCCGACAGTGAGTACCGTTTGCACGTCGTATATCTTTTAGCTGTTTTCTGTAAAACAACAACGTAAGAAACACGTGAGTATTTCCCCGAAGTTTGGCACCAATTCACGTTATCACGTGATTCCAAGTAAAGGTGGATTTGTGGTTTGCACATTGCTTTTCCAGTAGCCACATTGTTCTTTTGAACATGGCCACGGGTTTCGCTGTAGCGTCTTCTTCGATGGAAAATAATCCTTCTTCTTCTAGCTCGGCGAGCCTTTTATACAATTTGAAAATTACCCTTTTTGATGACCATTGTACCGATGAGGAAGGTCGCTGGCGGAGGGCTATAGTACCTGCGAATTTCTCGTTTTACGGTCTTCATATCATTATTCAAGAAAGCTTTGGTTGGCAAAACTATCACATGCATGATTTTACGTCCATGGGCGAAGAGTGCAGTTTGAGCGAGGACGAAGAAAGCAGTTTAATTGAACAACCCTCGAAAAAGCCAAAGAATGACCGTCCAGAACATGATCCAGTTAAATACAAAGTGACCGACGGGTACTGGGAAATTGAAAAATTGACCGAAGTTTCGACTGCGAGCAGTCCCTCTTTATAGTCAGTCGAATCTAAGCTCGGCCGGCAGGACTGGAAAGAGCGAAATGGCTTCTTGTTTTTTGCTTTCGCTCGCTTCGCTCGATTTCCTCGCTCGCGTGACCATCCTAAGGGACTGCTAGCAGTCTAACCGAAGTTGGAAAATGCAATGGACTTTTCGCTCGCCATTTGGATGTGCATGCACCAGAGAGGCTGTTTTACAAGCCCTCACCAGGTTAGAGATGAACGAGTCTACGAGTTGTGCGATGACTTCAACGAAGAGAATCGTTATCTTGAATACGAGTATGATTTTAGTGCTTCGTGGAATCAGCTCCTGTGTTGTTGTGTACTAAATTTTTCTATAGATTTTAGAAAATAAGAACCTGTTTCAAATTTTATGCTCTGGGTCGGATCAAGGATTTTTCTTACCAGGGAGGGTGTACCACTAAGGAATGACTTAACTGACTGATGACGTAAACAAATTTTGATACAGAATCCCAGTTGTATTAGAAAGACGCAGGTCATCTCAGGGGGGGAGTGCGCACCCCTCCCCCTCCCCTTAGATCCGCCCCTGGATAGGGGATGGGGATTCCGAGGCAGAACAAATTTCCTAAATACCCAAGCAGAGAATGAGAGGTGAGAACTGAGAAAAGAGAAAGAGTTGGAATATAAAAAAGGATCCAATCCGCTCACTTTTTACCTTTCGTGTTTTCCGATTCCCCTTCCAATTTCTCCTTTTTGAAAGGCTAGCGAGCAAGGGTCAATTTGAATCGAACTTTACAAATGTAATAAGGCTCTTTGCATGACTTTATGACGTGATCAACTTTCGGTAAACCCGAAAACAGTTCACTTTTGAAAAATTTTGTTATGAAAGAGCATATTAAAAATAAGTAACCTGAGAATTTTCAGCCGCATATCTCAAAAGAAGCGATTCCATCGGCCGCCGAAAGGTGGAAACGTGTGAGAAAAACAACTTTTGCAATCCAGTTATGCTTGCATGGTTTGTCATATTATTTATTATTAGCCAATGTTTTAGAGACTGAAAACGATAGTTACACTGGTAGCTAATCAAAGAAAGACTATCGTCAACTCGTGGGTACGTTGTTTAGAAAATAATCAATTGAATGATTGCGTGACGAACCACTAAGAATGTCTGCGGGGGAGGCTATTATCACCTCTGCTTTTCCCACAGTAAATTTTAGGAAATGATAGAAATTCAGATTACAAATATACTATCCTTGTTCTGGAAACACAATACTTTTCTTGCTGCACGAAGTGCCGAGTAAAAAAATGGACTATTTCCGTGTTTTATACCATAAGCCCATCTTGCGACCCCTCAGTCTCTTGGTTTGCGGTCTACAGAATGTGTAACGAAACGACTAACGAAACTGTAACGCGAACAAAATAACCCATTTTTCGATGGGTTTTGATGTTCTAACGACAAACACATCTCCTCTGGACCCTGTGGCCATACTCAACCGATTGAAAAAACGACTCGAACCAATCGGATGAAATTTAAGGCTAATTGAAATCAGGTTACTGACAGTAAAAAACAATGTAAAGGGTGTTACTAAACAGAGTAACGCAGTAACGAGTAACGAGTAACGGAGTAACGAGAAAACGAGTAACGGGATAAAAATTCAACAGGTTAATAATAATAATAATTGGTCTTTATTGAGTCAAAAGATAAAAATACATATCTTATGTTACAGGCAATGAAACGTTCTAAAAGCATATAAAATGTACTACTCAATAAGATAAAAGTCTCTGACCTTGTTATTCTAAAGCTAAGTTATATCTGAAAATTAAACGATTAACAAATGTACTTTTAAAACGCTCAGTTTTGATGCTTGGTCGGACGCTTGACCTCGTCCGTAAATTATAGCAGGAGGCCTTTACACGCGGAATAAAAGGCAACAGGGGGTGATTGGCGGCCTGAGACACCCTTTTAAAGATGCTGTGATCCTGCTTCTGTAAAATTGATCGTATGTTATACTTCCTCGTAATAAAATTCCTTTTCCAGCAACGATCTAAGAAACATTGTACTGGAGTAAAAAAAATCCTAATGAAAGAAAAAACATAAAAACAGTTGTAATATCCTAATAATGACCTTTACCAATCTCAAAAAATATGTGTATTCCAAAAAGTGCTTAAAACAACGACGTCAACCCCCCCCCCCCCCAACCTACCCCTCCCTTTAGCAAAGTAGAAGGTGTTTTCGTGCGGAAAAAGTCATCTGGCTACAGCTGTTATTTGCAAGTGAGAATATGCCTATACTGTGATCCAGCAGATAGAGTAACAAAACGTTCCGTTTATCGTTCACCTTAAAAGGTTATTTCCTACAGCCCAGGATCAGGAAGACTATTTTAAAAGAGCCGAGTTTCTGAACAATTGTCGCAAATCATGGAATATTTACAACTGAACAAAACTGCATATACTGGTTTTAAGTCACTGTTCACCAGTAGTAGCCGGGTAGTAGCATCACCAACATCGACATCTGCATCAGTAACATTGATTTCCGTATGGTTAGTTAGATAACGCTGTATACGTTGTGCTTATTGAAATCATGAAGAAAAGAAACAGAAAGTTTGTTTTGTGACGCATTCTTTTTTAGACAGGGTATGGGATTACCCTAAGTTTCAAGGTTTCAGTGTGAATGATTGTGATAACTAATGGATTAATTAAACTTTGTAAGAAGATAAAGCAAAAAGTACTTCTTATGCCAAATGCAGGTCCCTGTTCGTAGTCGCAGGATGGTATAAACCGTCTGCAAGTGTCCGCACTTCAGCTCCTAATACCAGGTCCTAATATTGATCGTCAAAGCAAGTCTAGAAGACACGACCATTCCTTTCCCAAAGGGATCATAAGTCACTGGGAACGAGGGCTCTTCTACGATTTCAAAATACTATTAATTGTTGCCATCTTAGCTCAGGCGTTTCATGTTTCATATAACACACCAATACTTTTTTTTAAGTTTGCCGCAAGCGTAGTCTGCTTTCCCGAGCGTTGCGTGACGACACTAAAAACGGCTGTGTAGTAGCCTGAAATTCATCCGATTGCTTCGAGTGTTGTTGAGAGGAGAAAACGACTCGAAGCAATCGGATGAATTTCAGGCTAGCTGTGTAGCAGACTATCGCAAGCATGACAAGAAGAGGAAAAAGTCCCTGACAGAATTCAGCGCTGACAGGGGCGTATAGTAGCTACCTTTAAGCCATTAAGCCCGGGCATAACAAATTAAAGTTTGGTTCAAAATGAGTTCATGAATTGCAAGTTTTCAGGGAGTGAAATTGCAACTAATACAGGTTCCAATGTCTGTGACGATTACGCAAAATGACGCATATTTCACAAGGAAACTCTGTCGCCGGCGAATGCCATTTTGGTTTTCGTAGTAGATATGTAGGGGTCCTCTTTGCTTACTTTTGATGACCTGCTAGAATCATTTGGTTTCAAAACTTTTGAATTTGGAAGATCTCAACTTCAGAATAACATCTAGTATTAAAACCGGCCGTTTACTCCTTGTTTGCTCTGTTTTTTCTTGTTTGGTATTAAGTAGCCAAGTGAATCCTACAAAAAAAGAGTTAATTTCATGCCCTGGCAGTAACTATGCTTCGCGTGTATTCTGCATTGATTGATGTTAAACGAAACTTCAAGCTAACCCATGCATTTGAATGTTTCTTTATTTTACTTTACTTTAATTGAAAATCGATCTAAAAACTAGTCTCGCTCTGCTATTCTATTTTGCCGCCAATATTCAAACTTCAGAGTCTTTGCATCGGGAGGTTATTTTTAAACATGATTTATAATTCTCTTTAAACCGATAGAAACGTTCACTATAATTAACTTTTGAAAGGTAGCCATGATTAAGTCGAATCCCTTATTTTCGAGAGGACGAGTAAAAGACATTGAAAGTTGAGCAGGAAAGGTAATAACCTCAGGAGTAATAAGCGAGCAAACTGTTTCTAAGGGAGTGTTTACATGACACCGGGGCGACTTTCGCTCCAGAGCGAGTTCACTCCGGTTCCCTCTCATGGCTCTATATTTGTTTACATGATACCACCACCAATTTCATGCTGGCGCGAGTCACCCCGGCGCGAGTTCACCCCGGTTCTTGTACCGGGGCGAGAATTTCACTCCAGTACGAAATCTCGCAACGGTATCATGTAAACACGAAACGACCACTACCCTGGGTGCCAGAGACTTTTCTAGCGCGGTTTCCGGTTTCTGTCAAGTCTTTATAGTGACCCGCGCCTCGCCGCTCGTGAATTCGGCCTACTGCCGAAGATGTGTCGGCCTTCAGCCAACACCGAAAATTCCCGCTGCACGCGAGAAAAACCTCTGGTACCCAGGGTAGTCATCATGTAAAGGTCAGCACTTTTTAACACCTGTCGAAAGGCCCTTGGACACCTTATGAAGTTTATACAACGTAGTATTCCTCATCGTTTTGGATTAGCCGGTTAACGAGTGCTGACCTCATGTAAACGCGATACGAAATCAAAGGGTGCGTTCGATTGGGAAATCCGGATTTAGATTTTCAAAATCTAAATCTGGATTTCCCAATCGAACGCGAAATCCGTCCTCGGGGTGGATTTCAATTAAGAAATCCAAATCGTTCGATTGGGAAATCCGAAAAAGGATTTGAAAAACTGTCCTTAGGAACAGCGGTCTTGCATGCACACGCATAATTAGTAAAAAGAAGACCGCTGTTCACGAGAACAGTTTTGCATATCCTTTTTCGGATTTCCCAATCGAACGACAAAAAATCCGGATTTGGATTTCTTAATTGAAATCCACCCTGAGGACGGATTTCTCGGAGGTGAAATCCGCTTTCGGATTTCGCGTTCGATTGGGAAATCCAGATTTAGATTTTGAAAATCTAAATCCGGATTTCCCAATCGAACGCACCCAAAAAGTCATGTCGGTATGAAACTCGCGCCGGTGCGAGTTTTCTCATGTAAACACCCCCTAAAATCGAGTACATGCAATTGGTTAGTTGATAACCGTAATGAGAGCCCAACAAGGTTCTATTATTTTCATTTACCTGGCAGAGCTATTTCTACTAAGAAATGAAATAATTGTGGCAATAAGAAAGAAAATCTGTACCTCACCTTCCTTCATTGTTGCTCCTAGGTCATTAATAGGATATTACAACCATTTTTATTTTTTTTCTTTCATTAGGATTTATTTTTTTATTTTTTTAACCTGTTTAATTTTTTTCCCGTTACTCGTTTTCTCGTTACTCCGTTACTCGTTACTCGTTACTCGTTACTGCGTTACTCTGTTTAGTAACACCCACAATGTAAACACATTTCATGGCAATGAAAGAACATATGCGAAACAAAGTCGACACAACTCCTCCGCGAAATAGGACGCAAAACATAAGCTTATGTTTTCTTATCTCGATTTCTGCTGTTATTTTAAAGCTAATACTCAAAATCACATCCATTTCCCCCCGTGATCTTAAGGAGTCCTTATAAAGAAGAAGAAGAAGAAGTGCCTTTATTTATTATACATTCATTCATACACATAACCTACTACATTACTACAAGGTATGAAATCAAGCCAGCGTCGAAGTTGAAGGAGTAGAAGGGCAAGTGCTCATCTTCTCGTCAAGTTTAACGCCTGGACGAGTCAAAGGCTCTTGAATCGTACTAGCGTGAAAGATTCCTGCGTGTCCTAAATTTGGTAAGACCTCTATCCTCTGACCGTGCTGTAGCACACCATGCACGCTCTCGGCGAGAAATTTGATACCACCGAACTTCGGCGAGCGCGTGCTTCTTTGGAAACGATAGATCTTCGCGCTCTCGAGTTCGGACCCGATTAATTACGGAAACGTCTACTCCGAGTGAGCGAGTGAGTCATTTGCATATCCCTGTCCCTGCAATAGCTCGTGGTACGCTCGCGCGTACCCACGAGTTAAGAGCCATTGTCAGAGAAAACCGGGCGGTGCCAAAAGATTGGGGTCAGCCGATTTCCTTTATTTTTTCAGAGTTTGAAACCAAGCTGATAAGATTAACTTTGGTGACATTAACAAGATTTCCCGGCGTTTCACTCACGAGATTGACCACCCCCCTAGTTTTTAGCCAAGGGAAGCCCCAAAAACCACCAAAAACAATGTCAATTTCTCGGGTCTAAAACAATTTTTCCCTAAGGAATTAGTGCACAGATTTTTTTCGGAAGCTAAAGTACCTTAAAATAAACGTTGTGGATGCATAAAATCAAATTTTTAATGTAACGGTAATTTTGCCCAAGGGGTTTAATCCAGGTATGTTGCGTGACTGTTACAGGACAGCGAATTTCGGCGATTTTCTAAGCCCATTTTCTTGAAAGTGCGGCTGTTTATTTGTTAAATAATTCCATTTTACAATAGTCTATACCCTTCTAAGTTAAAAGAAAAAAAGTATTGATTGGCACAAGAAACTCTTTTCACAGGAAGCCTATTTTCGTGAACGTGATTCTGCCTTATTCTGCATAAAGCATGTAACCTTGCTTTTAAATTGTAACTTTAGACGGCTGAAAACTTCATCAACCATGTAAAAAAATAATTTGGAAAGGATACTGCAATGAAAAGAAATCAACCTTACTTTGGAACAGCGGAAACCCCTGCAGTTGTGCACTTGTAATACAAATTATGAAGCAGACGTATTAATTAGAATTAATAATAAAGAAATGAATGGACGATTTTTAAATTGTCCGTGCGACGAATTTTCAGTCATATAAAGTTTCAGGAGAATATTTTTTACTTGGATTTTCCAGAAAATTTTTGTTTGACAAAATATGAAATTAAGAATCCACTTACACGAATAATTTGAAGCTTCGTAATTTGAGATCGAGCAACATTCATATCCTGCATATGTCTCGCGCGCCGCTGGGTTATCAGGTTTCATTTGCGACTCGCCGAAATTAGCGTACTTTCGTTGTACCACACTTGCTTTATAATATGAACTGTTCTTTCGCTTCACAAGAGTCACCTTGTAGTTCTTACGGATCTAGAACAAATGTTCTGCCGCTGGATGCTTGTAAAGAAGACATAACGCCGCACTTACTTGGACTTGGTGTGAGTAGCAAGCGAGGATGGCGATCCGAAGGAATAGATGTCACTGAGAAGGAGCTCATCTTGAACAGAGCTGGACACTTCGATTTATCTCAAGACAGAGTAGCAGGCATGTACATCTGTCCTAAACACAGAAGAGACCTGACAGTCGACTGGAGAGGTCGTAAAAGTTCGACATGTTCCTATCCATCGGCCAAAGGTCAACGCAAGCAGGTCAAGGGCCCACGCCGTGTCAATTACGCAGTGTCCAAGGAAATCTTTGCTTTACACAATGCTGTCGTCCCAGTTGGGTCCAGTGAGTGTCTCTTATTACTTTAAAATCCTTTTGTCGATCTTACCTGGTAAATTACGTTTTCGTATCGAGTATGACTATTGTAGTGAAAGTGCAGGCATCAAGTTGCAAATTTTAAAGCGCCGCTATATCTCTCGGCATATGAAAACAGAATCGCGGGGGGGGGGGGGTTGGGGTAAATCTTCTTGGATGTACTATAAATCAAACGCGAGACTCCAGGGACGGCGGAGCGTATTTCTAAGTGGGGGGGGGGGGGGGGGGCGGGCTGAAAACGAGCGCCGGAGGCGCGAGTTTGTAGGGGGGTCTGGGGGCATCCCCCCCAGAAAATTTTGAAATCTAGAGGCTCGGAAATCGTGTTTACAGTATTCTCCGCGAGATACTTCTTGAAATAATTAGCCTGGATAATTAGCCAGGCAAAGTTAACACACTTCCAGACTTGTGACGAGCTTTTGATTAAACTATGCCACCTCTTACATACACGGCTTACCTTACAGATCCTTTCAAAGGCAGTCAAATAGCTAACTACAAAACAAAGAACCAGATCTGGCAAGTTATTTATGAGATTCATCGATGCGAAAACACCACTACACAGACGCATGCCCTGTACAATTTCTCGCGCCAGTCTCCAACTCGCGCCTCAGGTATTCCAACCCTCTTTGGGGGAATAACCTGAAGAGAATACTTTCGTTTTCTTGTTCTCCTGTTTTATTTCTTTATACGTACCATATACTAAAACAAAAACAAAAAAATGTCATCCTCCTCAAAAGTGGGGAAGCCCCCCCCCCGGCTCCGCCGTCCCTGTGTCAGACACTTAATTAAACAAGGGTGAGCAAGCAAGATACTTTTACTCAGAACAGAAGCTAGCCTGTGAAGCGCAGACTTATTTCCGGTCGTCTCTTCTCTATAACAGAGGAAGAGAAGCGACGAGCGGAAATACGTCTGCGCTTCGCAGGATGAAGCCTTTTTTGCCACAAAAAGTCTTTTCAAGTGTTGTCGTGGCAGAAGCTACAGCGTGACATGCCTACGTACACCGAAACTAT
Source organism: Porites divaricata (assembly GCA_038088405.1). Lineage (NCBI taxonomy): Eukaryota > Metazoa > Cnidaria > Anthozoa > Scleractinia > Poritidae > Porites > Porites divaricata. The sequence continues at coordinate 10,183,366 of JBBMOI010000010.1, read as the reverse complement.
AAACTACAACTATAAACGTTTTTTAGAAATTTTAGAACAGGAAAATTAACTCAAATAAAACATTTTAAGAAAATAGCGCGAGATGAATGGTCACTTTTTAAGTGCTCGTATTTTTCCAGTTTTACCGATGAAAAGATTGAAACTCAATGTCTAAATTTTAGCTGTCCCAGAAACTATGTATACAATTCGATTTTGGGGGGGGGGGGGTTGAAGTAAGAGTCACATTTTTAATCTTTATCTATTTCATTTGTATTAGCTATTTGTGTAAAGTGTCGCACAGAGCGTTACAGAGTACGCAACGTAGAAGACTCTGAAATAGGAAGGGGCGATCAGCAGGTTGTGTATTTGCTTTCTTTAGTCACGCAATTTAGACTAGGCATCTGAAACACTTAACAACAGGTTTCGAAATATTTAAAAACCTATCCAAGACTGTAAAAGAAAACAAAAGAAGAACAACCGAAAAACCGTGAAAGAATCGTGGATGGGAAAACTCGGGGAAGGGGGGGGGGGGGGGGATTTGGAAAAAATATCATTCGCTGAGGAGCTAGGAACTGATAACGAAAAAGTGATAGATAGCATTGCCAACGTTAATGCCTCTTTTTTCAGTTTGAAAATAGATGGAGTTAGTTAAACTGGCTATCCTCACCCTAAAGTTTTTTTAGCGACCCGCAAGCTTGATGCAGTCCGACCAGTACCACTCTACACTTTTTGAGGGGCGTTGTAGAGAGTGGCCTTTATGGGGGAGGGGGAAGGATGTAATGTGACACCAAGATTTTTATTTTGGAGGGAGGGGAGAACATTTTTACTTTCATAAATGCTTGCTCTAACATATTAATACGTAACAAATCTATCAATTTAAAAAACGAATTATTAAAAAAATTATAACAAAATAAAACGACTAAGGTATAGTGAGTACATCAGTTTTGTATAGATCGCTTTTAGTTGTAACTTCTATTTGTGTAGATATCATGACTAGTAAACTACAATAAAAGAAATGTGGCAAATCGACGTTTGCTGTTCGCCGTGATTCCAAATTTCTCTAATGTATGGACGAGGGGTGGGCCCTAGTACTTGGAAAAGTTTGAATGCAATAGAGAGAAGAAGTCGTTAGGTCACGTTGCCATGGTAGCAAAATTTTTGGATGACAACAAACCGAAAATTCGGTTTCAGGTTTTCATCCGTTTGCAACTTTTACTGGTTTTTACTGGTTAAGGAGTCCTGTAACTCCCTTTTCTGTGGCTCCATTCTCGGTAACAAGGTAACAGAAAAATTATGGAAATGTAGTTTATATCCCTTTTATTGCGTTGACAGTCTCAACTGGCTGATGATGAAAATGTATTTGAACTGCCACAGCAGAATGAAGATCAGGGCGCTCTGGTAACATCTAGTGCAGAACAAGAGGTGGTTTCATCATCATCACAATCATCCCAACAAAGTATCCCAGAAGAAGAAATCAGTATCTGGTCCGACGAAGTAGAGGAACAGCAACAGAGAAGGCAGCTACTGAACAATAACATAAGCAGTTTATCTGGAGGAAGAATTTCACCCATTCTGTCAACTTTGAATACGTCTTGGGATGATGATGAGTGGATCTCTTTTGCTCAGTCTTCCGTTCATTGGTCAACCAACCGGCATGACAATTCTGCGTTACGACTTTTCAGGGCCACAGTCCGGAAAAGACATCTGTGACCGAAAAACCGCTCCTATGAAGGCACACATACGACGATGTGTCAATGAAAAACACAATGTCATCACTGCGAAAGACATGAAGACAGCACTAGAGTCACATGGAGGAGTAAAAGGAGTCAGGGCGGTAGTTGTCCAAGTGGACATTAATAAAGAAATTACAGCCAACAAGATACCAAGTATCAGCCTCCTTAACAACTTTTCGTGCGAGGGAAACAGAATAGGCGCTTGGCGTGCATTCAGCGTTGGACCCGGCAGATTCTTATCCTACAGTCAGCTTGAAGTTGTATCACAGGAAGAAACTGGATTGAAAGTACAGTCCTAAAGGAGTGAGGTCCACGTAGCAACAATCTTGGCTCAGTTAGCCATGCTTCCAGTCCACGAGGAGACTGACGGAGTCGGAGAGATGTATGTGGCTAGCAGAAATAGACAGCGAATTGCATTTGAAGAAGCTGGCCCTTCCAGTGCTAGGGAACGCCGTAATAAAGGGTGGGCGCTTAAATCAGCTAAGCGGACCAACAAGATGGAAGAGAAGGTAAAAGCCGTTCTTGTTCAGAAATTTAACCAAGGAGTAGCTGGACGGCAAAAGGCTGATCCAATTCACGTGGCTAGAGAGATAAAGAGTATTAGAGATAGCAATGGCAAGTTACAATTCAAACCAGACGAATGGAGAACCGCCATGTCAACAAATTAGTAACTTTTTCGCAAGGATGTCAGCGCTGCAGCGCCAAAGACAAGCTGATGAAATAGAGAGCCAGGAAGAGGAACAAGAACTTCTTGGAAAGCTCAGTTCGCTGAAGTTAGCACAGTTGAGGGAAGTATGCAGAGCATTAAGTCTGCAAACAAATGGTAGCAACTCAAGAAAACGTACTTTTACTGAACCACTTGATGCCTACGCTAAGTTGTGTTCATGTCGGAAATAACTGAATTTTACACTACGTATTCTTCTTTCGCATTTTATAAAATACATTTTTGGGATTTGTCAGTAGTGATCGATGTAACAAATACCCTGCGAGCAGAGGCTACATTTTCGCTGTGGGAGCTGTAGTGCGAAAAGTAGCCTCTACCGACAACCGTTCAATTTTCTGTCGTGCATGCGCGAAATTCGTCACGCCATTCGCAAGCAAATTAATTGTCACCTCTGTCGTCAAATGGCGCTAGTTTCGTGGGAATGAAAAAATTGCGACAACTCTGATCTGCCAAGCAAGGCTCACGCAATGCTCGAAACCGGTCTAGAACAGGAAAAAAACCCGTTTTTTAAATTTATTCGTCCAGATTTCTGGATGGATTTGAACGGTTGTCGGCAGAGGCTACTTTTCGTACGACAGCTCACACAGCGAAAAATGTAGGATCTCCTCGCAGGGTATGTAACAAACTTTGCATACAAAGCAAAAACTTTGAGACTTTCTGTTGCATGTGATACAAAAGTCGTGATGATTTTATCACTAGATAGGACCGCACATACATCCTCCTGTTGGCTAACTCCCATAGGCCAGACAATAATTATCGAAGCACCAAGTAACTGAGACCTTTGGGTGCATGATGGCAGTCTTGTATAACCCCTACGTTAAAGCAATAGTATTTTATAGTTATTTTCGCTTTATTTAAACCCAAGTGGAATATAAAATATTCATTTAAAATGAATTAATATACCTTTATAATGCAATATTGCCGCTATTTAAACTTCAGCGAGCAGTTAGCCGTAAGAGCGATCTTTGACATTTTCCAACAAAATTTGCGTGAAAAGAGTTTCTTGTGCCGATCAATAAACTTTTGTTTTTGATTTAGGAGAGTATAGACTGTTCAAATCTGTAATTAAATAAAAAATAAACAGCCGCACTTTCAAGAAAACGCACTTCGAAAATCGCCGAAATTCGTTGTCCCGTAACAGTCACGCAACACACCCGGATTACAAACCTTGGTCAAAATTACTGTTAAACTAAAAATATGATTTTAAGCACCCAAAATGTTTATTATTAGGTGATTTAGCATCAGAAACAAATCCACGCACTAATTCCTCAAGGAAAAATTGTTTTAGACCAGAGAAATTGGCATTGTTTTTGGTGTTTTTTAGGGCTTCCCTTGTCTAAAAACTAGGGGGGTGGTCAATCTCGTGAGTGAAACGCCGGGAAATCTTGTTAATGTCATCAAAGTTAATCTTATCAGCTGGGTTTTAAATGGTGAAAAAATAAAGGACATCGGCTGACCCCAATCTTTTGGCACCGCCCGGTTTTCTCTGACAATGACTCTTAAAAAGTGATCGAGTCATGGCTTCCTCGTTGTTAAGCGTCGTTGTGGATTCATGAACTTCCCATGGGTCTACGAGGTCGTGGTAAAGTCTCGTGATTTTCGTGAAACTCGCGAAACTCAAAGAAAAACTTGTCGTTGGTCGCTTATTTCTTCCGAAATGATTTGCACTTGTTTAATAGCAGTTTTTCTCGCTTGTTTTATAACCTGTTCTCATTGCGCGGTTTCGGTAGCTAAACCGAGCGCCGCTCAAGCAAAGTACCTCGACTATGAGATAGGAGCCAGCATACACTTCAATATGCAGACATTTAATAGAAGTATGAAAGCAGGTAAGAATTTGGAATAATTTTACCCCTTGCAAAGTGATACACCTGTGTGAAATAGAGTTTCTGAACCACCTAAGCTAGTTACGCTACTAGTACTTAAATAGGTGCCAAGTTTTCTTTGGCAAATGCGTAGATTTTCGCCTTGTGATGACCACAGGACACCCACACAATCTGTTTGTGTGACTAATGTAAAATTGTATAGCCTGCGTTGCAGTCGGCTCACGCACTCGTCTAAACCATTAATATAGCCCGTCTGCGAATTAGTGAATTTCATGAATGCGTGTCAGCCAGAAACTGTCCTGCTGATTGCCTCTTTTTGATTGGATGTCATTAACCAAATAGTTAAACAATAACTGATTTATTATTTTAGAGCAGACTTGATAAGGGATCATTGTTTAATGACATCCAATCAAAAGGTGGTAATCAGCAGGACTGTTTCTGGCTGCATGTGTGAATCTTGCTACAAATTTTGACCATTCTAAAACTGTGGAGTTTACTTTTGTGTGCAAAATGTCATTGCAATGTTTGCTGGGAAAGATTGTTTGGATAAATGGTAGCTTGTTATTTCTTGCCCGCAATCCTAATCTCCAAGTTGTCAGGTTATTACACATGCGTCGCATGTATGTAGCCTGCTTTCTTGTGGACTTCCACTAAGAATGAATGGAATGCACAAAATGCAATTTGATCATGCAGGTTTTGACTTTCTACTCTCGTAATCTGATCAAAAGTGTTTTAATCATCTTTCACAGGAAACGTGTATGCGTGCAGAACATTGCATTAGAGCAAAAGCATTTGGACTCTGATCGTTGTCACCCACACTCCCTTACCTTTGGTTATTACTAGTTGTGTATGTTGGGCTAAAGTAAACTGGCGTTAACTGGTACAGTGGAACCTTGATTTAACGAAGTGCCAAGGGACCAGGGAATAAATTTTTATATTTTTGAGGGTTTGTTATACTGAGATATACTTAATAATTAATTTACAAAACCCAGCATTTCCAGACCTGCAAAATTGCTGTAATAACATTTCAGTACCAAGCTATACATCTACAGCACTAGTAACTCAAGAACAGGCAAACAAAACTGCTTCAAACTAAGCTGGTACATAAAAATTCTATCGCTGTTAATCTGCTTGGCATTCATGTTTTATCACATGCTGACTTTTATTTGTTATATGTATGTCAAGGTATAAAAAAAATTATTTTTACATTGTGCAATTGTGGTTTTTGTTCATCATAATGAGGATTTTGTTAAATCGAGGTTCAGTTGCATACATTTTACTGTTGATAATTTTGGCTCAGCTGAAGAAAATAGTTTGTTGTACTGAGGACTTTGTTATAATTATAGAGGTTCGTTAAATCGAGGTTCCAGTAGTGTACTCTGTAAACTGTCCCTGAGCAGTTTAAAGCTGTTTTGTTTGCTTGTTCTTGAGTTTGTAGTGCCATAGCTATGTATAGCTCAGTCCTAAAATGTTATTGAAGAATGTGTGTAAAATATGAACCTAGTATGTCGCCTCGCTCTCCATTAGTTCTCCATAACTCAAGTGGGTAGAGTGCACACCTGGTATTTGGGAGGTCATAGGTTTGAGGTTTTGTCGGGGACTTAGATAATTAATTTTTTTCTTTGTCCTGCGCTCGTGACCAGCTGATTATTTCTTTATCACATATTTATTTGAGTGTTTCCTTACTTGCATTGTCCATGATCAGGTCACGTGGTTTCCCCGGATGCATTTAATCCAACAAAGTTGTCAACAGATGAGTGGTTAAAAGCAGCCAGTAGTTTTGGTGCAAAGTATGCAATTCTCACTTTAGATCACTTAAGTGGCTTTCTACTGTGGCCCACAGAAACGAATTACAACTACTCCGTAAAGAACAGTATGTGGCGAAACAAAACAGGAGATGTGGCATGGGAATTTATGCAATCTTGTGCAAAGTATGGCCTCGAGCACGCCTTTTTTTACAGTGTTCATGAGAATTGGTATATGGATGTTGATAACTACAGAACACACAATCCCGCAGCGCAAGCATTTTATAACCACATTGTTGAACAACACATGTATGAACTGTTTGCTCCTAAGTCAAAGTATGCAAACCCATTTATCTTTTGGTTTGATGCTGGTATTGTACCAGGTGTTAGTCCTAAAGTTGGGCCAATATTGCGCACATTGGGTAATAATACTATCTGTATGCAGTGCCCAACATTTGCTGGGAATCAAGGAATTCGTTGGGTTGGTGATGAGCAAGCTGTGGCACCATTACCTCTGTGGTATTCAGTGCCAGCTGGAACGTGTGATATGGGAAAAGGTTAGTATTAGATAAGTAGCCTGTGTTGCAGACGTAATTTAACAGTGGCGGATCTAGGGGAGAGCTCCCTCCTTTATTTTTAGACCAAACTGACCAAACAGATGGGGGGCCAGAACATGAATTTTGGAGAATCACATGAATAATTATTTATTGAATAGACATTCTATACTTTTTTAATGATATTTCTGTGATTTTTATATATTTTTATAAACTGCTTTTATATAAATGTAAATTTTTTTATTTGTTATTGCCATATTTTTTTAGTTTCTTTTCTTTTTTTTCTTTTTAGGAGATCCTTAATGTAGGGTTAACCTCTGGGTTTCTTTTTTCTTAATAACAGTGCTTGTTATGGTAAAATAAAGTACTGTATGTATATAGAGGATATTACATGGCTGCGTGGAGATACGAAATTTCTCTTTTTTTTCAACACGAGAAGAGAAATTTTGTATCTCCAAGGGACCATGTAATGTTCTATTTATTATATAAACACCATTGAAATATCAAACCATTTTTACCTAATAGTTTTTTGGTCTGAAAGGTGCAGTTTATTATGAAGCCATGACAACGGTGATATTTTCACATGTGAAGATATCAAGTTTTAACACAAAAGCTCACTTGCTATTTCATTGGTATTTATATAATAAGTATAATTATTGTACGTGTATAGTTGGTGGTTTTTGGTGTGTCTTTCTGTGTGTTCAAGAGAAACCCATGGGCAGGATGAACTAGAAAACATGCAAGGTCGATCTGCCTTCTTCCCTCTCTTCCTCCCTCATTGAATTCTCATTTGACCTTGGTTCAGCTTTTGTGGGGCTGAATCTCTTACTATGCTAACTGCAAATAAAACACTACCCTGCACACACAAAAAGATCCCAGCCAGTACACAGGCTTTTACCTTGAATTAAGGTATAGCCAGTTTGGCATTGATCAGTGTCTTTGAGAGGAAGCTCCACAAATTAATGTTGATTTTTTTGCGACAGGTATTAAGATTCATGACTTCATGACTAAATTAAATCTCCCCCAATTAGCATTTTGCAGCCTAGCTTTTTTGATACAGAAATTCAAATTCCTAAGATATTGATTGATTTCTTTCCACTCTTTACAGCTGATCCCTTAGGAACACAGTTTTGTCCGCCCTTTTGTGACACTGTTATAAGAGAGCACTACTGGTTCTGGAAACCAAACACAACAAGTAGAGTGAAGAGTGTTAGCACGCTTGTTAGTGAGTATTTAACAAGTGTCGGAAGGGGCTGTCACATGGTACTCAACTTGAACCCAGATCCTTATGGCTTGGTTGAAGACGAGGATATGCAAGCATACAAGGAGTTTGGCGAAGCTGTCAGTTTGCTGTACAAAAATCTTGTCATCACAGACAAAAATCCAGAACTGAAAGTTGGAGTTGAGATAGTGTGGAGCTTACAAGAGCTGTACTGGATGGGTAAGGGAGCCGTAGTAATCATGGAAAACATAGTGGAATTTGGACAGCTTGTTGAAAAATACCAGCTGCGATTTAAGACCCTAAATGGCTGGGTTGAGTACCCTGAACAAGGAAGTAGTGTTGGACAGAAACGGATTCATGCTTTCCCTCCAACATTCACTGGGGAGGTCATTTCTGCCATAAGCTTGAACATCACCAAATTGGTGACAAATGGCACCTCCATAACTTTACGTGAAGTTTCTGTTTATGACTGGAACGAGGCAGGATTGAAAGGCTATGTGTGAATTAATAATCAGAAACAGTTGTCAATAAACTTTTGATAATAAGTAGTTAGTTTTATTGTCACCAGCACAACCCATGTACAGTACATTGTAATTTGCTAAGCCCCCCAGAGGGTGCTTCAGGTACTACTGTATTAAACAAGATTGAGGTCATCACAGGGTAATTTTAGACTGAGGCCTTGATGTATTTAGTGAGGTCAATAAATCAAGGCCAAGGTGTAAGATTTCCCTGTAATGACCAAACAGATAAGGTTCCTTAAAGACCTGAGCCTGCAATCAATTTAAACCATCAACTGGTCAGCAGACAACTTTAGGAAAAAGAACACCATCTCAATGAGCCGTGCACTTGAGCCTGTAATACAGTCAGGTGACACTGGTCAGCAGACACCCCTTTGAGAGCTATCAATTGACCATAACATGGATGTCCATAAGGATGTCCTATAAAGTTAAACACAGATTGTATATGCCTTGGACACCTAGTTAGTAATGCCCAGTCATTACAAGAAAATAATGCCTGGTCATAACAAGAAAACAGCCAATCAGAGTGCACGTACTATTGTAGCCATATAATAAAATCATATAATGCACATGAACAGTTAGACTATAAAACATAGTGACTGTGAAAGTGTGTATGATGCTTGCATCCATCCCCATCCATTTTCTTATTTCCTTTTTCCCAGTTATTTGCCTCAAACTCCCAATAACTGGAACTTTTTTCACTTTCCGTAGAAGGATCGAGTTTTCACTAGCAACTTTATATCTTTCATACAACAGTTGTTTGTTCAGAAGTGGTTAATAAAATTATTAATTTGTGGCTTTCACAAATTTGAAGACTACCTTTGGATAGCAAGCTTTTTTTCATGGAAGTGGAACATTAATATTCTTAAAATGGAAGAGGAAGGTCCAATAATTAAAAGGTTTAAAGATCACACCTTAAAACTCCATGCCTCTAAAGCCTCCCCCCTCCAAAAAAAGGAAATTTTTTAAATGGCTGAAACTGACACAACAAAATCCCTTTGTACTAACTATACTATACTCAAGTATACTCGATGCAAACAATTAATCAAAATGAATTTTTATTTACTTTGACACACTCTTTATTTTTTTTTAGTTTTATTTCTTTGTATTTCCTATTATATTATTATTATTAGTTTCTAGATGCAACATTTTACACTTCCCAAGTTATTTGTAGAAGGATGTCTAAGAAACTCATTATTTTGTTTCAGTTCCTAGATAATGTAAAAATGACATTAAATCACTGATTTTGCTATAATTATAGTTTTGTGTTTAGTCTGGAGAAATCAACATCCTCTTTTTGACCAGCACCATACTTGGGATCGTATAGTTGCTCTATTTGTTTGATTGAAAGGCCCAAAATGTATAGGAGATTAGGCATTTCTAGCCTATGTCCAAAACATGCATGTGGCACATTTCTCAGAGGAAGTGATATTCCGAGCATTTGCTATTAATAATACTAGGGATCTTCGGAAAAGGCATTTTTAAACAATGCTATCAACTGGAAGTGAGGCATTTTCCCTTTTCATATGTCTAAATGCTACTGAATTTGTATTGTCAAGATGTTTTAACTCTGAAAGAGATGATTTTTTTGAACATTTAGGCAAAAGCACTGCCCAAGAATACAAAAAGCCCACTTTGAGTTGATAGGTGTTGCTCAAAAAATACTTCATGTTAGCCTGTATGACAAGTGCTTGGAAATAATATGTGAGAAGGAACGGATCATTATCCTTTTCTGGGAAACTGCCCACCTACCCCTCCCCTAAGCCAAAATTTCCCCTATGCGAGAAGTGCTGGCTGAGGGGAGGGGTAGGTGGACAGTTTCCCAGAAATGTTATTATGATCCGAAAGAACAGGGGATGTGAGGGAGACACACTACACGTTTACAAACAATCTCATGTTCACACGTATCCCCTCTGGAGCCTCCCAACCAATAGGAATTCTCCACACTCTCAGAAAGGGAGTAAAAACCATCTTCATGGGCCTCTTAGGCAGGCGATCCCTTTCCCCCTGTCTGTGTGTTTCTGCCAGTCGCACAACCCGTTCTTTCTTAGCCCCATTATGTCTAAGCACCTGCTACGCAGGTTACTCCATGTTAGTCACTAATCTTTTAATTTTGTAAAGTGTCTCACTGAAGAGACCTTACCTACTTCAAGACTCAAACTTACATGTAGCCTGCTAGCAAGCTCTCCATTTCTGTGGAATGCAAAGCAAGCCGTGAGAGAATACGTGAGCAAGTGGTGAAAAACTTGTGTCTCCTCTTGTGTAACTTCTCGCCACTCCTTAAAATGGAGATCTTGCGTGCAGGCTGACTGAAACTCACACCCACTGTCACAAACAAACTTTTCCTACTACACACACCAAACTGTGGTCCTATACAGTGTAATACTTGGTTCTCAAATTGTGTTCAAATGATCAAGACAATCACCTGCTACACCTTCCATGTGAAATGGGATGAGTTGGACAATTTGGAGTGATCACAATCAACTGGATAGAACTGGGGCCTAAAGAGGATGGTTTCTGTAAAATTATAATTACCAAACTGGTCTTGATCATCCCACCAAATTGAGAAGATCCAGATCTGGATGAAGGCTTTACAGTGTCTGTCATAATTGCGGGGAAAAAACTATACTTGAATTCACTGAGTAAACTAGTTTATTTTGTTGTAAGGCCATGCATCCCCACGATTTTTTCCTCTTTTCTATAATTGGCATTTTTCTGAAAAAAAGAAGTGAGGCTGAAAAAACTAAAGAAGAGTCTACTAGAACTACAAACCGCCGACCTTTTGTTTATGGTAACCTTAAAAGTGGATGCCCACTATTTTGCATGACTGACATTTTAAAACATTTTTTTAAATGCAAGTTCCATGTCTACAGTAGCCCAAACGTTTCCATACAACTGCATGCAAGTCCATCGAGAAAGTTGGAACAAGAGCAAAAAAGAGGCATGCATGTATAAGTTAATTATCTATAATTTATCACCTCTGTGTAAAATGTGACACATCTATAAGAATAGTGTCCAACAATAATAGCCTGTGAACAGCCCCCCCATTTTTTCTAAGGGAAGGGGGGTCTGTCACAGGCTAAACAATAACAGCAATCTACACTCTTCAAAACAACCACCAGTTTGCTTTCTTCTGGTTTTGTTTTGTTTTGTTGAAAGGCAAAATTTGGGATGGGCAGAAGAAAAGAGACCCAAGATAAACAAGGGAATGGCCTAACCTATGCTTAATACTACCAAACAGGACCAGGCAGTTAAAGGGTATTTTACAAAGGAATGTTGCCATGTTTCTTCCAAGGATTGGTAAGCTGCTTAGTGGCTAGCACTTCAAGATCCCTGCAGATTCGTTTCCGGGTCATGTGAGGCTTGATAATGTCATCCACAAATCCTTCATACAAAAGAAGGGTAATATAATTAAAATAATTTATTGTTTCCATTTAAAGTGCCAACAACCCATAGCCAATATCTTTCTTTTTAAAAAGTAGAAACATATAACATGCAAAAACAAGCAATAGAATGGGATTTGAGCTCAATCTCGATTTTTACAGTCAGGCGATCAAAATCCCGATTCACGAAGTAAAAAATGCGCCTTGTGGGGGACTGGGCTGAGTAGCCTGTGCCGTCAACCCAGTATCTCAGCAATAACACGATTGGCTGCAAGATACCGTGTTGACGTTACATAAGCATTTAGTGCCAGGTCTCTCAATCACTCCTCTTTGAATAAATTTATTTAATAAATTATGGCGGGAAATTAATAGCCTCAATTTGCCAATTTTGTCCTTCGATAAAAGTGTGTTGAAATGCAAAATAACTTCTATTTTTTTAAACTACAAAAAATGTTCAAAATTTAATATAACTGAATACAGGTGATAGGCACTTAAATGGTAGACTCCACAGGTCAATGTCAAATAATGCTTATTTTGACTTACTGGGGATTGAAAGTTTCATGGCCTGTTCCAGGAGTGCCTGCCCCCCCTGTCCTCCTGGGCTTTTAACCCCATGTCCTCCCCCACTAAGAGTTGGCACGGGAAACAGAAAGAAGAAAAAAAAGAAAGAAAGAAGCATGGGTTACCTCTTGTTGCAGCTGGGAATGGATTGGCAAACCTGTCCACATATTCTGCTTCATATTTTTCTGGAAAAAGAAAACTTTTGAACGTCAGATAATTATGTACCGTCCAACAATTAAACTTGTTACCTGTAGGCTCCTTTTGACTGGAAAGGGCTTTTTGGGATCCACAAAAAGGATAAAGCTGGGTTTTACTATTAAAATATCAACTTGATATAGACAGCACCTCTCCGGCTAATTAATAATTATTTTGATTAACAGGATCTAAATACTCATATTAATCTGGACACAGATTATAGTACCTGCTAGTGCATATTGCTAACAGAGTTGATTTACTGTAGGCCTTAGGAATATGACTCACCAATATCCTCTTTTCCTCTAAAGATGATAGAAACGGCACCCTGCAAGAAATAAAACAAAGCAAAGGTAAGATTATCATATTCCTGTAGTGATTTTAGGGATTCAGGGCTGTCACTAAGTTTCCAAGTTGCTGGGTATTAGTAATTACTAGGAAGGAAAATGAAAAGCTGGGAAGTTCTTTACAGTCAAAACAGGTCAAGCGTACCCCCCAAGATTCTATTAATGAATTGATTATTTGAAAAATGAATCCGTTAGTTGTTCCCGTAACTGGTGTCAAATTCAAAGCGGCATTTCTGCATGCGTAATGAGCGGTGAATATTTTACGAGAACTTCTCTGTATTTGGTCAGATTGAAAATCTTTGAATAAATTAAGATTCTTACAAGACAATTACATCAAATTCAGGAAAACGGAGCTGGTAGAAATTTCAAAACTGCCTCGCGTGTGAATTCACGGCTCATTACACATGCAAGAATGCAGAGATCAATCTGAAATCTACAACTAGCAACGGATTCAACCTTTTGAATAATAAATTCATTAATGTATTCTTGGGGGGTACGCTTGACCTGGTTTGACTGTAATATGTTCTTTTTTCCTTTTTTTCCCTCTCAAACAAACTGGGGCTAATGCTGATAGTGGCCAGCAGAGATCCTTGGCCCTTGTGGCCTGCAGCCCTATATTTTTTCTACAGTTTCAGCCTCATTATTAGCTGATTATCAGGGCTAAGATAATCTCAAGTCTTGTTTTTGTTTGTCTCTTTATGTGTCAGAGTTAAGAACCATTCAGTGTATTAGGTTTCAGATTTTAAAACAGGGGTTTCTTAGTTTGTCAGATTCTATCATCTGCAACCTTTTTATAGTGGAGCTCCACATGCCAGAGCTCGAGTGCCATGGGTAAGAAAATCTGGATTTGTAAATGATCTATATGTGTCCCAATGAAAAACTTTGGTTGTTTCATGGCTGTACAACCATCTGTCCATTGTGATATGTGTGCCCACTTACTAAAATCTAAACCAAAGTGAAATGTTTCTCAAAAAAATATTAAATAAATCTTTTCACAGTTGTTTGCTTAGTGCCCTACACTAGACTACAAGTAAAATGAGGCTGGAAAAGACTTAAGTTACTAATTAAACCATCCTATTTTTCATTATGCAACTGGCGTGTGAGTGCGACTCAGCATTTTTTACATTTTGAAAATAACATACTAAACAACTATACACACACCTTTGCCCCCATAACAGCCACTTCAGCAGTAGGCCAAGCATAGTTAAAATCACCACGAAGATGTTTAGAGCTCATGACATCATATGCACCACCATATGCCTGCAATATGATAATACAATGTCAGTAATTTCTCCCACATCGTTAAAAGAAAATTCCAGTCAAGAATCTATGTATTTTATTGCTCTTTTCCCTGAAATCTCATTATTTGTCTCAGAGACCCAGCTGCTCCTAAAGATTTCCTTGGCAAGACAAGGGAGTATACAAAAAAGCACTAAAAAAATAACGGTACTATGAGGTATGACCCGCAGGGGGGTCACTTGGGTAAATTTTTGCTGAGTATGTGCTGCTGGCCTCTCAGCACCCCTACCCATTATAGACCCCATCTTTAATAGTCACTTTTAGGAAGATGTTATTATCGCCATCCCAACTTAGTAACTTTCTGTTTACTCATCTACCTTAAAAAGCCTTTAAACTAGGTCATCCTAGAATGAATTGACACATTGGTTAAACTTACTGAAGTAAAAAATCTTCCCATTTTTCCCAATTTTCCCTATACCTGAATTTTCTGGTCCCCTAAATTCCAAAAATGTGAGGTCCTATTCTAGTAACTCTCTAATGAAATGTAATGCCATTATAGTCAATCCAGCCATGAAAATGCAACCCCATCCAGCCACACTTACCCAGTAGCCTGTTACTAAAAAGGACACCCCCCCGTATGACCTATACAATATGCTTACAGTACCCTCTCTCCTATTTTAGAAATGCAATAAAAACAAACAAGAAGGGTTGTCTTTATAGTCACAGTTTAAACAGGAGTATTGACCAGCCAAAAGTAACAATTCTTGGGAGTCATGAAAAAAAATTTAACTTTCAACAGTCAGAAGCTACATGCATGTGATATAGAATACAAAGCTTACCTTTCTGGTGATCACAGTTATCTTGGGAACAGTAGCCTCTGCATATGCATACAAAAGCTTGGCACCATGTCGAATAATACCACCGTGTTCTTGATGTGTCCCTGTGATAATGAAAGTTTTGCAACTCAGTTAATGGAATTTTCAATTGATGGGACCATCCCCCCTTGCCCCCCCCCCCCCCCCCCCCGCAAACCCCAAATTATCAGTGGACCTTTCTCAGATAGACATAAAAGTATATCCTACAGTTAGAAGTAGGAATTATGTACAGCCAAAACACAACAAGTTAGCCTTGACTAATAGAATATTTTAGTGAGGTGTGGGAAAAACTAGACAATGGTTTTCAAGGCACATAGTATTTCTCAAAAGTCACCACTGTCTTGTATTTTCTTGCACATGAGTTATGGTTTGTCACTCGAAACAACTAATAAACTATAACTATTTCTAAAATATGTTAATTTATAATTTAACAAAGAGCAGCAATATATTAAGAGCTGCCACTAAAAGGAAAACAGACCTGGAAGAAATCCTGGAACATCCACAAAGGTGATTATTGGAATGTTGAATGAATCACAGAAACGAACAAAACGGGCTCCCTTTACAGATGCATTGATATCCA
This sequence comes from Porites divaricata, assembly GCA_038088405.1. Classification (NCBI taxonomy): domain Eukaryota; kingdom Metazoa; phylum Cnidaria; class Anthozoa; order Scleractinia; family Poritidae; genus Porites; species Porites divaricata. The sequence goes on along the minus strand of JBBMOI010000010.1, from coordinate 10,167,891 downwards.
AGCAGCCTACAAAGGTGAGGAAGAAAAAGACACATAACATTGAATTGTAGTTATTATTAATAATAGCAATTAATGAAAATGTACCCTGCACCCAGCAGAACCTTTCATCTGCTTTCTGGATTTTGAAGGAAAAGACAAGAGGAGACTTTGCTCACAGGGTGCAAATGGTTAATTAAAATGGGCAGAAGGTGCTTAATTATTGATCATGACCCAAAAGATGGGAGGATAAATTTATGCAAAATTTTCCTTAATCCCCTCTCATGTAGAGGGCAAAAAATCAACAACTGACATCACTCATTCATGTTGTACTTGATCAAACCCTTAATGGGCTTTTAGACATAATTATTACCAGTAATTTATTTTATAAAGACCAAGGCCACCACAGGGCTTTTGAAAATAACCCACGGCCCCCCACACCCACCCCAAGGTCATAATAATTAATGAAAACCGCTAAAAATATTATGCAACCAGCGTACAAAGAAAGTCGTGTTCGATAGCCTGGGGCTAGTGGATTTTGCTATCACGCTAGTCATTTTTGTTCTTAACTTGCCGGACGGGCAAGTGCTGTTTTTGGGGAAAATTCAAATTACAGAAGGGATTGTAATCAATCCTGCTAATCAAAATCAGATTGGGGCTAGTTGAAATGACTTGTGGGCTAGTACATGCTAGCTACAGCTTGCCCGAATGGCAGGCTGTAACATATGTAACATACGGGGTATGTGCAACATGACAGCAAATAACTAAGATGATATCATTTGATGTCCTTCCAACCTAAGTCTTCCTTACCCTGTTAACGACTACATGTAACAATGAGAACCCCAGATAAACTAATATAAAACACATTTGACACTTACCTGCAGCTTCTGTTGGCTGATTGCCAACCACGCCCACAGTGCGACCATTCATGCGCCCAAATCCCACCACAATGTTTTTAGCATAATCAGGAGAAGTCTCAAAGAATTCACCGTCATCTACTATCTGCAAACAAAAGTGTTATCAGAGTTACAAGCAGATCTAGAGTAAAACTAAGTTAAAAACAAATAAAATCACAGATCTTTCCAAATCGACCAAACCCGTCTTGCAATCTTGCAACAAAATCAGGTTGCTGTTTTTCTTGCAACAGATCAGGTTGACAACAACCTGATTTTGTTGCAAGACAAGTTTGATTTGTGGGTGGTGAAATGCACAACATTGCATTCCAACTCATTTTGCAGCAATGTTGCAAAAGAATTATTAAAGTTGCACATTTTTGGTTTCCATTTTACCAAACCTTTAGTTATGTAATACATGTGAGAACACTCTTGCCAATTCTATCCTATATAATTATATAATCTGACTGGTCAACCACGAAAATCTTACATCACAGATTGAAACTGTTTGGCTTGGATTCACAGGCATAATATGTTGATATACATTGTAGAGTGGTGATGCCTGGAAATCATCATTCACAGGCTAGAAAACTGGGGAACCTTGATAAAAATTCTTTGAACAAGAAAGGTACATTGTAAAAAAAATCCATTTTGGCCAACACGAAGGACACACAAAAGTGATTCAAAATACTTACTGGGTATATTACATCCAATATGTCATAAGCTTTGGTTGAGTCAAATGGAACCAAGGTGTCCAGGTTTGGAACTGTTCTATCACTAAATTAAAAGAACAGAATATTTACATTGTTAAGACTTTTTTTTCACTATTTTCATATTCAGCTCTCCACAGATTCAAAAGAATGCAGCATAATAATATAATATAGTTTAACACTTAATTTAGTTATAACATATATAAATGATTAAAAACTGAATCATTGGATTCCTGCCTAGCTGTAAAACTAAATTTCAGAAAAAGTGAAGAACAGCTCCCCCAAAAAACTGTTGGCCGACTGTTGGCCAACAGTCGGCTGACTGTTGACCAACAGTCTTTTCTGATAAATCATAAGCGAGCAGGGACTTACAATACTTCCTATACTGGTTGCCCCATATTCTTCTTGCAAAGTTTATATTCTGAATATTCTCTTTCAATAAGCTGTCAAATGTGCGCTTGATGATGAGGAGAAGGTAGATTTTGATATCACTGATATTAGGGTCTCACAATAATTTTATTAATTTCATACTTACCATGGATCATCAGACTCTCTGATTGGTGAAGGGTTCTTGTTGCTTAGTGGTAGGAAATCAAAGAAGTCTCTGATCCTGACAAAAAAAAAGTACAAGGCGAAATTGCACCAATTCCCATGGGTTTGAGTGCAGGCTACAAAAACTATTAAAGACAGATGGAAAAAATGGCAATACAAAGTCAATGTTAAAAGTTGACTGAAGTATATGTGGAACCATGGAATGAAGAAATAAATGCAAAGAAGATCATCCCAAATAAAGATGCAACTTAATGCTGTGCAAAAAGAAAGCATGTAAAAATTCAGGCTTTAATAATTTATTTACAAGACCTGAATTAGAGTTCAGAATGCTTAGCAATTACAAGATGGTGAGGAAAGCACTGATGATGCAATGTCCTTCACTACTTTTCAGATTTTTAGAATGTGGAGTGTAGGGGGGGATTTAAGCCCAACCATCCCCTGAATCAAGAAACTTTCTTAGACTTTCTTTTGGAATGCAGTACTCAGTGTACTTACGTTGCCAAAGCTTCAACATCATTTTCAAAGGCACCACAAGCAACTCCTGATACAGAGGTGTGGGTTTTAGCTCCTCCTAGTTCCTCTTGTGTCACATCTTCTTGAGTAACAGTCTGGTAAAAACAATTGCAGTCAGACCCCACTTTACAAACCCCTTCCAAATGTAGAGACACCTCAAAACTACCCCTATTAACAGGATTTGACTGTAACAAGAAAATAAAATAAGGATCAACGTTAATAGAACTAATGTTTCTACCATAAATCCTCTTTTAAGCCCCCAGCCAGGTGCTTATTTATTTCAAATACATTTGAGGGGGGGTGGGGGGGAGGGGGCTTATTAATTTTAGCAAAGACAATGGTATCAGTTGGTCCACAAACAACTAGAATACAAACTGAAAAAGCTCAAGTTCAAGAAGTTGGAGGTCATGCAGCAGAGGTTCAAAAACAGATCCAAACTTCCAGTTGGTGACTAAACTATCCTGGATCAGTCCAAATGAAGTTTTACAGTTGCCATTGATTAATAGAGTCTATATCATTCATTTGTGAAGAATAATAAGGGGGAGGGGAGGGAGAGGGCTTGTGCGCAGGGTTAGAGGATTTATGGTATTACAACCCTTAAGAGCCAATGTCTGTAATTTTCGAAAATCGGTTGACAGTCGTGAATTTTTGAATTTTTTCATATTTTACCCAAATAATCTCTATAGTACACTAATTTCAAAAATCGCATTAAAACTTGTAACGGCTTTTTATTTTTTCCAGAATCGGGCAAAGTTTGAAAAACGCTAAATCGGCGCTCTTTCGAGTATGAAATTAGCGAGGAGTAAGCATTTTCTTCGCGCTCGTACATAAAAACGGGATGATATCTCTAAATGAAATCAAGTCACAAAACAAACACAGACTTGTACTTTATAATTCAGCAATTATCTTTAGATAAGCTGTTTAAATGTGACTGTGTCGGCCGCAAAAAGAAACACAATTTCGGCTCTTTTCAAAAATGGCAAATTTGACCTAACTTCACCATCAAAAAAACCCAATTGGTACATAGAATTTCAACATGAAACAAACATTGTTTTAAAGCACATCCTTTGCCGTTTCTTGTGTTAAAAATTTTTTTGCGGCATTACAAAAGTGCGTCGCTGAGACACCGAAACGTGCAGGGCAGTTTCGCACGTTGGAACGCTGAAACAAAACTAAACAAACTAGCCGCAAGGTAGGTACACAGGAGTTTTTGCAAACTTAGCTTCTTTTATAAGGGGCACATTAAGGGAAGCTCTTAAAATCTCTTGAAGAATGCTTTTCAATTTGATAGTTATAAAAAAATAACTAAGTAGATTAACACTGCATTTGATTGCACGCAAGTAGCTGAAAAAGACAACGCTGTTAAGTTCTTGTAGTGTAAATATTGACCTGGAGTTTCTGCACTTAAAATAAAGCCGCTAGAAACGGCGTGCTAGCTTTGAATGGGATACGAGATCTACAAGAATTTACTTTCCGCAGTCTTTTCAACTGCAAGTGGCCGCAGTTTACTGAAATCTTCCGTCGTTTTTTTAACTCAAACTAAACGCTGTGTTGCATGCATGAAAGCCCTGTGTGATTTGAGTCTGGTCACGCAACTGTATAGACAGGATAAATCATTGCACGAGTGTACAAGAAAAAATAAAATGAGAATTAATTTCTTTTGTTTTAGTTTTATATTTTATATTCCCCAAAACATGTCGAACTAAACTTGATTTTAGGATGTACAGGCGGCCGAAACTCAAACCGAGAAAGAAAACAAATAGAGTAAGCCGAGTCTGCAAAACTTTTCACACTAGTTTTCTTTTATTTGCACTTAGCCTTCTGAGCCTTCTCTATCTATATGAGACTTCTCTATCGATCACCTCTGTATGAATTGAGGGATTTAGGTACACGTACGCCATACATATGCAAAATGAAGGTAGAGTAAAACTGTTTAAAGAAAATTGGCCAATGCTCCGCAAAAGAACATTCCTGAAAAAAACATAGTGAATCGACAATGGACAATGGGCACATTTGATGAGTGAAATACAAGTATTTAACATGTTTAAATTACTGAAAGTAGAATTTGCTTTGTTCCTCTGCAGCAAGGGCATTTTCTGGCGAGACCTCAACCTGCTGTTGACAAATTGTACATTATCTGACCCAGTACGGAAGACCCCGACGAGATCTCATGCGTGCAGAGCTATTTTTAGCCGCATAGGACGCGTGCAAAACGAGCTATTACGGACCTTACGAAACCACGACGACGACGGCAACGGGAACGTCAAAAAACAATAGGTTTAATGAGCAAAACAACAACTCTGCACGTGCATCACGCTTTTTTGTACATTTCTTTGCCTTCACTGCATAACTACGACGTGAAATGCCCAAGTTTTAAGTTTACTCGGGAACGGGAAAGGCAAGGCGATAAACTCTACCATCTCTGTCCGAACTTGAGCGCGTTCCCCTCTCTTCAGCTCCAGCAAAAATCGCCTTCTTTTAAGTAACAGGGCGAATTGGGATAATCGCGAAAAAGTTTAAAATGATGCGAAGTCTATTTTTCAGCGACGTTTTCATGGACGTCGCCGTTGTCGGATCGTAAGGTCCTTATTAAACCAGAATGTACGTACATGCTAGCTTCCACCCAAAACAAGGAATAGTCACCTGGCTCTGCTGTCCGCCACCACTCCCAGGCACTTGTTCGCAGGCTAGAAAGTAAACCAACTCACTGACAAGTTCTTTTTCAAAACGTCAAAATCCTTGGCGTAAATGAAAAATGCTTTAAAATGCTTCAGCCATTTTAGTTACTATCTTTTAGCCAAATACGTTTCGGAGAAAAGACAAGAAAACGCTGAAAATATAGCCTTTAATTTCGATTTAAAATTTCAGATGCAGAATGCTCTTTTCACTAGGTCTGCACCCGCAGTGATTTGTGTGCTAAAACTCCTTTGTGGTGGCATCTCTCAGGCAAAAACGACCGCCTAGCGGCGAGGATCGAGGAGAGAAGAAGTCCGTGGGCATTTTCGAAAAGAAAAAGAAGTGTAAAGGTTGCACGTTCGTCATTCAGAAAAAGTCTGCGCATGTCATTATCTTCAAGCCGCACACAGTCGTCAATTAATGTGCCTTTAAGGACCCCTTTTAAATCAGCAGCCAGTAGGCTGTTCTGGAACGGTACAACATGATTTGTGCTCCGCCACACGGAACCAAACATTTAGCGGTGGTGAGGAACAACTTTCATTTTCATGCGCCAATTTTGTGGATCAAACAAAGTCTGATAGCTCTAAATGTAGTGATAAAAACATGAATTTTTGTATTTTGTATGTGTAGGGTTGATCCTAATGTAAAACCCAATGCCAACCAAAACACCCATCTCCTCCTCCTGCCCTAAACTTAAACAAGCTATAAGTAGACTTTTCGTGACGTTAACATAGCCACCTGAGACCTTTTGTAATGTTCACTAAAATAATAGCAAGCACCTTCGAAGCCTGTTCACAGACTCTCTGATTTTTCTTTAGGGATCGTCGATCTATTTCCTTTTCGGAGATGGTCGATTTCGCGCATGAAAATAAAAACCGCAGGGTATTTATTGACCACTAGCGCAAAGGGCTCTCTCTCTCGCGCTCGCATGCTCGTCTATTTTCGAAACGAAAAAGGAGTGTAAAAGCTGCAACTTCGTCGCTCAGAAAACGCCTGCGTATATCATTTTCTTCAGGCCATACAGAGTCATCAATCAATGTGCCTTTATGAACCCCTTTATGAGCAGCATGCAGTAGGCCGTTCTGAAACGGTGTCTCGTGACTTGTTGCACTGCCACCCGGAACCAAACATTTAGCGGCAGTGAGGAAAAACTCTTATTTTCATGCGCCAATTTTGTGGATCAAACAATGACACCTAATGTGAATGCAGACACCCTTACTTTTATCATTGCCGTACATATTCACGTGACTATCAAGTCGGGAGCATAACAAGCGACTCACGACATCTTTTCTATAATCGCAATACATTCAGCGTCTTCAGCATTACTGGGGCCACAGGTGCCACCAACCAAGTTTGAATATGCGCGAGATGCTATACGAACATAAAACAAAGACTTGCACCGTAAAACACTTATACCAGGAAGTTCTTTTACTGCGCGTTACGCGTCACGCACTTCCGGAATGTCATCTTCCCTCGTGTTGACAGATTGAAAAGAAATACAAACTTAACGTTGATTCTACCGTGGTGCAGAATTTAGTTTGCTGTACTGTGACCCCATCTAGCATTTAAGTTCAGGTAAGTAAAAAACGTTTCTGATTTTAAGGTTTCAATACGACTAAAACTATAGTAAGCGGGTATTTCGACAATATTCCCCTCTACTAACTGTGATTTGAACTGCATATTCGTGACTCTTCATTATGGTTTATCGCAAAAATCAGTTGAAAGGAATCATGTTAAACCAAACAGAAACGCAGAAATATAATCTGAAACCGTTACAACTCTGACTAGGGTTTAAATGTCGAAGTAACGTATGTTTGCGATAGAAGATTAATATTCCGAGGGTCGAAACTTGCTTGTTGCACGCGCTTTCCTGGTGTCAAAATACCCTTTAGTTTTTGGTCTCTCGACGGAGCGCATTTGGAATGCCGCCAGAAATATTTTAACACAAACAATAGCAAACGATATGCTTCAATACACTTCCTGTTTCATATTGAAATTCCATGTACCAAGTAGGTTTTTACGATGGTGAAGTTAGGTCAAATTTGCCATTTTTGAAAAGTGCCGAAACAGTGTTTCTTCTTGCGGCCGGCACAGTCACATTTAAACGGTTTATTTAAAGTTAATTGCTGAATTACAAAGTAAAAGTGTGTGTCTGTTTTGTGACCTGATTTCATTTAGAGATATTATTCCATTTTTATGTACGAGCGCGAAGAAAAGGCTCAATTTTCGCTAATTTCATACTCGAAAGAGCGCCGATTTGGCGTTTTTCAAACTTTGCCCGATTCTGGAAAAAATAAACAGCCGTTACAAGTTTTAACGTGATTTTTGAAATTAGTGTACTATAGAGAATATTTGGGCAAAATATGAAGAAATTCAAAAATTCACGACTGTCAACCGATTTTCGAAAATTACAGACATTGGCTCTTAAGTATCAAAAATGCACTTAAAATAAGCCCAGCTGTCTCCTGGTCCACATGTACATTTTGTACAGGACATTTTGCATTTAAAATTTACATCAACTGATCTAATACTAAGAATAATTATTCATGGAAAGCTCTTAGCCAAGGTATTAGCTCTCTCAAAGCCCTATAATAAACTTAATCTTTAGGCTTCTTGGAAGATACATGTATTTACTTGAATGTATTACCTTCACTACATCTGGTCCTGTAATAAACAAATATGATGTATCCTATAAAAGAATAAAGAAGACAATGCCTGTTTTTAAACAAGTATATTTCTGAACAGTATTTGTAATCCTATAACTTCTCTGGGCTTTGATTTATCCTATCTTGGACAACCAAAAAGCATTTAAAAAACACTTTCCAGCCCACTGCATTGAAAGTTAAAGAACTTTCAAGGACTATTTACAGACTAGCACAGAAATTGAAGGACTTTTCAAGAAAAAATGGAATTCAAGGACTTTTTCAAGACTGTGTGAACTCTGATTGACTGTTCACCATGAATCTTAAGCTCTACAGGCTATGCATAATTTTATCGAAGCTACAGTGTATGCTTGTCCATGCAGGAGCCCTTCTATGGGTGTTCTGAGCAATTGTGCAATCACTGACTGTGTGTACTGCAATGTTCCACCAACTGTTGAATGGTACAGTGTATAGGACTCTGCTTGTATACGTGTTACAGATCAAAATTGAACTCAGGTTAAAATCTTTTAACCTACATTGATTCTCAATATATTGTCCGAATTCATGAATAATAAGGGCTTTGAGACAAGGGAAACAAACACAACCTAAGTTAAAAAACCTGCAGTAACATATGCATAAACCATTTGGGTACCCTGTGTGAAAGTGCACAATCACCCCAACCCTACATTTATAAATTACTCCATTTTGATCAGGAAAGTGGTGTTAAGAACAACCATGTGTACCTACATGTACCCTATCATAAATCATCATTAATTTATTAGTTTTACTTTACTTACCTTAACCATGAATGTGAAGTCAGTGATAGCAGGAGAATAAACAGCACCCCCAGCACAAGGTCCCATAATGAGAGAGATCTGTGGAATAACTCCTGATGCCATCACATTACGCTGGAAAATATCAGCATAGCCTGCCAGTGATTCCACACCTTCTTGGATGCGTGCACCACCTGAGTCATTCAAACCAATCACTGGGGCACCCACTAACATCGCTTTGTCCATAACCTGGGGTTACAAAGGTGCATGATTACGGCAGTTGTTGTGCAGGATTTATGTTTCCTTTTTTGTTAATCATTTGGTTGTTTAGTAAAATCACAAAAGTAAAAATAATTTTTACTTGCAAAATGAAACACACACTAGCAAAAATCAAAAGGTTCTTAACAATAAAAAATTAATAAAAAAGAGTTATAAAGTACAGACTGGGAGCCTGCGAAGAAGGCCCTTGAAATTACATTGTTAAGTATTAGAAGAATTTTTACTTGCAGATTAACTTCTAAATACCTGATTTAAAAATACTACAGTTTTCAATAAGAACCAGAACAGGCCCTTCCAAATGTTGCCAAATGCAAATTTGTATTGTAGCACTGAGCGTAACCGCGTCATGGAAAGAATGCCAAGTATGAAATCAAGCTCTGAAATTCCCTTTTTTTCGGAGCACCTATATGACACAATATCTTCCATATTCATCACCTTTTGATATTCCCTTCCAACAGAACAATATGTATGTGAGATGTTTGTCATTTGAACCTACTTTAATGACACTAATGAGTCTCCTCAGGCTGTTACTCTCTGCTAGAGCATTTGAACTATAGTTACCAGAAGATCATGGGTTTTACTCATGTTGGGTAAATTGACTGCAGTAGGAGTGAGAGAGTGGATGACAATTCAACTGCAGAGGATTACCTCCTCCTCTCCAGTTTTGACTCATTCAGCCAATCTTTTTATCATTCACTTTGCTCGATTTTCTCGCTAATGCAACTATCCTAAAGGACTGCTCACAGTCTACTAGGTAAACTCAAATTTCTTTCTCTGAGCCACCTCTGTCACTGAAGAAAAACATCACTTCTCAGCATATTATGACAAATGGCCATTGAAGCTGACATGATACTTCTCACTTTGACTCTGAAAATGACTACCGCACATGTTGTCTAAACATCAGTCACTGTCAACAACAACAGTCCTTTTCAGGACTACAGTACAGACGGTTCAAAAGTAAGTTGATAGTCCATTAATTGTGAGTCTCGATTCTCAACGTTCACACGGATGCACATACTCAACCTACTTATGATAATGAAGCTGTTTATCCTGACATTTTTTATGACTGACTCACAGGAAACTTTTTGTAATTCCCAAACTGGGAAAGTGTTGGGGATTTTTCCCATTATTGGGAAATGTTTGGGACAACATTTTCCTCTCATGGGAAATGATTGGTAAAAGTTTGGTTTTATTTTTCCCAATGCTGGGTTCACTTTGGAAAATTAAGCAAAATATTTTTTAAAATACCAATGTTGGGAATCCAATGGGTTTTCTCCCCAGAGGATGGGAAAATGATGGGACTATTTTTTCACAAGTTGGGAAATATTTCAACATGTTATTCCCAATTTTGGGAAATGCAAGGGACAAGAAATCCCCACCTTGGGAAAGGGTTGGTTAAAGTTAGGGTTACGTTTTCCCGATGCCGTGTTTAGTTTGGGAAAATATGCAATATAGATTCCAAGATCCCAACATTTGGAAACCAATGGATTTATTTCCCAAAATATGGGAAAATAATGGGGCTATTTTTCCACAAGTTGGGAAATATTGCGACATGTTATTCCCAATTTTGGAAAATAAAAGGGACAAGAAATCCCCACCTTGGAAAAGGATTTGATTAAATCTAAATTTGTTATTCTTATGACTATTGGGTGGGAAAGAAAGAATACAATAAACTTGTGTTAGCATTACAATGTAAGGGTTAGGCCAATACTTATATTCTTTTATGGGAAATATTGAATAAATTCCAACCCAAGAACAGAAAAGGATTAATAATAATATTTTTCATACACATATGTTTGGTAACTAGTAAATCTTCCCAAATGTAGAATTTATTTTTGAAAGAAATGACAGATTGCTCTTGAAATATCAACATACATAGTGTCCAAATAATGTTTAAAAAGTTTAATTCTCCAAACATCACATCTGCCAAGTTTAGAACAAAACAGTTAAAGTTTCATTGGTTTATTTGAAAACCAGAAGTATGGTAATTCAGTTCATGCACTTGATCGATCGCATGCAGCCGCTTCAATATAATTAAGTATGAATGATCCCACTAGGCGTATAACTCTTCTCGATATCAAGGTGTCTTCTGTTGATAGCTCAAATTTTTCCAGTTACTCGAGTCCAATCTGATCAATGAGATTGCTTTGCATGGAGTTTTCGGCGAACTACATTTTTCGCCGCATCTGTGAATAGGCCCACTGCCTTTTTTCAAAGGTTCCCTCACCTGGGAGAACAGTGCAATATTTTCTTCTCACTGCTTTACTCTTCGCGAGCGTCGGCATAATGCATTTAACTCTGAAACGGACTACAAGTTAAAGCTTTCGAAGACAGACAATCTTCTCCATCGTGCCGTATTGCCGCCATGTTTGGTACTTGAACTGGCTTCCAGTCCTCCGCTTAGTGACTTGCGCGATCACGTGGGGCTTTTGAACCAATAGAAATGAGTACAAGATCAGTTTTCTTGGTTCAAATCTTTACGCGGACTTCTGTGCTGTACAATGAATGCATCAGGTGTGCATCCAAAGATTTTAACGCAAAATATTCACTTGTGAAGTTGCTTACATTTGTCTTGTTTCAAAATCGTCTTCTATTAAACAATGACTCAGCTGGATTGCACATTAAAGAGGAAGGTATGTGTGTAAACTCGTGTTTGATTGCTCCGTTGAGATCGTACGAGGCTCGATTGTCTCTTGTCGGGTGCTATTTGTTCGTTTTTATAGATGAAGTTTCCACCTTTTTTGTTTATACAGATAACTGTGGTCTTTGCTGCAAATCGTCCACGGAATCCTTTAGAATAATTATATTCTGGCGGAATATTGAAATCGAGGACTTCGATGCATTAGAGGAAATATATTAAGAATGTTCTGACATGTCCGCTGTGTAAAAACTATACAAGAGACTGGTTCATTTATTATAATTATGACTTGACGCTGTTTTTTCCCAGGTAGGACTTAGCTATAATTAAATACTGCTCTTACCATGAAAATGGAGTCAAAGGACATTTGATGTGTTCATAAAGGAATTGAGCTGTTTGATGAATGTACGGTATAGCCTTCGACAATATGACTCTGCATAAAGGCATTGCTCTATGATTGATGAATGAACTTAAAATAAACAGTTTAATATATTTTTATGATATATTTTTCAATGATATTGTATTTTTTGGACGTCATATTTTCATATAAAGAGATACAGATGAAATACCTGTTTAATAACAATCAACCAGTTTGAATTGACACCGGCATTGTCATCTAAAATAAATGTTACTGTTAACCATATTAATATTGTCGAACCTTTATTTTGTGTTTTACAACTGGACCAATATTTTTAAAGGCTGCTTGATTGATTACAATGACATTCTGGTCCAAAAAATTCCATATTTCAGGAAATACGTTGGCCAATGTTATCCCATTGAAGATCAACTGGGGCAATAAAAACCCATCTTTGGAGTATTACTATCCCAATATATTCCCTTACCTCGGATTTAAATTGGTCAAATACTATCCCTTTAATGGGATAAAAGTGGACCAATGTTATACCACTAATTGGGGATTACCTGGGGCAATAAGAACCCATGGTTGGGGTATTACTGTTCCAATATAATCCGTACATTGGGTTTCAGATGGCCCAGTATTAACCCACTATTGGGGTTCAACTGGGACAATTGAATCACATTTTTGGGGTTTTTGTGGGTTGGTAAAATCCCATTAATGGGATAAATATGGGACGCAAAAACTCCATTCCTGGGTTAAAGTTGGTACACTAAGATCCCAATTTGCGGGTTTTTATTGGTTTACTTGAACCCAATATTGGTTTTGGTAGCATTTTCCCAATTTGGGAAATTACAACCAAAACCCAAGAAAACCCCACAAATTTCCTGTTTTTTTCCCACTTTGGGAATCACCAAAAATTCCCTGTGACTGTGAGATTACATGACGTCCTCCAAAGAATGAGTTTTGCAACAAAGTCTGATAACTTACACGTAAGTTGCTCATTTGGTAGGATTCTATCTATCAATAACAAAAACTAGTCCAATTCACAGCTGGTAATATAAGGGTTCTATACACTGTACTGTACCTTGCAAATTTTTCTTGCATGAGCACTGGACAAGCTTCCACCAAATACAGTAAAATCCTGAAAAGCAAGGAAAGGGATTTTTTACGAATACTGCAAACAAATTCCAATATGTGACCAGCAGCTTTGGGGAAATAACTTGCTTTGCTTGTCATTACAACCTTGTTTGAACAACTGAAACAATAAGTGAATAAATGTAACAACGCATGGACTAGATAAATGTCAGGGCTCCTAGCTTCTCATGCTTCTTTGCCTGACTGACAAGGGGAAATGCAATGATTGTGGATTTGGCCAAGACACAGTCTTAACCTGTCCTGTACTACATACTGCCAGTGATACTAATGCACAATTTAAGAAGGTCCAATTTCATTAGTAGTTGCGTAAATTAATGCAATTATTAGAATGTATAACTCTAGGGGTTTTTTTAATTAGGTATATTTTCCTTTTGCTTTCCTATAAAAATAGCTGGAGGTCATGCATGCTCATATAGAAGCCAGGAAAACTTGTTGCCCTGGTGCAGCTAAACCTTAATATATAGTGACAGCCCTGAGAGAAAATTGCCCCTTACGTATACAGCAAGGCACAGGGTGGGCTACCTCATTTAGAGCTCACTGTCATTAAGGGCCATAACCATTTACACCTGATATGGCTGAACTTCTTCATGATGTTAGAGGTGATCAAAGTGGGAAGCTTAAGGTAACACTATAAATTTTTGTGAGACATTACAGGTGAATCTTCATTTGCTACAGCTGCCTCAAGACTTAATGACAGCCCTAGGTGTCATTAACATGAAATATTTTGAAGAAATGCAAACCACTACCTTATTCTCACTTAATTTCGTGAGTAATTAATTTCGCGAAAAATCATGAGCCATATTTCGCGGGTATTTAGTTTCGCAGTTTTTAGGGATTTATAGGGATTTTTAGTGAATTGTTAGGGACTTTTAGATTTTGAGAGTATTTAATTTTGGAACTTCACAAAATTTAATACTCCCAAAATTAAGTGAGAATATGGTAGATGTTAATGTTAATACAGCTTAACCACCATTGCTTAAGATTTTTCAGCTCTATTTAATGATATTGACAGTGACAGCAACATGGGTGATACAGCCCATGTATTGCATAGAACATGACAATAATCTTACCTGACTAAACAGGAAGCAGACTCGTCCATTGATTGTCCCCTGTCCAGTCACTACACTATCACCAGTGAACTAAAACATTAATAAAGTTAATGATTATTAGCTCATCAGTTTTACTCAGTTCGTACTCTGTTCTTTGCATTGTTCATGCAGTTAGTTCAATAATTATTTGCATAAAGATTCCAGAAATTTGTGAATATGAATTATCAATAATTTTATGTACAGCTATGTAATCTTATCTGTACATGTATGTCAGTTTGTGGTCATTACATCTAAACAAAAAATATTAATCATTAAAAAAATAGCTTTTATAAAATGTTATCAGTTCCTCTGACCTTCTGATCTTCCATTTCAAACTCAGTGCAGTTGTGCTCCACAAACATATCGTATTCAACAAATGATTCTGGGTCACACAGTAACTTGATCCTTTCCCTTGCAGTCAACTTTCCCTGTGAATTCAATGCAACAACATGATGCTGAGTTAAAGTAAATGTTAGGGGTATAGGATGGTTCCTTGTAAAATGTGGGTATCGGAAAATTTTGGCCCAATCTCGTGCCACTTTATGTTTACAAATGACAGACAAAAGACAAAAGGCCACCAATTAATGTGCTGAACCTACTACAAAACAGTCAATATTTCTGGACTATATTCTTCTTTAGAAAAAGCATCTGAGTTTGCTGGAGTTCGTTCGCAGTAGAACAAAAAACTTACCATAACCGACCAGAAAAAACATAAAATCAAACAAATTATACCATTTGGAGCCCCATGACTACTGGATTTATTATGTAAACATTGATTTACATCATCAGTATGGAATTTCTGTCACTGAGGCACAAACATTCCTCCTCGTGAAACGTCCATAGTGACGAGGAGCAAGGTGAAACCGCTGTATTTGCAGGCTAGGTGGCTTTATGAACCACTTGATGAAGTTGAGACTGATTGATAAAATGCAAAAAGAAAAAAAAACAAGGCCAATATTCAGCCATCTCGACTAAACAAGAAGGAATTTATTGCATGACAAAAAAACTCTTTTCTTGCAAGACAAAGCAGAGGCCAATCCTGAGCAGACAACAGATGCCTGTTAATTAAGTCTTGTCCACTCAGGGAACCGATCAGGACACAGGATTCACCTTATCTTCACCACTGCTCATAAAGCCAGTCAATAATATTTTATTAATAGATGTATATAGGTTGTCAAAATCAAATTCAAACCTCCCAGTCTTACAATGGGGGAAGGGGGGGTATAAATACATTAACTTGCAATAACGGGGGATGGCAACTATGAATTTCACCCAGCACTAGGCATTCATGAGGCATACACTTTGAGCTAAATCCAGACTCCATTCACATACTTTGTTGTTTGATGATGAGCCCAAGGGTACTTATCTATAAGAGTTATGGGAAGGCACAACAAAATTAGGCCAAATTATCCCTAGCCTGCCAAAATATGTCTGAGCTTTCCTGGCTTTCCTGGCAACCCAGCACGTAATTCGTTTGGGAATTAACCCCAACTTATAACACTTTGTTTATCAGGTAGTCTCCCTCGCAGCTGTTTTTAGTTTTGTCATGCAAAGCTCCTACCAACAAACGGCTCACATAATAGAACCACAATCCTTTCAAATTGTTTTATCAACCCACAGAAATGACCAATCATTTATCAGCAAACTGAAAATGACTTCAGTTTTCGTGCAAAGAATGACCCCCTTTGATTTCCTATTGCATCAGAAGTGTCAGCTGCAACGAGTTGGGTGCTGTTTTTGCTTTTACATATACACTGTAAACACTGAATCAAAGATTGAAGTTTTCCACGGCAAAAACCAAAAATCACACTTGGCACTGTAATTGGCGACTTCAAACTATACAATGCTGGTATAAAGGTTGGATCTGTTCAGTAAATTTTCCATCGAGGAAAATAACTTTTGGCAAGAAACAGCTAATTGTTATCATATTATCAGCTTTTATTGTTCATCATCAGCCCTGTCACATGTAGACGCAGACCAAATAAATATTTTTTCAGAGCTTGAGCATTTCTAAGTATATGGTATTACAAGTAAAAAACACTAATACAGCTTTACATATATGTCAAATTCAATTCTCACCCTGGAAAGGTAGTCAAATCGTAGCAATTTCAAGTCTATTTTATCCAACACAAAAACTGATGCATGTACATGAGGAGACAAATTTCAGCTTTTTGGGAGACAAGTTGACACCACACATGATATGATAGAATGTAGACTATGATTGGGTGGCAAGTGAAGGCATAATTTGGCGTAAAACAGTTCCAGAAAATAGAACCATAACGTAACTGTGATTGGCTCAAATTGGGAAAGGAATGTGGTTTGAATGTGAGCAACCATTTGTGGAAAGGAGCATTGCGTGATGACACTAAAAACAGCTGCGACGGAGACTATTTATTAGATGATTACTTAATTAGAATGGTGTTCATGGTTCGTACCTGTTTTTGAACAAAAAATTCAAGGACTTTTCCAGGGCTTTCAAGGACACATTTCCTATATTTCAAGGACTCTATTCAATTCAAAAAAAGCCTTAATTCTATGTCTTTTTTTAGTTCTTCCACAACATAGTTAATTTTATCTCGAAGGCCTTTCTGTGTTTGCTCCTTTTCCTTTGGAGTTCTACTTAAATTATAAAGTTAGCACCGAAATTCAAGGACTTTCCAGCACCGACCGCAATTTTCAAGGACTTTCAAGGCCTTGAATTTTTATTTTAAGATTCAAGGATTTTTAAGGACTTTCAAGGTGTGTGCGAACCCTGGGTGTTATACTGCCACCTTCTTTAGCTGGTACCTGCACCCCCCCCCCCCCCCCCCCGCCCCAACCTCCTTACCTCACTCCCCCCAACGACAGCCCCAGGCATTGGTTTATATGGAAGAGTACAACCTCAGCCGACTTTAACTTCTTAAGGGTTGGAGTTGTAATGCTGCGATGCAGGTCTGAATTAACAAGATCTTCAAAGCTCTAGGAAATTTAAAATACCCAAGGTTCTTACTTTTCGGTGTTGGGCGTCTATCCTCCTCTGGCCACCACCAACAACAGCTTCATCTTGCTTTTTTTCGATTCGCTGCAAAACGCTTCCAGATCCCCCAGAACATGCTCGTACAATTAGGGCATTTTTCCACAAAGAAGTCTTACGAGAAAAGACATTAGAAACAGGATAAAAAGACCTCAAAAGTACCCCAGCTCTGCAGAGAGTAGACATTGCCATGTCGCTCGTAAAGTGGCGCTTTCACACTAGCAAGGGTAGGGTAAGGGCAAAAGATATGTTAGCAGAAAAATGTATTTATTCTTTACCGGGGTAATAGTTTTATTTTTTCACATTTATGACACGCAATACTGTTTTATTCACAAACAAGAATGTTTTTTTCTTTTATGAGTTTAAAATAAAGAATATAGAAAAATTCTTAATTTCAACCTCCTCTCCACAGGTCGAAAATTGCTCAGATTTACACGTGCGACAACACATGCGTTCGTGCTGCAAACACGCATGCTCAGATTATTATCTGTACCACTGGCTTTAAAAAACGCAGGCTCATAATTGATTAAAATACAAACGATGCTTGCGTGTGCAATGAATTGGAAATTTACAAAATTAGCAATCTTGGAACGTTTCACAGTAGTTCGAACGCATTCTAAACATCGTTAAAATGAACGCCACAATCCTGTACGTTGACGCTTGCAAATGCATGCTTTCACTTGAGGCTGGTAATCAGGCAGTTTGGGATCAACTTATCAATCTACTGCCGAAACTCCGTCAAGCTCTTTCATGTCGAGTTTGCCGCCGCTTGTTGATCGATCCATACGGATCACACCTTTGCCAGCATTATGTCTGCAAAGGCTGCCTTCGAAAGAAAAGATCTCTTAACCCTGGATGTCGCTGGTGCACAAACTTGGAAAAGCTAACGGAGGACAGACAGACCCGGATTGTTCTGGCCTGTTATCAAAAGCTTTGTGAATGCATCGCCCAGAAGACAGCAATTATTCAAAGGCTAGCGATTGCGCCCCAAAATGGCGAGTACCACAAAACGCTTGCGATTATTCAAGAGGCTGTGACAAGTCCGATCTCACTTTCTAACTGTCAGAACGAGCAGTCTAATCAGGTACCCGTAAACAACAACACCCCTGCCAAGGAGTCAAATTCCTCGATTTCCAGTTCGGGCGGGAATTCGAACATGGCGTCCGTGTCACGTGTCAACGAGGTCAAACTTCAGCCGGAAGTAAGACTTCTGGCACCTCAGAAAATTGCTCGGATTTTAGCCCAACCAGCAGCAAGCAAAACTCAGAATGAGAAAAAAAGAAAGAGAAAACCATTCAAAGGAACTTACTACAATTATGGCAAAAAGAAAAAGACTGCACTTAGGTTAACAGTGAGTGCACCAAATTTGTTCTTTAACTCTCAGGCAACAGAAGGAGTGGAAATGAATACTGAGACCCTGGGTTTTGGAACCAAAAGTTCTGCTCGAAAAAATTCAAAAGAAGAAGAGGAGAGCATGGACATTGATGTTGTTGACATTATGGAAGTTGGACAAAAGCTGGAACAACAGAAACAACCAGTGACTGTAACTCCACCTGCAAAGAACAGACTGAAAAAAGGTAAGCTAAAGAGGTGTGCCTGCGGAACGTCATCCAAGTTACCGAACACACGTTGTATAAGCACACGTTGCCCATGTTTCAGTGACAGAGGTTCATGTGAATGTTGCCCTTGTTTGAATTGCGGTAATCCTTTTAATAACAACAATGACAAGTTGTTGGCAGATGATGGTAAGCTGAGGAATCACCAGTTTTTAAAAAGTGATCCTGTACACTGAAAGGCTGATTCATGACAAACTTGTAGTTCAGTGCGTTATCTCTAAGTGGAGAGATTTGGGAGTCAGAAATTCCTACTGGAAGCCTTTACAGCCCGGTCATATGAGTACTTCAAAAAAGCCGCTATCACCCACCCTTGGCTTTTTAAATTTATGTACATACATGTACATATATAACAGTTGCTAAGTAGTTGTCGTAGTGACAAAGACTACTGAATTCTCCATAACATTTAGCAAGTATGTATCAGTCTGTTCCAAGATATTGTGCAGTATGTCCTAATGTATTTTCCAATGAAAGATCATTGTGCTTGACTTGAGTCAAACAAAATTGTGAGCACTTACACACAGATCTACATGTGCACTGCCCAGAATTAAACAATTAACAGACGCTGGGTGTGTTCAGGGGCCGACCTTCACAATGAATATCCGGATCAGGATCACCTATCCAAGAATCCTTGATCACTCAGGTCATAGCACATCAAAGGAACAAACAAATCCACTCTGGAAAATGATTGATTAGTTTGTTTAATGTATTCATGATCAGAGTGATATCGCATCACTGATCCTGATCCGGATCATCTGCAAGGAATGCACCTTTGAAATCTGCTCTGTAGCTCCTTAATATTTTGTTGTGCTGTTTACTGTTTAGGCAATAGACAAGTAGTATTAGACAGCAGGGCCCTGTTATTCAAATGTTGGATAGCGCTATCCACTGGATAAATTACTATCCAGCAGATTTATACATGTGAGGGAAACCAATTGTGCTATCCAGTGGATGGAGATTTTTCTGTTGGATTTAGTTTTGAACAACTGGTGCCACAGCAATAGCACATAGCAGTACCAGGGAGCTAAAAAACCTCACCTTGATGGCAGTAAAAATGTCATCAGAAACATTGTCCTCTTTCAAACTTAGGGCTTTCTTAGGCTTGCAGCCACCTCACAAAAAAAGATGGTATAATTTGGTAATGGACGTTGCATGTTTTGTTGGACTGTATTTACACTTTGATCTCTATTTGGCAACCTTTAACATGCACTGCTGTCTGGAAAACAAGTTTCGATTACAACATTGATGTTTCATCACACTTTCTCTCCTAGAAGGGGGACCAAACATGCATGACCAAAGACAAAACTTTAACAACAAAAAAGTAGCCCCATGTAAAAGTATTGCAGATTTAGATGTTTCATTTGCATGGTCACCCAATGATCTCATCCAGAGGCTGAAAAGGTAGAACCACCTCACTATACTCCATAATTTACTCTTGGAGATACCAGAGATATTTACCCTTTAAGTTGATAATGGTTTGGCCCATCAAACTTGAAGTCATTCATATGACTCAGTGTACATGTAGCTAAAAGAAAAGTTAGGCAGGCTTATTATAGTCCAGCCATTTTCCACCTTTAATTAAACTTACTCCTTGTCTATGTTTTCCAGTTTAAGCTTGTGGTAGGCTCTCTTTTAGCTGGTGAACTTTATAAAATATGATTTTTTTTTAAGGACCAAACAAGTAATGTTGATGCCAAATTAGGTCAAGCTTCTTGTCTTGTGGCCATGCATAAATGTAAGTGACACTAAATCATGTGACCAGTGTGATTTTCAGGGACTGAAAAGTGTGATGCTGATGGTTCAATATCGTGGCTTGGTTTCCTGGATTACTTTTTGGTTTTGTAAAGTAAACTCCAGCTGAGGATACAAGATGCATAAACATGCATGTAGCTATACTCACCAGGAATCAGAAATGGCTTTAACAAGTACATAAAATTATAGCACCTCAAGAAAGTTCTGCTCTGTAGTTCTCCTTTGAATCATCACATTTAATAATTTGACTCAAAATTTAGAACTTCTTTGTACAGCATACCCATTAAAAACATTTCCACATATGCAGGAAAGTGTAGCCTGAATTTCAGACATTCCTTCGAGTCGCATACTTCTCTCAGGGATTTCTGAATCAAAAAGCCTTTAATGACATCCACTGGCATCACTACTCCTTTGCTTTAATTCATATAAAATTGTCATAACCTTCCAGTTTGATTAAGCATCTATATTACAAGGGGAACTTTGGTTCTATTAATCACCATTTATATTATGACTTGAAGGGTTAAGCCCTCTGACCAATATTCAGGAGTGCTTCTCTAAACAACATGAACACAGTGATTCTCATCTGCATGATTCATGAAGTTTAGTTTCGTTTAAGAATTTATTGTAACATCATTTTATTGTCATACAATGTACTTGTTGGTGGTCAGAGTATTGTAAAATAGAGTAAGAATTCTGAGACTGTCAGTTATGTGCAAAGCTTGATTTTTATTGTTTTCCTCTTTATTTCATTGTATATTACATACTTAGTGTACTTAGCAGGGTTCTCATTAAGTTTTGAAGTAGACAGCAAGGATGTAAAAGTAGGCAGCTTGGCAATCAAGTGTTGAAAGCAATTTGATACTTTCACTCCCTCACTTTACCCAATTTCCCCCAAAAGTAGACGGCTCAGACCTCAATACAGCTGGTTTTTTAAGCTCGTTGCTTAATGAGAACCCTGACACAGCCTTTGTGTACAATATACGTTTTCTCATTGGCATATAAATTTTGTTTTCTTATTATGTGACACATGAAGTGCGAGTTCTGAACAATGAAGGGATCTAGCACAGTAAAAGACATTGAAAATCGTAATTTTACCGAAAATGTGTGAACTTAAATTTGCTCATTTTCTGATGACTGATATTTCCATATATTATATGCAAAATTCTTGAGGAACACCATCAAGGCCACTTGAATGAGTTCTTTCAACTTTTGAAGTTTTATTATGCTTATATTATAATATATTATAATTATTATTGTCTGAAATTTGTATGCTAATATATAAGCAAAGTGTAAACACTCATGACATCAGCAATGTTTGCTTTAACCTGCAGTGCCGGTGTATTTTGGGCAGGTGCAATTAGCTTCTTGTTTATGTTTGTATTGCTGTAGCTGCCATCTTTGATTTTAGGACAGGAAGATTGGGGATGTTAGAAATAGCGACCCTTAGGGTCAACCTTAGGGGGTAGGTGCTCGGGCACCCCCTCTCCCACTCCCTTTAACTTACCCACTTTCGTCTCTCTTTTGGAGTTTTAACATTGTGATTTTGTCAGCAAAACCATTCACATGCCTGAAGAAAAGGCCTCCATGCACTGCAGGCTATGTTTGCTTGTATAATAGCAATTACGTTTATTTGTCGTAAATAGTTACTTTCCATGCATGAACATCTGCTGGAAAATACAGTTACTGATGTTGACAGGTGATTGTCCAATGTTTGAGCAATATTAAAATTTGCTGTTGATCTCATGAGCATTTCATCAAATTTTATGCATCCAAGAGGTTTTAATGGTTTCATGCTTTTATCTGAGTGGCCTGATGGAATGTCACAGTTGTGAAACCCTTGTAGGTGGTGGGGGGGGGGGGGGGGGGTGTATTTCCCAAGTCTGAATTTCTGAATTTTAAAATTTATCTTTTTGTGTATTGAGGAGGAAGCTGTGTCCATCTCAGTATATTTACTGTTGAATTTTTTTATTGTTCTCATCCCTCTTGCAGTTTCAATTCATCCTTTTGTTGTTTGTTGCCATTTCATCAGCCAGCATTGTGTTGTTGTTTCAAGGCCATGCTTCTTGTCAGAAGTTTACCCTAACATCTGGCCTGTATGTTTATAGGGCATAGGTGGGACTTTTCTGTAGAGGGATCATTCAATGTGGGAACATTCTCTTTTTCACCTTCTTCTCTGTTACCACAAATTGGAGTGGATTTCCTGCATCCTCAACTGGATAATAGACCTTTCCCACCTTCCTGTGAAAAAGAACCAAAAAATGTGACTGGAGGCTTGAAGTGGCGAAATACTTTGTTCTGTATGAATTTGTCCACACGAGTCTCAACCTCATTTCTTTGTGTTTGCTCACTGCAGTGGAATGCCGAAAAGGTATATTATCTTTAATAGATAAATAATATGATTAATGATGTTTACATAATTGAACCCCCTCCCTACCCCTTCCTCGTGGTTTATAGCATTGCCCTTGGGTGTTGTTAAGAAACGGTGTGGTCCCTTACTGTTGTATTGACCCTCAGTTTCTAAATTCAGTTGTGGATCTGGGATAAATACTGTCTGATTTCACAAAGTTTCTGGGGGTTCCACAGGCATCGCTTCTCCAGGAAATTTCTTGGATTTATTTTTAACTCCTTCAAGTCCCCCTACCTTAGCCTGCATTGCAGCCGGCCATATACGCTCTATACAGAAGGTTTAGAGCGTCTGCGACACAGTCAACCTTACCTGGGTTTCTGGACAGGATATTGGCCAGTTCCATTTTCCTTGGATGATCATGATAAGCCTTACAAATCGGTGCTTATTTCTAATGCCCAGAAATTGGAAAAAAAATATCCAAACCATTTTTCAGAAAAAATATATTTGTTATGAAGAATCTGACCAATTTCTATAAAACGGTGGAAACTGGTGTGGATCTGTGCCTGAAATTCTTTAATTTTCTTAGTTCTGAAATTCAGTGCTACAAGTTTGGAAGGGTGTAAGCTTATAAAGCTGTTCTCTGGCTGACATAAAGCATCTTGGGCCTGCGAGTCTTGGTTTTTGGTAAAAAGATATGGAGGCCTACTGGCATGGTCATGCAGACCTCTGCTGTTTCATTTTTCATGTGCCAGTGGAAAAGGAAAAAAAATGGGAAAAAGATTTGGTCTGCAAAGAGGCTAAATGAGGGGTTTTTTTTGTCCCCTTACCAAGACATACTGTCTTGGCTTTCATCACTACAATGAAAGCATCCTCCTATATAAAACGACATAAATATGACCATTTCCATTCTTTGATAATACTATTTAGGCAGACTCTCTGTGCAGTCTCCTTAATTTGTCTTATTCTGCAAGGAAACTTTCCCGCAATCTCCTAGGCTATACTTGTAATTGGCTGATAGGGGTTGTAATTAGGTCCCACTCCCACCTCCAGAGCCAAGCAAAAGGAACAAAGGGAGTTTGCTTAGCTTGCATGACTATTAAATGCCATGTGTAGCTGTGCAAATTAGTACAGAAAATTAGTAGGTTTGGATACATACATGGACGACTACATGGGAACTACATGAGCAGTTCTTTGAAGACCTTAGATAACAACGACCTAAACCAGATTGGACACCTTATGAATTTTACACAACGCATTATTTCCGTAATGGAACGAATGAGGCTATAATAGCTGAAGAAACCAGAACTACAAAGCTCCAGTTATGGAGAGAACACAGTAGAGAGTTAAACACTGATCTACAGTGATTGGGGTTAAGCACTGAACTGAAAACGGTTAGCTTTCGAATATTGTAATGGGGTACGGCATATATAAGAACATGACTGTATATTTTAAAAATTACTGGATTTGGCAGCTAGTCCTCGATGGTGTAGTGGATATGGATGTAGGCTATACAGCAAGTGACCCGGGTTCAAAGCATCATAGTGGAGTTTTTCTATTTCACTTTTATATTACACAGTAAAGTTGGACTTAAGTTGTTCTTCATGTAATTTTACTGAAAGAAACAATCTGGTTTAGGTCGTTAGGGGTGGCAAATGGTACCTCGAAAAAAGTGGGTCTCGGAAAATTTTGGCTGGAGCTCGGAATCTCGGAAGCGTTTTTGATAAGTCTCGAAGTCTCGTTTTTGTATGGTTTGTTTTTACTTTTTTTGAGTCTCGAAACTTTTTACCAAAGAGTCTCGGGCTCGGATTTCTAACTAGGATCTCGGCGTCTCGGAGAGTCTCGGATTTTACCATTCGCCACCCCTGTCGTTGTTATCTAAGGTCTTCCTTTTCCTTCACCAAGAGACTGGAAACGAAAGCATACTCCCATGTGATCGCCGCTGGTAAATAATCTGTCTTCTCATTTCCGCGCGCCGTATTCGATTTTCTTTTATATTTTCCCGTTTCGGATTTTGTTCTAATCAGGAAATTTGTATGTCTTGTTCTCTTCGGTGGCGTGAAATACGTTGACAACAAACTGGTTCCAAAGCGAGCTAGACAACGTTGGAATCCCGTAAAAGTTTATTGGAAGAATTGAAAGCTTACATGTAGGCGTGAACTACGAAAGCGTAGTGTAGGTTCCACGACCACTTTACAACTGATTCATGGTTTCAAGCTTAAACACTCATCGATCGCACAGAGGTTTTTTGGGAGGTTACGTTATCGTTTGGTTCATTCATTCATAATGCGATGAAGCACATGAATAAATGGTGTTCCTCGACCACTGGTTGCCATAAGAATTTGAACGAACAACTTCGGGACAAGACATGACACATTTATCACCGATACTAAAAGTAAAAGTGGACGAACTCTTTCTGCGTTGGCTTTCGATGCCCGACACTCAACGAGTCCTCAAAACCGATTTGAACAAACTAATCCAAGGCCGCCCATTGTCTCCAAGGCAATTGTCACTTTCGTCGGTTTCTAATACAATAGGCGGTACTAGACCGATTTCGCCTCCGGCTCCGCCAACCAGTTCACCGTCACAAGTGCTGCGGTCACCGCGAAGTCCGCGAGAAAGATCTTCGCGAAGACCAAGCTCTAAATCGCCGCCGCGTTCTCCTAGGTTAGAGAACCATGAAGCTACGAAGTATCTGATGAAAGAAAAATCTTTCTTGTTAAATAATGTTAGAATCTTTCCCGGCTGTGCGGCAAGCCTTCCACAATTCCACTTTCCTCTTGGAAGGCCAGAAGATTCTACTGTTTGTGAGAACGCGCTGGACAAAGTAAAGAAAATTTTCCAACTATCCGAGGAAGGTTTACCAAAAGAGGAGTTCGGAGCAGTGGCGAAGGTAATTGATTTTGTCTTTGTTTCTAAATAAGTTGTTTTGCGTGACGTGGACTATCTCACGAACGTGTAGCTGTCTAACTTGTTGTTGGCGTTAAGTGACTTGTCAGTTTTCAACACGCAAATTTGCCTGATCTTCCTGATGAGTAATTTATATTTGGTGATTATTTATGTCCTTGGTCTGGAACACAACGTGATCGGGACGTTCTTTTCACATATGCATCTTAGGGAAAACGTACGAAGCTCCCATATTTCTGTTATCAGAATTTGACCTGCATCTGCACTGCGTCTTTTCAAAGGGATTTAAGTAATCCATCGTTCGTGACGATTCGAATAAGATACTCAATGATTCTACGCCTTTGGCGCTGTACCAGAATGAGTTTTATGCTTGCAGCAATGGCCTGTTTGCTTTATAATTGAACAGTATTCCAATGGCTTCGAGAATGTTTTTGCAAACGTCTCGAAGAGTTAAAACTCGATCATTATTTACACAGCTCCTAAATCCCTCTTTAAGACAGCAAATATAGTCAACAATACCTGTCACATATTCACGATAACTTTGTTTATTAAATAATCGTAAGTTGAAAATTATGCAGTTTACCACAGGTCAATTCATGTTCACCTTTGGCTATGATTCAAATATGTTAATCTGTCTTCGAATCGAATATTTTTGTTTTTGTTCCTAATAATCAGCTCAAGAATAAAACTTCAGCTTTTAATAGCAATATAAGCCACAATTACTCTGTACAACTTCCTGAATGACTTTTTCATCTGACTCAGTTGATTTTGTGACAATAAATATTATTGTGCAATTTACATCTCTAGAGCTATGAAACGAACAACACCCTTTGAATAACCCCACTAAAATTTTGCATAAGCATTGTCTTCAATTTCTCTTCAGGTGACTGTAATACCCAAGAGAAATTTGGAATCATAGTTATGCAAAATTTTGGCGTAAAGAAGGTGTCTGAAAGAATGAAAATGAAAATGAAAAATATCAGTCTGCTAGAAAAAAAGGTTCCATTTTTCAATAGCTATGAGCCAATTTTAATAATTATTTGACAAATATGGTTACAAATATGAAAGCAAAAGTCAAGTCCTTTATCAATATAAATTTTTTAACTACTTGTGATATTCTGTCAATATTTTTAAGTG
This sequence comes from Porites divaricata, assembly GCA_038088405.1. Lineage (NCBI taxonomy): Eukaryota > Metazoa > Cnidaria > Anthozoa > Scleractinia > Poritidae > Porites > Porites divaricata. Next base: position 10,140,872 of record JBBMOI010000010.1, on the reverse strand, counting down.
GCAGGAGAATTTTAATGTTTCTGCTTAGAATATTTGATGAGTGATCTCACAAGTCAGGTTAACATTTTCACTGATACTCTCCTCCAACAAAATGCAATAATATTAAGTTGTGATAATAAATCAACAAATAGCTTTCAAAAAAAGGAAACTGTGCACGAGTACTTTTTATGTTAAGAACTTTCTAGTCAGTTTGGGGTTAAAATAAATTATTAATAATTATGAATTTTTCATAACCATTGTTATGACTAAAAAGGGCATGGGTTACACTAGAGTGAATTCTTTTTTATATATTTACCAAAAATTGTGACAACATTGGAGCTTTTCCTAATGCAACCCTCTCATGCAAATTTTTCAGTGAACCAAAAAGTTCAAAGATGCAAAAGTGCATAGGTGGGACGGGCAATTTTTTCCAAAATCACCCAAAGAAAACTTAAGAATTTGTTCATGCTTAGCGTGCGTATATCGAGTTATGGATGCACACGGGAAGTTTGGAGAGCACGAAAGATGCGTAAGAATTGCACGAGGCGATAGCCGAGTGCAACTCTAGCTTCTTGAGTGCTCTCCAAACTTCCCAAGTGCATCCATAACTCGATATACGCACAGCTAAAAGCATGAGCAGATTCTTTTGTAACATAGCTAACAAAACTGCTTGCTCTTGCTCCAAAGTATATCAGCGATATGCTAGTAAGGTATACCCCGTGCCGGGCTTTATGCTCTGGTGATAGGCATCTTTTAAATGTCCCTAAGACCAATAAAAAGACCTATGGCGACGGAGCTTTTTCTGCTGCTACCCACGACTGTGGAACAGCTTGCCCCTCGATTCAAAAATAAGTCCATCAGTTAGCATTTTTAAGTCGCACCTTAAGACGCATTTATTTGAATTAGCTTTTAATTAGTTGATAAGTTATTTTAGTAGTTGTTAGTTTTGTAGTTAGTTTTTAAGTTGGTGTACAGCGGTATAGAGTGGTTTTCTGGTCACTGTCATGCTATAAAGAGCTAAAACTTACCACAAACCTGTTTACCAGTCGTACTCTTCACGGCCTTCTGATCCAGATGCAAAATATCAGCTTGCGAAGTTCGGGCATGTGCAGAAAGCAAAATTTCGACATAGTTTTTGGGTTTAAAAGTGACACAGCTGTCTTGACTTTTACTTCTCCCTTTCTCTCCTCCCCTCTTTTTTTGCTTTTCTTGCTCATTTTTGTTTTCTCTTGCTGGGCATTTAGTAGGCTTCATTTTGATGGGAAGAGTTTTTAGGAAAGCTTTTAGGATCTTAGGATTAGGTGAAAGAAAAGGTAGGTGGGTAATGGAGCAAAATTTTCATGGAGATTTACAGGTCAATCTTGCATGGTTTTTTCCTGTTTTCTCCGGTATCCTTGACTGAATTGTGCCCATTCTGGTATGGTTTGAAAGACCTCTTCACTCTGCACAAGTTAGCAGACAAAGTTGGCCTTGACAGTTAAAACTGATAATGTCACGAGGGTTAGAAAGGACGTGGATCTGCTCGGGCGGTTCAGGGGCGAATGGGTTAACTGTAAAATTCTTGTAACGCGTACAACAGAAAAACAAACGCTTCTACTGGCTGGTTACAAATACGCCACAATTGCCTAGTTTGAAAGAAAATTCTTTCTGTAAAGCTGAGAACGAAAATTTGCTTATTTATTCGTTAACGGTCAATTGAAACTACCTAAGTAGCAACAAAGACGAAAGTGTCTTAAAGTCCACCTAAAGTTAAAATACTCGCATGTTCGTAACACGTTGTGGAGTATGGTTTGGATTCGGCACTGAGAGGATGTTTTGCTCGGCGAAATCCAGAAAACTTGTATTTTTGGCGAAGACGACTGTCATTCTACTTTACATTCATTTACGACAATGGCTGGTCATTACGGCTACTTGAGAAGACCTGCCAGCACTTGTTTTTATGAGCAAAAAAATTACTATCATGTCTTCTTGTGTAATTTGTCTTGTTATTGCAAGAGAAATTTTCCTGATTTATATTAGTCGGATTGTTCGGCGATAACAAAAGTGCATAACAAATTTAAAAACAACAATGAAAACGTAAATTTTACCTTTAATTGTTGTGAATGACCAATTGCTGTCTTTTCTGTTCCCAGTGAATGTCTCTCGGCCAAAATTTGCTGCAGGTGGTCTTCCGACAAATTTGCAAAATGCACAACTTGCAAGTTTTTTTTAATTCGGCTTTATTTTTGCAGCCGCTCTTGGATCAGGACGTAAAAGGACAATGCCGATTGAAAAATTAGGCAGTTCTTCGCTGGTTTCTTCCATATTTTAAAGAGAAGGAAAACTGCACTGCAGCTTAAAAGACAACAACTTTGCAGCCAGGTTAAAAAAAATGCTTACGTTATCTTATTTACGCATGGGCGTGCGTAAATAAAGATTTTGTTCATAGCAGCTGAATAGGACTTATATAGGGCAAGCACGTGCACTATGTTGTAAAAATTCATTGCTACATTTCATCATTATTTACATAGGCATTTTATCAATGTCTACACAAGACATTAGCCTTATCATGTACCTCTGTAGCCTTCCTTTTTGTTTTTTGTAAACCTTAATTTAATGAAACTGTACATATATGTGCTTTTAAGTTTTTTTTTTATGAAGACTACCTAATTTTTACTTTAAAGCTATTATTACTCTGCCTCCCAAATATCCATGGTCATGCATTTGGTAACTTGATTACTAGTTTTCCAGCAATAGCGATGAATTTTTCATTTCATCATAACTTTATTCATAAAAAAAAATTTATGGTAGCTACAAAGTGCTAACATTGTGTTGCTATAAATTCAACAGTTGAAAAATAGGTTAAATTAGGTTTGCTTTTGAGTGGAAGTACCCTTAACTTAATATCCAGCTAGTTTACAGGCACTCCACTCAAATAATTAGCAACAAATAATCTAAATATAACATAACAGGATTAAAAAACAAAACTGGCAGGAGGCAACCAGTTGGCTATGTACATATGTGGCCGAAGATTTAAACTCAGGATAAACGAGAACAAATCCACCAAGTGGTCAGAGCCCAACTGAAACCCAGAACCCCTGGATTGCCAGTCCGATACACTGGCCACTTGGCCACAATGCCTTGGCCATTCTGGTTATTTTGATTCTGAAAACAAGTCTGTGCTCTTGCAGCGCCTGGTGGCTCCTGGTGCCTAACTTCTGCTCCTGGGCAACCAGAAAATTGTAGCTTTTTTCACAGAAATCATTTACTGGGAATCATGGATTTCACCAGGGTGTTCATTAGACATCGGAGATTGGAGAATTCGCCATTCACTATACAGAATTCTCTGACTAACATTCGGTAGCTTACGATGACGTAGAGCTTCTTTCAAAGTATTCTCCAGTAATGTTACACCTTTCTCCCGCCACTAGGATTCTTAATGAAAACCCCGGACCACTGGGCCCCCTTCAATAATCTTTTTCTTAGAGCACAGCCTTGGAATACTTTTAAAAGTGACATACCGGTAATTTATTGTTGTTGTTTTTTTTTTTGCCTTATTTCAGGCCTGTGGTTTATCTTTTTATTGGAGGGAGCCTCTTTTCTCTGCAGCTGGAGGACACAAGCATGGTTATGTCACATTATCCATGTTTACTGCTTTGTGGAAAAGGTATTTCTGTCAGTAATTTGTAACCCCTTCACTTCTAATAGTAGCCAAAGAAATAATTCATAAAAAATGCACACTTTTTTGCAAGAAAAATTTCGCTATTGAAAAAAAAAATTGTGCGAAACTTCTGCAAAAGAGTTTTTATTTTATTGATAACAATATAGCACTTTGTCCACAGACTGATGTTAAGTTAGATTAAGAAATAACAGAGAAAGGTTATCTAGGTGCTTTCACTACCCTCTGCTATTTGCAATTGTGCCTTATACATTTCAGGCTTTGCTGTAGGCATTATCGCCAGTACAGCTCACATCTGTATCAGTGAAGACTGGCCCTGACTTGAATAAGAGATACTGTAAACTGCTCCTAAGCCGCCCACCAGTCAAGAGGCCCTGACTGTAAATATCCAGAATCCGCCAACAGTTGCAAAATTTCACAATTTATTTTATTCTACCTAAAAGACCCTTTTGGTGAACTATTTTCAAAAATGGAAATAAAAGGTTCCATCGCGCTTTGCTTTTTCCAAAAAATCCAAAAGTGCAAATTACGCCGAGGCGGCCCCCGACCCCCGGCAAAACAATGAAAAATTCTGCAACTTTGCTATCTCCGTATGCGACAACGCGTTGAATTCCCGGTTTGCTATTTTGGATATTGGTAAAAGGAGCCTTTGTCTTTTAAAAAATGTAAACTTCATGTAATTTTGTCACGTTTAAGACAAGATAAAAACCCATTGAAATAACCCACTTTCAACCTTGTGGTTTGAGGTGAAATAAAGGCCAACTTTAAAGGCCTATAAAAATCCTAGTATATAAATCTACGTGTCATATTGTACATCAGGAGAAAGCTTTATCCTTGTAGGTCATTATCTCCAAATGTCAATTTTGGCCCGCAAAAATTAGTGCATCCAGTTTGAAAAGAGTTCGGGCTATTTTGACCAAAAATTCAATGCAAATTGCTGAGCGGATGTCACGCAAGGTCACGGCCAATCCTTCAGTTTGCAAATAATGCATCTTTTTTCTCTTTCTGATTGAAAATGTCAGAAAGAGCGCCTTGAAGTACTTCAATGACCTTTCAATATATTTAACGATCATACAAGCACGCCACATGTCATTTTATTTATCGTACATCTGGACGAAAATCAGTAATTATATAACGGTCGTCAATCACGTTGATGCATAGTCCAATAAACTGACATAAAATTTGATTCTCATACACAGCGAAACTTATTACAAAGTTGAAGAGAATAGGGTAGACTTACTGTTGTTACTCTTTGTTTAGAATAATGCGATGTAATCCCAGGAGCTCCCTATCTTACTCAATTTTCACCGAAAAGGTCAACACAACAGACTGACAAAACAAATGATCAATGAAGATGTGTGTCCTTCCAGTTCTTGCTTATCATAATTTGTTCATAAATGATAAAGCCAATCACTCAAACATTTTTCTTGCGTGTAGAAAAAAAAAATGAAGAAAAAGAAACCAATCAAGAGTAAAAGAAAAACTTACGACCTTTTTCACCAAAAATTCCCATTCCAAAACGAATGTCACACAAAAGAGTTGCACAGTCCATGACATTCTGACAACATTATCGTCTTGTTGTTGTAAGGTTCTTTCTTTTTTTCGATGTTTTTAGCAGGATTTTTCGTTTGAGAATTCTCCCCCACTGTTACGAAACGGCACTAGTACCTAATTGCGTCAAGTGAAATATTACAAACATGTCAAATCTGATTTGTTAACATCACATGATGTAACCGTCCTACGGAGTTGGCTGGAGAACAGCAATTGGCCAAACGGATGTTCAGTTCCAACCGAGACAACAGGACATATTTAAGTCCTCTACAGCTAAAGGCAACCGTGAGTCAACTTTCGTCTTATCAACCAACGAAACCCTTTCTCCTAGTTGGGCATGGTAGTAAACCCTTTTCAAAGAATAGGGGTGACGAATGGTCTTTGCAAGCATGCCGAGCACTGCAATTTTTTTGCGAGCACGAGCAGAAATAAAAAACTTGCTTTGTGAGCTTGCGAGCAACGCAAAAATTTGGGGAGCACAAGCAAGCGAGCACTCGTTTAAATTTTGCGAGCAAATTGAGCAAAGGTAAAATTTTGCGAGCAGTTAAAAATTTTAATGGACCATTCATCACCCCTAAGAATACCCGGGTACATCGGCTCTGGGATACCCCTAGACAAAGGACGTTTTTGAAAATTTTGGATATTAAACCCGGACAGACTTCAAGCGACGGAAGCGATCCAAAAGAATTGCTATCAGTCGATTATCCTTGTCACTTGAAAAACAGAAATGCCCCGAAATACATGTTCATGACAACACGATATTGAAGATAAAATTTTTTTGATCACTGAGAGATATCGGTATTGGGGTTTGCGTAAAAACTCAGAATAGAGGCGTAGAAAGAAGGTAGCTTAGCGTACGTGACAGTACCCTTCTCCCAGGGGAAAAAACGAAAAGGCGGAGGGTACAGCTACACCTTGGCAAAGGGTAGGCTCAAGCGAGCCATTCTTTTCAAGCGATGAGCGATGCGAGCCAGCAAAGAGCGCTAAACCGGAGCGACCGCACCCCAGTCATTTCGCGTTTCTCTTTCTGGTGCCCCTCGCCTCTCTCCTCCGCAGAGGCTCCCGCTTGGTATTCCAGTAATAATAGCAAACATGCTTCTGAGGAAGAGACAGGCGAGTGAGAACCAGAAAGAGATGCGAGATGGACGGGACGGGGCCGCCCTAGCCTGCCACTTACGCCTTCTGTCTTAATTCGCACGCGTTGCTCACCGCTCGAAGAGGATAGCTTGCTCGATGCTATCCTATCCTATTGCTTGGAAATAAACATCTGGGGGTGGGTAGAAAACGACCACATCAGCCCTAAGACCCAAAAACGAAAATCAACTCGAAACAGCTATCCTGATCTTACTGATCTACAAGTGTAAGGAACATCAAGATCTTCAATTATCAATGAATCTGATCAATTTCTTCGTTTTCTTCAAAACCCTACCTAAAGTAAAAAAGGAAGACCCCCTCAAAATCCCCTTCAAATCTCTGGAAGCTCGCATGAAATGGGACTCTCGACCGAAGCAAAAGCAAGAGACGACAAGGTATGCAATTCTGATTAACAAGACGAATAGACACAATTCACTTGTTGCCAGGGTCCCTGCCTCCAGTTCCGTAAAAGGGGGTGTAGGATATATCTTTGGAGCCACTATTCTAACCGATTTTATCACAGTCTATCTTTATGTTAAAAAAAGAACGTTTACAAATGCACAAACACAATTTACATGTTGTCACACATATATCAAGTTAGTGCTTTTTAGAAGTGGGTGTTCGTTTTTTTTGGTGTTTTTTCTTTTTAATTGGAAGACGGGCGGCGAGGAGAGGAGAAATGGCTCTATTCCCATGGTTAGACCCGGTCAAATTCGTTCAGATTCATTGATAACTGGAAATCTTATACATATCATGCCGTTTAGAGGTGAGTCCAAGTGACTTTGACAGCATTCTTCGACTTTTACTTTCGGTGGGGTTTTGCAGAAAATCGGAAAGCCTGGTGAAATTCATTGACCAATACTATTTTTTTCTTGTATGCCTCAGGTCGAGATAGCCATTTCGAGATGTTTTCAGGACCGAATTTTGAGGAAAGTTACCCGAACATCTGGTCCTTGCTGCATGTTCTGCAGACAAATCCATACTTTTTTGGTTATGTCACATGAAGTTATATTATCACACAAATCAAATTTGATATGTTTGTAATAATTTACTCGACGCAATAGTACAAGTGCCTTATGGTAACTGTTTTTCATGGTTAAAAAAGAATTCTCAAACGTTGAGAGAAGAAAGAATCCTACAACAGCCCATGGTCAACAACGAGACGATGATGTTGTCAGCATGTGCTACTCTTTTGCGTGACATTCATTTTGGAATACGGTTTTTTGTGAAAAACGTCATGAATTTTTCTTTTGATTAACGTGAGATCAGGCTCTATTTTCGTTTCGCTTTGAAAATTACATTCCGGCAGGCAAGGCGAAATGGTAGCCTTTAGAGAGAATGTATGAGAACCGCTAAAATTGGGCCTGAGCTCAGGTTGCTCTTGATTGGTTTCTTTTTCTTCATTTGCTTACTTCTACAGGTAAGAAAAAGACGTAAGCAACTGGCATTATCAGCAGTTTAGAATGTATGACGCACATTTTCATTGATCATTTTGTTTTGTCTGTGTTTCGCTGACCTTTTCGGTGAAAAATTGAGTCAGCCTTTGGGTAAGATATGGAGCTCCTGGGATTACATCACGTTATTCTACAACATGAGTAACTATAGTTCGGAAGTCTACCCTAGCTATTCTCTTCAACTTTGTAATAAGTTTCGCTGTGTATGGACTATGCATCAACGCGACCGACCACGGTTATCATTCGGTTAGATCTAGGATTAATAAAATGATATGCGGCGTGCTTGTATGATCGTTAAATATAATGAAAGGTCATTGAAGTACTTCAGGGCGCTCTTTCTGACATTTTCAATCAGAAGAGAAAAAAGATGCATTATTTGCAAACTGAAGGATTGGCCGTGACCTCTTGCGTGACATCCGCTCAGCAATTTGCATTGAATTTTTGGTCAAAATAGCCCGAACTCTTTTCAAACTCGATACGCTAATTTTTGCGGGCCAAAAACGACAGTTGGAGAGAATGACCTACGAGGATAAAGCTTTCTCCTGATGTACAATATGACACGTAAATTTATATACTAGGATTTTTATAGGCCTTTAAAGTTGGCCTTTATTTCACCTCAAACCACAAGGTTGAAAGTGGGTTATTTCAACGGGTTTTTATCTTGTCTTAAACGTGACAAAATTACATGAAGTTTACATTTTTTAAAAGATAAAGGCTCCTTTTACCAATATCCAAAATAGCAAACCGGGAATTCAACGCGTTGTCGCGTACGGAGATAGCGAAGTTGCAGAATTTTTCATCGTTTTGCCGGGGGGTTGGGGGCCGCCTCGGCGTAATTTGAACTTTTGGATTTTTTGGAAAAAGCAAAGCGCGATGGAACTTTTTATTTCCATTTTTGAAAATAGTTCACCAAAAGGGTCTTTTAGGTAGAATAAAATGAATTGTGAAATTTTGCAACTGTCAGCGGATTCTCGATATTTACAGTCAGGGCCTCTTAAAGGCCCCTCTACCTTTATTAACACTTTTGAGCCCCAAGATCCACATAGAAATTCTTCCGACTGATCTCCAAACATTTCTTGTAAGAATAGTTGAGACAAGTAGATTAAAAGATTTAATACTTTAACTGTCCTGTTTAAGCTTTCTGTCTGTTTGTTTGTTTGTTCATTTTTTTCAAGCCATTGTGGATATATGTGCATATAGATGTGTGTGTTACCTTACTATGTTATGGTTGAGTTTGATCGTCCGGGTGAACATAGTTCTGAATAGGACTGTTGTTGTTGACAGTGACTGTCGTTTCAACAACCTGTGCGGTAGTCATCTGCAGAGTCAAAGTGAGTTGTATCACATCAGTAGATGGTATTATATACTCTGGTTATAGATCTGATTGGTCAATAAATCAGACTTTATTGACCAATCAGTTGTCTTTATTGACCAATCAGATCTATAACCAGAGTATATAATACCATCTACTGACGTGATACAACTCACTTTGACTCTGAAGATGACTACCGCACAGGTTGTCGAAACGTCAGTCACTGTCAACAACAACAGTCCTATTCAGGACCACGTTCACCCGGACGATCAAACTCAACCTACTTTTGAAATGACTCCTGGGTTCAAACCTTTCACAGTTTTACTATGTTATGTTAAAAAAATGAAATAAGTAAAAGAGTTACTGATTTTTCAGGTCAACACTTATTTCCATCCGCCAAACTGACGTTGACAGATTAATGATTCATACACAAAGTAAGGGTTAGGGTTAGGGTTGTTGCTATATATATTCAAATCAAACCATTTATTGTCAGCAAATCCTCAGTGGTGTAGGGGTTAAAGTGATGTACTGCAGAGCCGATGCTCCGAGATTGAATCGTACTCGTGCCATCCTGAATTTTTTTTCCTTAAAAATTGAAGAGACTTAGACTTTTATGAACAGAAATTTCAAGAGACAGAGAAATTTCATGTAAGAAAAGTGAAGTGTCCTGTGACAGCCACTGAGAGGAAAATGTCAGTTTGGCGGATGGAAACAAGTGACGACTGATTTTTCGTGTATAATGGTAAAGATAATGTAAGGTGTAATTTTCAATAACTTTTGTAAATTGCAATTTTGCTACCTTTTTTCTAGTTTTCTACAATTTTTGTAATTTTTCCTTTGTATGTAAATATGAAATAAAGTGTTGTTGGAAAAAAATATAGAATAGTTGAGAGAATTTGTTTTAAGATCAAAGCGTTCTCCCTTTGGTAGTCAATAAAGTAATTCTCACAATCTTTACTCTTGATGATCTGTTGATGTTATTAGGAGAAAATTATATTATTGATGTTGGTCACTCTTGCGACCTGAAGGGTTAAAACAAAAAATACATCCGATTATGAGCCCCCTCCACAGATGTAACCCCCTTTAGTGCCAATTATAACCCCACTTCTGAATTCGATTGATTATGACATTTTGAAGCTTAATTACAAACCAGTATGCCAAAAGATTAGTATTTTTATCAGCACTGCTACATAGCTTGTTGTGAAGTACTTTTCCTATTCCGGTTTTAAGCCTAGTCAGATAATAATATTATAAGCCCTGACCTTGGACATCTTTGTAAGGGGTTTTAGGAGGGCTAATAAACAAGGCCACGCCTTTTTAGCGGCAGTTTACGGTATTCAAAACGTTTGATTTTTTACTCTTCTGTTTCAGTTTAATGTCTAAATGTCATGATAATCCATCAAGATTCATTCGATTATTAAGTACAACCCATTGCCAGGATTATGTTGAGACAGACGATTTTGTTCCACTTTTACAGGTAATATAAAAGTACACTTTCTTGTTGTTTACTGTAAATGATTTCAACAATGACTTAGTTTTATCTTCTCTGAAATTGCATCTCTGTGTTTTACCTAGCACTTTGTGAAATATTGTGAAAGGTGTGAACCCAGGAGTTATTTTCCAGTCAGCAGTTACCACCATACAAAAGACTTATTGGCTGAATCAAGCAAAATTAACTACGAGAGAATGACTGGACCACTAACAATTTGATTATCAATAGACAACTGTTTAACTGTGACAAAAGACAGATTGAAATGCAGCAATGGCATCTTCATAGCCAATAATATCATGGCTTAACTGATAGACAACCAGTAACATTGTGACTTGATTAACCTATCAGGTCAATAACCACAGTTTAGTACCATCAACTGACGTGATACAACTCACTTTGATTCTAAAGATGACTACCGCACAGGTTGTCAAAATGTCAGTCACTGTCCACAACAACAGTCGTATTGACCACTCCAGAAAATACCATAACGTACCATAATGCTTATGTTATAATATTTTTTGGAGTGGTCAATTCAGGACTACGTTCCCCAGGACGATCATACTCCAGAAAAAAAGTAGCTGACCTCTATCAGCAAAGTAGCTGACTCGTTTCGTCAGCCGTTGGTGCTTATTGAAACTCTTGCATTTTCTTAAGAATTAGTTAAAAGAATTTGATAAGAGATGAAAGCATTTTTCTTGTTGGTGATCGTTGTCCTATTTTTCATGACGTATTCTTGTTGTTGTACTGTGGTTTTGTTAGGAGAAACCTGCAAACAAGTCAGAATTGTGTTACCGGCACTTCTTCCTGACTCCGAACCAGTTTGTCGGGTTGTGAGGGATATGGCAGATAACCTTCTCCGCCTTCCCCATCATTCAGTTTTTAATCTGTTTAATCTAATTCTTGCTTCCTTCGATTGGGTGTTTTTTCAGAGTCTTCTTATTTTGGGCCTGATAAGGGTTATTACACGTGGTTATCATGCTAAACTTTCTTGGGGCTATTTGCTCTGTTTAATATTGAAATGGTCAATTTGTTTTTATGCAAGGACATTGTAGAAACTCATCCAGGATTAGAATTTCTCCGAGAAGCTCCTGACTTTCATTCCAGATACATACACACTGTAAGTAAATATATAACTTGTTTTTTTTTTAAGAGAGCTTCACATTATTTATTGGGTATTAAATTTTCCAACTCGTCAGTCAAGAGTTTATTTTAAGGAAGGACTTATTCAGGGTGATGCTTAGTGAAACTCACTATTTGGCTTGACAAAACCTTAATGGCTTGACATGTGCCAAATTTTTTTATCTTTACTGTGCTTTCTTGCTAAGCCCAGCTCATAAATGTGTCCATGGATCCACAAGTGTAAATTCATGTTGTTAATAAGAGTGTTTTTCTGATGTTTTGTCTTTTGTAACTCCAGGTTATAGCAAGAATATTTTACTGTGTAAATAGTTCATGGACCGGTCGTATCACAATTCCTGAATTGAGGAATAGCAATTTTTTAGAAGTAAGTAAGAAACTGTTGAAAAATAAGGTCCCCTTGAGGTATTTATTTATGTGGCTAAAGCAAAGTTTAGGCTAAGTTAAACTAAAAAATGTTGGCCAACAGTCTTTCACACTTGATTATGAGGGAGGGGGTACCAATAACTTCACAGGGGCCATTGCATCTTTACAGCTTCTCTGTTGAGTTCAGACCATTATGTTCATATTGCCGCTCATTGGTAAGACATGCTTCGAATTCTGACTAGTGTTTTTCACTCCCTACACTTTCCCCTCCCCCCCATGTATAAAGTATATGGCAATAATGCATGGTTCTACTGGTTAGGAGCATGATGGTGCCTGGGTGGATGCCAGTCAGAGGGTTGTCATGGTTACACATTGTACGCCAAAAGAAGACTGGTTAGGAAACCCGGCAAACCTCAAAGTTGAAAACAATGGTGCTGTATGTTGGAAGCTCCCTGTCCATGCACAATCCTTTGTTTTGTTTTCTGTTCACAAATTATGACTGAATAAATTAATGCAAAGTTTCTATTGGTCAATAATTTCATAATCATAGGAATGCTAGTGAATGTTGTGCATGGTCAGGTCCAAAAAAAGCTAACAAAAACATATGGCAAATTCCCAATCATTCCACTTTAATTAATTAACAGTTAATGAATGAGGCTGAGTATCTTATGAAGAATTATGGAGATCGAGGAGGGTGTTATCCGTCGAGGCCGTAGGCCGAGGGGGATAACACCCTCCGAGATCTCCATAATTCTTCATATGATACGAAAGCCGAATTCAATAACTGTTTTATTAGTCATTCAAAATAATTCCTAGTTTAAAAACATAGCTAAAACATGCGTACCTCCATCGATCCATCGATGTTCAGTTCATCTTCGGTAGTGTATGTTTAGGTTTGTCCAGCTCCGCAAATATTCTCCAAATAACAGATGTTGCCCTTCAAGTTGTCTTCTTGCTGTTCTTGCCATGTTTTTAGCTATTTTTTCACCTAGTTCTTACTCTTGAAACAAGTGAAATGTCCGTCATTTTTTCAAGTTCACAACCAAAACAACTCAACCTCATCCCCAGGTCTTCTTGGTTAACGGTGCCTTAACCTGCGAAAACGCTGCATTTTTGATGTCATTTCCTCGTTAAAGTCAAAATTCTTCCAAATTTGGTCATCAGTAACTGGTTATGGTGAATTAAACTTGTGCTTTTAGCCAATCAGAATCTGGGGAAATATTTTGAATGAATAATAAGTATGTTTTAAGTAAGGCCAAATAGTAATGGTAAAGTTAAAGGAAATTTCAACTTAATATCGTCTTCTTCCCTTAGAAACCACAGCACTGGGCTTACTGAAGAGGCAACCTTTGATTGTCTACCAAAAGCACATGTGCCACTTCCGGCCAATTAAGGACTATTTTAAGTAAAAATTCTAACATCTTTTTCTTAAAGCTGTAAGAAAGCGTGATAAATGCAGTAATTGATCCTAGGAGAATCACCCATTATTGGTCTCTATTGCCTGGTGGTGCATATACATTGTAACCAATTACCTTTTGCTTTGTTATGACTGCAGCTGTGCATGTTCTTATCATTTCATTAACAAATGTTGTTATTTACCAGGTTTTAGCATCTCTTGAAGAGGAAGAAGATATTAATGAGGTATGAAATCAATACTTAGTCGATTAGAGATAAAGAGATAAAGATATTTGGTTATAAATAACATAATGCTAAAACTATATACATCTTCTAAAGCACTGAAAAAAATGAATACTATTTAATTAAAATAGTAAAATAATCTCTGTTAAAGGAGCTCTCAGGTTCTAATTCCAGTTGTATTTTCTCTTTTGTCTCTTTAGATTCTGGACTATTTTTCTTATGAGCATTTTTACGTAATTTATTGTAAATTCTGGGAGCTAGATTCAGACCATGACCTGTTAATTGATGAGAACGATTTGATGAGACATAATAACCATGGTAAGTGGTATCTTTGATATGAAAAGAACAGTTCTTAACAAAGGGATGTGACCAACTCATAGAGGTGTAGATTTTATAACTTTTGTTGTCAATGGAAATCGTATACCGTAAAATTCCGAAAATAAGCCCCTCCAAGCCCCCCAAAATCGTAACGCAAAAAACCCTCCGTTAAATCGCCCCTCCGAATATAAGCCTCGCCCCCGGAGGGGGGGCTTGTACTTGGAATTTGCCCTCGAATACAAAGTAAAACAATCCAAAAATGGTAAATTTCCTTCACTTCAAGCTAGCCCAATCGATTTTGAAACGCAAATTTCCCTCTGTACATAAGCCCCTCCAGAAATAAGCCCCTCAAAAGGGGCCTTTGAAAAATATAAAAGGGTTAAAAATGTTGGTGTAACAGGACGGGGCGGTCAGCGGCTAGTCTGCTACAAAGCCGTTTTTAGTGTCGTCACGCAACGTTCTTCCCCAGGAGGAGCGTTGTGTGACGACACTAAAAACGGCTGTGTGCTATCCTACCCTCAACCTTCAAAAGTTCTATTGGCATTAGCAACTACATCTACCACTCTCTTGTCTTGTCGTATGGTATAAATAAGCCTTGAGTTTGATCAACAACTGTTTTCTCAACACTGTATTGTTGGTTTTCAGTGTCACGCCATTCAAATTAGATCAAAATAAAAATCAAAACCATTCGACAGATAAAGTCCAGAATCTTGGAAATAAAAGGAGGTAGATAGACAAAGACCCTCGCCAAGGTTTGGGTCGAAGGAGTAATTCGTATACGAGATATCCGAGGAAATGTTTTACCGAAATTTGTAGAGCTTTGTATGGAGACGCCATGCTGGAGCTCATCCGGATGAGCTCCAACATGGCGGATGGAAACCAACCGAAACATCTGTTACCAAGTTTTGCTACAAAAGCGTGAATTTACTCCTAGAGGAACGCATAAACATTAAATTTTCTAATACTTAAACTGTTTAGATAGCAAAATTCCTCGAAAAAAGTCACTTTTTTAACCTAAATGACTGCTCTCTCGGCCGTCATGTAAATGCTACGTCACGCAAAAGCTTAGAAATTCAAGCGTATTCTATTACAAAACCAAGAGCCCTTTTGAAGCCAAAATGTGTTTCAAAATTAGTTTTCAGTTGCTCTAATACACCATGAAAGTAAAATCACAGTAGGATCGATAGTTTTGTAGTTTGAATTTTAGTGACGTCATGTGAAAACCAACAATTGTGTAAATTTCTCTTGATATTAATAAAGGCAATTTTTTTGTCTTTATATTTTTAGTGTGGAAAGTTAGTGAATTTTGTTTTTGTCTTTCCAAACTGTTGTAGCTTTGTCGTCAAGGATTATAAAGAGACTGTTTTCTGGATGTGTCACACGGTAAGAACATGACAGATGTAGTTCAACTTCAGCAGGTCATTGAACTGTTCGAAGTCCAGGGCCCAGTTGTTCGAACGCTGGTTAGCGCTAACCCAGGGTTAAATTTTAACCAGGGCTTCTTTTTCTTATCATCAAAAGAACTCTCTCGGATGATTTTCTATATTTTTTTAGAGTATCCAATCATCAAATTGTAGGCAAAGAGAATTAAACTGAATTTGTTTTGTAAGCTCTGATATCTGAGTTCAAATTTCGCAATAACCCTGGGTTATCTTAACCCACCTTCGAACAACCCGGCCCAGATAGCTTTAATCCGGGGTTAAGTGCATACAGACCTATTTGTTGTTGTAAGCGCCAGGAATGTTTTCCGTTACCTTTATAGTATTTTTATGTTCGCCGCGTTCTTAGTTATTTCGTGTTCGCGCCTTTAGTGCTGTTGTTTGGTTCATTAGTTTTTCATTGTCGGCGTAGCTTTGTCCTTCGTGTTAGGGTGTTTCTGCATATCGTATATTTAGCCTTTATCGTCTTTACTAATATAGTCGCAGCCTTTACGCGCTATACTTCTCATCAGTTCACTTGTTTCCCTTCACCAGCTGTAAAAGTTCTAGAATAAACTTTGTGTGTTAAAACTATAGTGCGTAAAGGCTGCGACTATAGTTGTGTCCTAACGAGGGTAGGTGTTTTGTTTGCATTGCTGATCCTGGAAGCCATACCAGTTGGGATCAATCTCTCACGGGTTCAACCATGCTGGGCAGGTCTCAGATGAAACGGCAAACGAATTGTAACACCCGGCCTTCCAGGTTCAGGGTTGGGCGATTGGTTAATATTCAATCCCCATAAAGATAGTATCGTTACTGAAACCAGACACACTTTTCAAGATAGCTGATATTCACCAAGATACAAACATATAGTACTTAAAATTTACAAAAATTGTATGGATTGTCAGCCACTTGTGCAGATGTCAATAAAATTCTTTCTTATGAAATTTTGGAGTTCTCAGAAAAAAAAGAGACTGCTCACAGTCTAATTGCTGGCGGGATTGTTATGCGTGGGCACTTTCTTAGCATCAGCCGCCACAATGGATTTTCGCTTCAATTTGACTTGCTCTTACAGGGTTCTCACTAAGTGCCGGCAACCAGCTAAAAACTGGCTACTTTCAGGTCCAAGCTGTCTACCATTGAGGGAAAATGGGTTAACCCTTTAAGCCCCAGTATCCACATACAAATTCTCCAAACTGATCTCCATACATTTCCTTGAAGAATTAGCTGAGAGAATTTGTTCAAAGATCTAAGTATTTTCTATTGGGTGATCATTTTATTGATTCTCCTAACTTATCTCTTTACAGTTTATGAATATTTGTAGGGAGAAAATTGATCTTGGACACTATTGGGACATAAAGGGTTAAGTGAGGGAGTGACAGCCTCAAATTGCCTACAGCGCTCAATTGCCAAGCTGTCTATGTTTACATTCTGGCTGTCTTCTTTAAGCTTAATGTCTTAATCTTCTTGCGCCTCAGCTGCCAAAAAACAACAACTCTCACCAGCTAATTTTGCCAGCTACACAGCCCAGCTAGCGATTCTCCTCAGGAGAGTATGGTCCAGAATGCCTGTTTTCTTACATTAATTTATTTTCTGCCTGTGATCATGCAGAGGCCCAACGTATATTGATGGAAAGATGTCATATCCAGACTTTGTTTGGTTTCTTCTCTCAGAAGAGGACAAGAAACATCCAAGAAGGTGTGATATTCTAAAAGGAACCTACTCTACAATGACGTTTGCACTCATTAAAACCTTTTATTCTTAATCTGACTATTTCTTTTTTTCTTTTTAAGTATTGAGTACTGGTTCCGCTGTATGGATGTGGACGGTGATGGTGTCCTGTCGATGTACGAGTTGGAATATTTTTACACAGAGCAGGTATCCAAGATGGATGCTCTAGGTATAGAGACAATGGTGTTTCAAGACTGCCTCTGTCAGGTATGGGTATTAATAGTATGGGCCATTCAATTATAAAGTCACCCCCCCCCCCCCCCCAAAAAAAAAATGTGCTTATGTGGAGAAATTGTTTAACAATCAAATATTTTTACAGTTTTTGAGCACCAACCTCCTTCCCAGGTTCTCTCTCGCTCCGTTGGGACAGGTAGGAGAGAAGCCTGGGAACGAGGTTGTTTGAGCACGACTCACCAGCGGAAACAAGAGAGACATGAGACATTACCGCGTTGGTTGTTTATCGATATTCTGTTATGTCTCAAATTCTTGGCATTAGACGTTCATTGGTTTGATTTTTGTTTTCGAATTCCCATTACAGCGCCCCACACTTTTCCCCACAGCCGTAACCGGAAGACACGCGAGAGAAGCACGCTAAACGAGATGCTCGCTCGCGCGCTCTCTTCGTTCGTCATAAACGGAGTGCTTTCCTGCAGGCTACCACTGCCAGGAATCAAATAAACTGGTGTCCAAGCCTCTGTAGCGTGATGTCATTTTAAAAATATCTACCTCTGTTTTCCTCTATTTTTTATTTAGATGTTGGACATGGTTAAGCCAAAAGTTCCAGGTAATATTTCTTTTTTGCTTGGTTCAACATGGGGTCATGCGGTCTCTGCGAACTTTTGTTCAATAAAAACTAAAGGAACGATAAATGAATAATGTTAGAGATTTTCTCAGTTTCCTTTTTAGTGTTTTTCAGCAGTAACCAAATTCCATATACAAGTTGCGGCAAGTGTACTAAATTCAGAGCTGCGAATGGTTTTCGGTCGTCAGACAATGTTCGACGAAATTCTTTTTGCAGTCGCACATAATGACTTAGACAAGGGAGTTTCAGTACCTCGATACACTATTCGAAATTATGACGCTGCAAATTTCAGTCTTCTGTCCTTTCATAATCAGGATTGCTTTGCTAAGCCGTACTTCCCCAGGACTGGTAGGGTTTAGAATAATCTCCCTCGTTCTATTTACCATGCTGCTCAGTGCTCAACAGTTAAAAAGTTTTGTACATGCTCTCTCAATATAAAGACCAGGCTAAGTTCCTATGGGCAGCCATACATACACCTGTGGCACATTCTTATTACGCACACCCTTCTTTTCCTTCGTCCGATTTTACTATTTTTGTCCTATAGTTTTAGACATTTTAGGGGTTAAAAGTCAGTTTGGGCTCCTGCCCTGTTTTCATCTTGCTGTTGTTTGTATCTATGTAATTTCTTTCTTGACAAATATCAATAATTTAAACTAAACTTTCCGCGTTGTCTTTTTCCATCCGTGTATAAATGGGTATTTTGTCGCTGTGTTTTTTCCTTACTTTGACTGAAGAAAATGTCACTGAACCCTTTCACAAGTCATTTTTGTTTAATCTGTTATCTTGTTTGTTTTTTTCTTTTACAGGTTGTATAAAATTAAGCGATTTAAAGAACTGCAAGATGGCGTACATTTTCTTCAATACGTTTTTCAATCTGGATAAATACCTGGAATATGAGCAGAGAGATCCATTTGCTGCAGCTAGGGTATGAAATAATACTACTTTGTGACCCATTGTTCTACTCTGGAATTATTGCGGTTATTCTTTCTCCTTTGAAGAATAACGTGATACGCAGGAACGATGCTCAGAAAAAATATTTCCGAAAAAATGGAGATTCCTCCGTAGTGGAGGTGCCCTGAGAACCAGTATGTCTGAACAAGTGTAGCCTTCAAATGTAGCCGTCTCTCTTTGTTCCTCACCGCGAAACGCCTCTAGTGTTTTCCTGAAAGTAGATTTTTTTTTTTTATGGTGGGGCGGGAGAAGCATATACTGTGCAACTTTCTTGAAGGAGCAAAGAACGACAAACCTTTCGTTGAGTTTCGTCTAGATTTAATATCCCGTGTACTTTGAGGGAAATTTGATGTTACAGGTATTTTGAGTTAAGTGCGTGGTGTTCCTTTTGTTTACCATGGTTGTTTAATATGTCACCCCTACCTTCCGTCAATTTTTTCATTCCCATCAGGCTGTGCTCTAGTAGAACCTGTTGGCCCCTGGCACCCAACTTTTGCTCCTGGACGACTAGAAAATCTAAGATTTTTCATACAAATCACATGCTGGACACCCTAGATTTTACAGAGAGAGCACTAGGCTCCCTTCAGTGTTCCTTAGAGCGCAGCCTTGTTAAGTTTGATTCGTTTTGCTTTCAGGACTTGCAAGAGAGTGAAGGAACTCAGCCTTCAGATTGGGAAAGATACGCACAAGAGGAATATGATTTGTTAGTAGCTGAGGAAGGAGCCAATGAGCAAACGGAATGGTAAGATGGCAAAAATATGCGGCATTTCTGCAATTTGATTGGCTTAGAGCAGTGGTATTTCAGCTTAATTTGAAATACCTACATGTGAAAATTACAAACCTTTTGCGGGTAGTAGTATAAACAAATAATAGCATGATTTGTACGTGATATTTGCACAAATACCACTCGTGATATTTCAAAATTGTCTCAAATTTCACGAGCCGTTTTGAAATATCACTCGTGGTATTTATGCCAAATATCACTACTAATCATGCTATTACCTATACTAATCTCCTCTAGTGTAAAATTAACCTTAGTTTCTCCTGCTAGAAGTTTTAATCAGAACGAAATAACCTTAATAAAAAAGCCACGTATAAAAACCTCAACTGACAGGAGGCGAAAAGCTGTTTGCGTTTATGGCCCGGAAGTTGAGTTCGTGACTGCCGAGAAAGAACTCGATCTAGTGGTGCAAAAAAGCACTCGAACCACGGACAGACCACACTCTGTTCGCGTGGCAGTTGTTGTTATTGAAATCGGTGCTTGTACAGCTCGGAACGGCAAAAATATATATTTGACAAATGACAAAGTTAACATTTCGCTTGAACTTTTATTGAAACATTTCTAAGGTTCAAATCTGTATTTTAGAGTAGTTGAAGCCGCCGTAATGTTCATCTGTATTTCTTCTGCTGAGATTCTTCTGCTCAGATTTCAATGACAGGGTGATCTGCTCGAACTCGGGATCACACCGGGGGGGTACTCCCTTACAAGAGCCTAATGGGGATGTGCCGCTGGATGGGGTCGCATTTTTAATAGATTTACTAGAATGGGGTCGCAAATTTTCGAATTTTGGGGGTAAGTAGGGAATCAAAATGGGAAGATTCTCGGTTAAAAAGATCAGAACGTTGTTTATTAAATTTAACAATAAGCTTGCATGACCCGGCTTTTTAAAAGATTGACAAGGTAGATGCATAAATAGAAAGTGACTAAGTTGGGATCGCAAAAATTACATTTTCCAAAAAGTGACTAAGATGGGGTCTACAAGTGGCCGAAAAATAGACTAAAATGGGGTGGGGGCTCTGAGAGGCGAGCGGCACATTCCCAGCAAACATTAACCCAAGTACCCCCCCCCCCCCCCCCCCCCGTGGGATCACAGGATTGCAAGTCCGAAGGAAGGGCACGTGATCATGTGCTCGTGGGAAGCACGTGTTGTGAAGTGTGTCTTCTACCTGAATCGAAACTGAATTATTTGACCTTTTTGGTTCAGTTCGGTAGGCAAACCCAGCGTGGTGACTCGATGTCAATTAATTGATTAATGTCGACAAGTTTGCAACATTTACCACGTCTGATTTTTGTCGATTGTGTTCGGTTGTTTTTCTAGTTGAGCGTCTCAACTCAACAACTCTCGAGAGTGATCAATATGTACGCTCTGAGACACAGATACCGGTCGATGGAATAAACGAAATTGCACATATGACTATCAAGTCATTTGGCCAATACCAATCGATTTCAATAAACTATCACCCATCCATAAGTATCGACTAATAGGCAAATTTTCGATTACCGATTTTCATCGATTAACAATGGCGGGACAAATCATGCAATTTATAACAATTTTTGTTTCTGATTCGTAGTTTGTACGAGGATGATTTCGATGAAGACGAAGACCTTGCCGAGGACGACATAATGGCTTTAAAAGGTCTCGAGAACGATGAAGACAATGCTAACAACAGCAAACCATGGACAATGGTGACAGGGATTGATGATGACGATGATGATGACGATGATAATGATGACGACTTCTACTGAAGGAAAGTTCTCGCTAAGCCGTGTTTAACGTGCCGTTTTACGTGGGTTAAGTTGCTGTTGTCTTCCTGCCTTGGAAATGAGTGGTGTGATGGTACCCTAGTACCAGGTCCTAGGATGATCACGTGGCATTCACGTTGGATTTATGCAAATTGTGTTTCAATTAGTAACCAAAAGGAGCGTTTCCTTTGTAACTGAGAGCGGCGTTAGTAAAATACACTTTCGGCCCCTTAACCATAGACAGTCTATGAGTGTTAAACGTAAAAAAGGATAATAGGGTAGTGAAAGAGAAGCAGGGTTGCCACGGTCAGGTAAAAGTCAGGGAATTTTTTAAAAACTCAGGGAAAATCTTTGATTTTGTCAAAGTCAGTGAAAAGTCAGGGACTTCTGTTTTCTGGTTTATAGTTCATAAGTTTTCTTCAAGATTTTGAAATGCATTTTCTTTCGGAGAAGGCGAAAGGTATGCTGCAAAGCAAACAAAGCGATCAATTTGACACTCTACGTCTCACACGTAGTAGTTGTGATCAGTGGTTTTCATTTTGAATGCTTTCTTCCAAATTCCTTCTTCCTTTTCGCGGAAAGAGGTTGAAAATGAAGAGAAAACTATCGATGGCCTGCAAAAAAGGCTGAAGTGAATGTAAACAAGGGTTGTTTCTCATTAATAAAAGGTCAGTGAAAACTGTTTAAGGCCAGTGAAAAGTCAGGGAATTTTTAGCTTTCTGATGAGTGGCAACCCTGGGAACGTTAGTAAGACAAGTCAGAATAATTGGAGAAAAATCACTAATTTCATTCTGTAAAATCTCAAGAAACATATAGTACCAAGCGAAAGTTTCGTCGAAAAACCTTTGTTTTGAATGGCCATTGCATAGTACCTCGTTCACAGGCGTCAGACGTAAAAGAAAATTCTGCATCTCCATAATGAACTCTGACTGTGAGCAGTAAAAAAGAAGCAAAAAAAATAAAAATGTCTTAAGAGCTTTTGTCGTGTGGTTTCGTTTAGTCTTCTACGCAGCACGGGGAGTAGCTTTGACATTTCAGACTACATAGAAACTAGATTTTGTCAAGACTGTAAGCACTATCTTTCTTTTCATGTTTTCCTGGGAAAGTGTGCAAACAAACGAACTAGGCGAGGGTGTTCGCCGCGCTTACTGATATCTGATCGAAGAAAAAAGAATAACTTGGACGCTTTCCATTCAACCCAAAATTCCGGTAACTTCGGTTGCTACATCAAATGGAACGGACCATTTCGGTTTGGTCTGACCGGAATATTCGGGACCAGCTTTGAAGGTGGTCCCCTTTGACCGGTCTGGTCATTTCGGTCGGTCGGACCGAAATGTTCCTTTCCATTTGACAAAATTGTTGTCTCCAGTACCGCTCTTTTGTATCCTGCTTGCAAGGACAATAACCAAGCGCGCAGTGGCTTGGGTCGGGTCTGTGCAACCGGAATGAACCGTTCCATACGCTCTTCTCACGCTTTCCATTCAACAAAAATTGTGGTTTGAAATTTCGGAAATTTTACGTGTTCAATACTCTCTTCTCACGTATGGTAATATGCCCGTCCAACCTCGTTTACGAGTAAAAATTCTTTTGAAATTCAAATACGAAAACATCGTCTGATTAGCATTTCAAAAGAACTTGTACTCAAAAACGAGGTTGGACGGGCATATTACCATACGTGAGAAGAGAGTATTGAAGACGTAAAATTTCCGAAATTTCAAACCACAATTTTTGTTGAATGGAAAGCGCCCCTTCTTTCCTTTGCAAACAAAAGAGGTTTGGGGCTCTCCAATGCTATGGTAACACCCTTCGTTAACTAGGTGGAGGGAGTGGAAGCGGGGAGGAAGGAAGACATGACAATAGCCTGCAAGCAAGCTCTCCTACCTCGCGGCTTCGCCGCTTGCTCGCGCGTTCTCGCGAGACTCGCTTCACTCGCCCAAATAGGAGAGCTTGCTCGCAGGCTAACATGACAAAAAAGGCACTCATTCCATCCTTTCACTCTTGTCTCCCCTTCCTAACAAAGCAGGCTGATGCTCAGGATATTTCCATGGTAATCTGCGAAGAAAGTCACGGTTCCAGAGGTAGGGGACAGAAAAAAGAAAAGAAGTTTTTTCCTCGCCCGTTGGGGACGGAAGAAAAAGGGAAAAAATGCACAGAACCCACACTGTATTAAAAGTACTCTTTTCAAGCTTGCGCAGAAGGCGCAAGAAAAGAATGTGAGCGTAAAAGAAAAGCGGGGCGCACAAGGGAGAGCCTTATTCTTTTCCAGTCGCTCGTACCTTCCATAATTCTGTCGCGAGTGTCAAGGCTGCGAAGAAGGCTCTCTTCACACCTTTTCGAACCTTAAAACGATGTTTCGTATATAACACCTTTAACAATTGCCCTGCTTTGTTCTTGTTGGCCAAAACATTTTCCGATTTTATAGCTATGTCACGTAAACGAAAAGTAACTTGATCGCGAAGCAAAACTGTTTGTTAACTCTCATTCACCACATACACCTATCGCCATGGTTGCTGGTGATTAACAGACAAAACGCGCTCAAAATATAGCACATCTTAAGTGAATTAATCGTCCATGACGTTTTCATGTGCAAACATCACCGGCAACCATCAATTAGCTATTAGCATTTTAATAACCGCACGCCCCCCTCGTAGTCAAAATGTGGCACTCCGTTTCACAATGAACTACCTTTTCAAAACAGCCTCATTTAAGCGTTGTTGTTAATTGCTCTTTCAATTGTTTTATTTCTTTTTGAAGACTAATAACGCAAGCATGACGCAATTATAGATTTTTGCTTTTCTGTTAAACTTATTTTTTTATGGAATTATTCTCTTTTAGGTTTTGCATGCATGCGTGAAATGAATTGCACTACTTCCGATCAAGCGAGATAGGTCGTTTGCGGTATTTCAAGGTTTTTCGAGTATCGTATGGAAAGTATTTTGCATGTATAGCCTACTTGAGAATTGAAACAGCTGAAACTTTACTGATTTACATTGGTTTTTCATTGGAAAGGCAATCGTCACCAACTGAGAGGCGACAAGAGTGTACAATTTGCACGGATTCCTGAAGTTTTTGTGTCAGTTCTTCTTTCCAACTCTATGAAACAAGCTATTGTCGCATAAGTTTTCTCAGAGTCATTTTAACTCACTCCTTAACTAACTTGTGGTCAACCGCGGCAAGATGAAAAAGGTATCCGTGGGTAATGTACCGCCGATTTTCGAGCTTTTAGCGAGGGAGGATATAAATGAAGAAGGAAATGTGTACTGCCAAGGACTCACAGCTAAACTTCACTCACGGTTTGGAAGCTCAGAGAGTGATAAACAGGTACTAAGAAGTTCTACAATCATCTTATAGAATTCATCAACCCCTGACAACAAGTCAAGTGAAATATCACGTTTGATACGAATGAATTGGGAGCAAACTAGTGTTTTAGTGTAAAGAAATCATGGCCAAACTGTCTAATAGGATTTCCGATCATCTAGTGAGGAAAACTAGATTCACTCGCACTATCCTTACACAGCAACACTAAGGTGTTGCTTGTAGGTTTCACATGAATAGTCAAACCTGATTATAAGAAGTTTCTCTAAGAATTAACATTACATCTTCAGGGTCACAGAAGTCAGAAAATTTAAATGTTCTGTAATAGCACAGTGTAGCTCCCTGCCGTTCGTTGGTGACTCTGCCTGAATTTCCAGTATCTGTTTCCTCTATGTTTGTGCTGTGGATGATATTTCAAGATACATAAGTTCTGAGACCTTAGGAACCAGTAGATTTATACATTTTATTATACACAAACTCTCGCAGTCGGAGTACTCTAAGTTGAACACTCTAGCAAGAAGTAGAGACCATGCAAAACGTAAAACCCCGAGACGAGTGGTTCACTAGATGTTTTACAACTATTTTTTCTTTTACTATAACCTACTAAACTGCTGCGATACTAATTTTTAACCTTTTGGTTTGTTTTCAGCGCAAATTCCGTTTCGATATATTAGCATTATCACCTAGTGGGCTCTTAAAATATATTATAATAGACTCATCTAATTAGTCTTAACAAAAGAAATAAATGAAATATATTTTGATCGTTCCTGCAACCGGAAAAAATTACTTAATACAGTTTACAACCTTTAACTTTAAGAATTCAAAATTTCCGCCTTGAAGTTTCGTCGTTTTTCATTTTTGCCTTCATCTAAAAAACCAAAATCTGAGAAGCGAAAAGATTGAAACGCCACAAATAATCAGTCATGGGAAGCAAACAAATAAACAAAGAATTGAAACAAGACAAACAAGGAACGAGGGAGTTTCGTTAGATTCATTAACTCTTAAATTTAATTTGTGGAGAATCCTTATACAATTTGGGTGGATTTTAATCGTTAGTTGTACAAAAAAATCAGGCGCACCCAACGTCAATTTTCGGAAAATATCTGTCGGCGGAAGAAGATTTGAGATCTAGAATTTTCGGAACATTTGTTCAGGGGCACCCAGCGACAATTTTCGGAAAATATCTGTTCGGAAGATGATTTGAGATCTAGAATTTTCGGAACATTTGTTGTAAAATTTCTTGCTTGCCTGCCTCTCCTAGGATTTTCGAACATCTAAGAAATGGTATTATTGCCCCTTTTTAACGGATTTTTACCCTTAAAAGGTCACTAGAATTTTCGGGAGCCTTTTTTCTGGCTGGAATTTTCGAAAAGGTAAGTTTGATCCCTCTAATTTTCGGATCACTAGACTTTCAGCTAGGAGATCCGAACAGATGAAAAATTTTTAGGGGATAAAAGTATGCCTATATCTACCGTTTAAACACTAAATCACGTTTAACAATGCTATGTTTAAGTGGTTTTGAAGGTTATTGTCGTTGAGTGCCCCTGTTTGTTGTTAAATTTCTTACTTGTCTGCCTCTCCTAGGATTTTCGAACATCTAAAAAATGGTATAATTGCCCATTTGTAACACATTTTTACCCTAAAAAGGTCACCTAGAATTTTCGGGAGCCTTTTTTCTGGCTGAAATTTTCGAAAAGGTAAGTTTTGATCCCTATAATTTTCGGATCACTAGACCTTCAGCTAGGAAATCCGAACAGATGAAAAATTTTTAGGGGATAAAAATATCCCTATACCTACCGTTCAAATACTAACATACGTTTAACAGTGCTATTTTTAAGTGGTTTTGAACTATATTCTCGTTGGGTGCTCCTGAAAAATATCCATTTTGGTCTGCTGGCATATATATAAAGGTGAGACGAGCTGTTATTATTATTCTTTCAAGCGGAAAATGTCAAAGTAAGCCCGATTTTGAGAGTCGTGAACAGTGGCGGATCCAGACCTTCACGGACAAGGTGGGGGGGGCGGTCTCAAAAAATTTTTTTCGGCCCTTCGGGCCTTACCTTGGTCTAAAAATAAGGGGGGAACCCGGCCCCTCCCTTGCATCCACCACTGATGAATCGCACTTAAGGTGATGTTACACGAGACGATTTTAAGCGCAACACTCCGTTGTAATGTTGGAGCAACTTTGCCGCCATTCGATTCAAAGTCATAACAATGTTGTCATGCTGTGTTGCGCTGAAAATCGTCATTGCGAATCGTCCCGTGTTACACCACCATTAACCAGGAATTTTTCTTGACTTTTTCGCAGCCATAAAATAGGATTGTTAGCCCTTTAAGATTACTGACCGAAAAGACGGATTTCCCTACCCTTGCCCAAACTTTAACTTTCGATTAAGTTGTAGTGAAATCCCTGCCCCATGTACCCTGATAAAGGTGAAAAGGTACCCCTTTCGGGCGGAGCCTCCCCGTATAG
The DNA here is from genome assembly GCA_038088405.1 of Porites divaricata. Taxonomy (NCBI): domain Eukaryota; kingdom Metazoa; phylum Cnidaria; class Anthozoa; order Scleractinia; family Poritidae; genus Porites; species Porites divaricata. The sequence continues at coordinate 10,113,619 of JBBMOI010000010.1, read as the reverse complement.
GTTACTATAGCCATTACATAAGTAGTACCCCTTGGGGTAAACTACGAGTAGACCCCATTTTTTCCTCAGTGATAGTAGAGCGAGCGAAACGCGCGCGCGCGTGAAATTCACCCCACGCGAAAAAGACGAGACGCACCTCGCCTTTCTAACGTGGGTTGAACATTTCAACATTTGAACATTTTCAATGAGTTCCTTTGCGAAAGCCCCTAAATGAGTGACATTTTTTTGTAACTGACGTTCCTTTAAGTCGCATTAAAGTATGAGTCCTCAGTTTAAGACTCATTTTGTTATTTCCTTTGTGTAGAGTTCAAGATTAAGGAAGGAGTCTCGTATGCCTCCAATACCGTCAGCAAGAAGCTCAACATCTTCAAGGAAAACGCCTTCTTCTCGAGGAAATGACGGTACTTATCCATACACGCCAAAAGAAAAAGACCGAGAACTAAATAAGCTGGAAAACGGACTTACAATTTTGGGAGAAACCGGCTACTTAACGTCGAATCTTCGCAAGAAAAGTACGGCAGAAAAGTTGAGCGACACGTCATTTCAACTGTACACTCTTGAAGCCTCGAAAAAACTCCCGAAAATTTTAAAACCCAAGAAAAAAGTCGGGAGAGGTTCCAAGAGAAAGAAGGTTAAAGATGATCTGAGCACTTCAAGCAATGAGAGCCAAGGAGAGTTGAACACAAATCAATTAGATAACGGGAAAGATGGGAATAAAGCGAATCTTGGAGATTCTGACATGTCGGAGGAGATGACCAACAAATATGGATTGGATCTCAAAAAGGAGTTCAGTAAGTTTCGATTGGAGATCTTGGCTCAAAACAATAGCCTGCTTGAAGGCGTGTTATAATTGCTAATTCCTTTGCTCCATACACCCATGGGAAGAGATAGCGAGTGGGTAAATTCCATGTGAAATGGGGTATTAAACTTTAGAGACCCCCAAAATGGGACAAATTTGGGCGTGGCTTAAGTTTTGTTTAACTTCTAAAAGATCTTATTCTAAAACAGACAGCCAAATAAGAGCTACAGTATAGTTTGCATTCCTCATGAGATAAGGAAAATCTCGACCCAATATTATATATTGAACATACCGTAAATCCTCTATTAAGCCCCCCCTTTTCAGAGGAGGAAAGTTAATAATTCCCCCCCCCCCCTTCCCCCAATCCTTATTCTTCACCGAAAAATTAACGATTAACGTGGACTGATCAGTTATGATTTATTCAGGCTGGAAGTTCATATTGTTTTTGGTCTTCGGTGGCATGACCTCCAACTTCATAAGCTTAACTTTCTCAACTTTGCGCTCTAGCTCTCTGTGGAGAATTGCCACCATTTTCTTGTCATTAGACAAAGCAGTGTACCGCCCGGGAACCACAAGTTTAATTGTACAACGCGTAAGTCTACTCTGTCTCATACCACGGTATTTTTGCTACAGGTGATACGTTTCGCTAAATTAAATAAGCCCCCCCTCTCTATTAAGCCCCCCTCAAAAGTGCTTGAAATAAATAAGCCCCCGGGGGGGCTTAATGGAGGATTTACGGTATATGAATTCCCCTGGGGCTAAAATGTAAAATTGCTGAGCAAGTATATATATATATTGATGCGACAATGCATATCTTGCTGAAGATAATTTTACATAAGTTATTTCTGGCAATTTATAATAGGAGATAATCTGAGTTCAACAAAGCTTTCCGTAACCAACTTAAATCGAAACACTCTCTCAAATTCTGGAAAAACAGCTAACAGTGAAACACATTTGGCAACGGCCATTTCAATAGTCCGTTCGCGGCGGGAAGGAAAGGAAGTTATTGGAGAAGTCTTGGCACAAGGCTAGCAAAATAATGACAACCTATATCATTTCCAAAGCAGTCCCTCTTTTTAAGTGACAGTCCTGTTATCAGGTTTCTGGCTCGAGAAGAGAGGAATACGGTGCCCAGTAAAGGCCATCAGATGAACCGAAACTGTTTTTGTAAGTAGCACTGCTACTTAATAACTGGGTGACTGCTTCTTGTGACTGGCAGTGCTACTTAGGCTTAATTGCAGAATACCCTTTAAAGCAACCCCTAAAAATAGGTGGATACGCGGATACTCAGTCACTACGTATCCGCGTATCCACGCGTATCCAGCTTTTTCAGGGATACAGCTTCGAAGTGGCAGAGTATTCTGCAGTTACTCCGCTACGGGTTAATCCGTTGAGAAACGAAGAGCGAAAGGGGCAATAATTTTCAACTCTTTTCTACTCCTGTCCAATTCTCAAACCCCAGTCCCTCACAGCCCTTGGTTGTTGCTCTGTATGCTTCATAAATTTCATTTCCCTTGTATTTGTTTTATTTTCAGATATGGAGGTGACCAGACCATTCACCTTTTCATACTTTCCGCAGATTTACAGCCGCAACAAAAAAGACAGAAACAAGGAAACAAGAAATAAGAACAATAAAGTGAGAAAAATATCCCAGGTCGAGACAAAAACAACGCCATATTAACTATTAACCTGGAGCCTCGATCTAAGTTCTTCTTCAAGTCGCGCGGCCCTGTCCGCCATAAAGCCGTGGCTGCCAAGAATACTGGGATTGCAGATAGATTTCAAAAGTGAGGATGACTGGAGAGAGTTTACTCACAGATTCTGTGCAATATTTGAGAAACACTATCCTCAGCTCTCAATCTTTTCACACGCACACCGCACAATAAAATACGGGAGTGCAATAAGCACTGTCTACACGGGTACACGGAGTTGCATTGCTTCCTAAGATGAAAAGATTCCTATCTATATACGGACTGTGTAATGAACATGAAAAAGAGTACATGAATCCAGATAAAAGTGTATAAGATCCTGTTTAGCATCGGCCCTGAAGTTAAACTGTCCCGAACATGCCATACACATTCTTAAACGCCTACCTTACTTGACAGAGTACAGTACAGAGACCCTTTTATCAACCATTTCGTCTACTATGACTCAATAAAACAGTTCTATCCAAACTCTGAGTCTGCGTGTGATTAAAGCTCTGAAGTTTTCTGTGCATTGAAAGAAAAACTCATCCAGCTATACTTTCCTGTGTTCTCAGTGTCTATTACGCTGCGTAAGCTGGTTCAAGATAGCCTCCTACGCCCGTTTTTAGCGGGTCGTCAAGCCCAATCGTTGGGCAAGTTTCCTTAAGTCATGAGATTTATGGACTGTCATGAATGTTATGCCAGACATTGAAAATACCACATATATTCGCTAAACTTGTACATTCAAATTTAATCTTGTCAAAACTCCTAACCGGGGTTCAATTCAAACCTTTTACAGTATAAATTTTGTCGTGTTACTAATTTCATTTCTGTATTTCACTCACTCAGTATAAAGATATAAGTTACGTGGTTTAAATATCCCCATATTTTGATGAAGCTGAAAGGGAGCGCTCAGCTCTGAGTCCAAATATCAATAAAATTGTTTAGAGTATGAATTCATGAGGACTCTAGGACTCATGCCACTCACTCCTTCTCAAATTAGCTACTTGAGACCAAAAGCAAATTCCCTACGATTTTCTGAAGTTTAATTTTTTACATTTCACTCCCCAGGTTCTTTTAGTTTTCCGCAGTCGTAGAAAAAAAAGGAAACCTAAAATTTTCGGATTCAAAAACGGTGATGGAGAGAGGAATCATAACAATCTCACTTCTTACGTAATACACCGCCCTGGGTCTGGGTCAGAGGCTTTTCATGCGCGATTTCCGGTTTAGCGTGAATTTCATCCGATTGTTTCGTGTCGTTTTCTCCTCTCAACAAGGAGAACTACTATTACTGAGGGAGTAATAACGACTAGAAGTAATCGGATGAAATTCAGACAGGCTAGTTTCCGGTTTCGGTCAAGTCTTATAAAGTGACCCGCCCGAAAAGAGTTTTACCTCTCACACTCATCCCACTAGAGCTTATTAAATCTAATAGAGACAGTGTACGAAAAGTTAGAGAAGCATACCTCATCGAGAGAGGTAAGACTCTTGAACTATTAGGTATGAATAAGAAAGATAAAATGTAATACAGTCTTTATTTGTTATCATTTATTTATACTCTTTTTATATTTCGAATTTCTTTCAATCACTACTTCAACAGTTTTTGTTTTCAACGTTCAAGTTTCATTATAGTATCATATTGCACGCTACTCTTTTATTTTCAAATTGTAACGTCTTGGCTTACTTCATTATATGTTAAGACCCTGAAGAAGGAAGACCGTGCCTTCCGAAATATTGGTAAAAATATATATATTCCCGACAGTAAAGGCAGCCTTGCTTCTTTTGTTTCAAACAAATAAGCCGACAGGATTATAGGCTGCGAGCAAACTCTTTTTTTTTTTTGGAGAGTCGCGAGAATTCAGACGAGAGCCGCACTTGAAAGGCGGAGACTAAAGTGCGCGGGGCGGGGAAAGAAAGGATCGCGCTCGCTTGAGGCCTGGGGATAGTAGCGCATCAAAGAACAGGAAGTCTGGATCCCAGCATATATTATTTGCCATCAAAATGGCGTCTACTCCAGCAAGCAGTGAAGTCGATCCCGAGGAAGACACGGGTAGTGTAAAGTTTGGAACGCAGAAGACGGGTCGAGCTGCCGAATATCCAGACTTTGCAATAATTTGGTCTTTTCTGGAGAACTTTAGGCACCTTTTACACTTCCCTGATCTTTCATTAGATGACCTGGAGGATGGATTCAACAGCCACAATTCTGAAAATGGTAAGCCTAATTGACGGTCAAATTTTAATTGATGTGTTATTTATCTGCAGCATTTAGAGCGTTTTTCTGCGAAATTATTTTTACCAATCCTCTTTACTTCGGACAAAATGCTGGCTAGTTCCCTTTTGTGGCTCTGATTCCACGAATGGCTGTATTTCGCTTCTCCGGTACATTTAGCTTTTGTTAGACGCCCGAACAAAGCGCTTTTATTGAGCTGTTAGACAGCTGCACTGTTTCTTTTCATTGTCACATTCCCAACTGAGTTTATAATTTATAGCTCAACTTGCTCTACATTACCCCAAATTGCGTGACCTTCTCAATTCCTTTTTAATCTCGCCGAAAGTCGTGCACGTTTCTGTCAAACTGTAGATTTCATTCGGCCCAAGCAACGTTTGTATGAAGAAATATCGCCAGCATTGACGACAATATGATAATTTTTGTGTTTATTTGGCGCGCTTTTCTCAGTTGCCTCGGCGCTAAATTTATACAAAACTTGATCTTTTCCCGGAATCATTTAAATTTATTTTTTGCCGCCGTCGAGGTTCCCGTAATGATTATCGTTTTAACATCTGGGTCGGAAAATCGGATCTTCGCGAAGCTTAAATATTATTATATACAGATACTTCCAATTTTTTAAAAGAATATAATGGCATATCTTCCAGTAAATAGGTGGATGTACTAGGAAAGTGCCAGTTAAGTAGACCTAAAGAATAACATGAGCTCATGTACACTTAAGATCAATGTAAGATTACTTACTGGGATACATGTAAGTGTTCACATTGGGCTACATTGGATAAAACTTTTGCACCCTCCCGGGGTGAGGGGAGATGGAATTCTACAGGGGTAGTGTTAAAAAATTGGATTTCTTTAGGGTTGCAACATTATTTGCAAGAAAATCTTCAGGGGTGAACAATGAATTCATTTATTATTTTTATCATTATACCCAGGGTATTATAGCAAAACATCACAGACCCATGTTTATTCCCGTAAGCCCTGATATCAGCTTACGTAAGAAAGCAGTTCAGAGAACTTGATTAAAGATCAAAGCATTTTCTCTGAGAAGGTGATCACTTAATTAATTCTCATAATTGACTGATTCTGTATGAAAACTCTTGAGAAAATTGATGTGGTCATTCTTGGGACGAGAAGTGAAGGGTTAACAATAACAAATATTATAGTGTTTTGAGACTAAAACTTCTGCAGAAGTGTAGCATCTGTGTATGCATGTACACCTGCATGTACAGCTGAAATGTGGATTTTTTTTTTCATTTCTTGAAAGCATTTTTATCCTAAAAGAAGGATGACTGATACACTGTAACTGTTTCGCAGAATATTTGGTTTTTTTGTCTGTGTGTGTGTAAGCATATCCTTTATCCTTTTATCATTCGGTAAGAAATGTTAAGGTGGGGTGAAAAATTTTACTAAAACAATTATTCCTCTCGCCCTCATGGCCTCTGAGTCAATACCCCATCCAGCCTTCAGCCTCATGGGCCTATTGACTCAGAGCCCATTCAGGCTCGACAAATAATATTGTTAAATATCCCATTCGTGTAATTTCTGTGGCAGTTATTATGGCTGTTGTTTAATGACACACATTCTTTTGGCCTTTGTTGTGCTTTATAATAGAAGGTCTATATTTCTATTTCAGTATAGTGTAATACAGAGTTTTGGAGTCTGTCTCCAGGTTAACTGTCTGGCTACATAAAGGCCTGAGCATTTTCAATTTTGGACTCGTTTTTTTAACTGGGACTCACAGATTGGGGACTGGGACTCATGATTTTTCACAAGATGAGTCCCAGGACTCACCATAACAGTTATGGTGAGTCCTGGGATAGTGTTACAAATAGTGTTACTATTATTTGTAACAAAATCACTGAACATTCATGGGAAGCAAAACTAGATTAGAACCAAAAGATTTTTTCTGGCAGTTGAATTCCCCACCTACTATAAATTACACATACTTGACAACTTGACATCTTAGCTTGGTGACAGCCCTAATTAAATCCCAAACATGCATTAAAAATAAATGAAGGGCAGCCTCCAGTGTCTTTGTCAACTTTATGGTATAAGAAAAATGATTGATTGCTCTATTCTTTTCTAGGCAATGTTTTGATGATTGAAGAACTGTTTAGGAAGCTTTTAAGAAGAATTGGATTATCTGTAAACCCAGAAAGATGGGGAAAATCTCTGCTTAAGGTTTGTATCTACCAGTAATAATCAATAACCAGACCATCTCTTACCTTAAGTTAGAGAAAATATTTTTGCTGTACAACATTGCAGTTTCACATAATAGGATACTACATGCCAGGGTTCTTTTCCTTTCACACAGTGTGTTCAGTCTTGATATTCTCCAGGTAGGACATCTTTGCCTAGCTGCCATTATGATAATAGCTTTGACACATCCCAGCCCCCTCTGTCCTCTCTCCCCTGAATCCCTCAGTATTTTACTGGAAGTTGAGTAAGGTGTTTTACTCATTTGAAACTGTTGTTTTTTAAGGTCGCTAAAGAACATGGCTTGGTCTGTGCATGGGATTTAGAGCAATTTGGCTACCAGGAACTGGAAGTTTCATCCAAGCTGGAACTCTTTAAGGTTGTGAAAAACATTTTCTGAATTTCGCACAGCCTTTTCTTAAATATTAGATTTACCCACATATAGGTTGCACCTGTGCAAAAGCCACACTCCAAACAGTCAACTGATTTATTTTGTGGATTAAAAATTAGTTATTACATGCAATTGCAATGAAAAGTCATATACCATGGTTGTTCCCCTTAAAGAAGCTGTGTAACGAAATTTATCAAAGTACACAATGTGGGAACTGCCACCAAATTGAGTGAAATATTAAAAAAAGCCGCCCAAAACTTTAAAAGAAGGAATAAGTAACACCACATTTACAAAAGAAGGAACAGATGGGCAAATTTAAAGAAGATTAAAAAGGATTTCAGTTAAGGTTTTTGAAAACTTGTGAGCCCAAAGTTTTTCAAAGTTCATTTTTTGTTGTTTTTAACGTCTGTTGTAATGCTTGGGACACTGTTTTTTTGACGAAAAGTTGTGAATTTGTCACTTGCAAGTAATATCTTTGCTTAACTTAAGCTACAGCAAGTGTAATTTGCAAAATCAACAAAATGTGCTACACAGCCGTGAAAAAACCCTGTCAAATTAGTCAGAGTGCTTTTTCACAGATGCAATTTAAGCTAAAATGGAGACAGAGAAGGGTAGTCAGTTTGTAGCTCTTTTGTATAAGTTTAGTGGACGACGTCAAATTGGACTGGATTTGTCTGCAGATATATATGCTATTGAATGCGTGAATAATATTCACTGTAGCTTGGTGTATATGTTCCCTGGGTTTTAGAGTTTTTGCTGCTCATACATGTTTTTAGTATTTCTACATCTTACAATACTTATGCTCTAAATTTCTAAGTTAGTGCTTGAGTTATTGTATGAGTACATTTTTAGTGAAGAGCTAGTCAAGCAAAATCATTTTGTTCTCCTTGGTTTGAATTTTTTCTTTCAAACTCATTATCGTACTTGGCCATACCCCAACACAATGAAAAATGAAGTTTAAACCAGGGATAAGGGTCTTACTTCATTTTTCTTGGATGCAGATTATATCAAACCAAAGTTATAAAGCACAACATGCAATGCAAACACTGTATGTTATATACATGTTTGTATGTTGTAGAGTAGTAGCCAGTTTCTGCAAGATTATGACAATGATTTAACCTTTGCCAGGCTCTCGGAATAGCCTGGCATAGCCTGCATAGCAGATGCTTGGACGTAATGGGTGTAGGAAAGACCGGACATGCAAGGGAGGCGTGCGAGGGAGAAGATTGTTTTTTGTCAAACTTTTTGACATACCACACAGCCAGGTAATTGTACTGGGGGTGGGAAACCAGTGCTCGACCTTAACTTTGTAAATCGCTGGTCCTGGGACTAGTTGAACTGAAAATTTACTAGTCCTGAGTAAATCTGTGGTAGTCCTTCCTGAAGGCACGATGACAATTTTATTTGCAATATCTTTTTACAATTAAATTTCATTGATGTCATCATGAAACTTCATAATACCACTGCCAGAGAGTCAAAGAAAAGTGACAGACATTGACCAGGCTAACCCACAATTTAATATATAAAGTAGTTACTAGTCCTGTGACTAGTGGTTCTAAGTTTCTACTAGTCCAGAAGAAATTTGCATCAGTCCAGGACTAGTGGACTACCACCAAGATCGAGCACTGGAAACGATTTTCACGGGCCTCTGAGGCAAGCGCTCCCTCTCCCCCCACATGTTCCCCTCATGTGCACCTGTTCTTTCTTGTGCCCATTGCTTCCAAGCACCTGCTACGCAGGATACGAAATGCGCCTGACCTGGGACATGGGGAGGGGGGTAGTGGCCTCCCCTCTCTCTCCACCCCCTGCTTTTACATATAGTCTTGCATGATCTCTGCACATTTCCATCTTGGAGCCTGGAACAGGCTAACAACGATATCTCTGAACAAGGAGATTCAATGAGATTTTTTTCTTTTTGTTTCTATTTTGTTATCTACAGTTGTTACTTGAATGCCAATTTGATCAGAATGAAAAACTCAAGAGTTCAGTAAATAAAGGTTTTGATGCTGAAGATCTTCGCATGCAGCCCATTGGACGAAATTTGGAAGGATTTATTTACTGGTATCATGAGGTATTAAAGACTTACATGTATCTATTGAATTTTATTAGTTAGGCAAACTATTCATTCAGAATATTTCCTCATTTCTGATTGGCTTAAGTTGGCCTCCATAGCAGGCGCCAAAAATTAATATGGTTGCAAGAAAAAAAAGGAGCGCTCGAGGGAGACACCCTTGTCTCCCTCCCCGTATTTCTTATTTAATCCCGGAGGATAAAACCCTCCTGGATTATTCAGATCATACTCAGCCTCATGCAGTAATTGCTAATTACAGTGAAACCTTGCCTTACGGCCACCTCAGTAATGCGGTCACCGCCAGGTGATCTGTGACGTCATTGCGGGGGCCTGGGGAAAGAGATTTTAATGCCATATCCCATAAACCAACGCGCGCACCAATTCAATTCAATTCAATCTCTTCCCGTAAGCTTTGGTTTATGGGATACGGCATTAAAATTTCTTTCCCCAGGCCCCCGCATTGACGTCACAGATCACCTGGCACGTTATTACGGTTTCTTTATTTTGGCCGCCTGGCAAAACGGCCATACATTTTTGTATAGGTAATAGCATGATTTGTAGTGATATTTGGCATAAATACCACGAGTGATATTTCAAAATTGTTATACGTAATTTCACAAGCCGTTAGGCGAGTGAAATTTGAGACAATTTTGAAATATCACGAGTGGTATTTATGCCAAATATCACGTACAAATCATGCTATTATTTGTTTATACTACTACCCGCAAAAGGTTTGTAATTTTCACATGTAGGTATTTCAAATTAAGCTAAAATACCACTGCTCTAAGCCAATCAAATTGCAGAAATTTCTCGTGTAGTAGTATAATTGTAAAAATACCCTCACTAACGGCCCATTGGTGACCGTGTTAACCCTTTAAGCCCCAGTATCCACTTACAAATTCTTCAAACTGATCTCTATACATTTCCTTAAAGAATTAATTGAGAGAATTTGATAAAAGATCAAAGTATTTCCCGTTAGTTGATCATTTTGTTAATTCTCATAACCGTTTCTCTTGGCAACATATGGATATTGTTAGGAGAAAATTGATGTTGGTCACTATTGGGACTTAAAGGGTTAACGGGTTTCACTGTAATTAGACTTTCTCAGTCAGTGGATATTTTGGGTTAATCCGTGACCCCTTACAATTCTTACAGAGAGTCATCCCAGCGGTGTTGAACAAAATGTTAGCGATTTTCGTGTGACGTTGAAATGAAAACGCGCGAACAAAACAGAAACAACAAACGAACGGAAATAGAGCGATATGATTAGTTTATCGAACGGACACAAACGCGCGTACTTTTGATTGGTTAAGCGAAGGTTCGCGTGAAAAATCTTCACGCCTACATTGTAAGAGCTTTCTAGAAATCAACCGATACCTCGCTTTGACGTAATACTGCAACACGATTGGCCAATCGAACAATACCGTCTCCATTAAAAAAAATATTAAGGTTTTCTTTGGCGGGAAGGCGAACAGGTCATGTTTTGATCTTTTCATGCATTGGCTGATAAAACAAATAACGAACACTTACTGAAACCATTTTTGAGGGCCGTACGAAAATTGCTTTATTTTTCTGCTTCCCTGCTAATAGAGTCTCCTTTTCCATGATATGTCACCGTTTTACAATTTCAACTAAACTAATCGCTTTGCAGAGCTTCAAATAACGAGAAATCATTGGACAATACCTGACTAAAATTTGCCCGTGTCTGATGAAATCCTAACAGCGATTGAACATTTTGACGGGACAGATCCAGATTAACACCCCAAGAATCTCTCTGCTAGAATCTGAAGATTTTCATGCTTAATGTAAAAAGTCAACAAATGTATACCTGAAGAATTTTCTGGTTTGTCTGACTAAAGTGTTGCATGACCTAGCACGCATTTCTCAATGCTCCCGAAGAGTTTTCGGGGTAGGAAAGTGTGCGCGCGCATCACATAAATTTTACGCGCCTAATTAAAATAGAGGCAATGTATTAGACTGCAAAACAGTCAGCTTTTTTCTCAAAAGTCTTACCCTCCGTTTTCACTCTCACTCCTGACCTTTCTTTTGACTGCTCGCGCGCTCGTTCTTAACCTAGGCAAAGGTACGGGCTGTTTTGCAGCCTGGCAATGTATGGAAGGTCGCGCGAAAAGGTAAAGGTTGGACCTCGCTCAACATTAGGCTGATTTAGCAACAAAACGGGAACGTCAGTTGAAAACCGCGCGCGCAAATCAAACAACTGGCTTGACCAATCGCAGAGAGGCAAATTGAGCGCAGGAAGTCGCGTTTAGTCCTTTCCGCGCGCGCTTTCCCTTCGTCAACTGACGTTCCCGTTCTGTTCCTAAATCAGCCTAATCGCGGTCTTTTATATACATTGTGTAATAAAGATTAAAATTCCTGCGCAGCGTAGTTACTTAATGCAAAGTTGAAAATTGTCAAATCGACGTTGTTCAAAAGATACGTTAAAGATACATTATATACATTGCCTCTAGTTTATTTACGCATTTAAAAATTACACGATAGTGAAAATACAATCTATGAGACTGAGAAGTTTTTAAAAAAAATCCCAAGGTTAGAAAATGAGCATTCAAAGTATTATTTGTTTTTGAAAGGACGATTGCAATGGTGTGCGATTGTATACCACAGAGGAAGATGAAGTGAATTGTGAATCGTGGAAATTGTTAGCGGGGTAAGTATATGTGTAGATAAAGCAAGTCTGCCTCAAAATACAGAAGGTACTGCGCATGACAGAATACAGTAATGCAATACAAGAGGGGAAGCTGGAACAAGTCAACCTTCGCAAAGACTTCTGGGACTGTTAATGATATATGAAATAAATCATATATGAACTGCGGAAATGAAATGAAATGAAGAAATGATCATTGCAGTGAACGCAATTTATGCAATTGCGTAAAGAAGCCTGAAAAACTTTTTTCCGCAGTTCATATATGATTTATTTCATATATCATTAACACACATTTCTTTGACGGGAACATATGAACCCATAATTGAGCTGCTCCCAACGTAATTGGCTTCATAGCTCAGTTGGTGGGGCATCGCATTCGTAATCGCGAGGTCACGGGTTCAAACCCCGTTGAAGTCCTGTATTTTCTTCAGGCTTCTTTACGCAATTGCATAAATTTCGTTCACTGCGACGATCATTTCTTCAATATTACAGAAGCGTTGCCTGCCGCTAGCAAAGCTACTCGAGGCGGGACAAGACTAAGGCTAACTAAGGAAGTTTTTCAGTTTACAAATAAATGGAACGAAAATCGTAATATGGATGAGCACTAGATAACACAACAAAGAAGATGGAATTAAACAAATAAATTGTCAAAGTAGAACTAATAAGTGAAAAATTTTTTTTGCGATATTTTTGGCTAATTTTACCTGTTTAATTAAGGTTGGCGTGTCAATATAGGTATCTTCTGAATTCAAAATATCAAAAAGTAATTTGCGGAGTGTGTGTGTTTTTTTAATTTACTGTTGGGAGATTTCGGATGTGACAGGGTATCTCATTCCACAGCGTAGCCCCAAAGCGAGAGAAATACAGTTTATATAATTCTAGGTCGGAACTGTTGCCATAAAAATTTCCTGAAGCCGATGCTCTTGGCTTCATCAGATAATTATAGGGGTATGCTAATGAGGCAACAAATGTAAACAAGGATTTGCCCATACATCTTAATGTTTCGGTTTTCATATAGCGAAACTGATGAACTAGTCGCTGTTGTTGAATTCCTCGAGTCGAAGTCAGAGGTCAATCCAAAGGAAATTGCTCTGGAGAAACGAGAGGAGATGAAAAAGAAAAGAGACACCAAGAGTCCTGGAAAGAAGAAAGGAAAGAAAGGTGAGATTTTTACAACTGAACTACAGGCCTGTTACCCTGCTAGCAGAGGCTTTTCCCTTGTGTTTCTCAGCGTTGTACTGCCATTCTCTTCGCGGTTTTGGCTGCTCGCGTTTTGTTTTGGTTGTTTCTGTGCCGAGGAAAAGACCTCTGCAGACACCCGTTTGGGATTCCTGTTGAGCATGCGCGAGATGAAAATGCGGTTACCATGGAATTTCTGTGTCACGTGTCGGTAATACGATGCCGCCGCCGGAGTTTGCTCATGTATTCATGAGTCAATTTTCCCACGGGAATGACTCGCACTCGCCATGTTGATATAGCGGGCTCACTTTTGCACAGCAAACTAGTACATAAAAGATGCGCGAGTTGATAAAACCGGTTCCACGACCGGTTTAGTCATGTGATTACCTCCTAGATCTTGGAGGTATCTAATGCGCATGCTCAACAGGAATCCCAAACGGCTGTCTGCAGAGGTCTTTTCCTCGGCACAGAAACAACCAAAACAAAACGCGAGCAGCCACAACCGCGAAGAGAATGGCAGTACAACGCTGAGAAACACAAGGGAAAAGCCTCTGCTAGCAGGGTACAGGCCTGTCAGCAAGGTCTATACGTTAATTCGATTTGCGAGAAAAGCGAGCCGTGAGAGTTGGCGCGAGACAGCGGTAAAGCCACAAGGGACTGCGTTTCCCCGCTTCTTGCTCTCGTGTCTCCGTTTCGTGTCTGCCTTTCGAGGAGCGTGATTTCTACCGTTATTGCTCCCCCTTAAAGGGGCTGTGTCACGGCAGTCCAGTTCATTTTGTTTAAATTGCCAATTACTCGCCCTCAATCGGTATGGAATTTAAAGTAAGTAAAGAAATGACAAAATCAGAGATCCGAGACAAACAAATACGTCTCCTGAGCACTATTTTTGAAGATGCAAGCAGCAGGGATCAACTTTGAAAAACTGTTAGGCTGAACAGTTTTCAAAAATCCGAATTTCAATCCGTTTCAATCCTCTTCAGTTTTGCCCATCCGTGGCATCTGTTGTGTTATTTTAACCTTCCTTTAAATTTTTAAGCGGTTATTTTCATGTTTCTCTTAATTTAACGGGCATTTTGTAATTTCCTAATTTGGCTGAATTTGGTGACACAGCTCCTTTAATAGTAAATAAATGAATGAATTAATACTAATTATAGAGAGCTTGCTCGCAGTTTATTACTACTACAGTAAAACGTAACAAACGCTCACTCTCGGGAATTAGCCAAGTGACCGCCTAACTGATGAGTTCTGGGGTGTCGCATTTGCCTGCTGAACTGTTTTATTGCTTTTTAAAGCTGGAAAATAATAAAAAAAATTCCAACCGACGGCGACGTCTCCTATACACTTATGCCGCAGATGGAGCCATCCGGCGTGCTTTTGCTTATTTGCGGACGCAGTTCTGTGGCTCTGCGGGTGCGTTTTACGTTTTTGAACCAATTTTTCAGTGACCCAGACTTCGTTTGGACTTCTTATGAAACTTTCACTTCTTTTTTTGTAGGAAAAAAGAAGGAAGATGTTGTCGAAGAAGATTATGACGACGACAATCCATGTGCGAGATGTTTTTCAAACGTGCGACCAGATTCAGTGAGTTCATGTAGCCTTTTTATTCCTTCCCTGCCGGAATAGCTACAATGTAACTTTAATACGTGAAACTACCAATGCTTTCTAAGAAGACCAGGTATTTCAAACAACTAGAAAACAGTCGTATTTTGCATCGGTTGTAATGGCAAACACGTTTAGAGGAAGTGCTGGAGTAAAAATGAAATCTAGAGTGAGACTGTGAATAGCCTTCGTCCGAGCCTCGCGCGCTTCCACGCTTTCGGCACCTCGCGTTTCACGAGAGAAAGAGTTTTCAGGCTATGGGAAGAGATATGTCCATGTATAGTGAATTCACTAAGACTTTCCTGCTGAGTGTTGTCCAGAATAAGACTGCTGTTGACAGTGACTGGCGTTTCGACAACATGCTCGATAATCATAGTGAATTCTATATCGTCTTTTGATCGTATTAACTCTAGCAGCAGCTAATCCGCGATGTTTATAAATTAGTCTGTGTCTGCCTCTTTAATTAATGACTGTGTCAATTTTAACTCACAGATTCTCCTGTGTGACAAGTGTGACGCCGCTTATCATACAGCTTGCCTTCGTCCCCCTCTGCTAACGGTACCACAGGGGGACTGGTTCTGCCCTTTCTGCCAACAGGTGGGTTACAGTTGATTTTATTACGGCACGGCATAACCGCTTGTCCGCTTCTTTCCGAGACAAATTTGTCGTGGGCAATAAACCTGGCAAGATCAAAATGGTCAAAAGAAGCGACTGTATTGCTACGAAGGTGTCTTACTCGTGTTTCAAAGTCCTACGGTAAAACAACGAGTCAGAGGATTGGCTATGAATTTTCCCGCGTAAAAGGCGCTCTGCACGCGTCGAGTACCGCGGGAAACAACTGAAAGTCATTGGTTTTGACTCGGTTTGTAAAACGCCAAAATGGATTTTAAATCTCAAAAGAATATCACGAGGAGTGAATTGCATTTCCCACGTCGTGTGTAACGCAACTGTTATTTTGTGTTGTTTTTGTCTCTAGCTGGCTTTGTTGGAAGTTTTAAAGGAGAAGAAGACTCGTATAGCAGCGCGGACGAAGTTAAGGCAAAGACAAGCCAAAAGGTGACTTAAAATTATCGAAAACGCTATGCTCTAGTCGGGTGAGCATGTCGTTTAATGTGGTCTCTTGTCTTGTCCCGAGAGAAACAGTTTGTTTTGCCGAGGGTTTCGATGCTTTAACACAGCGTTTCTTTCGAGGACACTAAGTCTGTGCTGAACTCTATCTCACAACATTTCTAATTAACCAATGGCAGTCGGATATAAATGCATCGTAGTTATAAAAGGTCTAGCTTATGCTTTCTTCCAATGACTTT
>JBBMOI010000010.1:9925000-10092500 GCA_038088405.1 Porites divaricata | reverse complement strand
CGCAGCTCCCTTGGGAAACAAGATTCAACCTCATTCCCGGATAGCCACCGTCGCTCCGGTTGCTCGAAATCCGCCCGTCGCCAACGTGAAGAACTACAGAACACCCCCAGACTACCCCCCAGAGGGGGTGTTTCCACATCCTCCTAATTTTGACATACTGAAAGCCCAGCTGCCTACAAAACAGGCACCCAATTACCTTACACCAAATTTTGAAGCGTCAAACGTCGCTGCGTCAAATATCGCGGGAAATAATTTCACAGCAGCTGGAAATCTCCATTCCAACAGTGCGCCGGGTGTCCTTCATGGGGGACCATCATTTCCAGGGGCACAGCAGGTCCCAAATGTGAGGACAAACTTTGGAGGACCCGCTCTGGCGGGCCCGACCTCAGGAGGGCCTAGTTTTCCAGGCACAAACTTTAACTTCCCCAACACAAACTTTGGAGGTCAAGGTGGAACAAACTTTGGTGGATCGTTTGTTGGAGGAATGAACAATTTTGGACCCGGTGTAGGAGCCAATTTTGGTGGAACATCAAATTTTGGTAGAAATAAGGCCACTGTTAGCGGTGTGGGAGACTTTAGTGGTATGAAAAGCCCACCTCATACACAGAGCGTACCTGGCTCCATCTGGGGAGGTCAGAATGACTTTAATAACATGTACAATTATCAGCAATTTCCCCAGCAAAGCGGAACGTCGCAAGTAGCGATATCGGCTCCCGTGAAAACTCAAACTTTACCACCACCCTACTCCTCTGGGACGCAATTTGTTGGAAACCGTCAATATGGAGGTTATAACCAACAGATTTCAGCAAACTCTAACATTCAGAGTAACTACATTTCACCTCAACAGAGTGGAAATTTTCCGGATGCCAATTTTTTCCCCGCCCCACCACAACAGCCCCCGCCTCCGTACACGGCAAATAGTTCACAGAATGCCAACTTCTACGCGAACACTTCTCAAGAAGGCGGCAGTCTTTCGGGAAACCAGTGGACTTATCCCGAGGGTTACGGGTATTATCCCGCGCAAGGGAGCACTACAGGACAAAGCTTCTAGAGTGAGATATATTCGCTATATGCAACCTCGTCCCGTCTCCTCAAATCTGGTGAATATGAGCTGTAAGCACCAAAGAAGCAGGGCTTACGGCATTGAGTGTAATTATATAGTTTTCTCTTTACATGTAATTTTCAGCGGGACATTTCATTTAGATAGCCATTTTAGGCATACGTATTTTCAACGTTAGCCATTTCAAAGTGAAAAGGGTTTTGTTGGAACGTTAATCAGTGGCAGGGTAACTTCAATATCCACCGCGGTCAAGCGTTAATGGTTTTTTATTTTATTCAAGGGGACTATAATTTGAAAAAACGTGAGTAACGGGGATGTAAGATATAGTAGCTAGTTGACGACGATATGCTTTAATTTTCTTTACATAATAAGTTCCCGATCAAAACAGTTTTTGCAAATGTTACAGATGAGAACGTTTTCATCTTTCCAAAAAACTTAGTGAAGCAATAGCGCAATGATCAGGATCAAGCTTTTTATTTTTGAATTAAAATGACAGCCTAAATTTTACAGTGTAGATCGCCCTGCTGTTGCCAATCTGACAAGTTTCCACAAAATTATTGATTACTTTAGTGGGTTCTGTATAATTCCGAACCAGTGGAAATTGGAATGGATGAGTGGAATTAAGTAGTAAAAAACCTCTCAACTGCATGACTCCGCCTTCAAAACATCTTGGATTGTGATTGGTTCTGCATAATATAGAACCGATTCATTGTATAGATTAGCCTGTTCCAGGCGCCAACGGAAGATAGTGGGGAAGGCGGATCGACAAAAGTTGAGCAAAAGCCTGTTGGGGGGCTGGGGAGAGACAAAGTCTCCTCTTCTCTCTTCCCGCCTTTTTTCGCTATATTTCATTGCTCGCTCACTTTTCTCGCTCGTCTGCACCGACCGAGAACCTGGCACAGGCTATGTATAGACCTCTAGCTTGTGTGTTTTGTGTTTGCAATAGAGGTCCCAGTGAAACTTGACTGTGCATAGATATGCACGTGATCAAGACGTAATTTGACGGAGACAGTTCCCTAGAGTGTTATCACATGACCTGTATTAGGAGGACAAAAGATACAAGCTAAAGAGGTCTATTGATCATAAGGTTACGCATGTGAGTGGGATGGATCTTTGCTGAATTGCACCAAGGAACCAAGGAAATGTTTTAGGGAACGAATTTGGACCCAGTTTCCCACGCAACCTCGTAGTAGCTAATTGGCGGATTCATCGTGACGTCATTGTTAACATTTTTGCTCATTAGCGTACGAGTTAACCCACAGAAGATGTAGCCGTATATACCAACTAGGTTCAAAAATTAAAAGAGCTGGTTAATTTATGCAGTTTGTGCAAGTTTCAGTTCTTTGCAATAAGTAACAAAGGAAAGAACAGCATTAAAAACTGCAAAATTACTAGGTGGCAAAACGTTAATAAGCTCATACATTCTTTGTAAATTTTGGGGCTTTTCAAAGAGAATTTTTCCGAAACTACTTGGTATATTGCGCTCAAATTTCGGAGACTGAAGCTGTTATGTTCTTTCAATATTCAGAAATTTCAAAATGAAAACAAGGATTCGCCTATTAAGATGAGATAACTTCACCGAAAAAGTCCCATAATGCAATTCGACACAACAACTACTCAGTGTCAGGTGGTTCGGTCATTGGTTAAAACTTTGTCGAGTGCAACGGGGGCGTGATTTGCTCTGTAAATTGCCTTGCAGAAATTGTTTTTCGTTTTTTTTTTCTCGTTTGATCTCGGTCAACTCCTTTGACACTAATCGTAGATGTGGTTTCCCAGCAATAACAAAGATGCGTTCTATTAAATTAGCACCAATGAGTGAGACTTAAAGAAAGCTAGCGAATCGTTTGCCTTAAAATTCAAGCCTTTTGTTCTTTCCTTCTGTTAAAGGTGTATTCCGTTTTACAAAATGAAACTCGTAATCAACCAAAGACCCGTTACATCAAATCAGTTGGTGATTTATGGAGGTGATTTTTCAAATGTAAATAGTATCCCATACAGATAACATACATGGACGTTTTTAAATTTACTTTAATAATAAGCTGAAGAATTGTTAATTAGGTTTATTTTTATGGATTTGAATACGTTTTATTTGTTATACTACGTGTCGAAATTTACAAATAAAACAGCTTTTGTGCCAGTGCTCCGATAAACTTTAAGCAATTTTTTTGGCCTTGGTTTCTCATTGCTGTGCTTTCCAGCTGTTTAGCTTTTGAATCAACTGGTAGCAAATTTTCCAGCGTTTGACGAGATTTCCTATGAAGGACTGGAACCTAAAGAACATTCTGGTCAGTCCCAGTCCCTCATCCTACTACCAATTTTATTCAGACAATCAATCGACCGTTTTTGTAGCTCAGTCAATAGGTATTTGCTTCGATTTCTCATTGGCTGATGAGATCAATTTGTCCGCGTCTTCTTTCAATAGGTAACATTTGCTTTGGTTGTCCTTTGAAAACTCTGCATTACAAGCAATTGTTTTTTCAGTCGACCTTTTCATGCCGTATTTATCTTTGTTAAATTGACTGTCAATTCCGAGAGGAACCAGTCCTTAAGTGTTTTGTTATAACTTACAACTCACAAATAATTAACAATTATTCCTCGAGCCCGAATGGGCTCTGAGCCCATGAGGGCTCGAGGAATAATTGTTTTAGTAAAATCTAACTAGCTGTTAAAAAATATCGACTGGGAGACAAAACAACTTTAGCTAGTTAAGAAATCGTTAATCCTTTTTTGCCGCCAACAAGACAGCGCTTTTCGCTACTAGTAGGCTATAACATATAGCCTAATAGTAGCTCAACCAATCAGAACGCACCATTGATAATAGACCACTAGTTGGATTTTACTAAAACGAATTATCATTCAATGCAAATTTTTCTTCGTTTTCGTTGGACGAGAGCACATCACGTGACCTGCAAATGACTGCCCACAAATAATGGTCTGCTCATATGCAATGTCGTCCAACTGTGTTTGGCTTAAGTGTTTGGCTGCAAATAATGTTCTGCCCATGCGTAAATGAAACCAAGCTTTTCTCCTTCACGCCATCGCTTCCAATCCATGAGATTATTCGTTAAGATTCGATGATCGAATAATAAAACAATTATAAATTTGTTTTTCGACCATGGACGCAAAAAATAAATAAAGAAAAACTGAAAGGAATACTTGCTTGGCACAACTGGAACTAGCATGCGAATACAGCTAGACTACGAGTAGTCCCCATATTTCCTGCGCGTTAAAATCACCCCACGCGAGAAAGGCGAGACGCGGTGGAGTGATTTTCACGCGCACTCGCGTTTCGCTCGCTCTACTATCTCTAAGGAAAAATGGGGCTTACTCAGCCTAGTCCCCAGGCGTTTTCGGCTCGGTCATTCCTGGACTCAACCCTGAGCTGTGACGTCACTGAGAGATACCCGCCCGCTCTTTCCCAGACTTCGCGCAAACAACGGATCAAGAGAGAACGCCTAGAGACTAGGCTGGGGCGTACTCGTAGTCTAGAATTCAGCCGTCTCCCCTTGCTCCTCTTCGCTAGGGATGTTTAGTGTGGTAGGCGAATTGGCTGATCAGAATCCCTTGTTTCACTGAAGCTTTTTCACTTTTATTTTCATACTACATAATATACATTTGTAATTAAGAATGGGTTATTTATCATTCGACATTTAATTCAATTTAATCCATATGTTTTGTGAAAAATTTTTTAAAAGAAACTTTTTAAATGATATATTATCATGACAGCATTTTTTTTATTATGAACTTCTGTTCCCTTTTTAATGCTGATTGGCTAAAGGCACACTGCTAATTCTAGGTAGCGTTACTCTTGCAGACGACAGGTTTTTACGCAGAAGTGGGGTCTTGTTTTTTGCAGGCATTACAATGCTCGTAGCATTTCATTTCCAAGTTGGTACGAGTTTATTTTCCGCAACCTTAGTACCGCCCCCCTCTCCCGGGCCGTAGCTGTCCACTATATTTTGTTCTCCTCCCTAGTCTCCCACGAAGCAAGTTGCGCAATGCTCCCAAGGATAGAGAGAGAGAGACAGAGAGAGGCGGGCCGGGGAAAGGGTATCGTGAAATTAGTCAACCCTTCAACCACGAACCTTTGCCACCCCACTGTTACCCTGGTCTCCTCATGATCCTACGTCCTCAGTAGCCTGCACTGCAGGCGTATTTTGGGTTGGCGAAACCTTGCTCGTGTTCGTATTGGTTTAGCCGCAATCTTTGATTTTAGGAAGATCGGGGAGAGTAGAAAAAGTAACCCTTAGGGTAAAAGGGTAGGTACGAGGGCGAAAGAAGGAAAGGGGAGAGGGATAGGGGAGTAAAAAATACGCTTCCCGATATCATTGTTTTTTTGGGAAACTCCGTACGCTTAGACAGAAACGCACGCAAATTACATAGTTTAGAGTCATGTTTTGTTTTACAGTTGCGTTCCTCTTCTTCTTGTTCCGTTTGACCGTTAGCACAATGTGTGTAAATATGGTTTTTGATACTAGTGGTTAAAAACCTAAAACTGGATTTATCTTTGGGAAAATTTAATGTAGAAAAAGGAAAACATATATTGCTGTTGTTACTGTTGCTGTTATTATATTCTTTGCATGTCATAGATGATGAAATAATATTTATGTCGTCTTTGCTTCAAATTTGTAATTCACTTACCTTCATGTTGTCGTGGTTTTAAAATTCCCGGGATAAAAATCCTTCATAAAATGGGTTTTCTCGATTTCAAGAAAATGTGCTAAAAGCGAATAGCTGGAAAATTTGGCTTAGTCCAACTTAACAAACAGTGTCCTTTTGTTCTAAATATTTAAAGATTCCCGTTTTTAAAGATTCCCGCTTTTATTGCTGGTTTTCAGTGTCACGCCATTCAAATTAGATCAAAATAAAAACCAAAACCATTCGACAGATAAAGTCCAGAATCTTGGAAATAAAAGGAGGTAAATATACAAAGACTCTCGCCAAGATTTGGGTCGAAGGAGTAATTCGTATACGAGATATCCGAGGAAATGTTTTACCCAAATTTATAGAGCTTTGTATGGAGACGCCATGCTGGAGCTCATCCGGATGAGCTCCAACATGGCGGACGGAAACCAACCGAAACATCTGTTACCAAGTTTTGCTACAAAAGCGTGAATTTACTCCTAGAGGAACTCATAAACATTAAAGTAATACTTTTTCTAATACTTAAACTGTTTAGATAGCAAAATTCCTCGAAAAAAGTCACTTTTTTAACCTAAATGACAGCTCTCTCGGCCGTCATGTAAATGCTACGTCACGCAAAAGTTTAGAAATTCAAGCGTATTCTATTACAAAACCAAGAACCCTTTTGAAGCCAAAATCTGTTTCAAAATTAGTTTTCAGTTGCTCTAATACACCATGAAAGTAAAATTACAGTAGGATCGATAGTTTTGTAGTTTGAATTTTAGTGACGTCATGTGAAAACCAACAATAGATTACCTGTTTTAAAGGGCGCGATCCATTCAACCAAAATTCCAACCGGTCCGACCGGGAAAAGTGGTCCTCCTCAAAAGGTGGCCCCGTTTTTTCGAAACTTTTCTGGTTGGACCGAAGCGTCCGATCCATTGAGTTTTGGACCGAAATTTCCGTAAATTTTGGTTGAATGGATCGCGCCCCAAGATTCCCGCTTTAAAAGATTCCCCGTTTTAAAGATTCCCGCTTTTAAAGATTCCCGCTTTTAAAAAGATTCCCGCTTTCCACGATTCCCCATTTTAAAGATTCCCGCTTTTAAAGATTCCTCGTTTTAAAGATTGCTCGGTTTTACAGATTCCCCGTTCCCCGTTCCCCGTTCCCCATTCCCATTGCCATTCCCATTCCCCGATTCCCCGTTCCTTGTTTTAAAGATTTTTCACGGATGTACATCGTCCGCAGTTCTCAGTTAGCCTGTGTACAGCCGCCCCTCTCCTCCTTTCCGATTATTTTTGAGGAGAGGGGCGGCGGTACACAGGCTATTCTCACTTTACAGTGCTGATTTTATATTGACCGGTTTGATGCTTCTTACATAATGTAGTTGAAGAACCGCTGACAAATTTCACTCTCATTTCGCGCCTTGTGATCGCGATCGATCGCGATGTTTTGGAAAGTCGTTTTCCCTCATCAAATAATATTGTTTTCCCTCATCTTCAAAATATGGAACTGGCATGGACTCAGGACGCTAGCTGATGTGAGATATTTTATTTGAAAATGAACAGAAATATTTCTCGAGGCTTAAACATGCTGACACAGTTGCGCTCATACGAGCCCCCAAAATGGGTTTCTTCACTAAAAGATATTCCACAGTTCTTTGTTCAAGTAAGTAATGTTGATATAACTTGGTAAAGATTTGCTTTGACGTCCCTTATTTTTACCTTGTCCACCACTCGCAAAATCTGAATTTAGTTCCATTAAAAACTTGGGGTTGATTGCCAGTGTCGCGTAATTTTCACTTGCGTACGTGCGTAAAATTTACGTTCGTAAAGAAAATAGAGGCGATACTTGCTGATGCTTAGTTAATTTTGCAGTTGGCCCAGCTGTCAATCAAGATCCTTATAAATCACAATTTGGTTTGTCTCAAGAAAAGTCTGAAGTCTGGTGTCGGCCCAAGTGCACTTGTCTACTGCAGGGGGATAATTTGAGCTTTCTTTGTACTAAGTCAAAGAATTTGAAAGGACAACATTCTCTATACTTCTCTCATTATTCTCTCTTCCAGCCACTAACTGCTAGGTACATAATAAATCCTGGGGGTCTTTCCCCACGGATTCTTCTATAAAATTGCAAAAGCAATCCAATCCCTAGCCTGCGTTGCAGCCAGCCGGCCCAGGTATTCGTAAATATAGTCCGTCTGCGAATTAGTCCACAAAAACTCGTTCTAATATCCTGTAGAGTCGCAAGGACATATGTGAGCGTTCCTGATAGGCAGGTTTCTTGCGGGTTTCTTATGCACCTTACGATTGGCCTAATTCGTACGTGTGCGTGACGGTTGAGCGCAGTGACATGTCAAAATTCACAGAAGGGAGTTGGCAAGGATCGTTTACAGTAAACAATGAAAGAGCAGTTCTAGCATCAAAACAAAGTAGGAAATCATGATATTCATGGCCAAAACAAAAATACACACATTTAGCTATTCAGGTCCAGGCATTTAGGAAGCTTAAGGCTTGAACAGAGGTAAAAGAAACTGCATCCATGATCACATCCTGCCTTAAAACATTTGCCGAAACAACAGTAACTAATAATTCAATATGCATGGAACAGACCAGCTTTATAACATCTAAATGTGAGACTCAAAGCGGCAAAAAATTTTGCTCAGTCAAAGTGTAGAATACTCCATGCTCTACGTAAACTACGCAAAAAGAGAGCAAGAAAAACCTCTATTGTTCAAGCTGACTCTAAAGTCACGTTCCACACTATCACAAGCTCGATCCGACACTTGTCATGAGCTATTGGTAGTGTTTGGCCTGTCAACACTTAATTCAAATCGGACTAATCAGAAACCTCGTAAGAAACTAGCTAATCAAAAACGCCGACACGTGTCGTTGCGACTCTGCTGGATTCGATCACAATATTGTGCACTAATTCGCAGACGCTCTGTACAGAAGGTTTAGAGCGTTTGCGACGCAGGCAATCCAATCCCCCATCGTGGGCTAAAAATTGTAGCAAATGTCAGCAAATCCAGTCGACCATGCCCCCATATGTCCCCAGGGAGGATTGACCCACCCCCTCCCCCCCCAATGACCATTGGTAAGTGCATAATCATTAGACTTCAGAGTGATTTTGCAAAAAGTGCTCCATCAGTATAGTAGCCTTTTCTTCTGATACAACTACCATAAGATACTTTTAATTAGTAAATACTGGCAACCAAAAAGTCAGTTTTGGATCAACTGCAAAGGCAACAAGAATGCATCATACAATTTCTTCTCCCAAGTCATTTGCTCTTGAAGATGCATGGGTGCTGTCCCAACAAAGTTCATCTTGAGAACCTACAGTACCTACCTTGCCTCTTCGAGCTCCATTGCGCATAAGGCGCTCTGTCTTGAGAAAGTTGACAATTGTTATTTTTTTTTTTTTTTTGTTGAAACCATTTTCTAAGCACAGGAATTGTTCTCTGTCCTATAGCTTGCTCAGCGAAACACTCCAATCCATGCGTGGAATATCTCAAATCTTGCTGAGGGATTTTCTTTGAGCATCAAAAGGGATGACTTAACTGGCAGCACTTTGTCTGGAAATAAGGTGTAGTGAAGTAAGGTCTCAGGGGGTTACCCATATGCAGAATTCTTCATATCCTATGAAAGCCAAATTCAATAATTGCTAAATATATATATGTAATATTTTAAAAATTTCAGAGGAAAAGTAAGGAGAGAAAATATTATTATTTTGGAGGTTTTTTTGTTAGCAAATTCCCCTATTATGCAACTTTTTGTAATTAAGCTCTATAGCCATCGAGTCTCAGGGTGTTCTTTCACTCCGAGGTACAGTTTGTGTACACTACTCCTACCATTTCATTTGTAACTGTCAATCCAGTATTTTTATACATGTAAGTTGATTCTCAATTTTGATTCTCCTTTTCTCCTAACCCTTAATTATTCGTGGTCATGAATAGTTGCGGTATGTTACAGTATATGGAAATTGAGAATCAACCTAAGTTAATGATTTAACAATTTCAATATGAATAATTTTATTCTGACCAACTGGTATAACATTTTACTCCCTGGTTTTGTCATAATAAATTGTTTTATTGTGTACCATGTTATAGGTACGGAAGTTGGAGTTTCTTTTAGCTGATGCACTGAATAAGAAGTGTGACACTATTTTTACATGTGGTGGAGTGCAGTCAAATCATTGTAGAGCGACTGCAGTAGCAGCAAGACAGCTTGGCTTGGATTGTTATTTGTTTCTTAGAAGCTCTGAACAGGTCAGCTACACTGTATGTTTTCTTGCAATGTGCAGAATGACCACCTTTTTACATCAGTCACCTTTACTTGATGCCCTTGATATTTGGCCCAATCCTCACAGTAGCTCACATATTTATTGCTATGGGAACCAGAAAAACATTCCTGGAGCAAGGCCAATGGTTTCACTTCCACAATATTCAAACCTGGGGTACATTAATAGTTGCTTAGCCTGAAATTCATCCGATTGCTTAGAGTCGTTTTCTCCTCTCAACAATGTCTGAATCGACCAGCTATTAATGCTGTCCAGTGACGTCACTCATTACCCGAAAACCAGGTAGTGATTTTGATTGGTTGATTGGATGTCTAAACATTCGCATAATTATGTATAATTATGAAAACTTTTAGCTGGATTGTCGCTTGATATTCTGCGGATCACATCCCTGGCATTCTTTCGTGTAGTTCAGACATTTCGATAAGCTTAATCTTTACCTTAAACAGCAAAATTGCCCTTGTCTTTGAAACTGAAATGCTAAATTGAACTGTGAATGAAGAATCATTGCGAAGAGTTGGTAGGTTTTTCATTTGGAGCCGCTTTGTGGTTTCGGCGGCCGATGATTTTGTTTATGCAAAGTTTTCTCAATATTATAATTCGACCTATTGCTATTTTTACCATCAAGTGTAATGATTCTGTTAGCTTTTCTTTCTTGTTTCCTTGTTTTTTCCTTCGTTAAGGACCAAATAGCTTCTTTTCAAGTAAAGCAAATCATTGTGTTTTTGAACTAAGTGTTCTGTGTGTGTGTTTATTTCATTGCGTGATTGCGACCGAGTTTGATTATAGAATTCAGTACAACCGGTTCAGAGTTGTACTGCATGCAGTTGATAGTTTGAACGTTAAACTTGAATTATGATCGAAAAAATAAAGCAATTCTGTATCATGTAGACATTTCCAAACGATATTTCTCGGTTTGTCTTGAAAACTGTGTTTTACTTTTTGTATGAATTTAAGCAAAGGTCAAAGAGTAGTGACCTCACTGGACGGCATTAACGGCCGGTCGATTCAGACATTACTGAGGGAGTAATAACGACTTGAAGTAATCGGATGAAATTCAGGCTTATAGTTGTTTGGATGTGTATGCTCTATTAAACTCTTGCACTATTCCACCACCCTTGTGCTGGCATTTTGAATCCTACATGAAATTAATTTTATTAAAAGGTTTATAATTTCTCATTCCTCTACACACTAGCCACCTCAGAACTACTGGTATACACAATACCAATCTACTGCTCAAATCAATATGTTGCTTTGTGTCGTTTGAATTCATTTTTTGTTGTGTGTCACCAGGCACAAATATTCTAACACAGTCAACTGCATCACACTTTTAGAAACCTCAGTAAAAAAGACACATTCTGTTTATCGCTTCCCTTGCTTTTTTCAGTCATTTTCTGCAATTAAGCTCCCTAAATGTGACAAACACCTCTCTACAGGTCCTGAAAGTTGGTCCTGATTCCCACTGTGTTTATGTTAGAGAGAGTGAGTTGAATTTCATTTTCTGTTAAATTTTAAACTAAGTGTCCTCTTGGGAGTACAGTGTAGAACATTTTGTTGATTCCTGTTCATGTTGATGCAGTCTACAGATATTGGATGTAAAGGAAATCTTTTTTTAAACAAAATGGTTGGAAGCCATATTATTGTTGTTCCAAAACTTCAATATAAATCAGGCCTTAAACAGATGATGGAGAAAATGGCAGAAAAATTGTAAGTGGCTATTATTACTTAAAGAGACTGCAAAGATCGTTTTTATAGCTGGAACATTCTTAGTGATATATACATTGTATAGTGGGACTTCTGGCAAAACATCAGAAAACCCTACACTAATGTATTTGCCATACAAAAATTGCAAACTTAAGGTTTTTTGTCCCCCTTCCCCAAGGGAAATTTGATTCCTTATTTCCCTTTTCACTTTTATATTCAGTACACTGAAGCCAGTGAATATTTTTTCATCTCATTGAATAATAATACCTGTCTATAATAACTGTAACTGATTCCACACCAGAATATTGTTGGCCAACTCAAAATGTCCATAAAGGCCAAACCATATAGCATTTTTTTTGTTAATCTCATTTGTTTTATCAGAATGCAAAAGGGATCATCAGCATATTTGATAGAGATAGGTGGTTCATCTTACACAGGGATGTTTGGTTACTTGACTGCATTTCAAGAGATGATACAACAGGTACAAGGTATTTATGTATGGAATGGGTTATGTGACATGCATTTTGTATGTCAAAAGAAAATTCAGGTTAATAATTTTTTTTAGCCTGGGTGGATTTATTTCCTTTGTGACCTCCTAACCCAACATGTAATTATTCATGAACTGGGCTTAATAGGAGGCAAAGAAAATTGAGTAAAGGTTTAAAAAAACTGAATTTATTTTTGCCTACAATACATGACATGTATTTATTCAAAAAATGATTTGTAAGGTCCAGTAATTGACTTTTCATCTAAAATAATATTATCTTCAATTTCTCTCTTTATTTTTTCAAGCAAACAAAACAAAGGTAATTTGAAAAGAAAATCTACATGTACATTGTACTGAACACTGATCAGAATTCCCTTGACAGAAATTTTTTCCAGGAAGCATCTTAAATGTCAAGCATGGTTGTAACAGGGCAGGAAATTGTCAGGGAAAAGTCAGGGAATTTCACTTCAAGTCAGAGAGAAATTTTACATTTAGGAAAAAGTTAGGGAAAAATCAGATGAGATGAATTTAAAAGCAAATTTTAAGGATTAATCATAATGCAAATGGAGCTTTGAGGTGAAAAAAAATTACCATGTCAGAGCAGAAGAATTTATACTGTACACCAGTGTATTTAGCAAACGTGGGTGTTTATAGTGAGTGCTAAATGTAAAAGGTAACTTTATTTAACAGACATCCAAGTTATGAAAAAGGTGCTATTGAGGCCTGTACCATTAAAGCATCTACTTAATAGTACTTGTAAAGTGTGAATTAGGGGTTAATCAATCCAGCTCCATACATGTATATTTTTTCGATTATTTTGTTGGTTTTTTTTTGTTGTTGTTGTTAAGTACTTGTAATTTGTGAGATCTTGGTGGTTTTCATTTATTGTTTGGATGTCTTTCATATTTCTTCAGAATGTGTTAGAAGATTATGATGATATTGTAGTTACTGTTGGCAGCGGAGGAACAGCATCAGGAATTGCTATTGGCAATTACTTGACTGGCTCAAAACTCAAGTAAGGCTCCAGTTTGCATTTAAATAATAGTTATTCATAATCAACCATGTATTTGCTTGGGTGAAAGAGATATTTGTACTTTGCTCAAAATGTGGTCAGTTTTCTATGGATTATGACTAAATGCAGAAAAGAATAATTGCCAATTTTCTTTATTTTTTTCTCTGTTTTGGAAAATTTATCATAAGGGTTGATATAAAGCCTTCAAAGGCAAAATTGCTCCATGTTTCCCACTTGTTTTCACTAACAGAGGTGGTTTTCTTGGCAAAGCAAATTAAAAAAAGTACAAAATGAAAATAGAGTATATAGAAAAAATGATTGAAGCAGAATAAATAAATGTTTTCATTTGAAGGCCATAATAGTGGACTACTTGGTAAACAATAAACAACAACAACAACAAGCAAAAAAATCACTGGCCATTAAAAGCAGTAGTTAAGGCATTTTCTAGTCAGTCAAAAAGAATTAAAGGAAGAAAAAGCAAAGCAAAGCAAAGTGTCCCTTAATTGCAAGTCAAAAACTATGTTTGCTTTTGTTTCTGCTTTTCTTCTGTTCTTTTGTTGGGAAAAGTGAAATTTTGTATCTTCTTGGCTCAGCCAGTAAGATTTGAAAAAAAATTGTGGGTGTTGTGCAAAGGCTAATTAAAGAGATCTACTGCTTTGTAAGGAATTATTCATGAGTTTGCAGTTGATAGTTTTAATCGGCTGAACTTCCAGTGGAGGGGAGGCTCCCCCAAAAAGGGGTACCATTTTTTAGGCTTCAGCAGGGGCGTAGCCAGCCCATAGACCTGTAGGCCCAGACCTACAAATTTTTTGGTTTGATTGACCCTACCGCATGTAATAAACTATGCGTTGTTGGGGTGAACCAAAAAGCTTCTATAAGAGCTCAAAGTCGTACTAGCCAGACCTGCAACTAGTCAAAAAGCTGGCTACACCCCTGGTCTGGTGCAGTGTATGTGAAAAGGTGGGAATTTCAAGTATATGAAAGAGTAGGGATTTCGGTGTTGCTGTAACTAAGGACCAAAAGGGCTGACTTATGCATTATTTTTTTAGCTGTGAAACAGTTGAGAAAATATTCTGGCTTTGTG
Organism: Porites divaricata; assembly: GCA_038088405.1. Taxonomy (NCBI): domain Eukaryota; kingdom Metazoa; phylum Cnidaria; class Anthozoa; order Scleractinia; family Poritidae; genus Porites; species Porites divaricata. The sequence goes on along the minus strand of JBBMOI010000010.1, from coordinate 10,078,237 downwards.
GTTTATTTATATGAAAAGACAGTGAATTTACAGCAGTTAAAAGGGTTGCAAAGTTATACTCTAGGTATGTGAAAGGGTTACCATTTCTCAATAGAAGGAATACGAAAGGGGGACCTTTTCTGTAAAAATGATATATATGTAAATGGATAAGGGATTGGGCCTTCAGGAAAAGCCTCCCCGTATATAACTTTGTAAAAAAAAAGTAAAGCTGAGGAAAATTTTGCCTCTTTTCAACTTTCTAGATGCCATGCAGTCAATGTGTCTGACAATGCAGCTTATTTTTACAATAAAATCAATGAAGACCTTAGGAGAGGGGGAATTGATGTCAAAGCAGAAGATATTATAGATATTATTGATGGATACAAAGGGGGAGGATATGGTGTGTCAACTCAACATGAACTAGGTGGGTAGGGCTGGGGGAATTGATGTTCAAGCGGAAAATATTATAGATATTATTGATGGAAACAAAGGGGGAGGATATGGCGTGTCAACTCAACATGAACTAGGTGGGTACACTCTTGTTAGGACGGGCTTAATTGCTTTTAAAGCAGACGGCGATATTATTGTTGGATGCAAAAGGAGTGTGAGGAGGTGCATTCTACTGCTCACGGGATTTGTTGGGAAAACAATGACTAAACAAAGTTAACAATGGAACTTAGCCCTGAAACAAAAGAGCTGCGACATATAGAAGTACAACGAAATTTAATGTTCAATCGATATGAGGCAGGTGGGTAGTCTGGTGGTCAAACAAAAGAAGTGTTTGAAAGGGGGATCCATTTGTGCACACTGTTTAAGTTGCTTGGCATAACATAAAATAATGCACTTTAAACTGTACCTGCAACTCCTAAAGCATCCCCCACCATCCCCGACTCTTCTCATAAGTTTGCCACTGAGTTTAATTCGAAAACATGTGCAATCTTTCTGGCTCCTTTAATTAACATGACATACAAACTACAAGACAAGTCTTTGAAGTTGGTAACATTACAGAATATATGGCGTCAAAGGCCGGCTAATATTTCCAAAGTCATTGACGGGAAGGGGGAGGGAATACATGCTCAAAACTGACTGAGTCACTAGACTGAGTCGTTTGCTGTCACGCAACAAAAGGTGTGCATTGTATTTTGTTATCAAATTGCAGAGAATATTATTGAGATTTCAAGAACAACTGGAATATTGGTAGATCCAGTGTACAATATAAAGGCAATTAGAGGAATGTTAACAGAGATGAAGAATAATCCTGGAAGATTCAAAGGAAAAAGAATACTTTACATCCATACAGGTACTATCTTCAGTCTGACTGAGGGTTTAATTTAGGCTTTCTGTCTCTGTTGAGAAGCATGTTGTAAATTCAATAGTTCACACTTCCCTGTCAATTGCTACGCGAAATACAAATTATTTGCTCGGTGTCAGCCTGTCGATAGGTATACCCCGGGAGGTAGGGAGGTATGCTTAATGCTAATTTCACTAATTGAGTACTGAAAACGAAATGCATACCGTATACTTGCTTACACTGTACATTGCCGTAAGGGATATATGACAGGCGCACCAATCCGAGAGTCCATTGGATACTAGTAAGTACTGTTTTTAAATTTCTTATCTCGCGATATTAGCTACGTTCACAAACGTGCGCAGTCCAACATGGCAGTTGACTTCCGTGCCATAGTTTCCTTGAATTGTTTCTCACAGCGCCCAAGGTTCTTCAACCAGTTTAACTCTCCTCGCCAAACACTCCTCCGGCCTCATTCGCCACATTTCTACCCTGATTGGTTGAGAAAATATTTTGGCGCCACTAATGAATCTGCAAATTGCTTGAAAATCTGCCACGCTGTGACCCAGGCCTTACGATGTATATGACAGATATGCGTCCCTGGGCGATTGGCTTTTATTAATGATGCCATTTTTTTCGTTTTTAGGTGGAGTGTTTGGTTTGTATGATGGCAGAATGGATTCACTGATCACGCAGTCTGCCGAAGGAACAAAGCAGGTTTTTTATTGGGGAGATATCAATGATCCTTTACCGTGCTAACAGTTAAAAAATAAAAAAACAGAAACAAAAAGTAGAAGATTAAATGCAAGAAAGAAACTCGTTCTCAGGGCTCTCTGCTAATTGTCCCTATCGTGCAAGAGAGGGAGAGAGACAGACAGCTAACAGGGACCCCAATAGGTTTTTCAAGATGCGGGATTTGCCTTATTTGAATATCGGGATTCGGGATATTAAAACAAAATGGAGGCGAGATTCGGGTGTACATGGAAAGAAGACTTTTTACCCAGTATCAAACGAGAACTCAAGGCAGAGATTCTAGTAATTTGATTTCTCTGTCAGTGCCTTCTACTAATAACTATTTCTATGATCTATCACTTTTTTACCCTTTTTTACATAAAATTGTAAGACTTTTTTTTTCTTTCTCCATTACATGTAGCTCAGTACTTTGGTCACTCGGCACATTTTACCTTTCATCATTTGTAATTTGCTGTTCTTTTTTCTCTGTTGTTGTGATATATTGTAATGTAGTAGAAACATCTTGAAATATAGCAAAAAATAAAGAAAATTTGAATTTTAATCTTGAAGGTATCTCCACTGTTTTAGCAAATTGATATCCACTTGTCAGGATGATCAGTTCTTGTCAGTCCTCTCTTCAGTGGCACCCAACGACCAAATGTTTCAAAACACGTCCGAAGTGCATTAATTGTCTTTTTCTGTTTAGATGCATGCTTGGTTGGAGCTGCCCTAATATCTACTTATCTGTTTGGATGTCGTAGGGAAACGTTTTAGGTGCCATTTTTGTCTCCCCCGAAACTGTTAGCTACTCTGATGGGTCCGGTCGTTGGCTCGAGGACATGGAGTAGCCTGTCTTTCATTTGAATTGACAGAATAGAAATCCTGATGGCGTATCATTCCATAGTTACACACCTATTCCGCCATAGGAACCCATCAAAGTACATGTATTCACAAATTCTCCCATTAACAGCCACCTGGAATTCGATTTCAATGGTGATATGGCTCGACATTTGCAATTCACAATATCACGTTAGCAGACCTGCCAACTCTCACGATTCTGCCCTGAGTCGAGTCCTGATGTTTCCCTCGACTTCGCCTCGGGAAACATCAGGACTCTCGGGAAAACAAAACTGTTTCCCTCGGGAACTGACATTAAGTGTATAATAAGACAGTGCAACCTTTTTGAAAATATCTGGAGTTCTCTCTGACCCCTACCCTATACAAAGTTGACACTTGATATAAGCTTCCAACCTACTTTTTTGGGGTGGGGGGAGGGGTTGGGTAAGTGTGATTTAAAGAAAGATGTGTCCCAAGACGTTTGTCCATCATTGTAGCTTGTTTACCAGTGTTAAGGTACCATTACAAGAGTGTAGAAATATTCTGTATCCACCAACTTAATCACCATGTTGTGATCAACATATTCAGCAGTTGCACTCTTATTCCAAGACAAAAATGTGCCATGAATTTAAAAACAAGGGTTTTTACTTCGGGAAAAAATTGGCATGGGTGATTTAAGAGCGAGAAATCTTAAACTTCATCAGAGAATGTTTAAGGGTTCCTGATAAGAAGAAAGCCATAATTCATTTTTTTGTTGTTGTTGTTTTATGTTAATGCAAACAACATTCATTTCCACTTGGTGATTCTTTTTCGAAGACTGAGAGAGGACTGATCTTGAGTGACTGGTCAGATAGTTGTAGGGAAACCGGCTATACATCTTTCAGGAGAGCACTACGCGATGGGCATAAGCTTCACAAAAAAACCGCAAAGCGGTAAGAAAATTGAAATGAAACGTTTTGATCTCCACAGCTTTCTTGCGTCGTGCTACGACTTTTGATTTGTCATATGAAAAGATTTAATGATAATCATAATATTCACCAATTTCTGTTATTTTTATATGTTGTGTTTTAACACGCAGTTTTTAAAGTAAACTTGTAGGCAATGTAAATAGTATATAAAAAGAGTCCACATCATAACTATCAGGGCCCGGATAACCCAGGATTAAGCCAAACTTTAAGCAAGGCTTTCTTGTCTAAGAACATGTCACTCGAGCTTACAAAGTACTGTTGTGTATTTACTTCGAAAATAAGAAATTATAACACAAAATGTTACTTTAGGCAATGCATAGAAAGGTAAATACAAAAAGTGGAACAAAATTTTAATCCTGTATTACCGCTAATCGGTCTTTCAGGAACCGGGCTTTATTATTATTATTAGTTTTTAATTGCAGGTTTTAAGTGGCTCTTCAAAATCTCATTAATATTCAGTATGCATATTGTCCAATAGATTTCATGAATTTGCGAAAATTTAGGGCCTGTTTACATGAAGGTGGGGGACCCCGGGTAGGTGAGGTAACACGTGGCGGGTTACCCCCACCTAACATGTAAACGTGATCACATTAAAATGAGAGATTATATGGACAGGCGGGTTACCCCACCAAAGCGGGTTACCTCACCTACCTGGGGTCCCCCGCCTCCATGTAAACAGGCCCTTACTCACGTGTATACTAAGCAACTTTATATACCCGATAAAACTCAGCAAACGGAGGGTTAGTTTTGAATTCTGTCTCAGGGGAAATACGGGGTTAAATAAATTAAATAATGGAATACTGATTAGCATGAACATTTTATATCAAGAACACCAATAAACATGAAATGTTATGCCGTCCTCCTATGATTTGCAGTTAAGAGTGTGTCCATGAGAGACCCAGGCAGGGGGTGATAATGCTCAAATCACGGATTTCGCTCAAACTTGGCACAATTGATGGGTTTGGTGAGATATCAACCTCGACAAAAAATAAGGTCGCAATACTGAATTCCCTGGGATTTACAGGGACCCCCCCTAAAAATCACAAAATCTACTCATTTTTGCATAATTAATTAGCTAACTTTGGTTTGGCTGTTCAACAAGTAGAAAAGACAACTTCAAACCTAATCAACTTTATCATCTTCTATTTTTATCAGACTTAATCCTCAGTAATTTATTTTTACTCTCTAATTCGATCTCTTCCTGTTATTTAGCCTAAAGTAAGGTCATCTTCTCACTGTTTTGACCAAACCCTAAATTTAAGGTACTTTAGACGCTAACATCTCCCATGAGCAACAACCTATGCACTTAATTCTCACATATTCTTTGAAAGACATCTTTAAGATTATCAAATCAATCCTAAAATATTTGGGCAATCTCATACTTTATCAATAATGACGTATTATGTACATTTGACTTGACGCTTATTTGTCATTTGACCAAAATTGGAAGAAACGTAACATTCGTTTTTTTAAACAAAAATAGCACAAGGTTGGCGAGAAGTCACAAATCAGATGCCTCATTATCGATACTAATAGCGGAATTGTTAGAAACTGTCATCTGAGGCATGTTTTCTGCGTTATTTATGGACGTTTTGATGGATATTTTCTGGAACGCTTGAGTAAACAAAAGGAGCAAAAGATTTGGTTCAAAACTTCGATCGGTCCAACTTGTACGTGCTACAAGACCCAAAAACGATAAAAGATAGTGAATAAATGTTACATACACGTCTCTCAGATGCTTTAGTCCAGGTTGGCTGCTCCAGTTTCGTCTGGTCCTCTGTCTCGTTACTCTGCGTTACTTTGTGACGAGACAATGAAACATCTTGAAACATTGCAAAATTACAAGTGTCGGCTTTTCACCGAACATTCGAAGTCTTTGACATAAGTTGTAGTCAGAGGCAACAAACTGATTCTCAAAGGACAAGAAGTATCACTGACAATCCGTCTATATCTATGGAAAACAACCACCTGCTCGAACACCCTCCATCTTTGTGACTTTAGACTCTGCCTAAATAATGCAATCTGTTACGCTGGACTACCGGACTACGGAGTACGGAATACACTATCTATTGTTTGTACGCCCCAATATCCTGTTATAACTGGTGTGTTGAAAATAGGTTGTGAAAGTCGTGTTACTTGAAATTTTGAGTTTATTCGATTTATTTGCCCTTTCCAGTGAGGTATAGCTTGATATGGAACTGTAAATTCCAGCAGAGATATAATTTTTTAAAGTTGCATGGTCAAAAATAATTATAAATTAAGGAGAAGACAATGAGTTAAATACCATGATAATAATCGTCCATAATAGCCCTTTTTATAGTCAGACCGTGCCATGCAATTTTCGACAGTTAATGACTTGCCATTGGGCATACTTACTTACTTACTTATATTTTAATCCTCGTAGTCTTACAACTATACAGGATGGTATCTGTATCTGGGTAAATTATTGACTCCAAAAGCATAATAACAACCGTTTAAAAGTGTTGAGGAAAAACTTCTGAGGAATACAAAAGACCCAAAAGGGGGCACTAATACATTGCACAAAAAGTCGGCTAGACTTCTTTAGCTACTCAAGGAAGGAGTAAAATTAAGAACAGTTTTTTGAACACAGACTAATACACAATATTCACTTAATTCTCATTTAAGCTGCCGCTTGCGGATTCATACAGTACAGAAGTTCTCTTAAAGGACACTCTCGTATATAGCGAATAGCTCTACTTATGACCACCATCACAAAACCTCGTTTCAACTCCCACACAAACTCTGGATTTTTACATTCCCATAGGCGGCCGCGGACACTCAAGGGTTTACCGGTGAATTAGATGTTAGCTTTGATTTAAAGCTCTCGTAAGCAGACACCCGGAAGAAAATTTTATCCGCCTCTGAATGTTGTGCTTTTTTTATAATATATTATGTCCACAGTCATATCGCTGTTTGTCACTGTTATGAATCATTCTTATATATCCGTTTCAGAGTTACCGTTTTTTCACATACACGTCCGGTTACACTTGAAAATACAAACTGAATTGTATGCCTTTACCTTATTGTATGCTTTTACCTAATTTCAATAATGCAATGGTCTGATCTCTGCGTTCCCTGTATGTCCTGCTCTCCTCGGAGTATCAGAGTAACTTTAGAAACAAAATAGATTTGTCTATAGTATATTGTAACTTAAAAATTGCATCAGTACATTCACTCAAAAAGTAGTTGTTTCCGCACTTTTCCTCGTTAGAGACCCCCTGCAGTTCGACTCTCGTAAAACCCTAATTTTCCAAGAGCAACCCCACGGGCATTATTTACTGGGTGTCTTCCGACCACGCGCGGACCGGAACATCAAATGTCTGTAACTTAATTATTGTGTCTGTCCATAATTCAACATCTGCCTGCCTCAGCATGGCACACTAACCTGGGCACTAAACTGGTTTTGGTGCCCCAAGGGTACGCAAAAAGGCCCTTCCGACGATGTCTAGGATGAGAAAATTGACCTTACCTGGGTAGGGTGAGAAATTTGAAATCTAAGTATCACAGTTGAAGTAGCTCTTGAAGGAATGTGGGAAGGGTGTTAAACATATGGAAGCGGTTGTTTGAGGAAAAGATCTAACGCAATGTGAATGTGTGGTGTATTTTGAATCTACTTGGGAACATTACTGCCATAGTTAGGCTTTATAAGACCCCCAAAAGACCGCTAGGTAGGTAAAAAATTCAGTGTTTATGACAGTCAAATCTGGTGCCAGCAGGGTAGGGCATTTGTACGCAAATTGGCCACTCCCCCGGGGAGTGGGGGCTCCAGTATGAAAACAAAATGGAATTCTTGTCGCAAGCTAATCTGGCCGTGTCTCACGCTTTATTTGTCCCTTTGAGCTGGTCTGCACCAAGATCCGGCTTCACTTCGCTGCTATTTGACGTGCAACTAAAATAGACAAAAATATTTCTTTCCGAAACACGAAAGAAAAGCGACTTCTATCTCCGAGTTTGAAAAGAAATGGGATCATTTATAATCACGGTCTGAATAGAGTTGCCAATAGATTTGGAATTCTAAAATCTTTATTAGCATACAATAACAATAAAATTATCTCAGAGAATGTCGGAAAGTCATATTTTTCATATTTTGTTCACTGGAATCCCGATACGATGTTTCCGTATGGTGGCCAACCGCTGCTTAAAAATGCGGGCTCCAGTTAATGTCAAAGATGGCGGACGTTTGGTTGTTGTTTGTAACATGTGAATTGAGCTACAACGGTGGCAGAAATAATTCTTTCCATGGATTACAAATCGGCTTTCTACTTTTCGTATTGTTTTCTCCTAAAACAACTTGATTTGGATTTTGTGCGTAAACTGATGGCTAAGGAATTTTAGTCGTACAGCGAGTCACGACGCTGAACTACGCTGAACTGGGCATGGGGTACAAATCCAAGCGGGCACAAACTAGCAGTTGAGACATCCAAGAGATACGTATATGGATTTTATTGACTGTTTATATTGTTTTTAGGGCGAAATTATTAAAGTAAGTAACACTGTGAATTAAATCTTTGTATGTTGTTTTTCCTTGAAAAGATCGCGTATATAGCTATCAAAAATCATCGTTAGAGTTTCTTGCACAATAATTTCAACAATTTTACCCTTATTAATATTAAATCATTGTCTGATGAGTTTTTTGTTCGATTTCTCCTCATTCAGAGGCAAACGCACGAATATTGTGAGGGCCTGAATTTTGATGAAATATGCAAAAGTCGTTCAGTCACATGAACAGTTTATGTCAACTCATGGAAGAAAGTGAATTGCCCAAACTTTTTATGATCTTTTACTGAACTAAAGTGATGGCTTTAACTACTCATGTAAAAGTTATAAAGATAAGCTGTTGCTCATCAGAGATATTGGGGAATAAAATACCCAAATTTTACGACTTACTCAAAACTTGGAAATGATGACCCAACTTAAGGGGACTAAGAAGGGGGAAATCGAATCGGCGACTTTAAAAAGTTTATTGTGCTTAAAGTCTTATGAACTCAGATCATCTCTCAGTGCATTTAAGTTCCAGGTGGCTTTTCTGTTTGTTGCACTGGCATCGTAAAGTTTGCTAATTAATTATGCATAAAACGGGCAAAATGGCGCTTTTTACAGGGGATACCCGGATCTCCCAGGGAATTTAATATTTTGACCAGAAATTCTGTCACATAGGTTAACTCCTGGTACCTAACATTTGTGCTGAGTTTGAGCGAAATCGGTGATTTGAACATTATCACCCCCTGCCTGGTTCTGCCTGGTTTTCTCATGGACACACTCTTAAATGGCTCAGACCAGTTTTAATTTTACCCTTTTAATAAAGCAATCAATTGAGCTTAGCAAGAGCATCAAGAGCAGTTCACTCCTTAAATTTTGAGACTAAAAAGCAAAGACGACTTTCTTAAAAGAATGGCAAATTCTTACTGAAAAGTCAAAAGTAGGGGTTAAAAAATTGTTGCGACGACTTAATAAGGAAAGAGTTCTGGAACAATGATGTGAAGAAAACTTGTGAGTGTTGCAGGTCCTTTTGAATTTATTTATGGCAATAACATTTACAGCGGTGCTTAAACTGCTGCTGAGTTGTCGAGCATTGAGTTCAGTTTCAACTTTAAATTTGGCGCCAAGACGAAGTCAGCACGTAAACAACACGTCATACATTTCACTTTCCGTGATTGATTGCGCCGCTTTGGTTGTTTAGTTTAAATTAATTCGTAAAACTTACCTCGGGAACTGTCGTGGGTAATACTTTTGTTCTTTTTTACGTAATCCATGCAAACTTGTCCGAGGCAAGTTCGCCTTGGAGAAATCGGCCACACACAAAAAGTTCTTCCCCTTTGGCAACAGCCATCTGCCCATGCGCAAAATCGCTAGTGTCTCTGTGCTTCAAATTAAATGCCGATGTAATTCCAAAAGTATAACGGTACCAAGCTTTGTAATTTTTTCCTGCTTTTGTTTGGAGTTTTTCAGGCCATGTCCACACGAATCCGCACATTTTTTAAACCGCCTAAATACAATTTTTATCCTGTTTGGTGTGGGCGGGGCCCTTAGCTTATTCCCCACGGGAGAGCGGTTTCAAAACAAAGTGGTTTTTCGTGACCGAATTCACTGGTTCGTGTGGACGGAATTGAGGCCTATTCGTTTAAAAAAAGTACGCGGTTGAAAGACGTAACCTCAATCAACACGATTCAAAAAGACTTCTAAATGCATTGATTAGCAATCTACTGAATTGGGAAACTACGAGACGTTTTTGAAGCTGTTCAAAGCACTCGCAGCACTTGTTTTATCACCTGTTTAAGATTAACCAGTGAAAAAACCCAATTCGTGTTTTAAACACTACTCAGCTAATTTCTCAGCTAACAGCCTAAGAAGCCTGTTAAAACCCTACTAGAGCATCAACTTAAGGGCCGACATGGACTGGAGCACTTGATTAACAACATTAGAGCGATTTTCGTATGACCTTAAAATGAAAAAGCGCGAACAAAACAGAAACAACAAACGAACGGAAAGAGAACGATTTGATTGGTTTATAGAACGGACACAAACGCGCGTGGCTTTTGATTGGTTAACAACAACAATTTTTATTAAAATTTGAAAAATAACTAATTACATTACTTTCCCACCCGTAGATAGCTTCTAAACTAATCGAGGCGGGGGGCAGACGCTCGGCTGAAAAAAATTCATGCCCGAGAACTTTCTAAAATTAATCGATACTTCGCTTTGACGTCATACTGCAACACGACTGGCCAATCGAACATAAGGTTTTTTTTGGCGGGAAAACGAAGAGGCCATGTTTTGATCTTTTCATCCATTGACTGATAAAACAAATAACGAACACTTACCAAAACTATTTTTCAAGGTCTAACAAAAATCGCTCGCTCTATCCAAAAGGGAAGCCTTGCTTACATTTTTGTTCTAATGCCTTTTTGTATCAGTATGAATTATACAAATTGGAATTTTTTGCTTGAAAGCCATTCATTACTCTTTTTGCTATTCTGCTGGACACTTTAGTTGCACTTTCCAGTTATAACAAGCATACGTCAGTTAACTGTCGTTGAAACACGGTTGAATAAAAAATATATAGAGGATATTACATGGCCGCGCGGAGATACGAAATTTCTGTTCGAGTGTTGAAAAATATTTCACGAGTGAGCGCAGCGAACAAGTGAAATATTTTTTCAACACGAGAAGAGAAGTTTCGTATCTCCAAGCGGCCGTGTAATGTTCTATTTATTATATAAACACCAATGAAATACCAAACCATTTCACGTTAATAGTTTTTTGGTGTGAAAGGCGCGATTTATTATGTAGCCATAGCAAAGGTGATACTTTCACATGTGAAGATATCAAGTTTTCGCGCGAAAGCTCGCCTGGTATTTCATTGGTCACGGTTTATATAATAAATATAGTTTTGCATTTATGTGTTGTTTTTTTTTTTTTGTAAGTCTACGAAACGGGTCAGTGGGAAATAGGTCATTTCCGAGTTCCCCCAGGCCTCTGTTTCAAAACGAGGGTAGGTGCTCAGCCTTTTGATAAGGAAATCATTTTTCATTCTCATGCAAATAAAACTCATTTTCACAAGAAAGGTTGTGCACCTAGCCTCGTTTTGAAAGTGAGAGTTTTTGGAACTCGGAAGTGGCCTATTTAAGCCTGGAATCCACATTATCATTGATCGCTCAAGTCGTCGCACAAAATGCTCAGGTGATCTAGCTAGTTCGCATATAGGGACGGAGGGAATTGTACAGACGTTTTGCTAGCTATTCAGTACACTGTATACAACTACTTAGATCAAATTGACCGTGAAAAGGGGTGCGACTCTTTACTATGGATTTCATTAAAAAGCCTTTGACTCTGTCAAACACTCCTTACTATCTGAAAAACTATAAGAACTTCCGCTGCACCCCTATCTTATCAATCTCTATTTAGATTTTTAAAACATAGGCTTCATAGAGACGTTCACTATATATTCTCACGGCATTGGAAGGAGGTCAATCAAGGGTCTAGGGCAGTGTATGCAGCCCCTACCTATTTAATATTTTTCTTAACTACCTCGAGATAAAAAAGAAATGGCTCTACAAACTGTTTGCATGTAAATATGCGGGGTTCTCCACCATAATTGTAAATGTAAAGAATTAATCTTTGATAGTCTAAGAGTATAGCTGGTAAGAATACCTCATGTTAAGGAACTTGTTTTGCTGGGTGTTACTTTTCAGTCTGACACCAGATTTAACATTCATGTACGTAAAGAACAAACTCACAAAAGGAAACAAGTCTCTTTATGTTCTCAGGACGCTTATTATAATTAGAAGAGAGGGGCTTGCTGTGTATGGAGCCGCTGAAATTAAACTAACAACGATCTCAGTAGCATCTTTTGGGCAGATTTACTTTCAAGAAGCGTCCGTACATGCATCTCATATAGCATTGATATCCGCGATCTTTTAGAAAAGCAAGGTAAAGAAAATTCTCATGTTGCCAGATAGCAGCTTAGAAGAAAGTCCGCCGTCCACCAAAAGTAAACACAAAGCGTTTTTTTTTATGAGTTCTGTTGTAAACTGGCTAACTTTTAAAAAGCGATTTAGCTCCCTGTAATTGAATTAGATTACTTATGTTATTCCATGTGCTGTAGCTTGCGGGTTTTTTTTTTACAATTTAGTATAACTGGTGGATAACTGGGGCTATCACAATCACCTGAAGAGAAACTTAGAGTTGCAGGACATCAGAGTAGCCTTTCATTTTAAGCGACAGAATAGAAATCCTGGTTACGCTTCTTTATCGTAGGAACCCATCGGACTACATGTATTCACGAGTTCACAATATCACGTTTGATGTATCCCGTGGTCTTAGCACATTGTGACTTTCCACCAATTGCTGTCTAGCTTTAACTTTGGTCATGCTACGTCGCGTTTAATTGTTAGTATCTCCGAACTCGAGATCTTTCTACGGTGATACGCCCCATTCGTTTTAGAAGTATGCAGTTGCGTCTGTTGGTAGATGCACGTAGATTCTTTCATTTAGTACATTTTCTTAGCTTCTTCGACAACAGGCATCAGGGCACAGGTATTTTGAATTAGAAATAATTGATTTCGCGTGACTGTACAGTCTGTCTTGACTAATTTTTGTCGTCTCTAACACCAACATTGCATATTGCTATGTTTGTTTCAAGAGAAAACTACAAAGGAACACGAATTCTCTGCTGGCCTTACCATGCAGCGTCTTTCAGGGATAAATTGATTTTTATTTGGAACTATGAACTAAACGACCTTGAAGCTGCCTAATAATTCAGATTAGCGACGAAAAGTCTTTGACGTGGAGAAGGTGAATTAAACGATAATTTCGATGTCTTAGCATATTTTTAGGTTCTGATCATAGGATAGCATTGTTTCTCCAAAGCAAAGAGATTTAACAAAAAGGGTGTTAAAAGCAATCTCGGAATTCTTCTTCTCAGTATATTGATCAGTTTTTAGCCTTTAAACAAATGCTGTTGGCAAGTGTCCTAGCATATGAAGGCAATATTGTTTCTTGCTTTCCAGACCGCAAGCGATCGATTCGTGTTTAGAGGAGTTCGTTTCTTTGTCATCACTAGCCTCTTCTCCTGGTCTTTGTTGAGGCTGTACGACTTTTAAGAAGGAAATGTTTATTCTTCTGAAAAAAATCATATTCATTGATGACGGTGTTGAGGTTTAATTCTAGATTTACACCATCTCTCTTTTTAGTTATTAAATTAATGCAAATGGCAATGTTCCCGCATCGGTACCCAGACACGATTAAGTTGTATGTGGTTCCTAACTTGACCATGTTTCGTTGAGGATTAATAAAACTTGAGATAGTTGTCAATTTGTTTCTTATCAAAGAGAGTCATGAGAAGAACTGAGCATCAGGGAAATGAAATCAGAGTTTAAAAGAAAAGTTACAATTTGCATATCAAAAGTGAAACAGGAAGTTTGGTTTGAAAGGCAATCCTTTTATGTCTTTATATTCCGAGAATTAGTTGAGATGGTCCAAAAAGCTTGCCTCCATTTTTCCGTCAGACGTCAGTATTAGTTGTCGCGAACCGAATGATTGACGTTATCGATCAAATTGCATCGGGACCGAAATTTTGCAAAGTGTGAAACACAGCCGACATCTCTTACTTGAGGACATTAAGACTGATTTTAATTTCTTTCATAGTTTGTTCACTTCATTTTCAAAACGCCATGCACAGTTATTTTTGTGCTTACGAGGTTTAGGTCTCCATATATAAATTACAAATTTTTTGGAATGTTGCCCATCTACTTACTTGTTATCAATATTAAGCAATTATTCATTCCTTAGACTTGCACAAAGTCCTGCGCAGTCGCGCGTGTCAGTTTGCGCTCGCCGCTCGCCCTAGAGTTTAAATGTTTCCCCGTTTTACTGATAGAATTAATAGAGTTTGACTTGGTCTGAAGTCTATACTCTATCCTAGCTACAATCCTGGAAAAACGTCCATGGGATAGAGTGGGGCTGGACATGTGTGATTTAAACAAAGCCCCAAGTATGCAAATGTATCTCAGGCCGTTCGTCCATGATGCTGTGGTTTTCGATATTTGTTAACCAGTGTTAAGCTACCATGGCAAGAGTGTAGAAATACTCCGTATTTTACCAACTTAATCTGCATCATCATTTTGTAATCAACATATTCAGCAGTTGCACTCTTCATTTCTTTGACCAAAATGGCATGGGGGCCTTAATGGCAAGAAAACTTTAACTTACCGTGCAGAATATGTTTTAGGTTTCGCAATGAGAACAAAGCCGTGATTTATTTTTTTTTATGTTGATGCAAACAACATTCATTTCCACCTGGTGATTCCTTTTCAATTTTATTGTCCTAAGAGGTTTAAGAGAGGACTGATCTTGAGTGACTGGTCAGAAAGTCGAGCAGAAGGTGCAACGGTTCGCTAAGAAAAGGGCCCAGCAGTGATACTGTGGGGGTCAGGGGTAAGTGTTATGAAAACAAAATGTACTATTTAGAACTCACTGGCAGTTCTGCGTAAATCACGTTGAGACTTAATATACTATCATTCTTATCTTTTTAATCTGCAGATAACGTTCTGTGTAGTCACAATTCATACAAAGCCGTTGTTAAAAGATACTTTTAAAAGGTTATTTGTTATTTGAGAGCAAATTCCAACATTCACAGGCACTAGTAAAAAAATGGAGCATTTAACATTAGCAAAAATGTGGTCCCTTTTTTGAATAGAGTCTAAATTATGTGTTGCAGGTTTACTCTGATGGCTGCTGCTCCAACATTAGCTCCATCCACTAAGGAGTCGACTAATTATGCAAGATTATGTCGCCTTTTAGTGGATGGAGGCACCAAGGCGTTGAGGTACACCTTTGACAAATTCCACTCCCCAGCAATCCTGTTTAATGTTTTGAAAGCTGGTTCTGCAGAACATTCAACTCTGCAGTCCATTAGAAAGAAGAAAATCATCAATGCCACCCAGTGGGGTAAACTGTATCCCTCTCCTCCTTCATCTGTAACATCAGAAGACTTTGATATCACTCTGTTGATGATGCTGCTGAGGAACATCTGTGGTCTGACTGCTCCTGCCACTACTACTCCTGGCAGTACACACTCATGGGACAGTCTCCCACCTGCGTCAGACTCCAGTGTTGAGGCTAACATAGCCAGAGTGAAGTACTATAGGAACTCCGCCTATGGGCATGCCAACCAGGCGTCTGTGGACGATCCAACATTTAATTCATTGTGGGGGGATATAAGTGCCGCACTGATTGCACTGGGTTTAGATGCCGCTGCTATCACAAAACTAAAATCCGAGACCATGGATCCAGACATGGAGACGCATTACCGAGAGCTGTTAAAGGAATGGAAGAAAGACGAAGATAACATTAAGGACCAACTTGACAAAATGGAAGGTATTAATCAATAAAGGTTTTGAAGCGTTTTCTATTAACAGTACTAAATAGATTTTTTCTTTGTTAGCTTAATTTTTTTTCCTTACAAAACTGTCGCGTACCCAGTGCAGCGGACACGGGATGTTGTGCACTGGAGATCGGGAAGTGTCAACCACAGTATAGAATTCAACAGTACAAGTTGACCCAACAGCATTTAATATGATCACCAACTCGTCTGAATTATTGTACACATGCGGTGAAAACTAAAAGGGGAAATTACAATATACAAGATCAAAAAGGGGGCTAAGTCTAATTACAAAAGAAGCAAAATTGAAAGGAAAACGAAAACTGAATACAATAAGCTGAAACTTGCGTCTGATCCTGTCTAAAGGGCTAAGAAACTCCAACGTTACGTAACTCTGAAAAAGATAAAACTGCGCTGAAAACTTCGATGTTGCTCCGTAGATCTCCTAACTCCAACTCCCCAAAAACTTAAGTAGCGTTCTCTGATAAGCGTACAATTCACGTGTACAGTTGTAAAACCGGTTAAAAAACAGGAATGGCCAGCTACGTAATTGATTCAAACTGTGAACAATAGTACATGAAAATAGGGGCGTAGAAACTCGATAGATGAAACAGAACAGAAACGTATATTATCTAAATCAAAACAAAACTAAGCTTAATTACGTAATCAAGTTCTCTTTGATTGAATGTTCACTGTTCATCACAAAAACACATTTAACATTAATAAACTGACACGAAGAACCACAAACAGGTTCAATTTTACTTCTTCAGGCTGTGGATCCGTGACTGAGCGAGTTGCAATAATGTGAACTTTACACAAAAAAGCACAAAAGTAGTTGCTTATTTAAACAAAATTTGTTTGCAACAAATAAAGTGAGCACGAATCGCAGGCGAGTTAGTTATTTAGCAATTATTAAAATTTAGGCGGAAAACACCCTCCGAGACCTGCATAATTCTTCAGATCATACTCAGCCTCATTTAGTAATTGCTATTATGATTCATTCGAAATATTTCTCTGTTTCGATTGGCTAAAAGCACAAGCATAATTCACCATTACCACCTACTGATGACCAAATTTGGAATCAACCAATGACGTCAAAAGTGCAGCACAGCTGCAGGTGAATGCACCGTTAACCGAAAAGGCCTGGGGACGAGGTTGAGTTGTTCTAGTTGTGAAAACAAAAATGACGGGCATTTAGCTCGTTTCAAGGGTAAGAAAATAATAGCTGAAAAAATGGCAAGAATAGCGAGAAAACAACTCGAAGGGCGACATCTGCTATTTGGAGAATATTTGCGGAGCTGAACAACCCTAAACGTGTACTATCGAAGTTGAACTTAACATCGTTGGAGGTAAGCATGTTTTAGCTGTTTTTAAACTAGGTATTATTTGAAAAGAATAATAAAACAATTATATGAATTCGGCTTTCGTATCAT
Organism: Porites divaricata; assembly: GCA_038088405.1. Taxonomy (NCBI): domain Eukaryota; kingdom Metazoa; phylum Cnidaria; class Anthozoa; order Scleractinia; family Poritidae; genus Porites; species Porites divaricata. Next base: position 10,061,098 of record JBBMOI010000010.1, on the reverse strand, counting down.
ATGAAGAATTATGGAGATTCTTCATATGACACTCAGTTTTCATATGACCCTCAGCCTCATTCATTAACTGTTAAATTATCTCAGCCGACAAGTTTGACACTGATTTTTTATGTTTACTTTACTGATTTTTTTTAGTCAAACTCGGAGAGCAGATCAAAAGTGAAATGGGAAACATGAGGGAGAAGCTGGAGGCTATGAGAAATTCCGTTACTGAGGATGGTGGTCAGTTTCCAAACAAATGAAGCTAAATTTATTTATTCTTTGAGTCAGGTTAACTTAAAATAATGTTTTTTAGAACAGAAGAAATTTCAAATTTATGACTTTTTAAATTTGCTGTGAGAAACAAACCATATAATTTTCTCTTTAGATAAAAACAGAGAACAGATGAGAAGTGAAATGGAAAACATGAGCGGGAAGATAACTGAGGAAGGAGGTCAGTTCAGAATGTTAATTTCAACTTCCATAACTTGGCACCCTTTCTTTTGATTACTATGTATAACATTTTGCTTTAAATTTCCATTCAAACAGCTTTCACTAAATAATTATGATTGCGTGTATGGAGAAGACTGCCACTTAGAAACTTAATAGTCAACTTTATTAAGGCGTCTGGAAAATCAGGAAACTTGAGTCCGGAAAAGGAACAATGGGAAAAAGAACCGGAACAGGAACGGGTATAGAACGCAAACTATAAATCGGGAACCGATATAAGCCGGACAGAGACGTCATATATCTTGATTGAATTTAATTCTCATATAACTATTAGCTTAATTATACAAAAAGAAGGAAAAACGCCGCCTTAAAAAATAACATATTTTGTACGTAGAAATTTTTAATAAGGACATCTTACACTGTTGTGACAATGTTGCGACAATTCAAAACATTTTCGGAACATTGTTTTAACACTAGAAATCGTCGTTGCGAATCATCCCGTGCAATATCGTCCTAGGGTGCGATCCTTTCCTTCCTCTATCTCCATACGTCCCTTGCAGGAACGGAGGGATAATACATATATTTTCAGTGTTGGATCACATATAATCGAGACGCCCAGTGGCGCTGGGTTGGATACCTGTTCCTTTACTCGATTCAAAACTTATTATAATAGTATGTCTCAAATCACATCCCCTTCTCTCGAAATCCAACAAGCTAGCGAGGGGCCAGCTTGGCTCTTGGGTCCCCCAAGGAGGACCCAAAGTGCTTCAACTTATTCATTTGCCTTCATTTAAAATTGTAATTCTCTCAACTAGTGGGATGACGATTGAGATATCTTGTGTTAGAAACAAACGCGCTAGACTGGTTATAGTCTGGGTACTCAAGATCTCGGACAGTTTCTTCCAATACGGACCTCCCAGCCGGTGAATAACATATATGTATTTCTCGTCGGGCAAACTTCGCGCAACCGTACGCCATAATGACTAAACAATTAGCAAGTGTTGGACGAGGCTGAGCAAAATATCGTGTTTTGTCAGTGGCGAGCAGACAAATCACGATATTTTGCGATAACCGAGTTCAATCATTGTTTTAACATTCGATCACCGTGTTTGTTTTTTAAGGAATATCTTCGGGAAGCGAAGCGATCTGCCATTTTCACGCAAGCGCGATCGTAAGAAGGAGAAAAGCGTGGTTTCATTTACGCATGAGCAGAATAGTATTTGCAGCCAAAAACAGTTGTCAGGTCACGTGGTGGGCTCTCGGCCAATGGAAAGTGTTGGATTTTCAGTAGCAGGTCTAGATCGCGCAAAATTCAGCTTTTATCAATTTCAAAGTTTTTTGTTTATTGTTGTCATAGTAAAATTGATTTTACTTTAAACTACATTTTCACAAATTTAATCCATAGCCAATTACTGGTGAAAATTTTACAGCGATCGGACAAGAAAAAAAAAACACTTTCAACGCGATTGAAAATATCGATATGGTCTCTGAAAAACATCGAAACACTTTAACGACGTACTAAAAATCCGCCAAAATTGGTTCGGTGAAACATGAAGAAAAGAGACCATTTGCACGATGACATTATTTTACTACTACGACCAGAATCCTTCAGGGTATTGCTTTCTCGTGCTTATTAGGGCTTTTCTTATTCAAACCTCACTGGGATCACAAGATTTAAACATGAAGGGAAAAACGAAAAGGATCCTGGTCGTAGTAGTAAAATGACGCCATCGTGCAAATGGCCTATTGACAATAAGGATTTTCAACTTTCACCACAGGAAACCCAATATCAGGAAGATCACAAATTCTGACAAAACATCTGATAATTGTGTTTTTCGTTTCCTCGAGAATTTTCGACACAACATCGCTAATGTATTTTGGGTAGTTTTGTTTTAAAAAGCGCCGACTAAATGTTTGAGAAACTCCTGGGTCAGTGCTTCGTCTTGACGGCTTTGCACAGGTTTCCCAGCCACTCGCCTGTCTTCACATTTTGTTTTCCAATTTTAATTCTTTTTATCACGGTATTTAAAAGGGAAATGGTAACCCAGTCTGTGTTAACATGGTTGAAATATTAGAAAGTGTTTTTTTTTTCTGTGTGTGCGATATATGAAGTGCAGTAAGTATTTGTCATGAGCAGTTGTCAGGCTGGTAGTTTTTTTATATCCGACAGCATGGGTTCGTTCACCTTCAGTCAGCTACTGAATACGCATCCATGCTGCAGGATACGTGCGACTAAGGGGGTGTTTACATGACACAGGGGCGACTTTCGCGCCGCGACGAGTTCACTCCGGTTCCCTCTCATGGCTCTACATTTGTTTACATGATACCACCACAAAAAGTCATGCCGGCGCGAGTCGCCCCGGCGTGAGTTCACTCCGGTTGTCGCACCGGGGCGAGAATTTCACTCCGGTACGAAATCTCGCAACGGTATCATGTAAACACGAAACGACCACCCGTTTCGGTGTGAAATCGGTCTGCCGGTAGACTGGAACGGGTAGCGCATGCGTAATGTTCGCGATTTTGAATCATACGTGCATTTTATCAACATGAAGTGTACCTTCAAATAACGAGATGTGAAATAACCCAGTCATCGTGTAAACGCGATACGAAATCAAAAAGTCATGTCGGTATGAAACTCGCGCCGGTGCGAGTTTTCTCATGTAAACACTCCCTAAATGTGTGCAAAGGAAGATAGATTTGTATCAGTACAAAATGTTTAACCTATTTTTATTTTTGCTGCGGAGCGACCGTAGAGAGCGAGCAGCAACATAATCAGGATTTAAAGGAAATATATAAGGTTGGACGAATTCTCGAAGTCATCTTTTGTTACTAGAATGTATTGCATTTTTAAATGTAAATTTAAAAATTTACTAAAAGATTATAATAAGCTGTTGGTGGGGCTGAAATGAAAGCTTCGAATTAGACAAAATAAACTTTTTCCTTATAAAAACACATTTAACAACCATAAACCGACATATCAAGAACTAGAAACAGGTTGAATTTCACTTCTCAAAGTTGTGGTTCTGTGACTGAGCGAGTTGCAGTGATGTGAACTTTATACAATGAAGCACAAAAGTAGTTGTTTATTTAAACAAAATTTGCTTGCAACAAATAAAGTGGGCATGAATAGCATGTGAGTTAGTAATTTAGCAATTATTGGATCTGCTTTCGTATGTTCTGAAGAATTAGGCAAATCCAGGTGGATAACACCCTCCGAGATCTGTATAATTCTTCAGATCATGCTTAGCCTCATTCAATAGTTGCTGATTATCTCAGCTGACAAGTTGGACACTGTTTTTTGATGTTTATACTGATTTGTTTTGTTAAACTCACAGAGCAGATGAAAAGTGAAATAGGAAACATTAGCGAGAAGCTGGAGGCTATGGGAAATTCCATTTCTGAGGATGGAGGTCAGTTTCCAAAACAAAATGAAGCTAAATTTATTAATTCTTTGAGCCCGGCTAACTTTTAATCATTTTTTTTTTTATAACAGGAGAAATTTCAAATTTTATGGCTTCTTAACTTTGCTCTGAGAAACAAACCATATCATTTTTTCTCTTTAGGTAAAATCAGAGAACAGATGAGAAGTGAAATGGAAAACATCGGAAACCCTTTCTTTTGATTACCATGTGTAATATTTTGTTATAAAATTCCATTCAATTAGCTTTCACTGGATAAATTTGATTGCGTGTATGGAGAAGACTGCCACTTAGAAAATTAATAATCTTTGAACTGTTACAACTTTAATTAGGCGTCTGGAAAATCAGGAAACCAGAGTCCGGACAAGGAACAATAGGAAAAATAACCGGAACAGGAACGGGTATAGAACGCAGAATAAAAATCGGGAACCGATATAAGCCGGACAGAGACGTCATATATCTTGATTGAATTTAATCCTCATATAACGATTAACTTGATTATACAAAAAGAAGGAAAAACACCGCCTTAAAAAGTAACATATTTTGTACTTAGAAGTTTTTAATAAGGGCAGCTTACACGAGGCGATTTGCAACGACGAATTTTCGGGTAGTAATGTTGTGACAATGTTGCGACAATTCAAAACATTTTCGGAACATTGTTTTAACATTCAAAATCGTCGTTGAGAATCATCCCGTGGAATATCGCCCTAGCCTGCGATCCTTACCTCCCTTTATCTCCAAACGACCCTTGCAGGAACGGAGGGATAATACATGTATTTTCAGTGTTGGATCACATATAATCGAGACGCCCAGTGGCGCTGGGTTGGATAGCTGTTCCCTTACTCGATTCAAAACTTATTATAATAGTATATCTCAAATCACATCCCCTTCTTTCAAAATCCAACAAGCTAGCGAGGGGCCAGCTTTATGCTCGTGCTCGTTCGTTAGAAAATGAACTGCGACCAGCTCAAAAACAGCCATCGTGAGCTGAAATGGAGGCGCCGTCGTCACTATCTGAAGGACAGAAGAGGGCTGGAGCCTGGAGGCTATTAGAAGTGGTCTCCCCGCGGTCGATTCTTTTCATATCAACTCTTGGTCATTATTGCTACTTGGTCTTATTTAGTTATTAACTAAAAGCCATCTCTGTTTTTATAGTTCATGTCTTATCTCCTAGCAGAATATGATCGTTTATTTCGTCTTTCTTCTTCCTCCTTTTAAACCCTATCTCTATTCCCTCCCTTTCCTATTCCGGTTCCGGTTCCTGTTGCTATTCCCATTCCTGTTCTGAATTCCGGATGTCTGTTTCCTAGTTTTCCAGACATCCACTTTAAATTGTTCTCAATGAAAGTTGTGCAATGAAAGGTTAATTCTGCTAACTATATTCTTCCTGACAGATAGAACAAGAAAAGACTTGAAGCAGATGAAAAGCGACATCAGTGAGATGCTGAAGACTGCGACCAAAGAGGAAGGTCAGTTTTCCCACTCTGAAGCCGGCTGGAAATTAAGTATCCGTCTAAAATAGCTGTTAAAAGTAGGTATTGCTGATCGATCAGTGATCATTTGTCTTACAACTGTCGATCCCGGGCTCTTGGGTCCCAAAAAACCGTTTTGTATCCAAGGAGGACACAAAGTGCTTCAACTTATTCATTTGCCTTCAATTTACATTGTAATTCTCTCAACTAGTGGCATGACGATTGACTTATCTTGTGTTAGAAACAAACGCGCTAGACTGTTTATAGTCCTCAATTTTCCCGTAAGATCGTGGCGCTGGAGCCGCCTATACCAGTAGCCTGCGTGGTAGGGGCAAAAGAGGGTGGGGGAGGGGGGTGGAGAGGGAGAGAAAATCGCGTCCCTCCCTTCCTCGCAATCACCACGCACGGTACCTACTAGAATGGTGGCCATATTGGTTTCAAGTATACCGAGGTGTCGTCTACCTTTTTTAAATAAAATTCGGAAAGTCTTTAGTTTTGTATCACGGTCCCATGTGGGCCACCGTAGGTACTCGCCCCAGTTAAAAAAAAAACAAGATGGAGGTTTATTGAACTCTATCAACCACATGGTAAAACAGGGCACTGTGAGTCCTCAAACACCCTAACCTAGCGTTCATAAGCAGTAGTCCATTTTCCTTGCTTCTCGCAATTTTCAGTGGTCTGCTAAAAGGCTGCCGTTAAATCAAAAAGAGGGCCTTTGCCATATTCCATTTCCTTACTGCAGTTCCCCCCCCCCCCCACTAGTTTGGAATTTTTACGCTCATTGCTTTCAAGGCGGTGTACATTGGCTAAAGGAGATAATTAATAAAAGCTAAGTTTTGTTGAGCAAATCGCTTTTTCGAAGCATGGTAATACGGGTAATTCTATTCATTTATTTTACGGACTTGGAAACTAGCAAACCAAACTATTTTAGACAAAATAATATCTACTTGTAACAAAGTTTGATTCTCATTTATTCTCAGCAGTTGGTTTGGTTGCCAAGCATATTGAAATGATTCGCCAGAAGTACAAACGTCATGAGGGATGGCTCGCGCCCTTTCCTTGGTGCGACGACTTTCAGTTTCAACTGAGCGATATTTATACACGGCTTCGTATGGTCAGCAGAGAGAAAAAAGCGAGAGCAACAGCGGAGCAAAGAGTTGTTGAAACGACTGAAATCTTTAAACCCCACGAAGAATGCCAACAACCTAGAAAAGTATTGATTGAAGGAATGCCAGGCATGGGAAAGACGACATACTGCAATAAGGTTGCTTACGACTGGGCTATAAACATTAAAAACAAAGGAGATTTCTTTCCGGAATTTGAGATGGTTCTCTTGCTGAAATGCCGTGATGTCGAGATCGGGTCCGACCTTTGGGCAGCTATTGACGATCAGCTTTTGCCGGGTGAAATTCAACGAAAGGAAAGAGGAAAATTCCTCGAGTTCATTCGGCAAAATCAATCAAAGGTTTTGCTCATTCTTGACGGATTAGACGAATTACCTTCGAGCAAACTGCCGGAATTTACCGACATCATACAGGGTAAAATGCTTCCCCAATGTCACCTTGTGGTTACAGCACGACACGAGGCAGGGATACCTATGAGAAAGGTTTGTGACACTCTGCTAGAGATTGACGGTTTCACTTATCAAGATAGCGAAGAATTTATTCTCAAATATTTTGCCGGCAAGAAAGATTTGGCCGAAATGCTCTTGTATAAAATACAAAATGAAGAAAGGCTTAAAGAGATGACGAAGAACCCATTAAACACTGCACTGCTTTGCCTTCTTTGTGAAGACTTTCAAGGTATTTTACCTGAAATCAGAACTCAGTTGTACTTGGAAATAGTGCAATGTGTTCTTATGAGATACAGGATAAAGAAAGGTTTTCCAGTCGAAAAAGATCAGGATTTGTTTGAAATCTACAAAGATCAGTTGAAACTCCTTGGCTTGATAGCTTTAAACGGCCTGTATGAAGATAACATGTACTTTGAGGACAAAAAGTTTGCAAAAAAAGATGCCGACTTACCTGAATTTGGATTTCTGTCAGCTCAACCTGGAAACAGCAAACGAAGACCGTGTATGTGCTACGGCTTTACGCATAAAAGTTTTCAAGAATTCTTCGCGGCACATTATCTTTGTTGCCAGCTTATTAGCGAAGAAATCAGTCCCTTTATATTAGTCAATGACACAAGACATTTCCAAGAACTGAGAGAGGTATTAAAATTTACCTGTGGTCTACTAGCAGTGAGATCTGAAGAAAGTGCAGTAGCCCTTATCCTCTGCATAGCGAATGAGGTAAACAAAGAAAATGAGGAGGAAGACATTAGAGAATGTTTACCCGTTGCACTGGAGTGCATAAAAGAATGCAAAATTAAAAACAGTTCTTTTCATATAGAACTGGCACGCACCTTTGGCGCATGTCTGGAAGTTCAAGAGGCTGATCTTGACGAGGCTCGTATTGAAGGAGAGGGTCTAGATGATGATGCCGCTGCTGTGCTTGCTGCCGTGGTTGAAAGTAACTCAACCCTGACAAGTTTGAATTTGTCTGCCAATAACATGGGTCCTGCCGGTGCTGAGTCACTTGCTACAGCGCTTAAAACAAACACAACTCTGACAAATTTGAATCTCCGGTGGAATAACATTGGTCCTGCCGGTGCAGAGTCACTTGCTACAGCGCTTAAAACAAACACAGCTCTGACAAATTTGGGTCTCCATGGCAATAACATTGGTCCTGCCGGTGCTGAGTCACTTGCTACAGTGCTTAAAACAAACACAACTCTGACAAATTTGGATCTCTGGGCCAATAACATTGGTCCTGCCGGTGCTGAGTCACTTGCTACAGCGCTTAAAACAAACACAACTCTGACAAATTTGGATCTCTGGGACAATAACATCGGTCCTGCCGGTGCAGAGTCACTTGCTACAGCGCTTAAAACAAACACAACTCTGACAAATTTGACTCTCCGGTGGAATAACATTGGTCCTGCCGGTGCCGAGTCACTTGCTACAGCGCTTAAAACAAACACAACTCTGACAAATTTGGATCTCTGGGTAAATAACATTGATCCTGCCGGTGCTGAGTCACTTGCTACAGCGCTTAAAACAAACACAACTCTGACACATTTGGATCTCTGGGACAATAACATCGGTCCTGCCGGTGCAGAGTCACTTGCTACAGCGCTTAAAACAAACACAGCTCTGACAAATTTGGGTCTCCATGGCAATAACATTGGTCCTGCCGGTTCTGAGTCACTTGCTACAGCCCTTAAAACAAACACAACTCTGACAAATTTGGATCTCCAGGACAATAACATCGGTCCTGCCGGTGCTGAGTCACTTGCTACAGCGCTTAAAACAAACACAACTCTGACAAATTTGACTCTCCGGAGCAATAACATTGGTCCTGCCGGTGCTGAGTCACTTGCTACAGCGCTTAAAACAAACACAACTCTGACAAATTTGGATCTCAAGGGCAATAACATTGGTCCTCCCGGTGCTGAGTCACTTGCTACAGCGCTTAAAACAAACACAACTCTGACAAATTTGAATCTCTGGGGCAATAACATTGGTCCTGAAGGCGCTGAGTCACTTGCTACAGCGCTTAAAACAAACACAACTCTGGTCATTAAACAATAGATGTTTATTTGCGTTTCCAACCGGTTTAGTTTAAGTTGCCGACACTGACAAGTCGTTGACACGTGGTCGTTTCTATAAAACTTACGCTTTCATAATACTACCATAAGCCACATCTTGCGCAAACACACGAAGGATTTTTGGTATTTTGTAGATTAATCACCTGAGCCCTAGAGCTATCATCAAATTAAGAGTTACTTTCTTTTATTAGTGATCGGGTGTTGAATCAAAATGGAGTACATACTTTAGGACAGGTTGTTGAGGTGGTCGGGGTGGTCGAGTTGGTCGGGGTGGTGGAGGTGGTCGTGGTGGTCCAGCCTAAGTACAAGGCTCTGGTGCTGGGAAACACTAATCACCACATAAGCATTAAATGTGGGGATAAACTGATTCCTGCATTTTTGATGATATGAAGTTAATACGTGTTTCAATAAACTGCTTACGTGAATGGGTTTTAAGCAAAGACTGGGGTTCATATAGGGTTTTGTTTCTGTAACAAGCGTTACATTTTCTGAAGGTGAAAAACCTTCGCATGTCGATGTTCAGTGCTACAACAGACGGGATAAGATAAAGTCTAAACTGAAGCCAATTTTTGATTGCAAGAAATGAGTTATGCACAGTTCTGTTTTTAATTGAGTAGATGAGCAATGTATATATGAGCGACCCTTGAGTGTTTCTTTGTGCGCAGTCCGCGGAAGAACGGGTTGCACCTTCCCAAATACCTGGTTTCAGTTTTCATTCCAAGAATTACTTGAGGACCATTTTGGATTCGGGGTCATTTCTGGGTTGATTTGGGGATCATTTCGAGGCCTTTACATGCTAATGTCCTGTATTATTTCTTTAGTATTTTTTTCATTAAAACTGAGGTGTATTTTATTTAGACAAGACCCACTTAACTCGGACAACCCGTTAATACAGACAATTTCTATGATCCCGTCAGTGTCCGTATTAACGGGGTTCGACTGTAACCTATGGGGTGTAAAGGTTTTGTCTCTACCTAAAGTGTATAGCACCAATCATGGCCAAAAGTAGTTTAGTCATTACGCCGCGAAACTTTGGAACTCACAACCTGACAATATGCGCACGTAAGCTGGAAGCAAGGAGTTTGTCAGTTTTTGAGGATTATAGTCAAACTGTTCATTTTTAAATATTCATATCATAGCTTTTTTTATCATCATAACCGTAGTTAGTAACACGAATTTTATACACTTCAATATATTTATGTAAATTTTTATGTTAATTTCAGAAGTGTGATATCTGTAGACTAGCTGTATGGTTACGCATACTGCCACTTTAAATAAAGTGTTCTATTCTATCCTGTGTTGGTCACGGTGGTTGTATTGACCCCGGGCCTTCGTATGAAAATAGGAAGATTTTTTGCCCAACCGGACACACAAAGTGATAGTATATTGGCGCGTTGGCCAGCCAAGCCACCATCCCGTTTATTGTGCTTTAATATAGTTAAAGGTATTGTTCTGTAGTATGGCACTTCTGTAGCTCTAGGAATAGCGAAAAACTTGAGTCATTGCATAAGCGTGCACTGCGTGTGGTTTTTAAGGACAGGGCATCAACATACGATCTATTAGATAGAGCAGCAGCTACATTACTTTACAATCTGAGAGTACAAAATATGTTAATCACGATTCATAAATGTATTCATCAATTTCTACCCTGCGTATCTTAAGGACTTTTTAACGTTGCGCTCAACGGTCTACTCTCTTAGAGGAACTGACATATTGTCGTTGTGTAGACCTGCTTCCACTTCTTATGGTCTTCACTCTTTTCTTTCTTTTTCTTTTCTCTAAGATATTCGCTTTTTGATTACCCAGAAAAAAATATATATATATATTAATATCAAATATTGCTTCAAATTTAAATAGGACGCTTGGCTCGTTTCTCGAAAGTCCCGATGACTTTTCGGGCCCAACAAGCTGTTTTATGTTTGCCGTGTTTGCTATTCCAGATCAAAGTTATAGCAATTTTGAAAACGATACAATTAACCTGTGTACACATGTGGGGGAAGGGGGGGGGCGTTTGTTCGTAAGCAAGATACAATGAAATTATCTGTTAACGAAGTGAAATTGACTGGTTTCTGAGCTAGGAACTGTGCTACTATTCAACAGGTTTTGATTTCAAACCTAGCCTTCAGACTCAAAAAGTTACCGGGCTTTTCAATTCGAAAAACTAGCCTTCGGTGTCTTCTTCTAGGGGTGGTTCTCTTTGACTGACTGACAGTTTCATTTCCAAAAATTCTCGCTTCCAGTCCCACATCGCTGAGAAATAATCCAACTTTTGGTCAAAGCGTAATGCACTAATCAGAGGTCATCCCGGGGGATCAATGCCGGGAACATAAGAGGGCATGGCGCAGAATTTGTACCGCACTTAGTGAATTGAGGGTACGTGTCGTCCTAGGGGGTGGGGTGATGTTTACACGTGGTTGAAGATGGCGGCCATAAATTTTCAAGCTCCTGCAGCACTGTTTATTCTCGCTGTTATAATGTACACAGGGCGACTAAATCATACTCTTCCTCAAGATAAAGTGATTGACTTTGGACTGAACACAATGTTTGCCGCCAAGGATTCTCCTGGGATAGGATTCGAGGCGATAGTAAGAACACATCGTGAGCAGAGATGGAGGTACGCCATCTTGAAACGGGATCGTACTTCAAGTTCGTTCCTGGTGCTCTCACTCCTGCTACTTAGCGGAAATGTCGAACTGAATCCTGGCCCTCATTACAAACATCCTTGCGGATGCTGAACTAAACCGGTGAAAGCTAATCAGAGAGGCGTCCAATGTGACATTTGTGACATTTGGTATCATACTCGCTGTATGCAAATGAGTTCTGATACGTACGAAGGCCTAGCCACTACATCAGTGGTATGGATATGCTCAAGCTGTGGTGTACCAAACTTCTCTAGCAATCTACTTGATGCTGACAACAATATGGAACTCTCAAATCCCTTCTCAAGCTTAACACAAGATAAATTATCTGCCAACCCAAGTTCTTTTAGCCATTCAACATGCCGGGTGTCGTGTACATCTTTACCGAGAACAAACTCGGCGAAAAGTTCCCGATCAGTGAAGAAGAATATGTCTATCCTGAACGTCAACTGCCAAAGTCTACCGGCTAAAAGAGAAACATTTCTACATCTAATTATCGATGCAAAACCGAATATAATTATTGGAACTGAATCCTGGCTATCTCATGAGCACAGCAACAATGAGAATTTCCCTACAGAGACCTACCAGGTTGAGAGGAGAGATAGACCAAACGACCCTCATGGCGGGGTGTTTATTGCTGCTAAAAAAGATCTAGTTCTAGTGAGAGAAAGTAACCTGGAAACAGAGTGTGAACTGCTCTGGTGCAATATTCATATTACTGGATGTAAGATACTCCATATAGGAGCATACTACAGACCGCATGTAGGCGATGAAAACAGCCTCCAAGAACTGGATAAATCACTTTCTCAAATAAATCCTGCCCATGATATCCTGCTTGGAGGGGACTTCAACTTCCCAGGCTGGGACTGGAAAACAAAACCTTGAAAACCTGCCCTTTCCCTACACTACATCACCAATTTGGGGATCTACTCGACGATAAAGGACTTATCCAAATGGTCGGGAACCTACTAGGAGCCAAAATGCACTAGACCTAGTAATCACTAACAACCCATCTAGAGTTCGTCAAGTCAAGGTACTGCCCGGCATATCAGACCATGACTGCCCAATCGTAGACCTAGACATACGTCCCATTCGCTACAAACAGAAACGGCGAAAAATACCACTCTACAAGAGGGCATGATGGGATAGCTTTGAGGCAGACCTCCAATCCACAACTGAGGTGATAGATCGCAACAAAGATAAATTGTCTGTAAATGAACTGTGGCTTACGTTTAAAAAAGCCATTCACGACGGCACCCTAAAACACATTCCGCACAAGACATGTAAACACAAGAACAACCTGCCGTGGATCACGCCTAGTATTAAAAGACTAATCAGGCAGAGACAGAACAAATATCAAGCGAAAAAGAGCAAGAGAAAGGAATGAAGTTGGAGCTTCTCGTCTACTTGACCAGAAGTTGAGAGAGCTAAAGAGAAAAATCCAGAGGGAATCTAGGAAACAGTATTGGGAGCATGTCGAGTCTATCATCTCACCGATGGAAGAAGACACAAACGACTTCTCCGGAATGAAAAGATTCTGGTCCTTCATCAAACACAGCAGAAGGGACAGTATGGGTGTTGGGTCATTGAAGAAAGATGGCACAACAATATCTCATCCCAGAGATAAAGCTAATATCCTAAACATGCAGTTCCAGTCAGTTTTCACACGTGACAATCCAGACGCACAAGACATACAGATGATGTCATCGCCGTTTGCCACCATAGACGACATCCAAATAACTAGGGCAGGAATCAAGCGGATGTTAGACCAGCTTAAAATCCATAAGGCACCCGGACCGGATGGTATAACACCTCGAGTGTTGAAGGAGCTCTCAGAACCGGTAGCCTCCATTTTTACTATCATATTTAAGAAGTCGTATGATAGCGGAGAAATCCCAGACGACTGGAAATGTGCCAACATCACACCTATCTACAAGAAGGGCTCTAAATATGATGCAAGTAACTACAGGCCTATCTCCCTCACATGCATATCAAGCAAATTGATGGAGCATATCATAGCAAGCTCAATCATGCGGCACGCCGATAACCACAACATCCTGTACCCCCTACAACATGACTTCAGGAATAGAAGATCGTGTGAAACACAGCTTCTGGGATTCGTAAACGACCTAATTAACACTATGCATGCTGGATCCCAGACGGATATCCTGGTGATGGACTTCAGTAAGGCATTTGATAAAGTCAGCCATCCTCGTCTTGTTACCAAGCTGAAGTATTATGGAATTGGTGGTAGGACAAACGGATGGGTCCAATCGTTCCTAAGTGGCAGAACACAGAGAGTCGTCCTCGAAGGAGAATTTTCAGACGACGCCGAAGTACTCTCTGGCGTACCACAAGGTTCTGTCTTGGGTCCATGCTTATTCCTTTTTTATATAAATGACCTACCCGAATCCCTTGCCTCTAATGTTAGACTATTTGCTGATGACACCATTGTGTACCTGACCATCCACTCAGACAGTGACGCCCAAGTACTCCAAAGAGACCTAGACAAATTAGCCGAATGGGAAACCCTATGGAAAATGGAGTTCAATCCAGACAAGTGTGAAGTACTTAGAGTAGGGCGTAAGCGTGTTATGGTACAAAATGACTATATTCTTCATGGTGAGACACTAGCAACAGCTGACTCAGCCAAATACCTCGGAGTTACTATAGCATCAGACCTGAGATGGAACAAACACATCGACATCATCACAAGTAAAGCAAATAGAACCCTTGGATTCCTGAAAAGGAATCTAAAGATTAACTCTACTGCACTCAAGTCCACTGCCTATAAAACATTGATCCGACCCTCCCTCGAGTATGCCTGCACCGTTTGGGATCCATACACACAGGGAAACATCTATAAGCTTGAGATGGTGCAGCGTCGGGCTGCAAGATTTGTTCTTGGAAGATACAACAACACATCCAGCGTAGGGGACATGCTACTTGAGCTCGGCTGGACTTCCCTTCAAACCAGGAGACAGACACTTAGACTCTGCATGATGTATAAAATTCATAAAGGCTTGATTGCCATGGATGCCCAAGAGTTCATGACTCCACTTCAAAGGAGATCACGGCATGTAAATTCATACGCGTTCAAAATCCCCCACTCAAAGACGGACTACCACATGTACTCGTTTTTCCCGAGAACGATACGAGAGTGGAACAGCCTGGCCAATGAAACAGTAATTGCACCAAATCTGAAGGCCTTCAAGAAAAGCCTGCCGTCTGACTAAGGCCAAACCAAATGATGCTAACTTTAACTTTTATTATTGACATTATTGTTATCTTTTTTTAGTTTTTATCATAGCCTTTTAGCCTTATTTTAAATTGTAGTTTTTATTTATACGCTCACAAGAATCTTCAGAATTGAAGGAGGTGAGTCGTTCAGGAAGAAGAAGAAGAAGGATGTTAACTTTTTGAGGGGAATTTTTTTTTTCGGTGGGTGGGTGGGTGGTATTTGTAAACGTTGTTATGCAATTGGGTGACTACTAGTCTGCTCCACAGCCCGCGTTCTTTCCGTCGTTACGCAACGCTCCTCCCCGCAAAGTTGTGGGGAGGAGCGTCGCGTGATCATGATGACACAGAACGGCTGTGAAGCCGAACTAGGTGACCACAAGGAACAATGTAGAAAATCAAGTTGTGCAGATTTGACAACGTTTCCAGTGTGAAAACAAAGCTTTCCCAAGCCTGCGTGGCAGGCGTCGAAGGTTGAAGGCCAAGGAGGGAAAGGAATCGAAGAGGGGAATGAAGGCTAGGTGGGTAAACGGGCTGACGGGAAAAATCTGCCATGGAAACTCTTTGCCGAGAAACGCCTTTTCAGTCCTGCTGTTGTGGGAAGGTCGGGATCTATTAGACCTATAAGGGCAAACAGGGATTAAAAATTACACTAAGACTATTCCTTTAGTGCAGTCAAAACATAAAAATCAGGATGCTTCCCAGATGTAACCGGAATGGGTCGAGTAGTTTGTATGATTCGATAAATTAGCGTTTCTAAAAAAAGATGATCATATTTTACTTTCTTACGTTTTTAATGAATGTGCGAAGTTTACAATTAAAATTTACAATAATTTAAGACTAACTTTTGGCCTTTGAGATGACTTTTGTCCTGCGATTTATCTAAAATGCAAGGGACAGTCATTACAAAAGTGAAGTGTTAGTAAGCCGAAAAATGTTATCATTTTTTTCTTCCTGCATCCGCTACCAATTTGTCAGTTATAGTCAACTCTCGTCTTGCGGACAGCCCGCTATAACAGACACCTCGATAATACGGACAGCAGCTAAATCCCAGGCAAAGATAATATATACTAGAGACGTTTGACTGAAATAAACTGCCACTATACGGACTCTCGCTAATGAAGTCCCTACGGTGTTCGTTATAAAGGAAATTGACTGTATTGAAGATTTTAAGAAAAATTGTCACATGACACAGCACGTGACTTTTCGTTGGGACGATGAGGTCTTTTTCGTTCCAACCTTTTTACCAATGTACTATAATTTTTCCTTAGATTATAACCCATTCACCCACGTTTTAAATTACCTGAGAAAAAATCAGGAACTAGTTATGACGCAAGTCGGAGGATGGACAAAATCTTTCTCAAGCATGACCTCACAGATTTGCCATTTGTTAACCCCTATCCAATCATCTCCTTTGAACCTCTCCCCAGTGGCTCGCAGAGTGTAATCCCCGGCGTACGCGTTACGAGGACTATTAAGAATGACTTAGGGTCATTAGTGGAAGGTTTTTGAACTAACAAATTGATTTCTTACAGCTTGCGCAGCGAAACCCTCCAATTCACCAATGACATATCCAAAATCTTCCTGAGGGCTTTTCTTTGTCCATCAAAAGGGATAACTTAACTGACAGCACTTTGTCAGGAAATAAGGTAAAAAAAGATGCACTAAATATATTCAGTGTGAAAAGTACTAACTCGAACTTCCATGTGTGACCACCTTTCGTAAGCGACCTCCTATTGTACGCAACCACTTTCCAAAACGCTAACAATTCCCAAGTTGACCGATCTCATATCAGTGATAGGTGGAACCTATCGTAAGATCCGCTCTCTCCTCCGCAGAGGCCTCTTAAGGGAGCTTAAGAAAAGACGACGGCGACGGCAACTGGAACGGAAAACATTTCTTAGCCGTCGTTGCACGACTACAACGTGTAAGTGCCTAATTTTACGTTTTGTCAACGACGGGAACAAAAGACAACTACTTTTTTTCTCTTTTGCCTGAACTTTAATAACGCCAGCTCCAAAAAAATTTGCCAGCATATGACAAATCAAACGAGATGGAATAAGCGCGATAACGTTTGAGGCAGCGCGAATTCACTTTTTAAATGAAGTTTTCGTAGCCGTCGCCGTCGTTGTTGCTTAAACTCCCTTTTATGCCGTAGAGGCTGGGGAGGGACAAAAAAAAAAGAAGTGCACAGAAGAAGTGCACAGGTTCATGTCAAGGCTGTCCATTTTTTACTATCTGATACTTTTTTTGTTGCATGATCAGGTGCGCAAGTTGGAGCTTCTTCTGGCTGATGCATTGAATAAGAAGTGCGACACTATTCTCACATGTGGTGGAACTCAGTCAAATCATTGTAGAGCGACAGCATTAGCAGCGAAACAGCTTGGCTTGGACTGTTACTGAAAAAGCTCTGAGAGGGTATGTTCCAAAATATTGCGAAATAAAACACCCACAAAGTTTGGCTTCCAAATTCTAATTAAAATTTTTACGCCCCAAATGCAGCGCACATTTTATGGCGGCGCTTATTTGAGAGCGGCGTTAATTTGGAAATGGCAGGTGCTTACCCAGCCCATAGACCTGTAGACTCGGGCCTACAATTTTTTGGTTTAATGTCTTCCGCCTGTAATATATTGTGCGTTGTTGGGGTGAGCTAAAACTGAGCTTATGACCTAAAAGTGTTGGTGAGGTCAGAGCATTCTAGTCAAACGTCCTATTTTCAGGATATGTGGAAATGAATATCAGCCAGGAATACACGTAGTCGAAAAGCTAGCTACGCCCCTGATGAAAATTTTCAAAATGAGGTGCTTATTGTTCTTGTAAATCCAGTCTACAGATATCGGATGTAACGGGAATCTTTTACTAAGCAAGATGGCCGGAAGCAATATTATTGTTGTTCCTAATATTCGATCTAGACCAGGCCTAAAAAAGATAACAGAGAAAATGGCAGAAAATTTGGAAGTGGACCCGATAAGTAATAAAGGACCAAAATGTATTTTTTTGTCTGTGATATGGAGCTCATCGATCAGGCAGGGTGTGTATTTGGATCGGAAAGCCTTTAAAAGAGTGTTGAGAATGATGATGCGAGGTCTACATTTATGCCTAGAGGCATGTATCTGTGATAACAGCAATTTTATTTTTCAAAATCTCTAATTCGATGTTGTTGGTTAACTGAAAAATTATTTAATTTTGCATGCGAAATGAAGTGAATCAGGGTCATGAAACACGGTCTTTTGTCTTAAACGGTGTAGCGAAATATACGGTTTTTGTTTTCAAGAGAGTCCCGGTTTGAAGTACTCGGCAACACACCTCTACCTAAACTTGCCTTGATTGACCATTTTCTACCCGGGGGTACTCCCTTATAGGTATCAGGTGCCACGCAGATAAGTGTGTTTTTTTGCGCCGTTTTTGTCTGAAATCGTGTTTAGACTTTGCCTATTTTGGTCTGAATTCGGGTATGGTTTTCGAGGAACGTATTTGTCGTTTTAATTCCAAATGAATAAGAAAAAAAGAGTACTATTATGCAAATTCAAGGTGGATTTTAAGAAATCTTTTTGTTGGCAGTTTTAATCTAAGTGATGATAGAATAATTTCTGCCTATGCCAGGTCTGAAAACGGGTATAAATTTTAGAGGCCAGGTGGAAAATGTCAATTTTGGGATCTTAAATAGGGTCAGGATTCGTAGAACGGGCGGCACACCCCCAGCAAAGGCCGAATTCCCAGAAATACTCCCCCCCGGGATTTTCTACATTGAAAGCTGTTGTAAGGCCTCGTGGCAACGGATTTCTTAAAACGGACATAACATGCTGTGCAGAGGAGATGCCAAACTGATTACGCCTTTTCTTTACAGCCAGGCTGTAATAGCACTGGTAGGTTTCAGCATGTACTTTTCTTTATTTCATCAGAAAGCAAAAGGGATCATCGCCATACATAATAGAAATAGTTGCTTCATCATGTACAGGAATGTTTGGTTACTTAACTGCATTTCAGGAGATGATAGAACAGGTACCAATATTCTGTATTTAAGTAGGGTACATGTTTTTTAGTGCACGTGTTCCCTGCGTGTTGTTCTAAATGAGTGCGAGGATGCTCTTAAATCACGTATGAAAGAATTTTGGCAGTTATTTGAGGACGGCACTTTGCTGCCATTCTCTTGTAATAGACCTTTTTAGCTGGTTTATTTTGTTCTCCCATTTCAGACCACGTATGGTACCCCAGAGAACAGTTTGTTTCAAATGCCGTCCGATACATGTGCATCCCCGTGTTATTCACTATTTTCACATACACCATAATGCGCCTTGTTTATACGGTGGCCCAGAAGGGTCACACATACAAATTAAAAATGTTGCTGCAAACTAAAAATTTTACCTGCAAATTAAAAATGTTGCTGCAAATTAAAAATAGGACATGTAAATTAAAAATTGTACATGCAAACTAAAAATATTACAAACATGAAACATGAATGGACAGATGGCTGTAAGGCCAGGTCACACGGCTCAGACCAGGTCCTCATCACTCATACTGCGCGCGCAGGACTTTTCATTTTTAATTTGCATCGATATGTTTTCTATTTTCAATTTGCAGCACAATTTTTAGTTGGCATGTACTGTATTTAATTTGCAGGTAATATTTTTAGTTTGCATGTACAATTTTTCATTTGCATGTACTGTTTTTAATTTGCAGCAACATTTTTAATTTGCAGGTGTGACCCTTCTGGGCCACCGTATGTTTACCCCCTCCCCCCCGCAAAAAAAATCTGCATAACCATTGTTTCCAATTTCTCCTGGGTATTACAGTCGTCCAAAGAGAAATCGAAACCCATACTTATGCAAAATTTTGGGGGGTAAACAGGGTGGATTATGGTCTATGTGAAATGAGTATAATTACATTGATGACTATCGAAAATAGAGCGCTGTGATTGGCTAGGAGCTTCGCTCTATCCCTCTATAATCACCGCACGGTGATTATAGCATTGAAGGGCTAGCAGTTTTCAAAATGGTAGCCAGATTTTTTGATGTTTCGGGGTCGGAAATTGATCAATAATTTTATTTTCTCGAATAATCATCAATGTAATTATACTAAAACAATTAGTCGCCTCAGGCCACGTGAATATCAGCGGATAGTCACCGAGACGAAGTCTCGGTGACTATTCGCCGATATTCACGTGGCCTGAGGCGACTAATTGTTAAATAGTGAATTGTATACTATATTCTAGTGTCATGTTAAATCATGTTACATAGTTAAAGGAATATGTATTCATAATTTATGCAAAAAACAGAAGGCAAATTCGCCCGAGAACATCATGCGACGTGCTCTGAATTGTGAAAACAAAACGTACAAACTAAAATAGGGCTATTAAGACTTTACGTCATAGTGTTTCCCTATCTTGTTTCGTTCAAAAACGATGATATCGGCATCAAAACAATGAAACGAAAAGTTCGTTTTAATACTCTGTCTCCGATGACGATAAACTAAAGCAATAGCAATGGTTAGGACCGGACACACAGTCGTAAGACGCTTTTGGGCCTGCTACACCTCAATAGTACGATCACTTCCCAGTTACAGGCAGTTCTTGATCAATTGGTTCCAAAGACACCAAACTTCATACACTCCCAGCTCTATGATACACAAAGCTCAGTCTGCAACACGGATGGTTGGCTTCTTTGCATTGGTGTGTGTATTGATAACATAACTAATTGTGCTGACGCTGTGATCATTGCTGTGATCATTGTCAAATGTTTACACTCAATTTACGAAAAATGTTTCGGATTTTATATTCAGCATGTTTTGAAAGATTATGACGACATAGTGGTGACGGCTGGTACAGGAGGAACGGCAGCAGACATTGCTATTGCTAATTACTTAACTGGATCAAAACTCAAGTAAGGCTTCTGACGTCATAACAGCTATTTGTATAGGGAGCTTAAACAACGACAACAGCGACGGCAACGAGAGCGGCAGTTCAGCAAAACAACAACTTTGCACGTGCATCATGCTTTTTTGTACTTTTCTTTGCCGTCATTGCACGACTACAACGTGAAAGTGCCTAAATTCACGTTTTGTCGAGGACGGGAACACAAGTTGAAGACAACAACTTTCTATTTCTTTTCCTGAACTTTAATACAGGCTTTTAGAATTTAACTTCTGCAAAAACATTTGCCAACACTTGACGAAGTAAGCGAGATGGAAAAAGCGCGATAGAGTTTGAAGTAGCGCGAATTCGCCGTCGCCGTGGCCGTTGTTGTTGCTTAAGCTCCCTGTTACCCAATGGTAGGAGGAGGAAAGGGTGGCCGAACGGTTAGGATACCAGCTGGATCTTTTCACGGTAGTCCTGGGTTCAAACTCTCAGCCACGCTTGTAAATGGTTTGCCAGTAAACGTGTTACCACTATGACGTCATTTTTTGTCAGTATGCCTGCAGTATCATAACAGGATAATGATATGGAACACTTCTATGATTTCCCCTACCTATTCACCATCAGAAACTTTCAACTCTCCCCCGGGGGCGGACTACTTAGCAAATTCTTATGCCGAGGGGCTCCGCATCGCGATCCAACCCTTTACTCTTTTATGTACCATTTTGTGCAGAACAAGGTACACCTTTCGTATACGTTAACCTTCCACTGAAAAATGTTGCCCCAAGGCCACATGCCTACTATCAGTAAATCTTCTCGTCATCTTATGTGGCATTAAATAAATTAAATTCAATTTGATACAACCATAAGGTGTGTTGGTTCGAAATATTTTAGTTAATAGCCCTTTTAAATACTTGAATTACAAATTTCCTTACCCTTTCATATACCTCAACTCCAGAAAACCCTTCCGTTTTCTATACCCAACGCCAGAAAAATGTACCCCTTTTCGACTGAGCGGAGCTTCCTCGTAAAGGCCATCTAGAGAGTATCCCCCCCCGGACTTTAAAAAACACTGCGGTGGCCGAAGGGTCTACACTGAAAACGCGCGTCAAATGAGACAGTTTCCTTTCTCTTGTTTTTCTTTTCTCGAATGGTTTTTGCAGTGAGCATTTCAGTAGAGCTTAGTTGTACATGTAGTGCATGAATTTGAAGCTGCAATATACCTTGCCTTGTACGGTGTCTGATAAAGCTTTCGTATCTATTATATTTGTGGTAACGCTAGAACGGCTTGCCCGTAACTGTGTTCCGTTGTGAGTGCTCCTCTCGCTCAAATGTTCTACAGTTGGCCGGTATAGGATTTAATGGAGCTGAGAAAAATTGTGGAATCGCACGCATTTTAGGCATTCTACTGCTGAACAGTTGCGACTGAATGATATTTCGAGGAACAAACAATATCCGTCTGTAATATAATCTTTGAATTGACGCCATCAATTTGTAATGCTAATTGTCTTTATTCTTATAGAGACGATTTGCGCGGAACCGTAGAACAAACGTTTTTACTCATTTCATCTTCTAGATGCCATGCAGTTAATGTAGCCGACGATGCAGCATACTATTACAATGACGATCTCCGAGCTGTGGGGATTGATGTTCAAGCAGAAGATATTATCAATATCATTGATGGATACAAAGGAAAGGGTTATGCTATATCAACTCAACATGAACTAGGTGGATACCCACAACTGGTAAAGTTGGTGATCGAATAAAAGAAACGTTTATCTAGAAGCGGAGCTCCGCTTGAGCCTTTTTTTATTTAGCAGCGTCACATCTTTTGCTTACTTTTCACGTCACTTTCCCTCCGTTCACAACTGTCCGCCTGCTACATGCAAGCAAATGTGAAATGTCGCACTTATCCAGACCTGAAAATGGGCATATATGCTCTTCGTTCTTTTATAAATGACGTAGAAAATTCATATCAGAGTCGATTGTCCGCTGTCAAAAATGGGTCACCTGATGACCTAAGTTCGTCTTTTTGTGATCCTGTTGTTTAAGTCTCTTCTATTAGGTAGTTAAGCGTAGTAGTCGCGCAGTGATGGAAAAGAAAGTTCCAAAACGTTAGATCCATCTGCGGAGTTTTTGTTTTGCTTTGACGTTCCTTCCTTCTTGAAGAACGTTGAAATAACAAGGTGAATGGTAATGCTTGTGCTTAGCTGTAGAGCATTTTCGCTTGAGGTCCCCCGTCTACCGTATCAGTGACCAAAAACCGTGTAAAATGGCGGCCATGGTAAGTTGGTGTACCAAACCAATTCTGAGGGTGTTGAACTTTTTTTTTTATGTAAAAGCTTTCTTGTGTTCCAATAAATTTGCATACCAGCTAGCCACGTGATGAGTGAAAACGCTCTTTATCATTATTAGAAAAGAATATGGAAATTAAGATAAGTAAAATGGCACTTAACGGACTAACTCAACGTCGTATTCTTAACGTAATCAGAATTGTAGTTTCTTCCTATTTTTTTTTATAATTATAACGTTTAATAAAACTGCAGAAAACATTATTGAGATCTCAAGAACAACTGGAGTATTGGTGGACCCACTGTACAATATAAAGGCGATCAGAGGAATGTTAACAGAGATGAAAATTAATCCTGGCAGATTCAAAGGAAAAAGAATACTCTACGTCCATACAGGTACAAGATTAAGATCGTTACTATATACGCCAGTGACATTGCAATATTATTGTCAAATGCTGGCCCATCCTTGAAGATGCAAAGAAAAAATAACACTTTTCAATCATACATGAGGTGCAACGTATTATCACTGGATGCTGTATCTAAGAATCATATGTCAATATTGACAAGTGTAGGGCTTATGTTTCTTTCACAGCATCAGTCCTTTTTTTCTTTTGGATATCAATTTGATTAGGTAGTTGTCAAGTTGTTTCAAGCTTTCGCCACATGTAAAGTCTGAAAGAGGAATGGAAACGGGCTTGGGGGAAAAGGAATAGGAAAGCAATATTATAATGAATTTTTTTCAAATGGAATAAACATGAATAAAGTAAAACAGTAACGTAGCGCGCTTTACAAAAGGCCGGCTAAATATAAGATTTGCTTATTACTCGCAATTAACCGTTAGCAACGGATTTGATTTTAGTTGTCCTAGTCACAGATTTATGACACCGTCAAGTGTTTTCCAAGCATAAAGATTCACAACCTCATTCCCAGGGTCCTCTGCTAACCGTCCCTACGGAGCGAGAGAGTGAGAACCTAGGAACGAGGTTATATACTTCAAAGATACAAACAGCAGAGAAAAACTTTGAATACTGGCAAGCTGAATAGTTTTTCGACGACACTCGTTCGAAATTTAGAAAATTAAAGTGCCTGTGGCATGTCAATTTTATTTAACTAGTGAGCTATGTCTATTCTTGTATTGTTTCAGTTTAAACTTTATTACACTTAAAATGCATTTGTGGCGGTTAAAGAGCTGATTTTTATTTTTATTTTTAAAAGTGGTTTATTTACTGAAGGAAAGTTTTAAGTAGTTTTTTTAATCACTGTACGCGATATCTACACTCCTGTTCTCTAACTCTATTTCTTTTTTAGGTGGAGTATTTGATTTGTATAACGGTAAAATAGTTTCTCTGATGACAAGCTTACAGTCTACAGAAAAAACAAAGCAGGTTTTGTATTGGGGAGACATCAGTGATCCTTTGCCGTGCTGAATGTTGAAGGGAATATGAGCTAATAAAGAAAATCAAGAATAGGAATACTACAAGACTGGACGTAAACCTGAATGAAAAAGATGACCACTTACTTTGCAGATTGGTTAGGTGTCTAACTCCGCATTGCTCAGTACTCACATTCTTTTGAAAGATGGTGTCTGTAAAACCAAGGTCAGGCCCGGAGCACCTTGGAATACTCTGGAGCACCCCCGGACATATTCGGACCCCCCCGGAATCCCTTAAATACAAAACCGAAACGAATAAACCAAGAGACTAACTTGTATCATCAGTGCTGATCAAATAAATATGTTGTATCTGTATACTAAACCGGAAAAATGAAGATTAAGTCAGATTGACAAATTGACGCTACCTAAAAAGACTTTTGAAGACTTTAAGAAATAGTCTGTAGTCCTCTTTAATGATAGGAAAATTTTCGAATATCTATACTACTAACCTTTATGTCTGAGGTATATGTCCTTTGGGGCGTAATTGTATCTACAATGTAGTGCTCATGTCAAATAAAGAACTGAACTTGAAAACAGCATTTGAACCCATTTTAAAGTAATTTGAACAGGAAATATCAAGTACTTCTTCCGAAGCTGATGAAGACTATACTTGAAACGGTGTTTGTATCGTGTCCTGATTGTGTAAAGTTATTTTCCAACAAGGCCAAGACTCCGTGAGGAGTCCCATGGGAAGTAGAGGGGGAAGCTTGTTGTAAACTTTGAATTCAGGAAACTCAGGATATCGATCTGGGCGTGGCCTAGGCTTCATTTGACCATTCTCTAGACGATTCTCTAGCACCGTTTAAGGTGGCTGAACACAGTTTTGCGGGCGGTCAGCGGTAACTTGCGTGAGGGCGCTTGTTTTAAATTAGACAAACAAACATGGCGGCGAAAAAGCAATGGTACACAGAAGACGATTTCTCAAAATCTACTCATTGAAATTTTGTGATATTTGGCAGAATTTTTACTTTTATCGTACTTTCAATAATAAGAACTTTAAAATGGAAGTTGAACAGACGAATTTTGGGACACATTTAATAATTACAGTACAATCACATTATTGATCATCTAAAAACCCGTCTGTTAAAATTTGGTCAAATAAGTTTCAGATGGTAATGATTAATTATAGTACGCTGTGTGCAAGTTCATAGGAAAATCTAATGCGCGAATTTTAAGTAAACTGAGCAAAAGTGAAATGTTAAGGTTGTATTCAATCGTTCATGTTGCCATGGAAACTACGAAAAAGTCACATTTTACCTGATAGTCAAAATCTCTTATCAGTATATTTTTCACTTGCCAAGTTTCAGCTTGTGAGCTGCAACCTTTCTCTTGCCACACTTTGGCAAAGGACATATACTCACAAACTGCCAAAACTGTGTTCAGCCACCTTAACAGCGATTGATATTTCTGTATTACTGAGCGATAGCGCCATAAGTAAAAATATTGGCTTTCCGCCCTGAAACCCAAAACCGGCAATTTTGTCCCCTAAGAAAGACGACAAACGTTCAAGCTCTGTCGCTTTAATATTTGAGGCCCAAATATCTGTGTACAGACGTTTCTCATCCCTTAAGAAAAAATCGGGAGAAGATAAGATGAGAAGTCTCTTCTCCCGATTTTTTCCTGAGGGAGTGGAGATGTTCTGTACACAGGCTACTCCCTCTCCAGCCTCGGAGGGGCCAAGCCTCGCGCAAGGGAGGAGTACCAAGGGCAGAGAGCTAGAATTAGACATTCCCTTTTAGCGATTGCAAACTATTGAAATTCTTGACAAATTAATACATGGACAGAATAGTTTTTCAAGGATGCATGCTCCTCACTTGGTGAGCCTAGTAAGCATTTCATGACTTTCACCGTCCGCTGTTCGTGGTTTGCAGTCCTAATTTTGTACTGACCGGTTTGATGCTTCTTACATAATGTAGTTGGAGACCTGCTGACAGATTTCCGTCTCGTTTCGCGCGATCGCGATCGGCGGCGATGTTTTGGAAAGCAAAAACCTCGTTTTCTCTCCTCAAAAAATATAGTTTTCCCTTCTCTTCAAAATATGGAACTGGCATGGACTCAGAGCGCTTGCTGATGTAAGATATGTTGTTTGAAAATGAACAGAAATATTTGTCGAGGCTTAAACATGCTGACACAGTTGCGCTTGTACGAGCCCCCAAAATGGGCTTCTTCACTTAAAGATATTCCACAGTTCTTTGTTCAAGTAAGTAGTTTTGATATAACTTGCTAAAGTTTCGCTTTGACGTTCTTTATTTTCACCTTGTCCACCACTCGCAAAATCTGAATTTATTTCTATTAAAAACTTGGGGTTGATTTCCAGTGTTGCGTAATACACCTATCAATGTTAAGCCCCAGGGTGGTGGGGGGGGGGGCAGACCCAGGGGAATTTGACATTTTAATGGCAGCCAGACTCAAATTCCCCACCCCCAGGCACCTCCTAAATGTCAATTCTCCGCCTCTTGGGTAACTTTTTCTAACAGAGTCAGGACTTAATAATTGACAGGTTGGAAAGGATATGTCTTTTACAACCTCACATAGAAACAGAAACAGAAGGAACGAAGACTCTTCTATTTATAAACATTCGATCATACAATGAAAGAAGTGATGGTTCATATATACCGAAAAATAAAACAGATTTCCTCACCTTCCTTTCGCTCATGTTGTCTTGCTACTTTCAAGAAAAGCAGAGGTCATTTACCTCTGGTGACTTCTGGGTATTACCAAGATGGCAGGTCACTCATTTCCAGTTTCTCTCGGTCTTACAAGATGGCGGCCATGTCAAATTCCCGACCCTGGGGCAATGCTTAAATGTTAAGATCCCTACCCAGGGGAAGGCACGCTCAGTCAATTTCCCGTGGGTAGCCCACCCCCCCCCCCCCCCCCACCACCCTGGGGCTTAACATTGATAGGTGCATAATTTTTACGTGTGTACCTGCGTAAAATTTGCTTTCGAAAAGAAAATAGAGGCAGTGCATGAAAGCGTAAAAGTTGAACCTCGCTCAACTTCTCGTTTAAGCTCAGCACTTTTTATCTTACCTCTATTTTATTTACGTGATTAAAATTTACAGGCGTTAACGTGCAGAGCCAAAAACGCGTCAGTGGAAATCAACCTTAAGTTCCTATGATGTTTTGCTTCCCCACATACAGTTAAGCTTTATTATCAGTTAACTTATATATTGAATATTTATTGAATATTTTCACACAGTCCCACACCTCCTTCCCTAGCTGCCCTTGATTCACTCAATTCCTCAGCCTAATGCACTTTATACCAGCAGGCATCCCAAGGGATTGCCCCCAAGGAACCCCTGCTATTTGCACTAAGCTGTTTGCAACCCCCTGTTGCCCACCCTAGGTGGACCAGTTGGTTCAGAGTCTTCAGTTGAAGCCTCGCATCATAAAGTTTAGCGTTTTAAGGAACTTGCCAATTGTAGTAAAATTTTTCTTTACTTCTTTCTTTAACTTAAAATGCCTCTTTTAGTAAGAGGTGTGACAGCTGCAAGGCAAAGTTAAAAAAATAAAAACAACAACAACAAAATTTTTCTTGACCCTGCCAGCTTCATTTTTTAAGCCAGC
Source organism: Porites divaricata (assembly GCA_038088405.1). Lineage (NCBI taxonomy): Eukaryota > Metazoa > Cnidaria > Anthozoa > Scleractinia > Poritidae > Porites > Porites divaricata. Next base: position 10,033,107 of record JBBMOI010000010.1, on the reverse strand, counting down.
CTGTAATCTACGCTGAGTTGTTCTTAATATTGCCTTTTTCTTTGGAAGGTGAAAGGAGTGATCTGCCTGTAGTCCAAAATCTGGACTTTTGTCTGATTGCATTCTACCAAGATACTTTTATCTTATCCTAAACTATACCTCTGTGTGATGGTTTGGCTGCACCAAGGTTAGATGCTTAGTTAATTTTGCAGTTGCCCCAGCTGTCAAACTCAATCAAGTTCCATACAAATCACAATTTGGTTTGTCTCAAGAAAAGTTTGAAGTCTGGCATCAGCCTAAGTGCACTAAGTGAACACCTTTTTGTCTCTTGCCAGATTACTCAGAGTTTTTGGGCAGAAGTTATTACATGGTGTAGCAATCGGGGGGTGGTTATTAACCTTCTCTCTGCTAAAGATATATTTTTTGGGAAAAAGGTACATAAAGACTATTTATTAATCATATTTTACTAGTTGGTAAGCAGTACATATATAATTGCAGATGTATGAAAACGAACCCTTGTTTACAGGTCTTCTTGGCAAGACTTAATAATGTTTATCAATTAGAAATTATCATTGCCAAGTCGAAGAATAAAATGTCCTTTCATTTATCGAAATGGCAAGCACTCTTGACAAGTGGTACACAATTCCCGATAAATATTTGTTGAGGTTTAGTGGTATTGATACTGTCGTTGTGTGTCGTGTGTGCTGTGTGTGTGTGAGTTATTTGTGTATTATTATTATTATTATTATTATTATTATTTATTTGCAATGTCGTTAATGTATGTAAAAATTAATGTTATTATTGTAAGTCAAGAAAATGAAATAAACAATGATTGAATTACAAAAAAAAAAAATAAGTGCACTTGTCTACTGCCTGGGGGTTAAATTTGAGCTTTCTTTGTAAGTCAAGGAATTTGAAAGGACAACATTCTCTATACTTCTCTCATTATTCTCTCTCCCAGCCACTAACTGCTAGGTACATAACAAATCCTGGGGGTCTTTCCCAGGGATTCAATCCAATCCCCCATCCTGGGCTAAAAATTGGCAGCAAATGTCAGCAAATCCAGTGGCCCATGCCCACATATGTCCCCAGGGAGGATTGACCCACAACCTCCCCCCCTCCTCCCTGGATGGTCATTGGTAAGTGCATAATCATTAGACTTCAGAGTCATTTTGCAAAACACACTCCATCAGTATAGTAGCCTTTTCTTCTGTTACGACTACCGTAAGATACTTAGTTAAAACTGGCAACCAAAAAGTCAGTTTTGGATCAACTGCAAAGACAACAAGAATGCATCATACACTTCTCCCAAGTCATTTGCTCTTGAAGATGCATGGGTGCTTCCCCAACAAAGTTCATCTTGAGAACCTACAGTACCTACCTACCTTCCCTCTTCAAGCTCCATTGTGCATAAGGCCTCTGTCTTGAGAAAGTGGACAGTTATTTTTTTTATTATTAATTTGTCTTATTTGTGACTGAAATCATTTTTTAAGCATGGGAATTATTCTCTGTCCTATAGCTTGCTCAGCGAAACACTCCAATCCATCCGTGGAATATCTCAAATCTTGCTGAGGGATTTTCTTTGAGCATCAAAAGGGATGACTTAACTGGCAGCACTAATTGTCTGGAAATAAGGTGAAGTGAAGTAAGGTCTGAGGGTGTTACCCATATGCAGAATTCTTCATATCCTACGAAAGCCAAATTCAACAATTGCTAAATATATATATGTAATATTTTAAAATTTTCAGAGAAAAAGAGAGTAAGGAGAAAAAAAATTAATATTATTTTGGAGGTTTTTTTGTCAGCAAATTCCCCTATTATGCAACTTGTTGTCATTAAGCACTATAACCATAGAGACTCATGGTGTTCTTTCACTCTGCAGTAAAGTTTGTGTACACTACTACCGTTTCATTCATAACTGTCAATCCAGTATTTTTGTAAATGTTTGTAAGTTGATTCTCAAGATTCTCCTTTTCTCCTAGCCCTTAATTATTTGTGATCATGAATAGCTGCAGTATGTTACGGTACATGGAAATTGAGAATCAACCTAAGTTAATGATTTAACCATTTTAACCTGAATAATTTTATTTTGACCTATAACATTTACTCCCTGGTTTTGTCCTAATAAATTGTTTTATTGTGTGCCATGTTATAGGTGCGGAAGTTGGAATTTCTTTTAGCTGATGCACTGAATAAGAAGTGCGACACTATTTTTACATGTGGTGGAGTGCAGTCAAATCATTGTAGAGCCACTGCAGTAGCAGCAAGACAGCTTGGCTTGGATTGTTATTTGTTTCTTAGAAGCTCTGAACAGGTCAGTTACATTGTATGTTTTCTTGCAATGTACAGAATGAACACCTTTTCACATCAGTCACCTTTACTTGATGCGCTTGATGTTTGGCCCCATCTTCACATTAACTCACATATTTACTGCTATGGGAACCAGAAAAACATTCCTGGAGCAAGGGTTGAGAACCAATAACAAATTCAATGCAATGTATGGTTTCACTTCCACAATATTCAGACTAGGGGTGCATTAATAATTGTTTGGATGTGCATGCTCTAACTTTGTCTTGCACTATTCCACCACCCTTGTGCTGCCATTGAATCCTACATTAAATTTATTAAAAGGTTTATATAATTTCTTACTCCTCTACACAGTAGCCACCTCAGAATTAACTACTGGTATAGACAATAGCAATCTACTGCACCAATCAATATGGTGCCTTGTGTGGTTTGAATTCGTTTTTTGTTATGTGTGTCACCAGGCACAAATATTCTAACAAAGTCACCTAGCTGGGGCACACTTTTAGAAACCTCAGTAAAAAGGACAGTCCACTGTTGGTTGCTTCCCTTGCTGTTTTCAGTCATCTTCTGCAACTAGCTCCCTAAATGTGATGGACACAGGTCTCTCTACAAGTTTCAAAAATTGGTCGTAATTCCCACTATGTTTGTCTTAAAGAATGATAGTTAATTGAATTTCAATTTCTGTTAAATTTTAACTAAGTGCCCTCTTGGGAGTACACTGTAGAGCATTTGGTTGATTCCTGTTCATGTTAATGCAGTCTACAGATATTGGATGTAAAGGAAATCTTTTTCTAAACAAAATGGTTGGAAGCCATATTATTGTTGTTCCAAAACTTCAGTATATAAATCAGGCCTTAAACAGATGATGGAGAAAATGGCAGAAAAATTGTAAGTAAGTGGCTATTATGACTTAAAGAGACTACAAAGACCTTTTTTTATAGCTGTAACATGCTTAGTGATATACACTGTACTGTGGGACTAATCTGGCAAAAGATCAGAAAACCCTACACTTTTATTGGCCACCCACAAATTATAAACTTAAGGTTTTTTGTCCCCCTTTCCCAAGGCAAATTTGATTTATAATTTCCCTTTTTCCTTCTAGATTAAGTACACTACTGAAGCCAGTGAATAATTATTTTTTCATACCATTGATTAATTATTCAAGTCAGCTGAGGCGACTAATTGTTTTAGTATAATGACATTGATGATTATTCAAGAATTTAAATAAAATTATTGATCAATTTCCGACTCCGAAACATAAAAAAATCTGGCTGTCATTTTGAAAACAGCTAGCCTTCAATGTTATAATCAATGCGCAGTGATTATAGGGGGATAAAGCGAAGCTCCCAGCCAATCATAGTGCTCTATTTTTGATAAAACTGTGAAAGGTTTGAACCCAGGAGTCATTTCAAAAGTAGGTTGAGTTTGATCGTCTGGGTGAACGTAGTCCTGAATAGGACTGTTGTCGTTGACAGTGACTGACGTTTCGACAACCTGTGCGGTAGTCATCTTCAGAGTCAAAGTGAGTTGTGTCACGTCAGTAGATGGTATTATATACTCTGGTTATTGATCTGATTGGTCAATAAAGTCAAGATGTTATTGGTCGTCTGTCAGTTAAGCCGCTGTGTTATTGGCTATGAAGACTCGTAATCAGTAATTGGTGCGTTTCGATCCGTCTATTGTCACAGTTAAGCAGTCGTCTATTGTTAGTCAAATTGTCAGTTCTCCAGTCGATCTCTTAGTTAGTTTCGCTTCATCTAGTCATCAATGTAATTATAATACTTGCCTATAATTACATGTAACTGATTCCAGATTCCAGCAGTTTCAGTGCTGTATTAATAATATTGTTAATTTCATTTATTTTATCAGAACACAGCAGGGATCATCAGCATATTTGATAGAGATAGGTGGTTCATCTTACACAGGGATGTTTGGTTACTTGACTGCATTTCAAGAGATGATACAACAGGTACAAGTTATCTGTATGGAATGGGTTATGTGACATGCACTTTGTATGTCAAAAGAAAATTCAGGTTAATTTTTTTTTAACATGGGTAGATTTATTTCCTTTGTCTCCTAGCCCTACATGTAATTATTCATGAACTGGGCTTAATAGGAGGGAACAAAAATTGAGTAAAGTAGGTTTAAAAAAACTGAATTTAATTTTGCCTAGAATACAAGACATGTAGCTATTCAAAAAATGATTTCTAAGGTCCAGTAAATGACTTTCCATCTAAATATTATTTTCAATTTCTCCCTTTATTTTTCAAGCAAATAAAACAAAGGTAATTTGAAAAGAAAATCTACACATACATTTTAGCACTGATCAGAATTCCCTTGACAGAAATGTTTTCAAGGAAACGTCTTAAATGTCAAACATGGTTGCCACAGGGCATAAAATGGTCAGGGAAAACAATTATTTCCTCAAGGTCGAGGAAAAGTCAGCGAGGGAATTTCACTTCAAGTCAGGGAAAAGTGAAGTGTTAAGAGTACATTTTGTACATTTTATAGACATGAATCATGTTGTATTAATTGCTCACGAAATTGAAGTACAAGCTGATGTTGGCTTTTCAAGAAAATTGATCTTTTTTGCACTTTATGTTAAAGAAACTTATTAATCAATTCATGTACACTGCATGTGTCTTGCTGAAAGCATAAATTAATATTAAAATAGCCGTAGGGGATCAGGCTGTGAGAGGAGCATTGAGTACATTATCAGGACTGATTTGTGCAATTGTTGAGTCCATGGGTCAAGGAAATTTTACATTTAGGAAAAAGTCAGGGAAAAATCAGGGAATTTCAGAAACCTCTGGCTCTGGCAACCCTGTTCTTCTCTGGTCAACTTTAATTTGTTCCTTTGTATGGCATTCGGTTAGTAATGACTTGAGATGAATTTAAGAGCAAAATTTATTAGGATTAATTGCAATGCAAATGGCGCTTTGAGGTGAAAAAATAAAATTATCATCTCACAGCACAAGGGTTACTGTACACCAGTGTATTTAGCAAACATGGGTGTTTATAGTGAGTGCTAAATGTTCAAGGTAACTTTATTTAACAGACATCTAAATTATGAAGGTGCTATTGAGGCCAGTACCATAAGCATCTACTTAAGGTGGCTGAACAAAGTTTTGCAGGCGGTCAGGAGTAACTTGTGTGACAGTGTGTGTTTTAAATTACACAAACAAACATGGTGGCGAAAACAGCAATGGCACACAGAAGACGATTTCTCAAAATCTGCTCATTAAAATTTCATGATATTTGGCAGAATTTTTACTTTTATTGTATTTTAAATAATGAGAACTTTAAAATGGAAGTTGAACAGATGAATTTTCTGACACATATAATAATTACAGAACATAATTATTATGTTGTTGATTATCTAAAAATGCGTCTTTGGTCAAATAAGTTTCAAATGGTAATGATTATATATAGTAAGCTGTGTGCAAGTTTATAGGAAAATCTAATGAGCGAATTTTATGTAAACTGAGCAAAAGTGAAATTTTAAGGTTGCGTTCAATCGTTCATGTTGCCATGGAAACCAGGAAAATGTCACATTTTACCTGTCAATCACACCTTTTATCAGTATATTTTTCACTTGCCAAGATTCAGCTTGTGAGCTGCAACCTTTCTCTTAATTGCCATGTAAAGTGTGCACTGTTCTTTTAAGGGAGTATAATTGAATTAAGGGTTGATCAATCTAGGTCCATACATGTACATGTATATTTTTTCAATTATTTTGTTGTTTTTTTTTTGTTGTTGTTGTTGAGTAGTTGTAATTTGTGAGATCTTAGTAGTTTTCACTTATTGTTTGGATGTTTTTCATACCATTTTATTCAGAATGTGTTGGAAGATTATGATGATATTTGTAGTTACTGTTGGCAGCGGAGGAACAGCATCAGGAATTGCTATTGGCAATTATCTGACTGGCTCAAAACTCAAGTAAGGATCCAGTTTGCATTTAAATAATAGTAATTTATAATCAACCTTGCATTTGGTTAGTTAAAAGAGATATTTGTACTTTGCTCAAAATGTGGTCAGTTTTCCATGGATTATGTCTAAATGCAGAAAAGAATAGTTGCCAATTTTCTGTATTTTGGAAAATTTCTCATAAGGGTTGATATAGAGCCTTCAAAGGCAAAATTTCTCAATGTTTCCCCGTGACCTGTTTTCACTAACAGAGGTGGTTTTCCTGGCAAAGCAAAGTATTATACTGTAAATTAACAAAAAGTATAAAATGAAAATAGAGTATAATATTATAGAAAAAATAATTGAAGCAGAATAAATTAATGTTTTAATTTTAAGGCCTTAATAGTGTAATAAACCTATTCTCCCTGGACTACTTGGTCTTCCCTGGCCTTTAAAAGCAGTAGTTAAGGCGCTTTCTAGTCAGTCAAAAAGAATTAAAGCAAGAAAAGCAAAGCAAACTGTCCCTATTGCGATTAAAAAACTATGTTTGCTTTTCTTTCTGCTTTTCTTCTGTTCTTTTGTTTGGAAAAGTGAAATTTTGTAACTTCATGGCTCAGCCAGTAAGGTTTTGAAAAAAAATTGTGGATGTTGTGCAAAGGCTAATTAAAGAGATCTGCTGCTTCTTAAGGAATAATTCATGAGTGTACAGTTGATAGTTTTAATTGGCTGAACTTCCATAGGGCTGAACTTCAAAAGAGGGTACCATTTTTTAGGCTTCAGCAGGGGCGTAGCCAGCCCATAGACCTGCGGGCCTGGGCCTACAAATTTTTGGTTTGATCACTCTACCGCTTGTATTTACTATGCGTTGTTGGGGTGAACTAAAAAGCTTAAGAGCTCAAAGTGTTGATGAGGTCAGTGTGTACTAGTCAGGCATGCAGTTTTCAGGATATGTGGAAACGAAAGTCAGCCAGGCCTACAACTAGTCAAAAAGCTGGCTACACCCTGGTCTGGTACAGTGTATATAAAAAGCTAGGAATTTCAAGTATACGAAAGAGTAGTGATTTTGGTGTCGTTGTAACTAAGGACCAGAAGGGCTGACATATGCATTATTTTTATGGCTGTGAAATAGTTATGAAAATGTTCTGGCTTTGAGGCTTATTTATATGAAAAGACAGTGAGTTTACAGCAGCTAAAAGGGTTGCAAAGTTCTACTCTAGCATGTGAAAGGGTTACCATTTGTCAATAGAAGGAATACTAAAGGGGGACCTTTTCTGTTAAAAATGATGGTATATATATATATAAATGGATAAGGGATTGGGCCTTCAGGCAAAGGGGGTGGATATGGCGTGTCAACTCAACAAGAACTAGGTGGGTAGGACTGGGGGAATTAATGTCAAAGCAGAAGATATTATAGATATCATTGATGGATACAACGGGGGAGGGTATGGTGTGTCAACTCAACATGAACTAGGTGGGTAGGACTGGGGGAATTTATGTCAAAGTAGAAGATATTATAGATATTATTGATGGATACAAAAGGGGAGGGTATGGCGTGTCAACTCAACAAGAACTAGGTGGGTAGGACTGGGGGAATTTATGTCAAAGCAGAAGATATTATAGATATTATTGATGGATACAAAGGGGGAGGATATGGTGTGTCAACTCAACATGAACTAGGTGGGTAGGACTGGGGGAATTGATGTCAAAGCAGAAGATATTATAGATATTATTGATGGCTACAAAGGGGGAGGGTATGGTGTGTCAACTCAACAAGAACTAGGTGGGTAGGACTGGGGGAATTTATGTCAAAGCAGAAGATATTATAGATATTATTGATGGATACAAAAGGGGAGGGTATGGCGTGTCAACTCAACAAGAACTAGGTGGGTAGGACTGGGGGAATTTATGTCAAAGCAGAAGATATTATAGATATTATTGATGGATACAAAGGGGGAGGATATGGTGTGTCAACTCAACATGAACTAGGTGGGTAGGACTGGGGGAATTGATGTCAAAGCAGAAGATATTATAGATATTATTGATGGCTACAAAGGGGGAGGGTATGGTGTGTCAACTCAACATGAACTAGGTAGGTTGGACTGGGGGAATTGATGTCAAAGTAGAAGATATTATAAATATTATTGATGGCTACAAAGGGGGAAGATATGGCGTGTCAACTCAACATGAACTAGGTAGGTACACTCTTGTTAGGACTGGCTTAATTGCTTTTCAAGCAGACGGCGATATTATTGTTGGATGCAAAAGGAGTGTGAGGAGGTGCATTCTACTGCTCACGTGATTTGTTGGGAAAACAGTGAATAAACAAAGTTAACAAAAGAGCTGCGACATATAGAGGTACAACGAAATTTAATGTTCAATCGATATGAGGCAGGTGGGTAGTCTGGTGGTCAAACAAAAGAAGTGTTTGAAAGGGGGATCCATTTGTGCACACTGTTAAAGTTGTTTAGCATAACATTATGAAATAATACACTTTAAATTGTACCTGCAACTCCTAAAGCATCCCCCACTATCCCCGACTCTTCTCATAAGTTTGCCACTGAGTTTAATTCGAAAACATGTGCAATCTTTCTGGCTCCTTTAATTTTACATGACATACAAATTACAATACAACTGCCTCCAGCTAACTCTTTGAAGCTGGTGACATTACAGAATATATGGCGTCAAAGACTAATATTACCAAAGTCATTTAGGGGAAGGGGGAGGGAATACAAGCGCAAAACGGACTGAGTTCTAGACTGAGTCGTTTGGTGTGACGCAACAAAAGGTATGCATTGTATTTTGTTATCAAATTGCAGAGAATATTATTGAGATCCCAAGAACAACTGGAATATTGGTAGATCCAGTGTACAATATAAAGGCAATTAGAGGAATGTTAACAGAGATGAAGAATAATCCTGGAAGATTCAAAGGAAAAAGAGTACTTTACATCCATACAGGTACAATATTTTGTCACTATCTTCTTCAGTCTACTGAGGGTTTAATTTAGGCTTTCTGTCTGTTGAGAAGCATGTTGTAAAGTCAATAATTCACTCTCCCCTGTCAATTGCTACGCGAAATACAAATTATTTGCTCGTTGTCAGTCTGTCGATAGGTATACCCCGGGGGGTAGGGAGGTATACCTAATGCTAATTTCACTAAGTGTGTACTGAAAACAAAAATGCGTACCGTATACTTGCTTACACTGTACATTGACCTAAGGGATATATGTCGGGGCGCACCAATTCGGAGAGTCTATTGGATACTAATAAGTACTGTTTTTAGATTTCTTATCTCGTTGTATTAGCTGCGTTCACAAACGTGCGCGGTCCAACATGGCAGTGGACTTCCGTGCCATAGTGTCCTTGAATTGTTTCTCACAGCGCCCAAGGTTCTTGAAACAGTTAAACTCTCCTTGTCAAATACTCCGCCGACCTCATTCGCCATATCTCTGCCCTGATTGGTTGAAAATATTTTGGCGCCACGAATGAATCTGCAAATAGCTTGAAAATCTGCCACGCTGTGACCCAGGCCTTACGATGTATATGACAGATATGCGCCCCCGGGCGATTGGCTTTTGTTAATGATGCCATTTCTTTCGTTTTTAGGTGGAGTGTTTGGTTTGTATGATGGCAGAATGGATTCACTGATCGCGCAGTCTGCAGAAGGAACAAAGCAGGTTTTTTATTGGGGAGATATCAATGATCCTTTACCGTGCTAACAGTTAAAAAATAAAAAAACAGAAACAAAAAGTAGAAGATTAAATGTAAGAAAGAAACTCGTTCTCAGGGCTCTCTCCTAATTGTCCCTATCGTGCAAGAGAGGGAGAGAGACAGACAGCTAACAGTCACCCCAATAGGTTTTTCGAGATGCGGGATTTGCCCTATTTGAATATCGGGATTCGGGATATTAAAGCAAAATGGGGCGAGATTCGGGTGTACATGGAAAGAAGACTTTTTTTACCCAGTATCAAACGAGAACTCAAGGCAGAGATTCTAGTAATTTGATTTCTCTGTCAGTGCCTACTACTGCTAATTATTTCTATGATCTACCACTTTTTTTTATTGTTTTTTACATAAAATTGTAAGTAAGACTTTTTTTCTTTCTCCATTACATGTAGTTCAGTACTTTGGCCACTCGGCATATTTTACCTTTCATCATTTTGTAATTTGCTGGTTTTTTTTCTTTGTTCTTGTGATATATTGTAATGTAGTAGAAACGTCTTGAAATATAACAAAAAATAAAGAAAATCAGAATTTGAATCTTGAAGGAATCTCTACTGTTTTAGCAAATTGATATCCACTTGTCAGGATGATCAGTTCTTGTCAGTCCTCTCTTCAGTGGCACCCAACGACCAATGTGCATTAAATGGTCTTACTCTTTAGAAGCATGCTTGGTTGAAGCCCCCCTAATAGCTACTTATCTGTTTGAATGTCGTAGGGAAACGTTTTAGGTAGCATTTTCGTCCCCCCCCCCCCCCCGAAACTGTTAGCTACCCTGATGGGTCCGGTGGACAGTTCGAGGACATGAAGTAGCCTTTCCTTCATTTGAAGTGACAGGAATATAAATCCTGATATCTTATCATTCCAAAGTTACATCTATACCATCATAGGAATCCATCGAATTACATGTATTCAGAAATTCTCCCATTAGCACCCGCATTGAATTCGATTTCAATGGTAGTATGGCTCGACATTTGCAATTCATAACGACAAGACTCCCAATGTCAGGATACTTGAGAAATATCATTCTGAAATGAAATGTTACCCTGATGAGTAAAAACGGAAATTTCGTGGCGAATGCTGGTGTCTGTTTGTGCCTTGATGAAATTTTGTGTAACATTTTAAATTTTGTCTAACATTAAAGTTGGCTTATCCGGAAAAAAACTACTCTTTGCTGTAAGTTTCGTCCAAGTGATGACCTATTGTCTGGCGTCTTAAATTCATCAAAGAAAAGCGGTATCTAATTAATTTGTTACAAGAGGGACCACACATACATACATACATACATACTTTATTTTTAACTCCCCAAAGGGGCTTTTCAGTTACAAAGGAATAAAAAGATAAAAATACGTCAATGAAAATGAATAAACAACTGGGAAAGGAGTCTAAAATTAATTACAGTATTAAAAATTTACAAAACAAAACAGGGTTATTTAAACAAACAGATAATTCCCCCAATGGAAAAAGGGTTCGTTTAATGTTGATCGGGAAAAAATAGAATCTCACTACTTTTTGTACAATCTCCCGCTTTCATTTCATTAGCCTCCAGATTTTCCTTTATCCGCGGTTGGCAGGTCTGCGTTAGCTGCATCCCGTGATCTTAGCATATATAGTGTGACTTTCGACATCGCGTGTCTAAATTTAACTTTGGTCACGCTACGTCGCGTTTAATTGTTGGCATCTCCGAACTCGTGATCTTTCAACGATGATACACCCAATTCTTTTCAGAAGTAGGCAGTTCCGTCTGAGGAAATTAAAATGGCGCTGGGATCCTCGCCTTAGTTAATGCACGTAGGTTCGTTTAATAATGAAGTACCTTTTCTTCGACAACAGGCATCAGGGCACAGGTATTTTTGTTTAAAAAGTAATTGAATTCGCGTGACTGTACAGTCTGTTTAGACGGATTCCCTAATCTCTATCAGGACGTTGTACATTACCATGCATGTTTCTTTCAGTAGAAACCTACAAAGGAACACGAACTCTCTGGTGTCTGACTAACGCCTTTCAGGGATGAATTGATTTTTGTTTGGAATCAACTAAACGACCCTGAAGCTGCCAAATAATTCAGATAAGCGACGAAAAGTCTTTGACGTGGAGAAGGTAAGCTGAAGGAGAAGTTTGACGTTATAAGTGGCATATTTTAGGTTCTCATCATAGAATAGTGTAGTTTCTCCTTCTCACTTTATCGATCAGTTGTTAGCCTTTAAACAGTTGCTGTTGGCAAGTACCCGAGCACATAAGGGCATGTCGGTTTCGTGCTTTCCAGACAAACGATCGATTCATGTTTCATAGGGGAAATTCGTTTAATTGTCATCACGGTGGCCCTCTTCTCTTGGTCTTTCTTGGGGCTGTACGACTTTCAGTACTGCTTATTCTTTTAAAGAAATCATGTTGATGTCAATGATTAGGTGCCATTTATGTCTCCCTCGAAACTGTAAGCTACCTTGATAGGTCCGGTCGTGAGTTCGAGGACATCGTGCAGCCTTTCTTTCTTTTTAATTGACAGAATAGAAATCCTGATGACGTACGTATCATTCCAAAGTTACGCACCGCAGTCCTAGGAGCCCATCGGCTAACATCAAGAGAGAATTCTTTCTTGCTTACATGTATTCACAAATTCCCCCATTAACACACCGCCTGAAGTTTGATTTCAATTGTAATATGGCTCGCTCGACAATATTGCAATTCAAAATATCACCTTACGCCTTGGTGAAACTTTGTCTATCCTTTTAGCCATGAAGTTGGCTTTTTGTTTTTGGAAAAAAAAAAAACGTTTTGCTGTAAGTTGCGTCCGAGTGATGACCTATTCTCTGGCGTGTTGTAATTCATTAAAGAAAAATTAAAGAGTTATCTAATTTGTCACAAAGGGACCCCATCTAAACGGGGTTATATTTTAATAAACAAACAGACTGTAATTCCCCCGATGGAAAAAAGAATGACAAAATCATGTTGATGACAATGCTTAGGTTTCTTTCTGATTTACACCATCACTCTCCTTTGTAAATGCAAATAGGAATACTAAAGTTCCCGCATCAGTAACCAGACACGCTTTACTTGTATTTCTTGTGGTTCCTAACTTTGACTATATTTCGTTGAGGATTAGTACAACTTTGGCAATTTAATTGTTTGTTATTAATGTCAGTGTTAAGAAGAACTGAGCATCAGGGAAATGAAATCGGAATTGAAAAGAAACGTTACAATATGCATGTCAAAAGTGAAACAGGAAGTTTGCTTGTGTAATACAATCCTTTTAAGTCTTTTATTCCGAGCATCAGTTCAGACGGCCAAGAAAGCTTGCCTCCTTTGTTCCCGTCCGACGTTTTAGGGTCTGTTTATATGGAGGTGGGGGACACCAGGTAGGTGAGGTAACCTGCCTAGGTGGGGTGCAAAAAAAACCCCTCCGTTAAACATGTAATCTTACAACCCCGCTATCCAGGGGTGCACTAGATTATTGAATAGTCACTGTGACTTCTGCTTCACAAATTTTAGAGTCACAGTGACTCCACTCATCAATAAAATTTGCAAACCCTGTAATAATAACAACGTTCAATTTCGCTCTTTGCAGTGGACATAGGGATAAGCCGGATAACTGCTCGTTGACTCATTTAACCCCAGGCAACCCAGACTCTGTATGATGAGTAGGACTTTTATAAGAGAATGTATAAGAGTAAACAAAACATGCTGTAAACGATATATTCGAAATACTGACTTACCGTTTATTTGTGTCGTTCAAGTTCAAGTATCGTTTACGACATTTTCTTTGTTGCCATACATTCTCTTATAAAATTCAAAGTTGAACGGTCATATTGATTCGGGGCAGTTTGTGGTTTAACATGCGTTAAATACGTACGATTTTTTTGTCGCTCTGAGTTATTCGGGTCTTGCCTGAATTTATACGAATATATTTAAGCAATTTTTATATCGTAATTTTTTTCAGCATTAAGTTATAGCCAACTGTAGTAATCCAAAATCCTATGGACCCCAATCAAATTGCGTGACTGACACAGCAATGGCATTTATAAAACTTTGTCCTCTCGTTTAATAACAGGCAAACAATTGCCCCGGTTAGTAATAAATGGATTTGGTGTTACTGCCATGAAAGTTTACTCGCCTTGAAAAATATCATAAATGCAAATTACTGAGTAATTATATAACTGAAAATTGGACAAAATATGATTTGAAATGTAGTGTTGCTCTGCTTGTTTTATGGATCCGTGTTTAAAAATCTTGCAAATCCAAGCCATATGTATCACACGTCGGCTACGCTGAATTCCAGGTCGAAAGAAGGTTTTTTTACAAAATGTTGTCAAGTTTTTCTTCTCGAGGCTCAGAAATTTTTGTTTTGCTGCTTATTTTTATCTTTTTGTTAAATTTAGTGGTTTATTTTTACCCGCGACACTTACCCGCACCCGAGACCTCTACCCGCGACATTTAGACATACTCCTATTATTCTATCAGTAATACGGGGAAATATTTAAACTCTAGGGCGAGAGGCGACCCCAAACAGACAAACCCGAGCAGGACTGTGCAGGAATTTCTGCACTTTTAAGGAATGAGTAATTGCTTAATATTGATAACCAGTAAGTTGATGAGCAACATTTCAAGGAATTTATCTGCGAGTCGCGACCCGCGACATTTAGACATACTCGTCTGAAGTCTAGCCACAACCCTGGGCAAACGTCCACGGGATAGTGATGCAGTATTCGTAATTTTCTGACATTTCTGGGTGCCCTAATAAAACAGTGCAACCGTTTTGAAAATATATGGCTGTTCTTCCCCCACGCCCTCTAACCTATACTATTAAAACAGGGAAAATTCTAGATACACGCGTGAAACCCTGTTTGTGGTGGGGTAGGGGGGCTTCACAAGAAAATGTTTAAGGTATCGGAATAAGAATAAAGCAGTGATTTATAATTTTTTAATGTTCATAAAAACGACATTCACTTCCACTTGGTGATTCCTTTTCAATTTTAGCGATCAAAGAGATTAGAGAGGACTGATCTTGAGTGACTAGTCAGACAGTCGAGCAGAATTAAGGTGCAACGGTTCACTAAGAAAAGGGCCCAACAGTGATACTGTGGGCCAAGGGTAAGTGTTATGAAAAACAAATATTCTATTTACAACTCGTTGGCACTACTACTTAACTCAGTATACTGTCATTCTTATTTTATTTTTTTTCAATCTGCAGATAACGTTCACTGTAGTCACAATTCCTATAAAGCCTTTGTTAAAAATACTTTAAATGGTTATTTGTTATTTCTGGATTTTACAAACTGAGAGCAAATTCCAACTTAAGATATTAGGGGAAAATAGCGCATTTAGTATTTATTTAGTAAAACTTTGGCTCTTTTTTATTATAGGGACGACGATCTAAATTTTGTCTTGCAGGACCACTCTGATGGCTTCTGCTCCAACATTAGCTCCATCAACTAAGGAGAGCACTAATTATGCAAGATTATGTCGCCTTTTAGTAGATGGAGGCACCAAGGCCTTAAGGCACACTTTTGACAGATTCCACTCCCCAGCAAACTTGTTTAATGTTTTGAAAGCTGGTTCTCCAGAACACTCAACGCTGCAGTACCTTAAAAGGAAGAGAATCATCAATGCTACACAATGGGGTAAGCTGTATCCCTCTCCTCCTTCATCTGTAACATCAGAGAACTTTGACATCACGCTACTTATGGTTCTACTGAGGAACATCTGTGGTCTGACTGCTCCTACCACGGGCTGGGACAGTCTTCCATCTGGTTCAGACACCAGTGTGGAGGCTAACGTAGCCAGAGTGAAGTACTACAGGAACTCGGTCTATGGGCATGCCAAGCAGGCGTCTGTTGACGATCCAACATTTAATTCATTGTGGCAGGATGTAAGTGTTGCACTGATTGCACTGGGTGTAGATGCAGCTGCTATCACAAAACTAAAAACTGAGACTATGGATCCAGACACGGAGACGCATTACCGAGAGCTGTTAAAGGAATGGAAGAAAGACGAAGATAACATTAAGGACCAACTTAATAGAATGGAAGGTAATTTTGAAGTGTTTTCTACAGTACTATTTAATCAATAGAAAACGTTTTCTTTGTTTGCATAGCCTGATACAAACACGAGAGGGATTGGGAGAATTCGAGACAGTTATGCAAACCCGAGACGAATTCGAGGGTTTGCATAACTGTCGAGAATTCTCCCAACGCCTCGAGTGTTTATATCAGGCTATGCAAACACAGGAAAAAAGTTTTCTATTGCTTTTATAAAATAACTTTCCCGAGAAAAAAAGCAAAACTCTTTTTTGTATGGAACTGATTAAAACAGAAATTCTTACCAATCGCAAAGTCTTGTCCACAAAGTCTTGCTCGCGTAAAATTCTTGGTAACGATTTTCCAAGTTTCAGCCGACAACTGAAAGCAATGGGTAAATAAAGTAAACTTGACACGTTTTGAACTCGAAAACGTTTTCAAATTCGTGCTTGCGTGATTAACCCGCGAAAAGCAAAACATCTTGACGTCACAACCATGTTTACATACTCTCATACAAACACGCCTCTCGGCCAATCAGAGCGTGCGTACTATCTTAGTTATTTTATAAATGATTTTATTACACAATTAGAATAAGGTGTGGCTGAAATCAAAGTTTGGAATTGGGCAAAATAAACTTTTTCTTTACAAAACCACATTTAACAGCCATAATCGCATGGTCATAATTGTATGATCTGAAGAATTATAAGGCAAATCCAGGCGAATAACACCATCCGAGATCTGTATAATTGTTCAGATCATACTCAGACTCATTCAATAATTGCTAAGCCCATCAGCCCGTCAGTTTCTAAAACAATGAAGCTAAATTTATTTATTATTTGAGTCAATGTGTTTAACAAAATGAATTTCAAATTTTATGACTTTTCAACTTTGCCGTGAGAAACAATCTATCCCATTTTCTCTTTAGATAAAATCAGAGAACAGATGAGAAGTGAAATGGAAAGTATCAGCGAGAAGATAACTGAGGAAGGAGGTCAGTTCTTTTGATTACTACGTATTTCAAACAGCATTTACTAATATGATCTCGCGTATGGAGAAGACTGCCACTTAGAAGCTTTAAAAATTCTGTGAACTAGCATTACTTAAAATGGGCATCTGTAAAACCAGGAAACCGGAGTCCGAAAAAGTAACAGGAGTAAGAAAAAGAGCCAGAACGCGTCGGGAACCGGAGCGGAAATCCAAATATAAGGCAGAATAACAATTGGAATCGATAAAAATGTAAGAACAGAGATGTCATGTATCTTACCTAACTTTAATTTTAATATATTTTTTGTTTAACTTGGTTATACAGAAAGAAAGAAAAATACTTTCTGAAAAAGTAACATATTTGTAGGAATAGCTCTTACTGGCTTACTGGGCTTAATAAGAGAACGTTAAACGAGACTATTTGCACCGATGAGTTTTGTGGTAATAATGTTGTAACAATGTTGCAACCATTCGAAACAATGAATCAATATTGTTTTAACGCTGTGTTGGACTCAAAATAGTCCTTACGAATCATCCCGTGTAACATCCTACCCTCCCAGTGTATCTCTTTATGACACACGCAGGACGGAGGGGATAGTACATTTAGTTTCAGTGTCAGACGACGTGTGAACGAGACGCACAGAGGTGATCGATTGCAATAAAACCTCAGGATTCTCGGATATATATATACTACAAGGTTCTATCTAGGGTATTTGAGGGGTAGAAGATTCCCCCCCCCCGCCCCAAAATACCCAGCTTCCCCGCAAAAAATATTGTTATCATTACCGTATATAAGTAACTATATCGGAAAATTATCCAGACGCAACGAGTTCAGTGCACATGAAGTAAGTATTCCCTGTCTAAGGACACTACACTGTATATGAGAAGGAACATGGAGTACTGTAACATCGCCAGAACGTGATCAAGACTAAAAAATAAAATAAAGTACCACTGTAACATTTCTCAAAATTGTGTCTCAAAATGCACCACATTGCATCTCAGCGCATGTTCATTACAAAAAGTTCCAGGTGGGCATGCCCCCGGACCCCGCTAGGAAACTCCTGCACTTCGGCCACTGGGAACTTCTCCTCCATACGATAAATCTTAGATAGAACCCTGTGCTATATCGTTCTAAGACGTGATATTTACCAGAAACGACAGCCGATATCTCTAAAAAGGTCATTTAAACAGTCAATTTCTGTAAATATCGAAAATCCGGCGACAGTTTCAAAATTTTCAATTTCTTCATATTTTGCCCAAATAAAGCCTTTAGTGAGTTATTTTCGAAAATATAATTAAAAGATCCTAAAGCGCTCGAGTTTTTTCAAAGTCGAGGAAAGTTTGATAATCGCCATTTTGGACCGTCGCAGCAGTTGAATATTAGGGAGCTAAGTAAGCAAAGACGACGACGACGGCAATGAAAACGTTGTTAAAAATATGAATTTGCGTTCTTTCAAACTTAATCGCGTCTATTTGGACCCGCTCAATATGTCAAATGCAGGCGACTTTTCATGGAGTTGAATTCTTATAGATTTTATTCAGGTTCAAAAAGAGGAAGGAAAATTCGTCGTCGTATGTTCACGTCCTCCATAAAACGGCAAATTAGGAGGTTTCACGTCGTAGTCGTGCAGTGGACGTCAAAGAAATGTACTAAAAAGCGTGATGCATGTGCAGAGCTGTTGTTTTGATCATTAAACCTATTGTTTTTTTGAAGTCGTCGTTGGGGTCGTCGTCGCAGTTGCTTAAGCTCCCTATTTTCTAGTAAACGCGTTAACATCCAGCAATGTACTTTTGATATATCATAGCACTTTACTTGCTCTTTCTAAAACACTAGATTATTTTCGAAAAAGTGTCAAAATAGTCTTTTTTCTGGCCGTTTTAGTTACCCCACCTTAAAATTGGTATTTTTAATTAGCTCTTTTTGCAAAGTCGTTGTGCAGTTTTCATCCCACTGGCATATTAACTAATCTTAGTGTAATTTTTGAATTATTTAGCCGAAGAAAATCCTTGCTGTATTTTTTCCTGGCGCTTTTAATATCAGTATGTTTGACACTCAGATTATGAATTGTCTAGCACGACACAAAAACCTTTCTTTATTCTAATAGAGACCAGTGAGTGCCATAATATAAATTACCGATCTAAAAATCATGTTGTAATATTTGTTTTGGTTTGCAAATGATCGCGCGCTTCATCAACACGAACGCGTGCTACTTCAACACAGATAGATTGGAGAGTGAAGGAAAATTTTCCTGAAACTTTTAAATATCAGTTGGAAAAAAATAAAAATGTTATTCCCCGGCCTTGGTCGGTCCGTATTGGAAGAAACGGTCTGGGTACTCAAGACCTAGCTCGTGCACAGTTTCTCCCAATACGGACCTCGACTCCCAGCCGGTGAATAACGTATACAGTATGTATTTCTCGTCAGGCAATCTTCGCGCAACCGTACGCCATCACGACTAAAAAAAAAAAAGGTTTATCTTAGGGGGTGAGGAATGAGGACAGAACTGTGTGCTCGAAGGTCGATACATATTAAAGTCATAAACTTCGTCATCACTAAGGTAGATTAAGAAAAACTATAGAAAACTTTTGAAAAAATTTGAATTGCAAAGGGGATAATTTTCATTGAAAAATAACATTTGAATAGTACCATCAGAAAAGTGTTGGGGGGAGTGGGGAATTTTCCGACGGCAACGCATGAGTTTTTTTTCTTTAACATTTCCCTTGTATGAATTTCTTAGGTCAGTGCATGAACTTTTTTGGGGTTACTTTGCGTGCATGAATTTGTTTCATTTTATTTTCCCTTGCACGAATATTGTTTTTTACTTCGCCTGTCCCCCCATAAGCTTTCTAATCCTCCTCCCTAACCCGGAAGTTCCTAAGTTCGTAGACTGTTATCGGAGGCCATGGGCTCGTTTGTCGAAATTCCCGGTAACGTTTCGGGCCCGGGAAGCTGTTTTATGTTTCCCGGGCTTGCATTGAAGTACAAAGTTTCAATAATTTAGAAAATGGTAAAATGAAACTTTCAATTAACGAAGCAAAGTTAACTGGTTTTAAGATAGGAAATGTGCTACTATTCAAAGATTTCAATTTCAAAATTTGCCTTCGGGCCCGAAAAGTTTCCGTGGTCTGTAATGTCCCATCATCCTGGGGTCCTGATTGTACCCCGGAGTAGCCGTTAGCCGCCAAACACACAGAAGTATGTGAAATGCAGGAACATATAGTTCAGCCAGCATTTCTAAAAGACCCTGCTCTTGAATGGGATTGTTTTCTGAAAACGTTCTACTAGAAGTGTACTGGAGTGTCGCAAATTATATGTGATACAATCAGTTCTCTGTAGCTTTAATTCTTCACTCCACTGAAAGTATATTTCTTTACATGTTCATATTTTAGAATTCTGTACTCTGTTCTACACTTAAACAATTCATCGACATCAATTCACGTAAAGTTTTGATGATTTACACTCAATCTACACACTCGATCAGCTCCACGACTCCAAACGACTACACAGTTCCAAGACTTTTGTACAAAAGCTCAGTTTTTAGATCACGTGACGAGTTTTCCCGCCACAATGACGCAACAATTTTCTAACACACTCCCCGCCTTGACTGACTCAGGTCAATCAACGAAACAAATAATAAACCAAGTGAAAGGAAACGAGTTCGCTGTTCTTTGACTTAATCTTAATGTTCACTAATATGCTCCTGTTCAGCATTTCCCACGAAGGTAATAGGGAAATCAGTGTTTCTGTTCTGACGCTCTTCCCGCACTTGTGATTCGACTTCCGAAGGGTAAAGCCTATTTTGGGGGTCTTGTAATTTCCACGGCTCGATCTCCACTACGTACTGTTACAACAGCTCCTCTGTGGTAACCATCTCGTCCTGTAATGAGAGATTTCACGACTCCCATACTCCAAAGTTGTCTCGGCGCTTTGTCTTTGTAGACGCAAACAACATCTCCGACCTTAATAGTTGGCTTTTTGTTACTCGAATTGCAATTGTGATGAACACGTAATTCTGTTAAGTATTCCTTCTGCCAACATTTCCAAAAATGTGCAAGTACAGTGTTCGAGTACTTCTCAGGTCTTGAAAGATCGCGTACGATGTGATATCCCTCACTTGGTTGTTTAGCGCGTCCGTGTGAACTCAACAAGCGACGACCGATAACAAGTTGCGACGGTGTAAGGGGATCTCGCATTTCATCACTCACATAATTTAGAGATCTTGAATTTAGGATTCCTTCGGTCTCGAAAATGACTGTAAGCAGTTCTTCATAAGTGACTCGAGCTGTTCCTAAACTCTTTTTCAGACAGCGTTTTGGTGATTTAACGAGACGTTCAAAGAATCCACCCCACCAGGGTGCTAATGCCACGTTATACTTCCAGGGGATGCTATACTCTGCTAACAACCGTTTGAGCTCTTTACTCTTGAAAGCGGAACCATTGTCCGATACAACAAGCCTTGGTACACCTCGTCAAGCAGTGAACCGTTTGAAGCTTCTCACAAATGCTTGAGTTGACATATTTGGAACAAGGTCTAGATGAACTGCGCGACTAGATGCACACGTACATAACACTATGCACGCCTTGTTCATAACACTACTCTTGTTGTACACATCATTGAAATAAATGACACCCGCAAAGTCTACTCCTCTACTTGAAAATGTAAAGCCGTCAGACAATCTGAATCCAGGTAGTAGGGGTAGGAGGCACTCCATAGGGGCGACCTTCAAGTTTCTTGCATACTACACACTTGCTTAATATCTTCTTAACTGTCTGTCTCCCTTTAACGACCCAGTATTTTGAATGCAGTTCAACTAGTGTCTCTGCTACTCCATTGTGCATAACTTGTTCATGGCACTTGAGGATCCCTAATTTCGTAAAGTAATGTTCTCTAAGCAGAAGGACAGGAAATTTGGTATCACAGGGTAATGATTAGAGACCTATTCTTCCTTGACATCTGACTACACCTTCACTATCCTGATAAAGTCCCACGGTCCTCTTCATTTGCTGGTATTTGTCACTGTCAGGATACCCTTTTGAACGTGTTTAATCCACTTCTTCTCTTGATTGTACACTTGCAAGGATTCTTCTTGATCTGTTGATCCGTCCTTTCTTCTTTTCAATTTTTGCACATATAGCAACATAAGTGCAGTAACTCTTATGAGCTTCGTAAGGAAACTGTAGGATTCAGAATTGTTGATGCTCTCCAGATTTGCTTCTTGTTTTTCGGTACACGTGTTCAATAAGCTGGAGACTGTAGGTTTGGTTGATTTCAGTTGGCAGAACTCTTCCTTGGCTTGAACATTTACAGACTGGACTGGCTAGTAGGCACTTCCCTTAAACAGAAATTCTGGACCGTGTAACCACAAACTGCTTTCTTTGAGTGCAGTGGCTTTAATTCCTCTTGATGCAATGTCAGCCGGGTTTTCTGACGTAGGACAATACCTCCATTGTTCAGGCCGTGCATTTCGTCTGATTTCGCTCACGCGATTCTCCACAAAATGCTTGTATTCCTTATCAGCGTTCCTAATCCAACACAAAAAAAATCACAGAATCGGTTCAATTGACTACGTCATCAACTTTCACAACGTTTTCTAAAGCTTGACTGACACTCTTTACCAATCTTGAAGCAGTAACTTAAAGGTTAGACTACAGTTCTAGACACGGTATGGTTTGCTTATCCAACGCCCGGGCACGGGATCCAACGGAGCGACTCGGGTTTTTGACGCTACAACCTCACATTCTACTCTTGACTCATATTCTACTCTCGTGTAAACAACGGCTCCGTACGCCATTTTCCGACGCATCTGCAAAACAATGAGGTTGGAGCGATTTAACTTCATTCCCACCGAGCTTCAGCATAACACCTTTTAAAACTCGCTCTTCCAGCAAGTCTTAGGTCTGACAAAGTTGACAACCACCCTTGGTTGAGTTCGGTATCCACTAACTCGTCCAAGTCCCTTTGTGCCCTGCACAGTTTTTGAAAAAATAATCTTAAAACGTAAAATAACTGGGGATATTAACCCCAAAGGATCAAAGAATCTCGTAGCAGTACTGAGAATTAGTCTTCTTGTAGCTGGCTGAACTTAAACATCGTCCAATACCTTAGTCAAGTCATAGATCAGTTCATCTTGGTTAGGGTTCCAAAACATTCCCAAGACCTTCTGCTCTTTCTCAGTACCTTGCTTAAAAACTGACTTTGAGAAGCTCTCATCTTCCTCTTGAACCCATTCTTTACTATCTGTAGCAAAGTCTCCACTGAAGGCTGAATCTTGTTTCAGTGATTGCAAAAGACTTACTGAGTTGCTGTTCCATTTCCTCATATTGATCATGAACCCTCCTGATTTCAGACAAAATTTTATCTCCTTCGACAAAGAAAAGGCATTGTTCACATCCTTGTCCCCAGAAACGAAGTCATCTACATACAAAGACTTCAAAAGCTCAAGTGCAAATGAATTGTCATTCAGCATACATGTATTAACATGGTGTCTGATAGTGGCATTGAGAATGAAGGGGCTAGCATTCACTCCAAATACAACTCTTGTAAAGCGAAGTAACTTAATCTCAGGTAATTCCTTGTTGACATCATCTACTCATAGAAATCGTAAAAAGTCTCTGTGTTCTGGAATAATTTCAATATTCAAAAATGCTTTCACAATATCAGCAGTTACAGCAACTTCATGAACTCTAAATCTCAGCAAAATGTCCAGTAGAAGAGGATTTAAAGAAGGTTCGACATGCAGACAGTCATTTAAGCTTGGTCCAAACACCTTGGATGAGGCATCGTATACAACTCTCACCTTTGTTTTATCTCTGTCAAGTCTCACAACTCCCCTGTGTGGGGGGTAGTGTACATTGCCAGGTTCTAGGACTTCATCTTCTTGCACTTCTTCAACTACTCCACTTTCTAATTGCTCCTTAATCACTTGATTATATTGTTTCAGTATTTCCGGTTGGGTCTTAAGCTTCTTAATCACAGTTCCCAACTTTTGTGATGCATTTGTGTAATTATCTGACAGCATAGGGTGATTATCCTTGAATGGTAGCTTGACTTGGTATCTTTCACCAGTGAATCTTATCTCATTTGAAAACTTGCCATGAACTGAAGTTTCAGTGTCCCTTATGCCTAAGGTCTCTGAGTCCCAAAATTTCTGCAAATCATCTTTCACATGGCTGATGTCAGCTGACTCAATCTTCAAAACACGCGTAGCAGTTAGATTAACTGTGAATGACTCTGTCAATGCTGGAACTGCAGCTGGTCCCGAGAGTATCCATCCCAACCTGGTCACAAGAGCTACGGGTCCAGAAGGATCTCCCCTGATTATTCCTCCATTAAAGAAAGAACAGATGAGAAGTATATGAAATGATTCATTTTTGAACTGCGGTTGTAGATGAAAGTGAAGAATGATCATCGCAGTTTTTCCAATTTAAGCAATTGGAAAGAAGAAGCCTGAAAAAATCAGGGCTTCAACGGGATTCGAACCCGTGACCTCCGCGTTGCCGGTGCGTTGCTCTACCAACTGAGCTATGAAGCCACACATATTGACCTCGCTCCCAATGTGTCAATATGTCGCACAATTAAAATTTTAATTTCAAACTGACTTCGGAAGCTAAAATTCAGCCAGTTTTAACAGGCAGGGAAGACATAACCTGAGATCAGGCGTTATTTTATTTTATTTTTTTTCTGTTTTTTTGCTTCTTTGCTTCGTTGGCTCAAGAGGGAAAAAAATAACCTCTTCCCGTGAGAGACATAAAGGGTTAATAGGGAGAGGGCATGATCTCAGGCTAGGGAAGACATGCCAGTTGCTTTTCACTTCTCACCAAGGTCACGCGTTGGTCACGCTCTACGTCCAATTTTTATGCTCTGATTGGTCAAAACTTGACAGGTGAGTTCATGCAGAAAATTTATGCAGCATCTTGAAACTTGTTTACTTTCACAGCTGAGGCTGACAGAGTTTTGTGTCCACTTTTGATGTTTTTAACTGCCTTTTCCACTGAATGTACAAAATGAAATTCAGCTGCTATCAAGAATCTTCTGTTATTCATGGCTAGTTTGGTCATTGGGTTTGTGGTTGAGAAATACGTCGCTTGTCAAAGTCGGAAATCCGATTTCGGATGGCATCGTTTTCGTTCTACCTGGCTTGATGTGTAAGAGGGTTGAAAAGTCTGAAGCGATTCTGACTTTACTTGATGATAGTTTTCGGTGCATCTCGAATGGTAAACCTGAGCAATTATTTTATTTGATATTTGTTTTCTATGTCTAATTTAATGAAGTCGAGCGTAGTTTATGGGGCTATTTAGTTTATGCACGTTTGTAAGATGTGAGACAATGATCTGACCGAGTATCAAGTTTGATTATAAGCTCATAGAACTTTAAAAAGCCTTCAGACATTTTCTCACCGCAAATAGAAAGAAACGTACCAAAGAATATTTAGTTATGATTCTGGCTGTAAAAGGGAAGCCGGCTTAAAACATACAAAAGGATTTTCAGAGACACTTTTCTGAAATACTTGCCTTCCTGAATGAAAATGTTGTCTCTGTATATTTTTCACCGAATTATTTTCCTTTTATTATTGATTGTTAGTAGTCTCTTTGCAATTTTAATCGCTCTGCCATTTGTTTTCAGCCGCTCATGAACATCGCTTGCAGGAGTAGTCAAAATGACACGCGAATCAAACGCTTTTGAAGATTACAAATCTTTATAAAACCATTAGATTAAAAAATAAACATAATAAAGTCTTTATTATGTCGAAGCGTATAACTCTATTAATGTTAATTTAAACAGTCCACTTTGGCGCTTGTCAAAAGTGAGAACCGGCTAGCCGTATAGATGATTTTGGAAATTTCTATAACGGTTTCGCTAAAAGCCCACGCGTGCTTCGATCGTCCTGAATCACTGAATACTGAATGAGTGCAATTTGTGTTGCAAAATTGTGAAATACTGCATTCTGTCCGAGGTCTGTATGATAAAAACAGTGCCTCATGGTACTGTTTCACCTCAGATGTGATGTATAAAAAGTATAAAAGGTTGGTTTACACGTCCCCAGACTTGTTGGCAAGATTTTGTAAAGTAAACTTGTCGAACGCAAAAACTTAGGCCTCGTTTGTTTTCCAAGAATTCTTTTCTCCAGGCCTTATCTACTGTGATCAAGAGCCATTATGGCTATGCTATTTTTTGGGTGTACATATAAGGCTATCAACTAGATTTAAGATTAAGTTCACTCTTAGCTTGGACTGTTTGCAAATTCGTTTTCTTTAAAATCACTTAGCCTTTCCCTCAAAATGTCACATGAATGTGCTCTAAAGTTAACTGATTTTTGGAAAACAAGTTTATTGTTTTATTTAAATTATAAATTCGAATTAATAGGAGCTTCGCTTTTAGCCCTGGCTAAATCTATATATTAATCTTTGAACTGTTACAACTTTAATTAGGCGTCTGGAAAATCAGGAAAAAGAACCGGAACAGGAACGGGTATAGAACGCAGAAGAATAATCGGAAACCGATATAAGCCGGACAGAGACCTCATATATCTTGATTGAATTAAATTCTCATATAACTATTAACTTAATTATACAATAAAAAATATGAAAAACACCGCCTTAAAAAGTAACATGTTTTGTATGTAGAAAATTTTAATAATGGCATCTTACACGAGGCGATTTGCAACGACGAATTTTCGGGTAACAATGCTGTGACAATGTTGCGACAATTCAAAACATTTTCGGAACATTGTTTTAACACTCAAAATCGTCGTTGCAAATCGTGCAATATCGCCCTAGCCTGCGATCCTTACCTCCCTTTATCTCCATACGTCCCTTGCAGGAACAGACGTATAATACATGTATTTTCAGTGTTGGATCACATATAATCGAGACGCCCAGTGGCGCTGGGTTGGATACCTGTTCCTTTGCTCGATTCAAAACTTATTATAATAGTATATCTCAAATCACATCCCCTTCTTTCAAAATCCAACATATCAGCGAGGGGTCAGCTTTATTAATTTACTTGTGCGGTCGTTAAAAAAAATCGGGTAGACAGAAAACGAACTGACAACGAGGTCAAAATCACTTGAAAGAGAACAGCCATCGTGAGCTGAAATGGAGGCGCCGTCGTCACTATCTGAAGGACAGAAGAGGGCTGGAGCCTGGAGGCTGTGAGTGAAGTGGTCTCCCCGCGGTCGATTCTTTTCATATCAACTCTTGGTCATTATTGCTACTTGTTCTTATTTAGTTATTAACTAAAAGCCATTTCTGTTTTTATAGTTCATGTCTTATCTCCCAGCAGAGTATGGTCGTTTATTTCGTCTTTTCTCTTCCTCCTTTTAAACCCAACCTCTATTCCTTTTCCTATTCCGGTTCCGGTTCTTGTTGCTATTCCCATTCCTGTTCTGAATTCCGGATTCCTAGTTTTTCAGACATCCACTTTAAATTGTTCTCAATGAAAGTTGTGCGATGAAAGGTTAATTCTGATAACTATATTCTTCCTGACAGATAGAACAAGAAAAGACTTGAAGCAGATGAAAAGCGACATCAGTGAGATGCTGAAGACTGCGACCAAAGAGGAAGGTCAGTTTTCCCACACTGAAGCCCGCTGGAAATTAAGTATCCGTCTAAAATAACTGTTAAAGTAGGTATTGCTGATCGATCAGTGATCATTTGTCTTACAAGTGTCGATCCCGGGCTCTTGGGTCCCAAAAAAACCGTTTTATATCCAAGGAGGACCCAAAGTGCTTCAACTGATTCATTTGCTTTCAATTGAAATTGTAATTCTCTCAACTGGTGGGATGATGATTGACATATCTTGTGTTAGAAACAATCGCGCTAGACTCTTTATAGTCCTCAATTTTCTCGTAAGATCTTGGCGTTGGAGCCGCCTATACCAGTAGCCTGCGTGGTAGGGGCAAAAGAGTGGGGGTGGGGGGGAGGGGGAAGAGGGAGAGAAAATCGCGTCCCTCCCTTCCTCGCAATCACCACGCAGGGTACCTACTAGAATGGTGGCCACATTGGTTTCAAGTGTACCTAGGTGTCGTCTACCAAAAAATTCGGAAAGGCTTTAGTTTTGTATCACGGTCCTATGTGGGCCACCGTAGGTACTCGCCCCAGTTAAAAAAAAGAAAAGATGGAGGTGTATTGAACTCTATCAACCACATGGTAAAACAGGGCACTGTGCGTCCTCAAACACCCTAACCTAGCGTTCATAAGCAGTAGTCCATTTTTCTTGCTTCGCGCAAATTTCAGTGGTCTGCTAAAAGGCTGCCGTTAAATCAAAAAGAGGGCCTTTTCCATATTCCATTTCCTTATTGGAGCCCCCCACCCACTAGTTTGGAATTTTTACGCTCTTTGCTTTCAAGGCGGTGCACATTGGCTTAAGGAGATAATTAATAAAAGCAAAGTTTTGTTGAGAAAATCGCTTTTTCGAGGCATGGTAATACGGGTAGTTCTATTCATTTATTTTACGGCCGTGGAAACTAGCAAACCAATCTATTTTAGACAAAATAATATCTACAGACAACAAAGTTTGGTTCTTATTTATTCTTAGCAGTTGGTTTGGTTGCCGAGCATATTGAAATCATTCGCCAGAAGTACAAACGCCATGAGGGATGGCTCGCGCCCTTTCCTTGGTGCGACGACTTTCAGTTTCAACTAAGCGATATTTATACACGGCTTCGTATGGTCAGCAGAGAGAAAAAAGCGAGAGCAACAGCGGAGCAAAGAGTTGTTGAAACGACTGAAATCTTCAAACCCCACGAAGAATGCAAACAACCTAGAAAAGTATTGATTGAAGGAATGCCAGGCATGGGAAAGACGACATATTGCAATAAGGTTGCGTACGACTGGGCTATAAACATAAAAGACAAAGGAGATTGCTTTCCGGAATTTGACATGGTTCTCTTGCTGAAATGCCGTGATGTCGAGATCGGGTCCGACCTTTGGGCAGCTATTGACGATCAGCTTTTGCCGGGTGAAATTCAACAAAAGGAAAGAGAGAAATTCTTCGAGTTCATCCGGCAAAATCAATCAAAAGTTTTGCTCATGCTTGACGGAATAGACGAGTTACCTTCGAGCAAATTGCCGGAATTTACCGACATCATACAGGGTAAAATGCTTCCCCAATGCCACCTTATGGTTACAGCGCGACACGAGGCAGGGATACCTATGAGAAAGATTTGTGACACTCTGTTAGAGATTGAAGGTTTCACTTATCAAGATAGCAAAGAATTTATTCACAAATATTTTGCCGGAAAGAAAGATTTGGCCGAAATGCTCTTGGATAAAATACAGAATGATGAAAGGCTTAAAGAGATGACGAAGAACCCACTGAACACAGCACTGCTTTGCCTTCTTTGCGAAGACTTTCAAGGTATTTTACCTGAAATCAGAACTCAGTTGTACTTGGAAATAGCACAATGTGTTCTTATCAGGTACAGGGAAAAGAAAGGTTTTCCAGTCCAAAATGATCAGGATGTGATTGAAATCTACAAAGATCAGTTGAAACTCCTTGGCTTGATAGCTTTAAACGGCCTGTATGAAGACAACGTGTACTTTGAGGACAAAAAGCTTTCATGTAAAGATGCCGACCTACCTGGATTTGGGTTTCTGTCAGCTCAACCTGGAAACAGCAAACGAAGACCGTGTATATGCTACGGCTTTACACATAAGAGTTTCCAGGAATTCTTCGCGGGACATTATCTTTGTTGGGAGCTTGTTAACAAAGAAACCAGTCCTGAAATATTGGTAAGTGACAGAAGATATTTCCGAGAGCTAAGAGAGGTCTTGAAATTTACCTGTGGTCTGCTCGCAGTGAGGTCTGAGGAAAATGCAGTAGCCCTCATCAAGTGCATAGCAAATGAGGTAAACAGAGCTTACGTGGACGAATGTTTACTTGTTGCAGTTGAGTGCATTAAAGAATGCAAACTTGAAAACAGTTGTTTTCATTTAGATTTGGCACGTACATTTGGCAAATGTCTCAAAGTTCAACATGCTCAGGTGCAGGATCGTAGAGTTATAGATAACGCTGCTGCTGTTGTGCTTGCTGCCGTGCTTGAGGCAAACACAACTGTGACAAATTTTTATCTCCGAGGCAATAGCATTGGTCCTGCCGGTGCTGAGTCACTTGCTACAGCGCTTGAAACAAACACAACTCTGACAAAATTGCATCTGTATCACAATAACATTGGTCCTGCCGGTGCTGAGTCACTTGCTACAGCGCTTAAAACAAACACAACTCTGGCAAAATTGGATCTGTCTGACAATAACATTGGTCCTGCCGGTGCTGAGTCACTTGCTACAGCGCTTAAAACAAACACAACTCTGACAAAATTGCATCTGTATCACAATAACATTGGTCCTGCCGGTGCTGAGTCACTTGCTACAGCGCTTAAAACAAACACAACTCTGACAAAATTGGATCTGTCTGACAATAACATTGGTCCTGCCGGTGCTGAGTCACTTGCTACAGCGCTTAAAACAAACATAACTCTGAAAAATTTGGATCTCCAGGTCAATAACCTTGGTTCTGCTGGTGCTGAGTCACTTGCTACAGCGCTTAAAACAAACACAACTCTGGCAAAATTGGATCTCCGGGTCAATAACCTTGGTCCTGCTGGTGCTGAGTCACTTGCTACAGCGCTTAAAACAGACACAACTCTGACAAATCGGTCCTGAGTCACTTGCTTGTGAGAAGCAGAATTACATTACCCCAAACATTTCTGGGTTTAACTGCTCATCCACTGTGACTACAGTATTATCTATAGTGGTCGAGGTGGTCGTGGTGGTCTTGGTGGTCGAGGTGGTCGTGGTGGTCGAGGTGGTCGAGGTGGTCGTGGTGGTCTTGGTAGTCGTGGTGATCGAAGTGGTCGAGGTGGTCGTGGTGGTCGAGGTGGTCGAGGTGGTCGAGGTGGTCGAGGTGGTCGTGGTGGTCGAGGTGGTCGAGGTGGTCGAGGTGGTCGAGGTGGTCGAGGTGGTCGAGGTGGTCGAGGTGGTCGAGGTGGTCGTGGTGGTCGTGGTGGTCGAGGTGGTCGAGGTGGTCGAGGTGGTCAAGGTGGTCGTGGTGGTCGAGGTGGTCAAGGTGCTCGTGGTGGTCGAGGTGGTTGAGGTGGTCGAGGTGGTCGAGGTGGTCGTGGTGGTCAAAGTGGTGGAGGTGGTCGTGGTGGTCGTGGTGGTCGTGGTGGTCGTGGTGGGTCGTGGTGGTCGTGGTGGTCGAGGTGGTCATGGTGGTCGTAGTTAGTAACACGAATTTTATACACTTCAATATATTTATGTAAATTTTTATGTTAATTTCAGAAGTGTGATAACTGTAGACTAGCTGTATGGTTACGCATACTGCCACTTTAAATAAAGTGTTCTATTCTATCCTATGTTGGTCACAGTGGTTGTGTTGACCCCGGGCCTTCGTATGAAAATGGGACGAGTTTTGCCCAACCGGATACACAAAATGATAGTATATTGGCGCGTTGGCCAGCCAAGCCGCCATCCCGTTTATTGAGCTTTAATATGGTTAAAGGTAAATGCACCAAGTCTGGAAAAGAAAACCCCATAAAACCAGCGGGTTGAAAAAAGGGAGGAATCTGCACCCCCGATCAAGGCAGTGGTGCCACCTTCGGGGTCAGGTTTTAGGGAATGCTATGTAAAGCCTTCGATGCAGGAATAGAACAGTTACAGAAGGATTTGACTTCCAACAAAAGCGAAACCTGGTGTCTGTATAACAATATTTAGAAACTTAAAACAAAGACGAAAGCTAAAACACAACTTAACACAGCGAAGGCTTTCCGTAGACTCATCCTCCTGACGGCAAACTACATTCCCGAAACCATCTCCGCGCTTAGCATTCGTCCCAAGCCCTCTGATTCGCGCCGGCAAAATATCAATTGATGCTAAAAGGACTATCACAAATTACACTTTTTAGTGTGATTACTCCTTCTAAAACTGGTCATGTAATTGGCATACATACAAGGGCATAACATTTACCTTTAAGATAATTCCCTTGAAATTATTCCCTATGAAACTTTTTTTGAAACTTGGCATAATCAACATTCATGATATGAACATTAAAAAAATGCAATAAAAAGATGGGGTCATCGTGCTTGTTTTCGCGTCAGCAGGCTTTTAAATTGGGGGATTTTTAATGGTTACGCGTTAAAAATTCGAATCCCCTTCTTACAGAATTAAGTCTTTGTTACTTGAAACGCACAAAATTTTATCTTGAACATAAAGCTTCCTTTATTCAAATAAGCAGTATTGCTTGATTTAATTCGTTTTTGATTGCCTGGTTGTGGGGATATTGCACTTTTTCGGACAGTTCCAGGGTTAGCTTGAAGTCCTCGCGTTGACCCAAATACACCAAATACAAAACTATTTTCTCCAAAAAAATTATGTTCTACTATCAAACTTTTTTCTTCTTCAAATATGTTCTTTATTAGACTGTTCTTAGCAAATACCTGGGAAAAAAATCGGGGGTCACCGTGCTTGTTTCCTCACAAACTGCTGTGAAAAGTGGACATGGTTTTGATCTCGCAGTCAGGATGGATAATTTTGCGCGGCGAGGACTGGGGCGAGATACAAAATCATAAAATATAAAGCCCATCGTGTTCGAAGTATGCCCTCTAGATCAAGCTTGTTTTCGGTTGTTTTTATGTGTTTGATATCACCAACACAGAAATTCAAACTTGAAAAGAGTACATTAAATACCAAGGAATGAGGTAAGTCAAGATTTGAGGAGATTTTGGAATTATGAATCTTTATTTTGGACCTGTTTTGTTA
The DNA here is from genome assembly GCA_038088405.1 of Porites divaricata. Classification (NCBI taxonomy): domain Eukaryota; kingdom Metazoa; phylum Cnidaria; class Anthozoa; order Scleractinia; family Poritidae; genus Porites; species Porites divaricata. The sequence continues at coordinate 10,000,441 of JBBMOI010000010.1, read as the reverse complement.
TTCAGTAGCGCCGGTGTTCTGTTTAATTCCAGTGAGCTAGGGTTCGATTTTTTTGCGTTTGCACAATAATACTTGACAAAGAAACTTGAAGAAAAGACTATTGATTCCTATTCTCCATATGTTCGCTTGTTTGGTTTCTATACACAGCAAAATGTGAATTCAGCAGCAAACTTCGTGTTTACATCAAAGACAGGTCTCCCTCGCGTTGTTCTGGTGCTACGATGGGCCAGATACTGGCTCGTTAATGTAGTTAGAGAGCCGTAGACCTGTCTCACAGGCTTCACAGTCCTCATAATCCAAAGCCTCAGCAAGGACATTTTAATAATTCCACAACTCGACGGCCGTGAAGTGAAAAACCACTGCAGACTTCGGGATCACGCACATTTCTTTGATTTTCTTGTTTTTCGATAGCAAACCAGAAAGCTGTCAGCCGATCTGCCGCATTATTATTGCGAATAAAAGCTTTAGTTCTGCAAAAGCGGCCCTTGTTTGTTCTCTTCGCGTTAGTGGGAAGAACCGCCGCCATCTTGGATGTCGCAATGTTATGCGCACTAGAGGATGCGCAGTGCAAAACAAGGGAATTACCTTAATTCAAGGAGTACGTTGCGAAAATTTGTTAAGGAAGATGGCAACAAAGAAGCAATTCATCTCACAAGCGCCGGTTATATCATCCGAAGAAACTAGTAAAAAAGTTCAATTAAAGGATGATTTGAACTTAATTGCTGAAGTTAGTTTGTACCAACATCATTGACGTCTTTCGGTAATATGGGAAATATTTCGGCGGGCGGGTGGAATTTGGAAACGTTGTTATGCAATTGGGTGACTACTGGTCTGCTCCACAGCCCGCGTTCATTCTGTCGTCACGCAGCACTCCTCCCCGCAAACGTGTGGGGAGGAGCGTCGCGTGATCATGATGACACAGAACGGCTGTGAAGCCGGACTAGGTGACCACAAGGAACAATGTAGAAAATCAAGTTGTGGAGATTTGACAACGTTTCCAGTGTGGAAACAAAGCTTTGCCAAGCCTGCGTGGCAGGCGTCGAAGGGCGAAAGCCAAGGAGGGAAAGGAATCGCGGAGAGCGGAATGAAGGCTAGGTGGGTAAACGGGCTGACGGGAAAAATCTACCATGGAAACTCTGTCGAGAAACGCCTTTTCAGTCCAGCTGTTGTGGGAAGGTCGGGATCTATTAGACCCATTAGGGCAAACACGGATTAACATTACACCAAGACTATTCCCTTAGTGCAGTCAAAACAAAAGTCAGGACGTTTCCTAGATGTAACCGGAATGGGGGCGAATATAGTTTTTATGATTCGATAAATTAGCGTTTCTGATAAAAGATGATCATATTTTACTTTCTTACGTTTTTAATGAATAATTTAAGACTAACTTTTGACCTTTGAGATGAGTTTTGTCCTGCGATTTATCTGAAGTGCAAGGGACAGTCATTACAAAAGTGAAGTGTTAGTAAGCCGAAAAATGTTATCCTTTTTTTTTCGTGCATCGGCTACCAATTTGTCAGTTATAGTCAACTCTCGCCTTGCGGACAGCCCGCTATAACAGACACCTCGATAATACGGACAGCAGCTAAATCCCAGGCAAAGATAAGTTATACTAGAGACGTTTGACTGAAATAAACTACCACTATACGGACTCTCGCTAATGAAGTCCCTACGGTGTCCGTTATAAAGGGAATTGACTGTATCGAAGATTTTCAGAAAAATTGTCACATGACACAGCACGTGACTTTTCTTTGGGACGATGAGGTGTGTTTTTCGTTCCATCCTTTTTACCAATGTACTATTTTTTCTTAGATTAAAACCCATTCACCCACCAGGTTTTAAATTACCTGAGAAAAAAATCAGGAGCCAGTTATGACGCAAGTCGGAGGATGGACAAAACCTTTCTCAAACATGACCTCACAGATTTGCCATTTTTTAAACTCCTATCCAGTCATCTCCTTTGAACCTCTCCCCAGTGGCTCGCAGAGTGTAATCCCGGCGTGCGCGTTGCGAAGACTATTAAGAATGAGTTAGGGTCAGTAGAGGAAGGCATTTGAACTAACAAATTGATTTCTAACAGCTTGCACAGCGAAACACTCCAATTCGCCGGTGGCATATCCCACTTCCAGAGGGGTTTTCTTTGTCCATCAAAAGGGATGACTTAACTGGCAGCACTTTGTCAGGAAATAAGGTAAAAAAAAAGATGTGCTAAATATATTCAGTGGGAAAAGTACTAACTCGAACTTCCATGTGTGACCAATTATAGTTCCCAAGTTGATCGATCTCGTATCACTGATAAGTGGAACCTATCGTAAGACCCGCTCTCTCCTCCGCAGAGGCCTCTTAAGGGAGCTTAAGTAAAGACGACGGCAACGGCAACGGAAAAAGGCAATGGGTTAGATCAGCAAAACATCAACTTTGAGCGTGCATCACGCTCTTTTGTACATTTTTTAGCCGTCGTTGCACGACTACAACGTGTAATTGCCAAAAGGTTAACATGAGAGCATTTTACCTGCACATGCGTGCATCCACTGAACGGCAATAGCGTGGGCGCATCAAATCTTATGGCGGGAAATCGAATTTTCATTTCCATTTCCTTGGTACTATATTTTTCAGCAGTGGTTTTCTTGACCATTTGACTTTAAAGACTCAACGCCAAAAATCACTGTTCCTGTATAAATCTGATTTTCACTGGCAAAGCAACGCACTTCTATGGTTTGATTTCCAAAGTCATGGTTTTACTTATCAAGGAAGAAATGTATCGTAGCCATGTTCAGCTGCTTTAAGAAAAGCGAAAAAAAAAAAATTTCATACGCGAAGTTTATTTATTAGCGCGATGTCTCATGTTAAACTGATCGCGGAGACACGTTTATATATGAGCTTATATGCCGCGAAAACATGCAGTTTTTCGAAAGTTTTCGCAGAAAATTTATAAAAAACATTCTACAGGAAATGAAGAATGGATTGAGTCTAAGACAGCAACAATATTACAAGTGATTATGTACTCCATAACCTCGAAAATACGAACAATACCTTTATTTTTCCCTAACTTTAAAAAATACAGAGATTTTTCCTAAACTATTATTTTGAAGCGACTCTTGAGTAACAGCTCCTGTGTTCCATAATCGATTTCTTATTCATTAATTTATATTTGATGACGGTAGTGATCCATTCAAAACAGAGAATGGCCATAACTCCATAAATCTAACTGAAGATGTTTGTTCACCTTTAAAGCCTGTTCAAACATAAGACAGGAAGTTTGTTAGAGGGACGCATATAATGCTGTTTCCTCAGAAGAGAAATACTACTGCTAAAAGACCCAAATGAGTTGTTATGCGACAACAAATATGACACAAATGGATGGGTGAATTTGTCTGTTATTAATGTTTCTATTGAGAGCTTTTTGCAGTATCCAGATGAACCTACATAGAACCGTATGGGAAGAATTATCAAAAAGAGAAATTATGCATGAAACAAGAATTTGGTTCAATACAGAGGAGAAGCTGGCCTCAGTAAACATCCTTTGTGAATGAAATGTTTCACAAACTAGCATATCAACAAATGTAGTATCCACAAAATGGTATCATTTAGGAATAGATGCAATTTTTTGCACCGGAAGCCAGGATTTCATTTTAAAACGTGTTTTGATAACGTTTCATTTCGTGCTATTTTGGGGTTGGGGAGTTTGGATATATTTCCTTTAAAACGCCGAAATGTTATATTTATCTGCAAAATGAAAAGTAGTTAGGGGAGGATGCTTTGACTCTCACTCACTCCATACTTTTTTCCGTCATTTTAACCCCCCAAAAAATGACGGAAATTAATCAGGGGAATTTTTGTACTCTTTTTCAAAATTACAAAATTTGTAAATCCTGATTATTTCACGTCATTTCCGTGGTCAAACGTGTAACTTATCTGACTTTTACAACTTTTACGACTTCAAATCTTTACAAGATTAACCCGATTATTCCAAGTCATTATCTGGGGAAATTTGACAACTAGATGCTCGTTCCCCCTGCGGGGTCTCTCGCGGAAAATGTTTTAGGCAGTATATCGGGGAAAGTTAGGTACAAATCATCCTCCCTTAACTACTACTCCCCCACATTCCCTCATCTACACTGAGAGCGACCCCGAAGGGGAAGCGAGCTGTAAAGTGGGGGGAAATAGGGGAAATTACATAAGTGGGGGGAATTGTATGATTGCGGAGAGATTGGAGAGTTTGGGGGTTGCAATCTCCAATTTTATATAATTATATAATAAAAATGGGCTATGATATATTTTTTCATTTTGTAAGAGATAGTGATATTGATCCTAATGAAGCTTTTGTACAAAATATTAGAAATTTCCAGTCAGATTTGTCTCGCGGTTTTATTAAAAGATATTTTGAACAAGATCAAGATGAAAGAGGTAAACTTTTAAAGGTTTTATTTGATGAAATAGAAAATATAATTTATAAAAGATATCCTTCTTTTACTAGGTTAGAAGATAAAATCTTTTATTTTCTTAATTTAGGAGATAAAAATTTAACAAAAGAAGATAGGGAAAAAAATCAACAAATGATAGAAGATTTTGAAGAAAAACTTAAGATATTGAAAATTGTGGAACAAGAAGGTTTAAAAGTCCAGGATTATATAAATAATGATAAATTACTTGAAGAATTTAAAGAAAAATACCAAGAAAAATATGAATTAAGAGATAGATTAATGGAAATTTGTACAAAAAAAACTTAATAAAGTTAAAGTTGAAATTAACTTAAGGCTATATTGCCTATTTGTAAATAGCTTGGGTAAAACAACTGATAAAAAATTTGAAAAAGTTAAAAGAAAATTAAAAATATGGATAAAAATATTGAAAGAAATGTTTTGTGAATTTGACAAAAATGATATTCATAAGGATCACACTTATATTTTTGATCATAGATGTGAATATGGTTCCCATGATCAATTTTATGAACTTAATGGAAAAGAATATGTTGCAAATAGAGATGACGAAGATGGATTAAGAACAATGTTTCTTTTTAATGCTGAATTTGATAAAAAATATGAAAGTCCTAAAATTCTTTTTATGAGGACTAATCCAGAAACAGGAGAATATGAAACATATCGTGAAAGTGAATTAGGAAGTGAACTGCAAAAGGCTCATTTCAAATTTCATCGTCTAAAATATATACATGAAAATGTTAATAAAGAAGATCCAAGATATCATTCATATCATTTTTACGAAGTTTTAAAATATGGTTTGCATGAAAATTGGGATTTAATTCATAAATTATAATTTAAAGATAATTATTTTAGTATAAAAAAAATGCAGTTGACAGCTTACGAAAACGTTACTCCAGAAAATGTTAAATTCACAGATGCTAAAGAATTCAAAGTGAAAGACAGCAATATCAAATATAAGAGAATACCAATTGAGATAAGTTATGGCAATAACAAGAAAGGTCCTCTTGTAATTGAAACACCAACATTATTCTCTTTTGGAGTAAGTGAAAAGAAAAATCAAGAAACTAAAAAGCTTGTTGGTTACTCTGTCCCTGTTTGTCTTTGGGGAAAAGATAGCCAACCCAATGAAAAAGAACAAGCATTTTTTGATGTTCTCAATAATATTACTTCTATTACTACTAATTTTCTTGAATCAGAATATGGAGCTGATGCTGCTTCATCATTGACATCACCATTCTATTACAAACAGGTTGAGACCGTTGATAAAAAAGGAAAGAAGAAAACCAAAAAAGATACATCAGCTGCTCCAGTACTCTATGCAAAAGTTATCTATTCAGAGAAATCCAAAAAGATACTATCATTATTTAAAACAAAAGGGGGAAAAGATGTTAATCCATTAAAATATATTGATCAATATTGTAATGTCAAAATGGCTTTGGTTATTGAAGGAGTATTTATTTCAAAAACATTTACTTCATTGCAAATCAAAGTTCACGAATGTCAAATCAAGCAATTGAAGCCGCGCGAATCTTTACTCCAAATTGGCGACTCTAGTGATGAAGACAGTGAAGCAAGTGAAGCAGATGAGAGCAATGATGAAGAACTTATTAAAAAATTAGTTTTATCTGATATTGAAGAAGAGAATTAAATGCCAATTTCTATATAAATTTTATATAGAAATTTTAATATTCTTTATTTCAAAATTTCTTTATACTTTTCAAATATCTTATCTTCGCATATTTTTTTCTCTTTATAATTATTTTTTTTTAATTCACCTATACCATATCTAGGTAACTTAAAATAATTATTAAATATATATTGATATTTTGTTAAATTGTCTTTATGTGATAACTCATAAAATATAGAAAAATCATCATAATTATAAGGAGCTAATAATACTAATTTATCTTTTAATGATTTTTTTTTCAATAATGATTTTTCTTTTCCATTTTTCTATTTCTGTTAGTTCAATTTCACAATTATCAATTTCGTCAAGATTAAGAATTTCTAAACCTTGTGGATTGCAATTTATATATTTTAATTCTGTTACTTTATAAAAACCAGGATTAAACTCTTTCATTAATAATTTATTTCCTTGTAGCACATCTTTAGAATTAAAAAAAATTCCATATCTAAAATAATTGTCAAGTATTTTAAAATAGTCATCTCCAAAAACATAAATACTTTTATTTTCATAATTATTATTGTCTATTTGACCATTAAAATAAAATTTATTTATTAAAGATATAAATGGATGAGAATATATAATTTTATCAATTTTTTTACATCAAAGTTTTCAAGAATACTAAGTAAAAAATCAGGATCTTTTGTAGGGTAGGGATTTAATCTTTCATTTTTATTATAATTAAAAAAATAATATTTATTAAAATTTTCGCCAAGAAAAAGTTTAATTCCTTCATTTGAAAAATAAAAATCAATAGACACATGATTTTTTTTATCTTTAGATTTATAAAACAAGTTAATATTATTATAAACATAAGGATTTATTAATGATAATTGATCTTTTAATTTTACTTTATTTTTGATTACTTCTCTTTTCCATTTCTCTAATTTTGTAAGTTCTTTTTTACCCTTATCAATATCACTAAGACAAATAAAATAGACACGATCATCACAAAGATGAAATTTTTCTTTTTCTTTTTCTTTTTCTAAAATAATTTTATAACCTTCTTCATATACATCTTTATATAAAAATAATTTATCTTCAATTAATAGATGATAATTTGGGTCAAAAGCAATATTATACCTATTAAAATTATCAAGCAATTTAAAATAATCAAATTCAAAATTTATTCTTAAAGTATTAATATTTTTTATATTTCTTTTTTTATTAAGTAAAATATAACTTATTAATAATTTAAAAGGATGATTTAATTTTATTTTATCAATATCATTTAAATTAAAACTATTAAATTGTCTATTTTTATAATATGGCTCTTCAGAAACTCTAAAATTATTAATACCATTACCGCCTAAAGGTACAAAAACGGGAACAATATTCATTTTTTATTTATATATTATATAAAATTATATTAAAATTCAACCAAATCCTTAAAACTCACCCACGAGTTAAATTTATCAGGATATCCGCTCCATTTCACTAATGCCATTTTTTTCTTGTTATCTCTTCTGATAACTTTTTCTATTCTGTATGTCTGCTGTTTTGCTTTCTGTAACTCTTGCTCGTAGAAAGAACCTTTAATTGGTTCTCCCATCAGATCAATAATAGAATACGTAATAGGTTTTGTTGGAATAATTTTATCAATAACAAATATCTCCTCTGTCCAGTTTGGTGTGTAACCCCTATCAAATATCTTTCTCTTATACCTGGAAATTCTAACATGGTCTCCAACATCAAACTTTGGCTGGCCAGGTTTTAAGTAAATCAAATCACCATACAAATTATTCCAAACTTTTTTCTCATTCTTCTTTTTACTCGCTTCAACAGGAGACATTTTCACACTAGAATGTCTCGCATTGTTGTAATCATCAACTAGCTTATCAATCTTATCAAAGTAAACAGTGTTGTTATTCACAGTAAACATCTTCCACATTCTGTTTTTCATTGTTTTATTCCATCTCTCAACAACACTAGATTTTTCTTCATTTTCAGTGTGATACAGTTTAATTCCTTTACTTTTAAGAAAATCTTTGAAATGTTTGCTGATAAACTCAGAACCTTTATCTGTCCACAACATCTTTGGTTTACGTTTACTTAATATATCATCAAATGCTTTACTCACAGTTTCAGTTTTCTTGTCTTTTAATCCCCTTATCTGCCCATACTTGCTGAACACATCAATAACCATCAGCAGATATTTTATCCCCCTGTTCCACTTACTGAACTTTTGCATCTCAACCAAATCAGCAGCCCAGATTTCATCAATTCCGTTTGAGATTACTGATCTCTTTTGAAAGTTTCTTGTGATTGGTTTGTGAAGTTCATCGGCTAATTGTTGAGTCCAATCACTACTCAACGCCGACGCGCGTTTTTTTGAAGACCAAGTCCAAGTTTTTTCTTTGTATTAAACAGAAATCGTGCAGTTGATCCCCACTTTGGCATTTCACCGTATGGAATCTGTCCAATGATTGTACCATCTCTCTGTCGCAATCACCTTTGTTTTTTCCCATGTCATAACAGATATCATGATAAGCAGCTATCTCATCAACTTTGTTATATGGTTTGACACGCCACTCTAATACTTCTCCAGTATTAGGATCATAACTTAATTGTTTGTCAAGTGGGTTATAAGGTCCCATATATTTATATTTGCCTGGAGTCCATCCTGCTTTTGGTTTTGGTAATTTTCCAATCCATTTGTGAACATCAATACGGGGGGTTGCACCCCCCGCGACCCCCTGCAATGGATTATTTTCCCAAAAGTGATCATGAACAACAATTTGATATTTATTTCTTAATATTTGTGGCCATGTATCTGGATTAGATGAAATAATGTTATTCATATCTGTTAAAGCTTCTGGGTTGTTTTCAAAAAATCTTGTTTTATACATTCTTCTTCTTGGGTTTTCAAATTTAAAAAATAATTCAGGATTACTACCAATACGAACTATTCCCATTTTTTTCTCTTCAGCTGCTGTGGGCCTTCTCCAGAATTTACTAGAAGTAATACCATGGTCAGAACCAAAAGCGGATTTAAATATATCTCCAGATTTATATCTATTGAAAACTGGTTTCAAAGATGGAATCAATTCTTGAGTTGTGGACATTGCGATATCTGGTGCGTTTTTTACAACAGTCATTGGAGTAATACCTTGGCCGTCCAAATCCTTTCTATTAGTTTTATATCTCTTTTTAGGTCTAAATTTGGTCGACAGTTGGTCCAATGCTGTTCCAAAAGAATCTTGAACAATTGGAGTTAATTTTTTCATTCCATAATCAAAAGCTTTTTTTTGATATTTTTTATTTCTCATTGCTTCACTAACACCATACCGCCCCATTTCAACTGCTTTTCGGCCCATCCAAGGCAGAGCATGTTCAGTAAATGCTTCTGCAGCTGTTCCAACAACTGTATCAAATAAATCTCCGCCCGCCTTCTCAGACGGGCTTATTAGTTTTTTGTCTTCTTCTTTTTAGTTTTTCTTTTAGTTCCACTACCACTCATTGTAGCAGGGGGTGCGGGGGGTGCAACCCCCTGCTTTACATATCTTACTTTTTTTATTCCACAAACTGCGCAATGGCAAAAGAATTGTGTTCTTCCTCTTTTATCTTTTTGGTAACCACTTGGCTCTGCGCAAGGAGTTACTCTTTTATCTTTAATGCAATATGATTCATTCATTTAGAATAATGTTTAGATAAAAATGACAACGAGGTCTAATTTTGTAAAAGATGAACTTGAAAAGATTTATAATTTGTTAAATCTGAGTTTTGAACATGCTGATTATGCTGGATTGGTGGATGAAAAAAGATTCAAGAAAATATTTGAGCTATTGATGGAAATAAGTGAGAAATCAAATACTCTTTGGAAAGTTGTGAATGGAAAATATTTTGTCTAACTATAGATAAAATGGAAGCCAAGTTTTTTGCAGAAATAAAAAAAAATATGGATATTAATACACTCAAGGAATTTGAGAAAGAAGTAAGGGGTAAAATAATTGATGAGCTTGAGATCCTTAGAAATAAAAATAGTGATCTTTCTAGAGTGTTGATGGTTGGTGAGTGTGAGATGTGGAGAAAAATAAGAAATGAAGATTATTCTTGGTTGAAATTAAAATCGAGTCAAAAGAAGAAACTGTTTAGACTTATTGATATTTACACGAAATTTGATGATATCATTGATACTGTTAAAGTATTAAACGAAAAAGTTGAGCAGATCAAAGAACTGCAGAAAGAAGAATAACCCTCCCTTGGCTACGCCGCATAAAACTTAAGATTAAATATAATTATTATATTTTATCTGTATTTGCAGAGGGTAGCAGCATTCTCCTTTTAAGGAGCAGGGGGTCGCGGGGGGTGCAAACCCCCGCTAAAATATGCTTTTATAAAATCGCTGTTGTCATTATCAAAACGATGATTATGTATTACATCTAAAAAACTTTTCCCCATTTGTCTTTCTAGCAAAAAGTATAAGCACCAATAACCACAGAGAACAGTGTTGCGATTTTGTATTTCATCCATCGAATAAACAATACGTTTTCCAGAAGTATTAAAATACTTCTCAGCTTCATTTGGCATTATTAAACCAAATGGATCAAAGTACTCGACAAATGAATCCAAGTTTCTATAACAAACCCAGTGTGTACCAGGTCCTTGAATATCATCAAGATTGATTATTCCACATTCTTTTTTAATCTTATTTGGCAAACGGTCTCGACTATATATTCCTCTGAGATGATTAATACCAAGTTTCTTTATCCATTTCATCAAGTCAAAATTCGATAATGGTTTAATTACAAAATGGAGCCTAGCAAGGGAATTGAGTTGAATGGGCTGTTTTTTCCTAATAGCAACCCTTGCCTTTGGGCTTTTTTTTTTTTAACACCCATTCCTATTGGGTTTTCCCAATTACCATTAAAGGGAGGCGGTTGTATGGGGCCATAAGGATAACCCTCACCATGTGTGGATGTTGGCGGTGGTGGTGGTTGAACATAAACATTTCTCGTATTTCTTGATGACCCCCTATCAACCTGTAAACCAGAGCCAAACATCTTTGAAACCAGGCTAATTGCCATTGGAATTCCAATATTTGCAAGTGTTCCAAGAAATCCTCCCTCTACTTGTTTTCGAGTTGGTTTAATAACCAACCGTCCCCCCTTTTTAAAAACTTTGTTAATCTGGTCTATTTGTGCTTTGGTAAACTCTTTTTCAAAAGGATGTAACTTCGGGAAAAATCTTTTTGGAATTGTAATTCCTCGGCCAAATAGTTTTTTTATTCCAATGTCTCCCAATGCAGTTGCAGCTCCAGTAGCAAGTGCAGGAGCAACTTTGGAAATTCCCTTTATTGCAAAGGGAAGAACTTTTGAACCGAGATTTATTAAACTAGTGAATAAGTTTCCACCACGTTTTACTAAACTTCTAATCTGTGTCTTACTTATTTTCAAATCTGATCCTGTTCCATTTGCTAATGATTTTTTTATCCTTTCAATCTGTCTTTTGGTCAACATTAATTCATCTGATCCGCGAAGATGCGAATGTTTTAATCGCAGTGTCAATGGTGATTTATTTTTAATTGCAGTCATCAATTTTGACTTTTGTCCATCTGTCAGCGTTACGCCATATTCAATATAAGTTGTCATTTTATATATTATGTTATATTAAATTCTTTTCATGTAAGACAATTGCAAAAATAGTATAATCAGCATTGGGTTCCCCACTTAGTTCGTAATGAAATGATAGTTTTACTTTATTTTCCAGATTTGGTAGTTTAAAATAAATAAATGGAAAAAGAGACTCAAAATTATTTCTATTAAGAAGTGTTCCATCAGCATACGACATAACATCTCTGTAAACTCTTGATGGCTCTGTGGATGGTTTGTAATGAATATTGGGGTACTCATTTTCATTTGCTTTAAGATAACATCGTGTTAATTTTCTGTTATTTGCGACATTAAAAGTTTGGTAAAGAAATTGGTTTGATGTTTGTGAGTTAAAATTTGTACTGTTTACAATAAAAATAAAAACATGACGTGGTTTTGAAATATCGTTTGTTATTCTAAAATTTCCTTCTCTTTGTCTTAAATCTGTAGAGTTCGCCACATACTCATTAAGATAAGATTTTGGTGGCATTTTTGTAATAATTGTACTCTGGGGAATGTACAGTTGTAGTTTTGTAATTATTATTCTGCAAACTTGATTCAAAGACCTCCATATAAGGTTATTATCACTTTCAAATTCAAAATTTAATTCAAAATTTGAATATGGTAAAATTTTATCTTTAAGGGCTTCAAAAAAAGAATATCTATTAAGAGGAATTTCACAATTAACAATATTAGATTGCCCTAATATTATTTTTCTGTCAAAATATCCTTTATTAAATGAGGTATTTTGCCTATAAAGAAAAATTCCTTCAACCCAATTCTGCTCATCATTATTAGTCTTTGTATGTTGTACTATCCTTCCAATAAACTCATTTCTGTTTGGGTAACTTGTTTTATCAAGATAGTAAAATTTATTAGATGCAATAGTTTCTGCATAAGACGTATCAAACTCAAGCAAATTTTTAATGTTAACAACATGATTAGCATAATTACACCGATAAACTTCTTTTCCATTAATAATATTATATTTTATATTTTGTTCAAGATCAAATATAACATCTTCATTTCTTTCTAGATATTTTGGGTTTCGAAAAGATTTCATTTTGCCAAGTAAACTTTTATATTAATAATTATATAATTTTCTTAAGTTTTCCAAATATTGGTTATATTCTTTTTCAGTCATTTTACCTGTTGTTTTGGTGGAGGGAGGGGGGTTTTCGCGAGAAAGTAATTTTACGATTTTATCACCCGCCTTTTTTTCTTTTACAATTGTGCTCGGATCAAATGTTACTTTCTTTTGAACTGTTGGTTTTGGTGGTGGTTTTTTGGGAGTTGGTTTTAAAATGGATTTTACTGTATCCATTATTCCTTCTCCATATATGTGTTGTCTTTCATATTTTCCTGTATCAGGATCATATTTTCTTTTAAACTCTGATTGTCGCATCATTTTATCTATAGATTTATACTAATGCGGCGAAGCCAAGGGAGGGGGTTCACCTATTTATACAACATTGTTATCTTCAGTACTACGAAGCAACAGTGTCATAAACCAATCAATACCATTGAGGTCAATAGGTTGGCTGACTGAATCAGTTACTGTTATTCTCATTTCAGAAATGAGATTAGAACTTACAGGACAGTACAATGTCCTCCTTGGTTCAAAAGTGAACGGAAAACTCCTCGTAAGATTATCTGTTGGAATAACGGCGATTGTGTTTGTATTTACTCCATTCACAACAGAGTCTTTTATAGCAGATACCTTTATGTTAAGGGAGTCAATCGATTTTGTAATATTAGGGAGGCGTGTTCCATACTCTGTTTTTGTCACCAGTTTCTTTTCAAATCCGATCAAGTCTCCAAAATCTGTTCCCCTCAGATCAAGTTGATAATCACCATCAAGTTCTATCAGTATTCGATAGGTAGAAAGAATGAAAGTCAGATTTATTGAATACTTCTTTGCTCCTTTGGAGTCTGTTGTGTGATGAGACTTTTGTTCCATGTATTGATGAATGTAATCATCCAAGTCTTGGTAAGAATACATTCCATCTGAGAAAGTAATTGTATTCCATGTTGTCCCATCATGAGTGTATTTGATTGTATTGTTACCATAACTACTTCTGATGTTGTACCAGGAGTAAGTCATCGACAACCTGTCCAAGGCGAGAAAATGCTTGAATTGTGGGTCAAGTTTCAAAGGAGGATTAAATTTTACCAGGAAATCATGAGGTTTATTTACTCCTATTTGCTCTCTTTTGACAGAGGAAATATGAATCGCGCTTTCATTCATTTTGCCAAGTAAACTTTTATCTTATGTTTAGATAATTTCTTAAAAGTTTATTAAGTTGTTTATTAGTAACAATCCCGAGATCTCTGAGTCGATGAGCTATTTGAATGTATTCAGACAATACACCATTGTTTCCTGCGGCAAGTGATCCACCGAGTAATTCAAGTCTTTTTATTAGTTCTTGGGGGGAATAATAAGACATAATACCTTTTCCAGATTGATAATCTTTCTTTAATTTAGAACCCCCCATAGCAATTTCTACTCTTTCTTTATAAGTTTGCAAAGTTTTCATAAATTTTTTTCTTTTGTTTTGTTCTTCTGTTAAATTTGATAATTGATCTAAAAGTTCTAATTTTTTATAATAATCTTCTTCTTCAGTTATTTTTTTTTCTAAACCTGTAATTCCGTTTTCTTTACCACCAATTTGCCCTCTTAAACTTTTGATTACACCATTTGTCTTAAATAAATTGGATTGTAAAATATCTTTGTCCGCTTTTGGTAAATCCTCTGCTTTCATAAGACCTTCTTCTACAATTTTATTTTGTTGTTCTTGACTAATACCTTGATTGAAATCTATATCTATTATTTCTTTACTAGATTCAGAAGAACTAGGTTTTGGTTCTTCTTGTTTACTAGATTGATAATCATCATAAGTTCCAGTAAAAACATTAACATCATCATCATAATCATCTTCATTACTAGTGCCACTTTTTGAAGGTTTATAATCATCATCATCTTCTATTTTTGGTAATTCATCCATATCAGCCAATCGCTCAAATTGTTTGAAACCTCGATTAAAAATGTCCTGTTTATCTGTAAGAGCTTTAATAGCCAACTTATTATTTTTAATGCCTTCTGTAAGAGCCAACTGATTTTGAAGCATTTCTTTGTTTTGAGTGAATATATATTTTTTGGAGTCTTCAGGTTCTTCAAACTTTGTAATCAAAGGTTTAAATGTCTCAGTAAATCCTTCTCTCCGATTCTGTTTTTCCCAAGCAGTTTCTTTTATTCGGCGTCTCACCTGTTTTGCAAGATCATCTGCTTCAATCTTATTTTTAGCAAAGTTTTTAATTTCTTGAATGTCCATTTATATAATAATTATATAAATGGAAATACCAAATTATGATAGTACCGGCAAAGCCGCAGATAAAAAATTCAAACAAGTTAAGGATTACCCTTACATGCCATCAGATACATTTCGAATGTTAATTTGTGGAAATAGTGGAAGTGGTAAAACTAATTTGCTTTATCATATGTTAATGAAACCATTGCTGTACTATGATGAGGTTTATCTTTATGCTCGTAATTTGGAGCAGGATAAGTACAAGAGATTAACCCAAAAAATGATAGAGCTGTCACACAAACTCGGCTATGAAATACTTAATGTGAGTAATGATGAAATAACCCCAGTAACAGAAATGGATTATGCTGACAATCAAAAACTTGTGATATTTGATGATTACGTCTGTGATAAAAACCAGAGACAAATAATAGATTATTTCATTCAAGGACGACATAAGAATTGCTCAGTGATTTATCTGAGTCAATCATCTTACAAAACTCCAAAGGATATTCGACTGAATTGTTCACACTACTGTTTATATGAATTTCCATCATCCAGGGAAGCCAATAGAATATCATCTGAATTGGGAGTTGATAAAGAAGTGTATAAAGCAGCAACTCGAGAACCTTTCGCATTTCTGTTTGTTGATAAACCAAAGAAGCGAATTGCAAAAAACTTTACTGCCCCGCTACAATGATTAGTAGTTGTAAGGGAGGGGTGTTTTATCTATTATAATAATAAAATGGGAATATTTAACGAACATTCTTCTAATCAGCATCAATTTGCGCGAGGAATTCAAGGTGCTCCAGGTGTTGGATTTAATCTCACTGCAGATGGTAATTATGATATGGTGGGGAAAAAACTAAAAAATGTTGGTGCTCCAGAATCAGACACCGATTCAGCAACCAAGAAATATGTTGATGAAAATTCTGGTGGTGGAAAAACATCATTACTGACAATTGATTCCAACATTGATATGAAAAGTCAATACAGTATTACAAAACTTAAATCACCAACAGACAATGATGACGCCGCAAATAAAAAATATGTTGATGATAACAAAGTTGATGGTAGTGTCTTTTTAAAATTGGATGGAAGTAAACCAATGACTGGAGATCTAAACATGAGTAACAAACGAATTTTAAATATTCCAAATCCAAATGGCCCTAAACAGCCAATACCATTAGCTTATGCTGATCTTGCCTATCTCCACGTTGATGGTTCAAATAAGATGACAAATTATTTGAACATGGACAATAAAAAAATAACCAACCTGAAACCACCAACAAGTAACTCAGATGCTGCCACTAAATTATATGTGGATAATAAATCAACTCCCCAAGATCTATCTCCCTTCCTGAAGAAAGATGGGAGTGTCTCAATGACGGGAAATCTTAACATGAGTGGTCATAAAATAATTAATCTTGAAGATCCCTCTTCGGATAGTGATGTAGTAAATAAAAAATATATTGACGACCATTTACATAAGGTTCAAGTTCAACCAAGCCATTACAAAGATGAGTTTAGTTATCTCATGTCAGACGCAAGTCAATGGACTGATGAAATAACTACAGGTACTAGTTTTATTATGAAAAAGATTGCAGACCTTGCACCAAGTAAAGGCAACTTTCATGAATACAATCATAAAGTTATTTATACGGAAATAGTAAAGAATTCACAGGGGGGATATAAGTACAAAATGGGAATTAATTTTTACAGGCTAGCTGGAGGTGCTGACTACTCACTTTGTTTAGAAATACTTAACGCCGATTATCAACTATGGCATAAATCCCTGATAAGTGTTAACAAGGGCTCATCTCTAGGTTTGTCAATTGGCAATGTTAGTACGAAAAAACTTAGCCATAGATACGCCGATTTAAAAGGACAATTACAATATATGTATTACCATAGAATCATAATTAATTTTAAGAAGTTGACATATGGTAATAAGTTTTTTCTTCATATTTTGGTTAA
The DNA here is from genome assembly GCA_038088405.1 of Porites divaricata. Taxonomy (NCBI): domain Eukaryota; kingdom Metazoa; phylum Cnidaria; class Anthozoa; order Scleractinia; family Poritidae; genus Porites; species Porites divaricata. The sequence goes on along the minus strand of JBBMOI010000010.1, from coordinate 9,983,442 downwards.
TATTCCTGATGATGGAAATGATTTGTCTGTGTATCCAATAAAGTTTTCTGGAGTTTACATTATTGCTTATGGCATCATGAGTACAGTTAGCAATATCAACCCAGATAAAGTTTATGACTATCACACAGCATTTGTTATCAAACCAACACAAGTAGAATACAATGTTGACATTAACACAAATAATAAAAAGATATTAAACATTGCTCTCGATAAAGGCCAGAATACTAGTGCAGCAACAGTTGGAATGGTAAAAGAGTTAATTCCTCTTACTACAAACTATGTTTACAAACAATATTTCAAAGAATTTTATGACTTCTCTGATGCAAATATTTATGGATTAAATAAGACATCATCTGGTGTTGTTTTTAATTCTCTTGTTCCTAATATTACTTTTCCTGATAAACACTTAAGTGATATAAGAAAAGAAGGATTAAATATTACTAATTATACTATTAATTTTACCCCATCTTCTAATTTTACAAATTATACTTTATGTATTGTTTTTTATCATTGGAGTAATAGAGATTTTGTTTTAGCTAAGAAAAATACACAAAATAACCAAAGTTTATTAAGTGTAACCTTTGTTAAAGCTGCTGGTTATTTAACTTTATTTTTAAATAATAAAAGAAATGTTTTTAGTTTACCAAGTAGTTTTGATGGAAAAAAAATTGTTTTATGGTTGGCAGAAAGTGTTGATAAAATTGTTACAAAAGTTAACATAAGTAACTACAGCTCAACAATAACTTTAGCAGCCGCTAATTACACCACTGGTCAATATTTTGACTTTACAACTGATGATGGAGTTTTGAGTAAGATTATGTTTTCTCCAAATTTTTACGACTTTGACTCTGAGCAATTTCACAGAGTAATGATTCAAGAAAAGATAAATGGGAGTTATATATTATAAAGAAATAAATGAAGGACGTGTTTGAATTTAATCATATTGATAAATCTCTGTCAGAATCAGACATCAAAATTCTCAAAGATTTCTATAAACATTATCATAAGAAATACTGGTGTTTTAAGAAATCTTACGAAAGATATAAATTTCTTGATGAAACAATTACTCTGTCTGGAGGAGGATTAGTTGTTAAGGAACTATTGCTGGAGGAATAACACTAAATCCAATAATCCTGGGTGTTATCAATGGCGCTGGGGTGTTAGTTAGTTCTGTTTCAAAAATGAAGAATTACAAGAAAAAGATTGAAATGTCACAAATTGCATTTACAACATATGAGAAAGTATTGGTTGAACTGCGTTCAGCTCTGCGGGGTGATGAGTTTAACAAAAAAGAGTTTATTGATCGAATGAAACTAATAGATGAAATGATAATTAATCAGACTCCTATTGCAGATAGATTTGTTAAGAAATACAATAAGCGGTGGGTTGTACCCCCCAGCTCATAAACTTTAATCATTTCTATATAATCATAAATATAGAAATGATAAGATCAATTATTTATTATGTTAATTTTTACTTTCCAACATATAAAACACAGTTTTACCCTGATAATTTTATTAAAGCATGTGTTGTTTACCAGTTTCTCTATACTGAGTATTTCAAACAAAATCTAGATTTTAACCAAATTATTTATAGGCTGACAGATGTTAATAATAATTGCAAATCAAACTCGCCAATTATTGCTAATCATTTGATATTTAGTCTTGCTTTTCGAGAATTTTGGAAACATTACAAACTTGGTAGAGGATGTGTTTATGTTGTTAACACTCCGTTTAAAGAATCTAAAGTACTTGGCTATTTAACAGGGATTGTTTACTGGTACTTTCATAGGGGAGTCATTGAGTGATTTGTAACTATTCCATCACTTTTCATAATTTGTCAGAGTTTGTCCAGAAATTTTTAGATAAACCAATTTGTACTTTTCATTTCCCATTTCTTCAAGTATTTTTTTGATAAGATAAAAAATACTTATCATTCTCTTTCGACAAAATTGTTTGTTTAGTTTTTCCATGACATGGTTGTCTATCAACATTAGTTTGTTGTACAGATCGTACTTTTCATCATCAGTCAGCTGTAATCTTTCAGAAACTTGATTAACCTTTTTCTCATAATGATACTTTCTCTGATAAATACTCTTCTTTCGAAAATGTAATCGATCATAGTCTTTCTGATGATAATACCCCAAAACATGACCATTTAAAGTTCCACATGATTCACAAATTTTATAACCTGAATAAATTAAAAAATAATCACTTTCCTGACAATTTTTGCATTTAGGTTTTTTAACTTCGCTGTCCTCTAATGTTTTATTTTTATAGTTAAGAAGAATATCTAAATATTCTTTTATTTGTTCTTTTGTGTATTGCATTTATTATTTATATTTTATTATCTTAAAGCCAAAGTATTTACTTTGTCCTTTCCTAATATTCTTTTATCATCTTCATTACTCAAAGCTACCTTGTTTACTTCTTTTGAATAAATATCATGATTTTCACTTCTTATAATTTTCATCGATCTCATTTGTTTTTCACCGGAAAATAAACACTGGACATAATCTTCAAATGATATATCTTTTTTCACAATATTTTTCTTTATTCCTTTACACTTTTTATTAGCCTTCTCATCCTCTATCTTGAAACTATAAAGCTTTGGACGAAGACCAACAAAATGAGTAATTTGACGACCAGCTACTTCATCCTTGAACATTCCAATCACTTTTTTATTGACTCCTGTCAGTATTCCAGATTCATGGTTTGGAGGATAATCTGATGTATCAAACTTTTTTGATATGTCTTTTGATATGTCTTTGTAAAAATCATCTGTATTAATTTCATACATAAGTGAATCAGTATCAGTAAATAACAACTTGGCGCGGTTATGAGTGTATTTCTTTTGTATGTAATTATAATGAAAATCAAACATTAATGTTTTTGACAAATCAAGTATTGCTTGACCAACATAAACTGGTTTGTTAAAAAACACTTCAGTTTTTTTCATATGAACTGCAATAAGATTGCGATCAAATATTGTTGCTCTGTCAAAGTTTGGGCGACTTGTTAATTTTACAGCTTTGGAACGATCATCAACAAGTGTTATATTTTGTCTTTTCCTTATGTTTTCTATTGTTTTCCCAAATACAGAATTATTCATCAGTTTAAAAAAGTCTTTTTCAAAACTGTTTGCTGCTGTTTTTCGGAGTTCAGTATTCTTTCTGATATAAGGTTCCATCCAAGGACTCTGATTAAAAGATAACCCTAGGTGAACTTTTGTTATTTTTAATCCCATCTCAAGACATTGTCTTAAATTCCGATAATGTATTACATAGTTTTTATGTGGCTTGAAATGACTAATAAGTTTTTCCATACCACTAGCTTTTAACTTTTCTGGAGCAAGAGGATAATCATTATGTGATTCCCATAAATCTTTTGGGTATTCCAAATCTACTTCAAAAACATATCCTTTTTTGTGTTCTGAGGGATTATTCTCACTATCATTCATATCTTCAAGTATTTTCATTACTTTTTCTATTGTTGGCTCTTTCATCCACTTGAATCCATGCGTTGGAAGTGATTGTGACATTGCCCATCCATACAGATTATTAGCATCGAGATATTGAATAAATTTAGTCGGCTTATCAGGATTGTAATCTTTCATGTATTTGTTATTCGCTTCTGCATATCTCTTTGATATGTGAGTTATTCCTCCTCTTATTCCTTTTTCAAACATCATTAACATGACATAATCATGTAACAATTCTAATTCTTGACCCGTTTCCTTAAGACAAGCATCCCAAGCCAGACCAGGAGATGTAAAGTAATGAGCTGGATCCAAATTATAATGTTTCAAACAAGTTGCTCGGAAATTCTCAAATACATCAGCCAGCAGCAAGACATCTAATTTAAGATAAAGATCATGATAATCTTTGATTGTCTGGCATTTAAATGTATTCCAAACTTTTATAGCATGTTGATAATCATCATCTGTTATATCTTCATCGTTTAGTTTTGAATAGAATTCTTCTTTCGGAGGTAATTGTGTTTCAGAGAGTTTTTCGATTGATGAAACATAATCATAAGGATAAACTCCTTTTCGAGTAAGAAGATCAATATTATCTTTAAATATTTCTTTTGTGTTATGAAAATCATCAATGCAAGTTTCCAACAAGATTAGCCAGACTCGTTTGAAGAAACTTAAATGAATCAATAAATCGTATTTCAAAATACAATGAAATAGTCTCTCCAGTGCGTTTGGATTTATACTCATCAACTTTTATCTTTTTGGAAAACGAGATATACTTTTCTTCTGTAGAAGGAATACAGTTCAATTCACCTGGAATACTGGATAGTTGTTTTATAAACAAATGCGCATCATAACCTTGAAGATTGTGAAACACTACGGGAAGAATCATTGGTTTGCGACACTTGAGATTGCAACTGTTATGAGCAGCTCCACGATATTGGCCGCTGAAATGACAATGGTCTCTAACTTTATCCCCCTGCTCAAATGGTTTCTTGCAAATATGGCAAACTGTTTCTTTCTCAAAGGATATTTGTTCTTCTTTTGTTAATTTAAGAGGTTTTGGTCGACGATAAAAATCATTATATAATTTATGTGTTACTTTTGCAAGTTTGGAAACAAATATCTCAGCAATATTGTCACTACTTTTGGCTTTTGTGTAACTAATTGGGGCAAAAGTATTCGGAACTATACCTTTGATGTAAAAACAAAATCCTGACGGTTCATGTTTTTGGTAATTGTAGTTATATGAATCCTCTGGATTGGGACTGCAATTATGAATTGGTTTAGTAAAACATTCAAAATCTGCATAAACTACAAAAGGAATTGGAAGCTGTTTTTGATAATTCCTGAAATGTAACATTGTGTTTCTCGGGGGCATGCGCACAGCAACTGTTTCATTAGTAGAACAATATTCGATATGTTTTTGAAATAATTCTTCTTTCGAGAAATGAGTAAAACATTTCTTGCAAATAAAAATTTGTCCATTTGTTCGTGAAGTTATTTGAGACCTAAACAAACGTGAAAAAATGTTTAATAAGAGAATAATGACTACGACCATCTTCCTCATAAAGAAATAAATCAATTGTTTCTTGTGGATTTCGCTTTGCCTCCCGGAGTGGGTAAAACTTATTATTCTCATTAACCGAAAAAACATTTATTCCGGGGATAGATGGATTAAGATCTTCAAATTTTGCGATATCTTTTACTTTCATCGGAAATTTAATTCCTTTGGTATTCAAAGTAGATTATTTTTCTTTCAAATCTGTAAATCGATCATCATTTTTGGGTTTTGGATTGAGATATCTCAGTACACACCAGAGAAAACATTTATCATCAGTGTTACGAATATTTATTATGGCTTTTTTTCGAGATATCCAATCTGGAAGAGGAATATAAGAAGATCCTCTCATCGGATTAAAATTAACAGTGTGAATTTCTAAATGAACTACTTCTTTAAAATACCATCCACTACCATTATGCTGATAGATTGTGATCTTATCAAGGATTGTGCGAATAACTTGAACAAGTATTTGTTTTACATCAGTTGATTCAAGATTAGTATGTGTATCTGAATGAAAAAATGCTTTATCCTGAACAGTAAATCCTAGCTTAAAATTACCTTCATTTTTTTCCATTAAACAAACTAATACAAATTTGACTTTGATATTTCGATGATTTCGTAAAAAGTCTTTTAAATAGTTGGATTGTGATTTGAAGTACTCAAAAGGAAAAATACCAGATTCTCCCTGAACAATGTATTTGTTTGCAAATCCATCGAGAGCTGATTTTTCTTTGATAATTCCTTGTTCATGTTCTTTGATAGCTCGTTCAAGAGCTTTACGCAGATAAGACGGTGTATCGGGTGGAATTGATTTATTCTTGATACACTCTTGAAAATACTCATCAAATGTTTTTGTTTTGGGTTTTAATTTTTTCTTATTTTTAAGTGGTCGTTTAGAAATAACATTTATTTTTTTAATTAAACTTTCCTTTTTCTTTATCCTATCTATTAACTTTTGTTTTTCCTTATATTGATTATATTTATTTTTAAGTTCTTGAGTCCTGAGTTTATCTATTTTTTTTAACTCCTCAATTGAAAGGTTTTTCAAGTCAGCGCTCATCTTGTTATATAATTATTTTAATCTTTAAGCCTTAAATTCATTTTTATTTTTTCTGTCTCGAAATACGAAATCACCCAGAACTCATTTATTATTAATCGCCCACAACTTGCATATAAATCACCCCAACGCTGAGACTGCGTATTAAAGGAGGACAGAAATTTCATCCCACAATTATGGAAATAATAAACTTGTCACATATATAAGATAGATTGAAATAGTACTAGGATGTATCTTGGTGAAAGTATTACCTGATTGGAAAAACGTGGGGCCTTTCTGCTAATACCGGTAACCAGATACACTTGTTAATGATGTTGCAAAAACCCCACGGCTTCATCATTAACGAGCAAACGTAAAAAGCCTTAAATAATGAGAAAAAGCCCTGTAAATGACTGCTTTATGGGTCCCAGTAAATGAGCGGCCTGTGGGTAATAAATAAAAACCTTCTCAGGAGGGACGTAGAGGAAAAATAGATAAAAGAGGAGACCCTCCTGAGAAGGTCTGGTGGCCACCAGTTTTTTTAATTTTTTTAATGATAATTTGAACTTTCTAGTGAGGGATTACTCAGTGTTATTTCAAAATAATTTTATTTTGAAATGTTAAAAATTTCTTCATAAAAAAAAGCCCATAATTTTTGAAACCACGGGCAAATTATATTATGGTTATAATACTTAAGCGCGATATGGGTCAAGTCCTATATAACACAAACTTCTCACAATATCTATTATTTTCTTTTCAAATTTATTTCTATATTCACCGCGCAAATACATCCCTTCAAGAATACAATAATTAATCGCTTTAAATTTTTGCAAAAAAGCACTGCGATGTTTTTCTTTAAAAATAAATTGTTTTGTATCATCAATACCTGTAATTCTTTTAATCAGCACTTTAACTCTTTTTAGTATTGCAGCAAAATTTTTATCATTTTCTCTGTCTGAAGAATCAAATATTGGACAAAAATCAGTATCCTCAGAACCTGGTGTGTAAAGAAATTTCAAATTTCTGTCAATACTTGCAATAGTTGAAAATACAAACCTTGAGGGAAATATAAGCCCATCAACTTCATAATTTCCATCACTATGATTAACATTGCGATTATTCTTTTCTGATTTACCGACCATTTTATACAAGTTATTAAATCTTTAAGCCTTTAATTCAATTTTATTTTTTCTGACTCAAAACTCTAATAATTTATTTTCCTTACCAAAGCAAGTTAACGCTCCAAAAATTAGCTGATTCAGGATTTTCATAAGTTAACTCACCCTTTTTATTTTTAATTTTTTTTGCTCGAGCTAAATATTTATCTTTTCGCTTTTTATCTTTATGTATTAAAAAGTCTGGATATTGAGACGAACCAAAATGCAAATTCTTTCCACCTGGAAGCGTGACTACATATTTGTTATTCTTCCGCTTTGAATAATCAAGAGATTCTGCGCCAAGCTTTTTAGCCTTTCTGTTTAGTTTTTCAAAAGCTTTTCCGGTAACAACATATTTATCATCAACGCTCTGATATTCCATTTTAGTATTTGAATAGATATTTTATGAGTAGTTAGGGGAGGATGATTTGAATCTCACTCACTCCATACTTTTTTCGGTCATTTTCCGCGAGAGACCCCGCAGGGGGAACGAGCATCTAGTTGTCAAATTTCCTCAGATAATGACTTGGAATAATCGGGTTAATCTTGTAAAGATTTCAAGTCGTAAAAGTTGTAAAAGTCAGATAAGTTACACGTTTGACCACGGAAATGACGTGAAATAATCAGGATTTACAAATTTTGTAATTTTGAAAAAGAGTACAAAAATTCCCCTGATTAATTTCCGTCATTTTTTTGGGGGTTAAAATGACGGAATAAGCAGGAAAATGACGGAAAAAAGTATGGAGTGAGTGAGAGTCAAAGCATCCTCCCCTAACTTCTATGAAATGTAAACAAACAGTGTACCATCAAAATAAGGTGGAAAATATCAGAATTCAAACCGATTGCTGTAATTTTTTTCTTTTGTATGATTAAATGATAGAATTTTCTTATTTTCAAAACACAATCTACTGGCATCATTATATTGAGTTAAATTTATAGTTGAAGTGCGTGTATTTTATTTCTTAACGAAGACGTACCGTGAAGAAAGCTAAAATTACTGCAAAATGCCAGTTTTCACAGCCTTCATCAAAGCACCATTTATTCGCCGAAGTATTCTTGCATGATTTCATTAATTATTAACTTAATGTGAGATGAAAAGCAAGATTTCCGAGATAAACAAGCCAGCGAAAGGGTGAAAAACAGTTTCACGGCAAAATGGACACTTAATTAACCACTGTATTCCTGAAATGATTAAGTTCGATTTTAGAGTTATACTGTTGAGAAGAATTAAATATCTATAAGAAAATTGTTTTACGAAAAATATCACACTGACCTTTTCCTGCTGGTGTCTGTAAAACGCGGACCGGATACCTACGGATGGCGGATGCGGATGGCGGATGTCATCTGGCTGGGATTTCCCGTCAATAAGGAGAGCACTGCTTCGTCCGTCTTTGTGCATGAATGAAGAGGGAATTGGACAAATTTGAAAAGTTATTCGAGGGGCTTAGTTTTTTCACAGAGAAGACTGATCAGACGCTCAAGGAGTAGAGAGAAATGACAGAACGGGGACCGCACGTGGACAGAGTTTAAAGGTGCCACAAAAGTTCGCCGACTTCGAGCAGTCCTGTCGGGAAGAAGTCCACATTTAACTCTCGTCCAAGTGTTCCGCCGAGATCTTTAATGCCGAGACAGGAAGAAAATGTGTTACCGCCAGAACTTCAAGTCAACGACGACTTAGTGGTCCCTGGCAAACCCAAGAGAATTTTAACTTCTTCCATCGAGGTGAGATAAATTGATATCGCTTTGAATAAACCTATAAGGTTACGGCTATAAAGAATTTCCGAGTTTTCTTTGCGGCGAATCGAGCGGCAATAATTTTTGTTTGCAAGGTTTGCATGATCTTTGAGCTCTTTTATGTGTGCATCAATTAAGGTGGTCAGCGGGCAAACAACAATTAAGACGGCCGCTTTAGGAAAGTTGAACCCTCGATCGTGCAAATAAGCACATACTCTCGGGACGATTTGAAAGATCAAAGACTTCCCGTATCCAGTTGGAAGCACCGCAAACACATCTTTTCGCTTGATAAAGTGGAGCAAGGCTTCTTCCTGGATATCGATAGGTTTCAACTCAAGAATATTGGAAAAAACCACTATCCAACGCAAATTGTACTGCACCACGAAAGGCTCGCTCGAATTCGCTACCATCGTCCGTCTTTGTTTGTTCGAGCCAAAAAAACCGGTTTTTAGGGCTCCTGGGAGCATTCCAGAGATTCGGCCAATGAGAGTTCTTGTTAGATCATTATTACTTGGAAAGGTCTGGGACTAAATTCGAACACCAATCAGCGACCGAGTTCAAAATCTGTACTCATGGAAGTGAGGTTCGTAACTGCCGTGACCAGAGGGTTTTTTCCCACTCGTTACGATCGCGCTTCGCTGCTCAGTTTTCGCCGCTAACAACAGGAAAAAAAAACCCTGGCCCCCAGGGTACTAATGAGTTCGAATGTTTAAAATTGCAAAATACACTGCAGATTGAAAAGAAAAAAAGGGTCACTTGGAAACGCATTAATGAAGGCTACTTTCTGTTTCATTTGTTTTTGTTTTTAATCTTTCCGCTAGCAATTAGTTTCCAAAACATATCTTCAGCGAGTTTTTAGAACGTCTGTATCGAGCAACTTAAAACTCGTTTTTAAAAGCTTGAAGGGCAGAATTCGGAATGGAAAATAATTTATATAATATTCGAATTATTTGGCCAGCTTCCGTCTATCTGCAAAGCGGCAACCAAAGATACTTTTCTACATGGAAAGATGTTTAATTATTACAAATCAGAAAAAAAGACCAAGCTGCTTCTTAAGAAACTTTATAAATTTTTTAGCTATGTCTACACCAGATCAGCATTTTTTATATGTTGATGGAAGCTTTTCGTAAGACTGTGAAAATGGAACGAAGGCCAGAAAAATGACTCTGTTGAGGGTGCGGCATATTGCTTAAAATGAATTTCTGTAGGAAAACTCTCATTAAACAAGACTGATTCACACAAAACCGAGAGGAAAATTTGGGTAACAGAAGACCACTAGTGTAACAGTAGCTTAGCTTTTGATCTCAAAAACGGGCTTCTGCAGGTGTCTGCAGTTCACAATCACTCTCTGAAAAGTCTGCTAGTGTCAAGGCAGAGCGAAAGTTGATTTGTATTATGAGCCCTTTTGAAGATCAGGCTCCTTTGTGAGGAAACATGGCGATTTAGCGGAGGCGAGCGTGAAATAGGCGAAGCAAAGAACGCCGATTTTTTCGCGTAGTTCACCCTACTTTGTGGTTTAGTTTGTTTTCTCTAGTTTTCTTTTAATTAGAGGAAATTTAGTCCTTTTTTGTTGCTGTTGTCCGAACAACGTTATACACGTGTCTTGCTAAGAAATGTTTTAGTGACACAATTTATTTATCCGATTGTGTTTTTTCTTGTTTTTGCTGTTGTTCACAATTTTTTCTATCCTCAGTTTCCCATCCGCATCGGCCATCCGCAGATATCCGGTCCGCGTTTTGCAGACACCTCCTTGGCTAGCCGATCTTTTGAGCTGTTTACCTTGCCTGCAAGCCTTAGGCTAAATACTCAAAGGAGAAGTGCACCAAGTTTGTGTGCATTTAAGGAGGAGGAACGGAGCGTCCTTATTTCAGTGACATTAATGAAAGGAATTACAGGGTACAAAGTAACTGCGTCAACTATTGGTATCACGTTCTGTAAGTAAGTGAAGGGTGCAACCATGTGACAGCGACTTGAAACAAAGATTTCTTTCCTTTGTTTGTTTATTTTTTTTTTCCATCCGCATTTCTCGTTTTTTCCTTCTTACTTTTTTTGTTACCCGCATTTTTTTCCATCCGCATTTTCCATTCGCATTCGCCATCCTCTCCCGCGTTTTACAGACACTCCTTTTCCTGTTACTCAACATTCAGCCGCCATCTTGTCTTCGATCTACCGTTTTACGAACGGAAAAACTGTCCTCTCAAGGGCGACAGCGAGGCTACAATAAACTCACTTTCATCGTAGAAATGCCTCGATACCTTAAAGAACAGGTTTGTGGAACGTAGCACCCAATATAAGTCATTCAGCTAAAAAAAAACAGCCTGCAAATGCTGTAAGTGAACGTAAACAATTCACAGAAAATGCCTCTGTGGCACTTCAACAGACCATATTGACACATGCGCATACAAAATGTCCTCCTGTTGTAAGTGCCTAATTTCACGTTTTGTCGAGGACTGGAACACAAGACAACAACTTTCTTTTTCTTTTTCTTGAACTTCAATAACGCCAGCTCCAAAAAACGTTTCCCACATATGACAAATCAAACGAGATGGAATAAGCTCGATTATTATATAGATACTGATGAAATACCAGGATTTTTCCTTTTACTAAAAAATCATATCTTCATCGCGCGCAGTGAAGATACTGTTTTTATCTTACACGTGTGAGGATATTGGTGTCACCATGGTTACTAACATTAATTTTGACTTTTTGAAACAGAAAATATAAGTATTATTGTATTTATTTCTCCTTTATAACCTTATATCCGGGTTTCATAACATTTTTGTGACAGTCATTTTGCGATAGGTGACCACTTTAATTGCACTATTTTGCTGTTTCGAAAATGAATAAAAACAAAGTTGTGTTTTATGTGGGAATTTCATCAGTATCTCTAAAATAAACAGAACATTACATGGCCGCTTGGGGATACGAATTTTATCTTCTCGTGCTGAAAGTATCTCTTACTCGTTCGCTTCTCTCAATCGTGAGAGATACTTTCGGCACTGGAAGATAAAATTCGTATTCCCGCGCGGCCATGCAATATCCTCTATTTAATTTATGTTTGAGGCAGCGCGAATTCACTTTTTAAGTGACGTTTCGTAGCCGTCGCCGATGTTGTTGCTGAAACTCCCTTTTATGTCGTAGAGGCTGGGGGGGGGGGGGGGGGAAGAAGCGCGCGGGGAGTAAGGTTCATGTCAAGGCTGTCCATTTTTTATCATCTGATGCCTTTTTTGTTTCAGGTGCGCAAGTTGGAGTTTCTTCTGGCTGATGCCTTAAATAAGAAGTGCGACACCATTCTCACATGTGGTGGAACTCAGTCAAATCATTGTAGAGCGACAGCATTAGCAGCGAAACAGCTTGGCTTGGACTGTTACTTATTCTTAAGAAGTTCTGAGAAGGTATGTTCCAAAATATTGCGAAATAAAACACTCCCAAAATTTGGCTTCTAAATTCTCGCGAAGTATTAATAAGCGCGCGGCGGCGCTTATTAAAATTTTTACGCCCCAAATGCAGCGCTCATTCCAGGGCGGCACTTATTTGAGAGCGGCGTTAATTTGGGAATGACAGGGGCATAGCCAGCCCATAGACCTGTAGGCTCGAGCCTACAATGTTTTGGTTTGATTTCTTCCGCTTGTAATATATTGTGCGTTGTTGGGGTGAGCTAAAACTGGGCTTATGAGCTCAAAGTGTTGGTGATGTCAGAGCATTCTAGTCAAGCGTCCTATTTTCAGGATATGTGGAAATGAAAGTCAGCCAGGCCTACAACGAGTCGAAAAGCTGGGTACGCCCCTGATGGAAATTTTCAAAATGAGGCGTTTATTCGAGTAGATACGGTGCACGTGAATTTTTGTAATTGCAACGTTTTTTTCAGGGAGGGGAGGGGAGGTTCGTGATTATGAACTAATTCCTGTTCTCGTAAATCCAGTCTACAGATATCGGATGTAACGGGAATCTTTTACTGAGCAAGATGGCCGGAAGCAATATTATTCTTGTTCCTAATATTCGATATAGACCAGGCCTAAAAAAGATGATAGAGAAAATGGCAGAAAATTTGTAAGTGGACCCGATAAGTAATAAAGGACCAAAATGTATGTTTTTGTGCGTGATAGGGAGCTTATCGATCAATCAGGGTGTGTTTTGGATCGGAAGGCTTTAAAAGAGTGTTAAGGATGATGATGCGAGGTCTACGTTTCTGCCGAGAAAGCATGTATGTGTGACAAAGACAATTTTTTTCAAAATCTCTAATTCGATATTGTTGGTTAGCTAAAAACTTACTTAATTTTGCATGCGAAACGAAATGAATCAGGGTCATGAAACACGGTCTCTTGTCTTAAACGGTGAAGCGAAATAAACGATTTTTGTTTTCAAGAGGGTCACGGTTTGAAGTCCTCGGCAACACACCTCTACCTAAACTTGCCTTGACTGACCATTTTCTACCCGGGGGTACTCTCTTGTAGGTATTGGTGCCGCCCAAATAAGGGTATGGTTTTTGCGCCGTTTTGGTCTGAAATCGTGTTTAGACTTTGCCTATTTTGGCCTGAAAACAGGTATGGTTTTCGAGGAATTAACGTATTTGTCGTTTTAATTCCAAATGAATAAGAAAGAAAGAGTACTTTATTATGCAAATTCAAGGTGGATTTTAAGAAAACTTTTTGTGTTGCATAATAATTTCTGCCTATGCCGGGTCTGAAAACGGGTATAAATTTTAGAGGCCACGTAGAAAATGTAAATTGGGATCTTAAATAGAGTCAGGATTTGAAGAACGAGCGCAACACCCCCAGCAAACCACGAATTCCCAGAAATACTCTTCCCCGGGATTTTCTACATTGAAAGCTGTTGTAAGGCCTTGTGCGAACGGATCTCTTGAAACGGACATAACATGCTGTGTAGAGGAGATGCCAAACTGATTCCGCCTTTTCTTTACAGCCAGGCTGTAATAGCACTGGTAGGTTTCAGCATGTGTTTTTCTTTATTTCATCAGAAAGCAAAAGGGATCATCGCCATACATAATAGAAATAGGTGCTTCATCATATACAGGGATGTTTGGTTACTTAACTGCATTTCAGGAGATGATAGAACAGGTACCAATATTCTGTATTTAAGTAGGGTACATGTTTTTTAGTGCACGTGTTCAATGGATTTATTAACGTATGATACAGCAAATTAGTTTTACCACTTCCACTATTTCCACAAATTAACATTCGAAATGTATCTGATGGCATGAAAGGCTATAGCTGTTTGAATTTTTTATCTGCGGCTTCACCGGTACTATCATAATTAGGTATTTCCATTTATCTAATTATTATATAAATGGACATTCAAGAAATTATGAAATATTCTAAAAATAAGATTGAAGCAGATGATCTTACTAAACAGGTTAGGCAGCGAATAAAAGAAACTGCTTGGGAAAAACAGAATCGGAGAGAAGGATTTAGTGAGACATTCAAACCTTTGATTTCACAGTTTGAAAAACCTGAAGACTCCAAAAAAGAAAATATATTCACTCAAAACCAGAAAGTGCTTCAAAATCAGTTGGCACTTACATCTGGTCTTGAAACCAATCAAAAAGCTCTTACAGAAGGTCTTAAAGAAAATCAAAAAGCTATTACTGATGTATTTAAACAGTTTGAGCGATTAGCTGATAAGAAAGAATTACCAGATGACGACTGGAATGAACAATTACAACCAGATGACGACTGGAATAATCCATATCTTCCAAAACCATCACAACCAGATGACGACTGGAATGAACCATTACAACCAGATGACGGCTGGAATAAACCATTACAACCAGGTGACGGCTGGAATGAAACATATCTTCCAAAACCATCACAACCAGATGAAAAAGTAAGAAAAAAATTTGATGAGGATGAAATTAATTTTTTAAAATACAAAGGTTATAAAAAACCAACTGAATTTTATAAATCTTCTTCTCGATCATTGGCAAAAGATTTAAAAAAATTAAATGGAGATATAAGTAAAATAAGTGGCCAAATTTTAGGCAGAGGAAATAATGAAAACCCATCTCAAGAGTATGAAAAAGAAACTACTGATTTAAAAAATAAAAAAGAAACACTAAAAACGTATAGAAAGAAAATTCATAATTATTTAAGAAATAGAAATAAACAAAAAGGGGAGGGTATTATGTCTTATTATCTCCCCCAAGAACTAATAAAAAGATTTGAATTACTCGGTGGATCACTTGCCGCAGGAAACAATGGTGTGCTTCCTGAATACATTCAAATAGCTCATCGACTCAGAAATCTCGGGATTATTACTAATAAACAACTTAATAAAATTTTAAAAAATTATCTAATAATAAGATAAAAGTTTACTTGGCAAAATGAATGAAAGCGCGATTCATATTTCCTCTGTTAAACGAGAAAAAATAGGAGTAAATAAACCTCATGATTTTCTGGTTAAATTTAATCCTCCTTTGAAACTTGACCCACAATTTAATCATTTTCTCGCCTTGGACAGGTTGTCGATGACTTACTCTTGGTACAACATCAGAAGTAGTTATGGCAACAATAAAATCAAATACACTCATGATGGCTCAACATGGAATACAATTACTTTCTCAGATGGAATGTATTCTTACCAAGATATTGAAGATTTCATTCATCAATATATGGATAAAAAGTCTCATCACACAACAGATTCCAAAGGAGCAAAGAAGTATTCAATAAATCTGACTTTTATTCTTTCTACCTATCGAATACTGATAGAACTTGATGGAGATTATCAACTTGATCTGAGAGGAACAGATTTTGGAGACCTCATCGGATTTGAAAAGAAACTGGTGACAAAAACTGAGTATGGAACGCGACCCCCAAATATTACAAAATCTATTGACTCATTAAACATAAATGTAGATGCAATAAAAGACTCTGTTGTGAATGGAGTAAATACAAACACAATCGCAGTTATTCCAACAGATAATCTTACGAGGAGTTATCCATTCACTTTTGAACCAAGGAGGACACTTTACTGTCCTGTAAGTTCTAATACTATTTCTGAAATGAGAATAACAGCAACTGATTTAGTCGGACAACCTATTGACTTGAATGGTATTGATTGGTTTATGACATTGCTTCTTCATCATACTGATAATAATGTAAATATATAGATAAAATGATGCAACAATCAGAGTTTAAAAAAAAATATGACCCTGATACAGGAAAATATACGAGACAACATATTTATGGAGAAGGAATAATGGATTCAGTAAAATCTTTTTTAGCTAAAAAACCAACTAAAAAAAAGGTAACATTTGCAGTACCTCCTCCACCAAAACCAACATCTTCCAATACAAATAAAAATGCTGGTGATAAAATAGTAAAAATGCTTTCTAGTGAAAATCCTTCTTCACGTAAAACAAATAAACGGCAAGCTCCAAAAATGACACAGCAGAAAATCAACAATAGAGTACTTCATATTTCGTCTGGTGGAAAACTATCTAATTATTAAAATAAATGAAGTCTTTTAGAAATCCAAAATATCTTGAACGATATGAAGATGTTGCTTTTGATCTCGAACAAGCTATTAATGTTGCTCCAGCCCACAATGCCACTCAAACTCGAAATAATCTTAAATTCGTCGCTGACAATTCAGGTGAAGTAACACCATTTGATTGGTATAATGCTAGAATAGCACTGGATTTTAAAGTTGAGCAACTTGATGGAACTGATTTTGTTATTGGCGCTAATGTAAATGATGATAGTATTACTGCTGCTAGATTAGCGCAAATGGTTGCATATGAAGCGGACCAAATGGGAATAGTAAATGGCGCTAATTCTTTTATTTCAAGATTATCTGTGTTGGCAAATGGAAAAGAACTTTATCAATGTAATTACGCCAATCATAGTGTAAATATAAAAAATTTGCTTGAGTATAATAAATCATATGCTGATAGTGTGGCAACAAATGAATTTTATTTTCTTGATACATCCAGAAGTGCTAATAAAAATAGATTTACTAGAAGAAGAGTTACTACTCGACAAGATCAAGCTGACCCTGGTGCAGCAGAGCAAGGCTTTATGTTAGATAACACTCCTGCATCATATAATGAAGGATTTGCAAAACGAAAAGCTCTGCTTGGTACTTCAAGCACAGTAAACTGTGAAATTCCTCTCAATAGATATTCATTCTTTGAGGCACTTGAAGATAAACTACTTCCAAACACTAAAATCGAAATAAACTTTGAGATTGAAAAAGATGATAATCTTATATGGAGGAGTGGCGGAAATGCTTGCCGAGTAGTCATATCACGCCTTCAACTTTTTGTGCCTCGATTAATATTCAATTCAGAAGGAAGCAAGATTTATATGAGCGAGTATCTCAAACCATACAAATGGACTTACCTTAATGAAGTTGTTGAAACTAACCTTGCTAGCAACCAAGCTGTTGGTAATTGGAGAATTACAAACGGAGTTTCAAAACCACGACATGTATTTGTTTTCTTTACCAATACTCCAAATATTGAATCACAGACAGCAAATCCATTTTTATACAATACTTTCAGTGTTTCCACAGATCCGCGAACTCTCAATAGATGTTATCTTGAAGTTGGAAATGGAATGAATACCCTGATATTCACTATAAACCTTCATCAGATCCTTCAAGAGTTTTTAGAGATGTAATGTCTTATGTTTTTGCCAACAATGATTTTCAAGGTGGAACACTTCTCAATAGACAAAATTTTGAAAATATATTCCCGTTTGTGTATTTTGATTTGACAAAACAGAAATTAGACATAAAGGATGGAGTTACAAAACTGGCTTTTCATTATGAGTTATCTGGAGCTACTGCTGCAAATTATAATATTTACGCTCTTGTACTACACGAGAGAGAAGCAGAAATAGAACAGCAAAGTGGAAAACTACTTCTTAGAGCATAAACCTCTTCCCTTGGCTACGCCGCATAGATGTAATTAATATAATTAATATAATAAAAAATGACAACTTATATTGAATATGGTGTAACGCTGACAGATGGACAAAAGTCAAAACTAATGACTGCAATTAAAAATAAATCACCACTAACACTTCGATTAAAACATTCTCATCTTCGTGGATCAGATGAATTAATGTTGACTAAAAGACAGATTGCTAAGATAAAAAAATCATTGGCAAATGGAACAGGATCAGATTTGAAAATAAGTAAAACACAGATTAGAAATTCAGTAAAACATGGAGGAAACTTATTCTCTAGTTTGATAAGTCTTGGTTCAAAACTTCTTCCCTTTGCAATGAAGGGAGTTTCTAAAGTTGCTCCTGCACTTGCTACTGGAGCTGCAACCGCATTGGGAGACCTTGGAATAAAAAAACTGTTTGGCCGAGGTATTACAATTCCAAAACAAATTTATCCCATTTTTACCTCCTTTTGCTAGAGAGTTTACCAAATCACAAATAGGCCAGATTAACAAAGTTTTTAAAAAAGGAGGTCGGTTGGTTATTAAACCAAATCGACAACAAATAGAGGGAGGATTCCTGGGAACACTTGCATCAATCGGAATTCCAATGGCGATTAGTCTGCTTCCAAAGCTGTTTGGCTCTGGTTTACAGGTTGACAGGGGGTCATCAAGAAATACGAGAAATGTTTATGTTCCACCACCACCCACACATGGAGAGGGTTACCCTTACTACCCACCACCCTTTTTTGGTAATTGGGGAAACCCTATAGGAATGGGAGTTTAAAAAAAAAATTCCAAAGGCAAGGGTCTACTATTAGGAAAAAACAGCCCATTCAACTCAATTCCCATAATAGGAGACATTTTGTAATTAAACCATTATCAAATTTTGACTTGATGAGATGGGTGAAAAAACTCGGTATTAAACATCTCAGAGGAATTTTCAGTCGAGACCGTTTGCCAAATAAGATTAAAAAAGAATGTGGAATAATCAATCTTGATGATATGCAAGGACCTGGTACACACTGGGTTTGTTATAGAAACTTGGATTCAGTAGTTGAGTATTTTGATCCATTTGGTCTGATAATGCCGAGTGAGGCTTTAAAGTATTTTAATACTTCTGGAAAACGTATTGTTTATTCGATAGATGAAATACAAAATCGCAACACTGTTTTCTGTGGTTATTGGTGTTTATACTATTTAATAGAGAGACAAATGGGGAAAAGTATTTTAGATGTAATACATAATCCTCATTTTGATAATGACAACAGCGATTTTATAAAAGCATATTTTAGCGGATAGAATTTAAAACTTTTATTAGAGTAAAGAAAAAGGTTACTACAATAATCTGAGTTAAGATAAAAATAATAGTAATAATAAATTTATTTTATATATTTAATTATTGTAGTAATCTTTTTCATCTTATATTAGAGTAAAGTTAAAATAAAGAAAAAGATTACTACAATAATCTGAGTTAAGATAAAAATAATAGTAATAATAAATTTATTTTATATATTTAATTATTGTAGTAATCTTTTTCATCTTACAGTATTAGAGAAAAGATTAAATATAATATTATATTTAATCTGTGTATTAAATTTTATTCTTCTTTCTGCAGTTCTTTAATCTGCTCAACTTTTTCGTTTAATACTTTAACATTATCAATGATATCATCAAATTTAGTGTAAATATCAATAAGTCTAAAAAGTCTCTTCTTTTGACTCGACTTTAATTTCAACCAAGAATAATTCTCTTCTCTTATTTTTCTCCACATCTCACATTCACCAACCATTAGCACTCTAGAAAGACCATCATTTTTATTTCTAAGAATCTCAAGCTCTTCATTTATATTACCCCTTACTTCTTTCTCAAATTCCTTGAGTGTATCAATTTCCATAGTTTTTTGTATTTCTGCAAAAAATTTGGCTTCCATTTTTATTATATATTTATATAAAATATTTTCCCCTAACAACTTGTTGAAGAGTATTTGATTTCTCACTTATTTCCATCAAAAACTCAAATATTTTTATAAATCTTTTTTCATCCTCCAATCCAGCATAATCAGCATGTTCAAAACTCAATTTAACAAATTATATATCTTGCTAAGTTCACTTTTTATAAATTTAGACCTAGTTGTCATTTTTATCTAAACATTATACTAAATGAATGAATCATATTGCATTAAAGATAAAAGAGTAACTCCTTGCACAGAGCCAAGTGGTTACCAAAAAGATAAAAGAGGAAGAACACAATTCTTTTGTCATTGCGCAGTTTGTGGAATAAAAAAAGTAAGATATGTAAAGCAGGGGTCAGTTCCCCAAACTGGAAGTGGAACTAAAAGAAAAACTAAAAAGAAGAAATAAAAAAACTAATAAGCCCGTCTGAGAAGGCGGGCGGTGATTTATTTGATACAGTTGTTGGAACAGCTGCAGAAGCATTTACTGAACATGCTCTGCCTTGGATGGGTCGAAAAGCAATTGAAATGACCAGGTATGGAGTTAGTGAAGCAATGAGAAATAAAAAATATCAGAAAAAAGCTTTTGATTATGGAATGAAAAAATTAACTCCTTTTATTCAAGATTCCTTTGGAAAAGCAGCAGACCAGTTATCGACCAAAGTTAGACCCAAAAAGAGATACAAAACTAATAATCCAGATTTGGATGGTCGAGGTATTACCCCAATGACTGTTGTAAAAAAAGCACCAGATATCGCAATGTCCACGACGCAAGAATTGATTCCATCTTTGAAACCAGTTTATGCCCGATATAAATCTGGCGATATATTTAAATCAGCTTTTGGTTCGGACCATGGTATTACTTCTAGTAAATTCTGGAGACGACCAACAGCAGCAGAAGAGTCCAAGATGGGAATAGTTCGTATTGGTAGTAATCCTGAGTTATTTTTTAAATTTGAAAAACCTTCTAGAAGAATGTATAAGACAAGATTTTTTGAAAACAACCCAGAAGCTTTAACAGATATGAATAACATTATTTCATCTAATCCAGATACATGGCCACAGATATTAAGACAAAAGTATGGTATCATAGTTGATGATCACTTTTGGGAAAATAATCCATTACTTAGTTTTGGAAGTGGAGTTGATATTCACAAATGGATTGGAAAACTCCCAAAACCAAAAGCAGGATGGACACCAGGTAAATATAAATATATGGGACCTTATAATCCTTTGGATAAACAATTAAGTTATGATCCTAATACTGGAGAAGTAACAGAGTGTCGCGTCAAACCGTATAACCGTGTTGATGAGATAGCTGCTTATCACGATATTTGTTATGATATGGGAAAAAACAAAGGTGATTGCGACAGAGAGATGGTGCAATCATTGGATCAGATTCCCTATGGTGAAATGCCAAAGTGGGGCTCAACAGCACGATTCTTGATTAATACAAAGAAAAAACTTGGTCTTGGTCTTCAAAAAGCACGCACCGGCGTTGAGTAGCGATTGGTCTCAACAATTAGCCGACGAACTTCACAAACCAATCACAAGAAACTTTCAAAAGAGAGCAGTAATCTCAAACGGAATTGATGAAATCTGGGCTGCTGATTTGGTTGAAATGCAAAAGTTTAGTAAGTGGAACAAAGGGATTAAATATCTTCTGATGGTTATTGATGTATTTAGCAAGTATGGATGGATTAGAGGTTTGAAAGACAGTAGTTATAAGAGGATGCTTTACGCCTAACTTTTACCCCTGATTAATTTCTGTCATTTCCTGATTAACTCTGTCCCCTATCCATCTAGTACAAAAATGACAGAAATTAATCAGAGTTTTTTCCATTTTTCCCAAAAATTCTACCTAAAATTCTACCTAAATTTCTACCTAAAAAAATCAAAAAATCCGATTAATTTTGTAAACTGTGGAAATTGGGGAAAAGACAGAAATTAATGGCTCGCCCTGCGGGCTCGCGGAAATGACAGAAATTAATCAGGGGTAAAAGTTAGGCGTAAATCATCCTCTTATAACTACTATTAGAAAGAATTCAATCGTGAAAAATATTATTACAAAATATATTTTATAAGAAAGTTTTATAAATATAAAAAAATATTTTTGAATTTAAATATATTGTAATAATGTTTTTCTTAATTTATCTAAACATAAAATTAAAAATGGGATACAATCATTTTTTTTATTTTGTTAAAGATGAATTAATTGATCCTATTAATGCTTTTGAACAGAACGTTGATAATTTTTTGTTTACTATTTATTTTGGTTATTTAGAAAAATATTCTAGTGATATTAAGGAAGAAATAAATAAACTTTTAAGTATTTTGTTTAGAAATATTAAAACATCATTAATGGTTATGTCTATTGGTTATAATGAAAATAATGAATATTTAGGAAGATATGGTTATTTGAATGACTTTATAGATCTAAAATTTAAAATGAAAAAAATGGATAATGTAGAAATGGAGGTTTATTTAATGTTATATTGTATTTTGGTAAATGGGTTGAGTAAGATAAAGGATGTAAGATTTAATGGGATTAAGAAAAAGTTTGAGCCTTTAACAAAAATATTAAAAAATATTTTTTGTGAATTTGATAAAAACGAAATACATAAAGAAATGACTTTTATTTTTCCATTAAGGTCGCCTAATGCTACTGATGATAAATTTTATATTATTAATAACGATGATTTGTTAAGTAAATATGAAGATGATAATAGATTGATTAGCTTGTTTTTACATAATAATACAAATAAAAATAAAGAAGATAAAAGGAAATTTAAATATTACAGTATTGTTTTAGATGAATCTTTACATGGCGAGGAAGTAGAATACCAACTTTAAAAATGGTTTAAAAAATAACATTTTCTAAATAATAAAATGCAGTTGTCAAGTTACGATTGTCTCTCATCAGAAAATATTATTTTTAAAGAAGCCAAAGAATTCAAAGTAAACTATTCTATGACGACAATACATTCCAGAGTTCCCTAGCAATTTCAATCGCTGAAAGTAAACACAAAATCTATTTTCAGTTTTGCTGGTTGTTAGGGAACTCTGGAATGCAATCTATTGTTTTCCATGAAACGTGAGGTTATTTTTGATGAGATCATAATCTGAATTAGTAATCGGGGGATTACCCCTCAAAAAATAATCTAAACAAAATACTAAAATGGAATATCAAAGCCCCGAGGACATAGATTTTATAGTTGATGATGGCTATAACGAAGATGAAGATCCTGATTATGTTCCTGAGAAAGAGGAATCATCCGATGATGATAAATATGTTGTAAAAGGAAAAGATTTTCAGAAATTAAGCAAAAAGGCTAAAAAACTAGGCGCCGAATCTCTTGATTATTCAAAGCGGAAAAATAACAAATACGTGGTCAAGCTGTCAAGTGGAAAGAATTTACATTTTGGTTCGTCTCAACATCCAGACTATTTAATTCACAAAGATAACGAGCGAAAAGAAAAATATCTTTCTCGGGCAAAGAAGATAAAGAATAAGAAAGGTGAGTTTTCTTATGAAAATCCTGAATCTGCTAATTTTTGGAGTGTTAATCTGCTCTGGTCGGGGAAGTAGAATATTTGAGCCAGAAAAATAAAAAATGAATTTATTGCTTAAAGTTTTTAAAATAGTAATAAAAATGGGAATCAATTCAACATTGCCAGGTGATATAACTCCATATAAAGTTGGTGGGCTTATATTTCCAAGTAAATCTCGTTATGAAGATTTGAAAGGAATAGATACTGGTGCTAAAATTATTCTTTCAGATTTCAATGATGAGAAAGATCTTCAAGATTTTTTTAATAAAATTAGACCGATAAAAGTTATTGAAACATACCCTGAAGCAAGAGAAGAGATGGATGGTTTGTTTCCAAATATAACAGGATTTTTATGTTATGAATTTCATGGTCCTAATAATTTTAGACAAAAGTGTTTTAAATTTGCTGATAAGTTTTTTTCAAAATTTGAATATATTGAGATATAGATTATTGTTTTATATCAAATCTGATATAAAACTTTCACTATCTCTTAGGCAGAAAAAATGAAAAATTAAAGAATTAAATAATTATAAATAAAGATGACTACTGATCTAAGTAACCTTTCTATTGCTGAATTAAAACAATTAAAAAAAGATAATAAGCAAAAACTCAAGGAGGAATATAAACAAAAGTTGATTGATGATATAAATAAACTACAAAAAGCAAGAGATAAAATTAAATCCAAACCCAAACCCAAACCCAAATCAAAAACTAAATCATTTGAAGAATATTTTCAGGAGTGTATCAAGAATAAAACAATTCCTCCAGATACTCCGTCTTATCTGCGTAAAGCACTTGAGAGAGCTCTCAAGGAATATGAGCAAGGAATAGAAAAAGAGAAATCATCTTTGGAAGGATTTGCTAATAAGTATATAGTAAAGGGAAGAACTGATATTACACCATTCGAGTTTTTCAAATCTAAGGCTGCTTCTTTAAAAGTTTTTCTCAGAAATCATCGAAATATTAAAGTCAGATTTGTATTAGTTTGCATGATGGAAAAAATAGTATATTCCAGCAACAGAAAAAATTTTTCTATTCAAGATAAAGCTTATTTTCATTCTGATACGCATATTAATCTTGAATCATCAGATGTAAAAAAAATACTATTCAAGGTTTTTCGTTCTATTATTGAAGATATTACAATTTACCAACAAAATGGTAGTGGATGGTATTTCAAGGAAATAGTTCATCTTGAGATTCACACTGTCGATTTCAACCCAATGAGAGGATCTGGTTACATTCAACTTCCAGATTGGATAATGAGAAAGAAAGCTTTATTAAATATTAAAAATAAAGATGACAAATGCTTTCTATGGTGCGTCCTTAGATACCTTCATCCAAAGGGCAAAAATGCGGAACTATTAACAGATTTGAGACAATATGAAAATAGTTTGAATACAAAAGGAATAAAATTTCCAGTCAGAGTAAAAGATATTTCAAAATTCGAGAGACTTAATCCAGATCTCCCAGGGATAAACGTGTTTTCAGTGAATGAGAGAAACAAGTTTTACCCACTCCGAATGGCACAGAGAGATCCTCAGAAAACAATTGATCTGTTCCTATTTGAGGAAGATGGAAGTTATCATTATTCTCTTATAAAAAGTTTTTCAAGATTATTCCGGTCACAAATAACATCGCGAACGAATGGAAAGATCTTTATCTGTAAGAGATCCTTTACCCATTTTTCAAAGGAAGAATTATTCCAAAAACATATTGAATATTGTTCGTCCAATGAATCAGTTGTTGTAAAAATGCCTCCAAAAAATAGTAATCTTGGTTTTAAAAATTATTTTAAAAAGCTTCCAATCCCTTTTGTAGTTTATGCTGATTTTGAATGCTTTACTAAATCTATTAATACTTGTAATCCCAATCCAAATGATTCTTATACTATCGATTACCAGAAGCACGAACCATCAGGATTTTGTTTTTATATAAAGGGAATAGTTTCTAATATTTTTAAACCAATCACTTTTACAAAACAGAAAGAATCAGATAACATTGCAGAAATATTTGTTTCAAAACTAGCAGGTGTAACTCAAAAACTTTACGATGATTTTTATAGGCATCCAAAACCTCTTAAATTAACAAAGAAGGAACAGTTATCATTCAATAAAGCTGAAACTTGTCATATTTGCAATAAAGAATTAAAAGATGATAAAGTTCGAGATCATTGCCATTTTACCGGGGAATATCGTGGAGCAGCGCATAACAGCTGTAATCTTCAATGTCGAAAACCATTGATATTGCCCGTGATATTTCACAATCTTCAAGGTTACGATGCGCATTTGTTTATAAAACAACTCTCTGGTCTTCAAGGCGAGCTAAACTGTATTCCATCGACTGAGGAGAAGTATATATCGTTTTCCAAAAAGATAAAAGTTGATGAGTACAAATCACGGAAAACTGGAGAGATGGTTTCTTTGAATTTTGAAATAAGATTCATCGATTCATTCAAGTTTCTCCAAACTAGTCTTGCGAATCTTGTTGGAAATCTGCAACCGGATGATTTTCATAACACAAAAGAAATAATTAAAGACAATGTTGATCTTCTTACTCGAAAAGGTGTTTATCCATATGACTATGTTTCATCTCTTGAAAAGCTGTCTGAAACACAACTTCCAGCCAAAGAGCAATTCTATTCAAAATTGAATGACGAAGATATAACAGATGAAGATTACAGTCACGCAATCAATGTTTGGAATACATTCAAATGCAAAACAATCAGAGATTATCATGACTTATATCTAAAATCAGATGTTCTTTTGTTAGCTGATGTATTTGAAAACTTTCGTAAAACATGCTTGAAACATTACAGTTTAGATCCAGCGCATTATTATACATCACCTGGTCTGGCTTGGGATGCTTGTCTCAAAGAAACTGGACAACAACTTGAATTGCTTCATGATTACGACATGCTGATGATGTTTGAAAGAGGTATCAGAGGTGGGATGACGCATATATCAAAAAGGTATTCAGAAGCGAATAACAAATACATGAAAAATTACGATCCCGATAAGCCTTCTAAATTCATTCAATATTTGGATGCAAACAATCTATATGGCTGGGGGATGAGTCAATCACTTCCAACGAATGGTTTTAAATGGATGCCTAATCTCACAAAAGAAAAGGTGATGGAAATTCTTGAGAAAACAAATAGCAGCATGAATAACACAGGCAAGAGAGGTTTTATATTTGAAGTAGATTTGGAATATCCCAAAGAACTTTGGGAATCACACAACGATTACCCTCTTGCTCCGGAGAAGATTAAAGTAGGAGGAGTAGAGAAACTTATTAGTCATTTTAAACCGCATAAAAACTATGTCATTCATTATCGTAATCTTAGGCAGTGTCTTGAGCTGGGTTTGAGGTTGACAGCTGTTCATCGAGGAATTTCTTTTAATCAGAGTCCTTGGATGGAGCCATACATCAGGAAAAACACAGAACTTCGTAAAACAGCGACTAACAGTTTTGAGAAAGACTTTTTTAAACTGATGAATAATTCTGTCTTTGGGAAGACGATAGAAAACATAAGGAAACGACAGAATGTGTTTCTGGTTGATAATCGAGCAAAAGCTGTGAAATTAGCATGTCGACCTAATTTTGACAGAGCGACAATATTTGATAAAAATTTACTCGCGATTCACTTAAAAAAGACTGAGGTGTATTTTAACAAACCGGTGTATGTTGGCCAGGCGATATTAGATTTGTCAAAGCTGCTTATGTTCGATTTTCACTATAATTACATTCAAAAGAAATATTCTTACAAAAAAGCTAAGTTGTTATTTACTGATACTGACTCCCTAATGTATGAATTAAACACTGACGATTTTTATGATGATATAAGAAATGATATTAGGGAAAAGTTTGATACTTCAGATTATCCATTAGATCACAAGTCTGGGATATTAATTGGTGTTAATAAGAAAGTGATTGGGAAGTTTAAGGATGAAGCAGCTGGTAAGCAGATAACACATTTTGTCGGACTTAAACCTAAACTTTACAGTTTCAAAGTTGAAGAATCTAGTACCACACGTAAGTGCAAAGGCGTAAAGAAAAACGTTGTAAAAAAGGGGATCGATTTTGAGGATTATGTTGATTGTTTGAAAACAGGTAAAAAACAAATGAGAAAGATGAATATCATTCGAAGCGAAAATCACGTTATTTATTCGAAAGAAGTTAACAAGTTAGCTTTAAGTGGAGATGATGATAAAAGAGAGGTCTTAGAGGACAAAGTGAATACACGGGCAATTAGATAAAAAGGATTAAAGATTTATAATTATTAAATTATAAATCATGACAAATCGAGATTTTATTGAATTTCAAGAAATTAAATTCTTTTGGCACCCTTTTCATAAAGATTATCTCGCAAGCAGATGCGGTAAAATTCTTAGTTTGAAATATAAAGAAAAGAGAATTTTGAAATTTCGAAACAATGGAAACGATTACTTATCATTTAATTTTTGTGAAAATAATAAAAAAAGAAATTATTACATCCACCGTTTTGTTTTTGAGACTTTCAATGGTGTTATTCCAAAAGAAATGGTGATAGATCATTGGGACTCGAATAGAAAAAATAATTCTATCTCTAATCTTCAATTACTAACTCCAAAAGAAAATCAACAAAAATCACACTGTAAAAAAGTTATTTCTTTAAATATTGAAACTCAAGAAGAAAAGATTTTTGATAGTATCAAAGAAGCTGGTGAATTTTATGATATTTTTGCATCTAATATTTCTGCGATTTGTAAGAAAAAGATGAAAACCAGCAAATCCAAGAAAGATGGCAAGCGATATCAATTCTTTTATTTATAAAATTAATTGTTTAAATTAATAATAAATGCCTTATACGGAGAATGAAATAAAAAAATACTTTGAAATTATTAAAAAATATAGCAAACCTCAAGAAAAGGAAACCGATCGAAAAACAAAATGTTGGAATTGTAAAGAATCTGATTTTGAATTGGTTTCTGGTTTCAAAATTTGCGCAAATTGTGGATCTCAGAATGAAAGATATCTTGGCTATTTTGATAAAAGAGACCAAGACCGATTGCTTTTTAGAAAGAAGAGTGTTTACCAGAGAAAGTATCATTACGAAAAGAAAGTCAATCAAATCTCTAAAAGACTAAAACTTACTGAAGATGAAAAGTATAATTTATACTCAAAATTGTTAGAAATAGATAACAAAGTAATGGAAGAATTAAACAAACAATTCAGTCGAAAGAGAATTATTAGCATTGTGTTTTTAATAAAAAAAATACTAGAAGAAATGGGAAATGACAAATACAAATTAGTCGATCTTAATATTGGAGATCAAACTCTGGTGAATTACGAGAATTGGTTTAATAGTTATAAATCACTCAACCCCTCTGTGAAAACACCAGTAAATGATGCCGGTTAAATAGCCAATTACTTCAGATTTTAATGGAGAATTAAATGTATAAACACATCCTCGACCAAGATTGAAGTGTTTCCTAAATTCTCTAAAAGCGAGATTGAATATAAGATGATTGGATAGTACTGACGAGTTTGATCTGCAACTGTGTCTGAAGTCAGATAGTTTATAAAGAATTTGGTTCAAGTTTAATTTTTGACTAAAATACTTTATATACAAAAACTGGTAAACCAAACAAGACTTAATAAAGTTATCATCGTAAAATTTTGTTTTGTGAGATGGAAAGTAAAAGTTAACATAAGCCACTATTGATTCTATCATCTTATATCTAACTGTAGATAAAAGATGAAAAATATTATTACAAATTAAATAAAATAAATTCTTTTTTATAATATAAAAAACTTTTTATAAATTATAATTTGTAAGAATCTTTATCTATATTTGGATTAAAATAATATGTTATTGAGTCTAACATCTTCTATCTAAGTTATAGATGAAAAATATTATTACAAATTAAATAAAATAAATTCTTTTTATATAATAAAAAAACTTTTTATAAATTATAATTTGTACAAACCTTTTTCTATATTATTTTTTATTTTATCTTTGATTACTTTTACTATATTTAAATCATTTGGATTAGAATATTTAAAAGAGTATTTATTTCCATTAGATTTTGAAGTTGCTGTTTTTCTCTTTCCTTCTGAGATCAGTTTAATCGAGCCACTATTGATCTTAAGTGATTTGGATGCCTGATATATTGAGTTAAAACATTTATTATCACCAGTTGCCAGATTAGTTGCTATTATTTTTCTGGATTGGAAATCTGGATTAGATGATTCATTAAGAACTCTTTTTAAGTTATCCGGTCTGTTATTTAGCTTATCTCCATCAATGTGAATTATTTTAAAGTATTTATCTGTTTCCTCGTTATTGAATGCTTCCCAGATAAATACATGTGCTAGCAAGCTAATCGGGTTTTCTCCTCGAGGTCTAATCGAGATTCTAATGTAACCATTTTTGGAAGGTTTATTTCCAAGTTCTCTTCCTGTATTGGAGTTATAAACACCCCCATTATCAGTTGTGTAAAAATTAGAATAAAATGGATGGTAATACTTTGCCATAATGAAAAAGATTATTACAATTTATATTAATTCAATTTTATTTTTAAGTAAAAAATAAAATTCTTTATTTATATTATGTAATAATCTTTTACAAATATTTTTTATTGTATCTCTTTGAAAATCTATCTGCCAAAGGAGACTGATCAATTATCATTTCATCTATCAGTTTCATTCGATCAATAAACTCTTGTTTGTTAAACTCATCTCCTCTCAAAGCCGATCGCAATTCAACCAGTACTTTCTCATAAGTTGTAAATGCAATCTGAGACATTTCAATCTTTTTCTTGTAATTCTTCATTTTTGAAACAGAACTAATTAACACCCCAGCGCCATTGATAACACCCAGGATTATTGGATTCAATGTTATTCCTCCAGTAATAGTTCCCACCACAACTAATCCACCTCCAGACAGAGTAAGTGTTTCATCGAGGAATTTATATCGTTTGAAAGATTTCTTAAAACACCAATATTTCTTGTGATAATGTTTATAGAAATCTTTGAGAGTTTTGATGTCTGATTCTGATAATGTGTTATCAATGTGATTAAATTCAAACAAATCCTTCATTTATTCTTATAGTATATAACTTCCATTCATCTTTTCTCGTATCATTATCCTTTTATATGGTTCAGAGTCAAAGTCGTAAAAATTAGGAGAAAACATAATTTTATTTAAAACTCCGTCTTCAGTTGTAAAGTCAAAATTTTGACTAGTCACGTAATTAGCGTTATCTAGAGTTAATGTTGATCTGTAGTTACTTAGGCTAACTTTTGTAACAATTGTATCAACACTCTGCGTCATCCATATAACAACTTTTTTTCGATCAAAATCATTAGGTAAAGAAAAAGATTTTCTAAGACTATTTGAAATTAAAGTTACATAACCAGCAGCTTTAGTAAAGGTTAAACTTAACAAATTTCGATTATTTTGTGAATCTTTTTTAGCCAAAGCAAAATCTTTATTTGACCAATGATAAAAAACCATGCATAAAGTAAAATTTGTAAAGCTAGAGGGGTTAAAACTAATATTATAATTATTAATATTTAATCCTTCTCTTCTTATATCACTGAGGTGTTTATTAGGAATGGTAATATTTGGATGAAGAGAAGTAATAACAGCTCCAGATGATGTCTTATTTAATACGTAAATATTTACATCAGTAAAATCATAAAATTCTTCAAAATATTGTCTATAAACATAGTTTGTAGTAAAAGGAATTAACTCTTTTACCATTGCAACTGTCGCAGCACTACTATTCTGATTTCTATCGAGAGCAATGTTTAATATTCTTTTGTTATTTGCGTTAATGTCAACATTGTAAACTACTTGCGTTGGTTTGATTTCAAATGCTTTATGATAATCATAAACTTTATCTGGGTCGATATTGCTAACTTTACTCATAATTCCATAAGCAATAATGTAAACTCCAGTAAACTGAATTGGATACACAGCCAGATCATTTCCATTATTTGGAATATTAACCAAAATGTGAATAAAAAATCTGCTACCAGTTGTCAACTTCTTAAAATTAATTATGACTCTATTGTAATACATAAATTGTATTTGGCCTTTTGAATCGGTGAATTGATGTTGTAGTTTTTTTACACTGACATTTCCAAGCTGCAATCCTTGTGATGAATTGTTGTCAACACTTATCTGGGTTTTATGCCAAAGTTGATAATCAGTGTTAAGTATTTCTAAACAAAGAGTATAATCAGCTCCTCCTTTCAATCTGTAAAAATTAAGCCCCATTTTGAAATTATAACCACCATGAAAATTCTTAAATATATTTGTATAAAGAACTTTGAGATTGTAGTTGTGAAAGTTTCCTCTTTTGGTTGATAAGTCTGCTATCTTTCTTGGATAAAAACTACTTCTATTATCTATTTCATCTGTCCATTGAGATGGACTTGACATCAAAAAAGCAAACTCATCTTTGTAATGACTTGGTTGAACTTGGGATTGGTGTAGATGGTCATCAACATACTTTTTGTTTGCTGCATCACTATCCGAAGCGGGGTCTTCAAGATTAATTATTTTATTTCCATTAAGATTAAGATTTCCAGTCATTGAGACACTCCCATCTTTCTTGAAGAAGGGACTGAGATCTGGGGGATTAGTTGATTTATCATCTACATACTTTTTGGTTGCAGCATCTGTGTTATTTGTTGGTGTTTGTAAATTGGTTATTTTTTTATTGTTCATATTCATATGATTAGTCATCATATTTGATCCATTAACGTGGAGATAAGCTAAATCTCCATAAGCTAAAGGTATTGGTTGTTTGGAACCAGTTGGATTTGGAATATTGAATATTTGTTTGTTATTCATATTCAAATTTCCTGTCATTGGTCTAGTTCCATCTAATTTTAAAAAGACACTTCCATCGATTTTGGAGTCATCAACATATTTCTTATTTGCAGCTTCACCATTGACTGTTGGTGATGAAAGATTTTTTATCTTTTTATTATTCATATTGACATCACCAGTCATTGGTTGACTTCCATCTCTTTTAAAGAAATTAGTTTCAGCGTAATTTTTTGTAATTGGTTCGTCCGCATCAGATGGTGATTTAAGATTCAAAATACGAAAAGTATCTTTCATATCAATATTTGAATCTACTGTTAATGATGATGTTTTTCCACCACCAGAATTATCATCCACGTATTTCTTGGTTGCTGAATCGGTGTCTGATGTTGGTGCTCCAACATTTGTTAGTTTTTTTCCAACCATATCATAATTTCCATCTGCAGTAAGATTAAAACCAACACCTGGAGCTCCTTGAACTCCTTTTGCAAATTGATAATGATTAGAAGAATGCTCGTTAAATATTCCCATCTTTAATTATTGTTTATATAATTAGTAAAGTTTTTTGAAATGCGCTTCTTTGGTTTATCAATATAAAGAAATGAGAATGGTTTTTTGGTTACTGCTTTATACACCTCTTTATCAACTCCCAATTCTGATGATATTCTGTTGGCTTCTCTGGATGAAGGAAATTCGTATAAACAGTAATGAGAACAATTCAATCGAATATCTTTTGGAGTTTTGTAAAATGATTGACTCAGATAAATCACTGAGCAATTCTTATGTCGACCTTGAATAACATAATCAACGATTTGTCTCTGATTTTTATCACACACATAATCATCAAATATCACAAGTTTTTGATTGTCTTCATAACCCATTTCTGTTACTGGAGTTATTTCATCATTACTCACATTAAGTATTTCATAACCGAGTTTATGTGACATCTCTCTCATTTTTTGCATCAATCTCTTGTATTTATCCTGCTCCAAATTTCGAGCGTAAAGATAAATCTCATCGTAGTAGAGCAGTGGTTTCATTAACATGTGATAAAGCAAATTAGTTTTACCACATCCACTATTTCCGCAAATTAACATTCGAAATGTATCCGATGGCATGAAAGGAAAAAGCTGTTTGAATTTTTTATCGCTGTTATCATTGCAATCATAATTTGGTATCTCCATTTATATAATTATTATATAAATGGATATTGAGAAATTAAAAAATTATGCTAAAAATAAGATTGAAGCTGAAGATCTTACCAAACAGGTACGAAGAAAAATAAAAGAAACTACTTGGGCAAAACAGAATATGAGAGAAGGATTTAGTGAGTCATTCCAGCCTCTGATTTCTCAGTTTGAAGATCCTGGTAAGGACTCCAAAACACAAAATATATTCACTCAAAACAAGGAAATGTTGCAAAATCAGTTGGCTCTTACTGAAGGTCTCAAAGCCAATCAAAAAGCCATTACAGATGGATTCAGTAAGTTTGAGAAATTGGCTGATATGAAAGAGTTGCCAGGAGTAAAAGCTATTGAAGATGAAGAAGATGAAGATGAAGCTGTAATAGCAAAAGAGGATAAAGCTCAAGCTGCAAAATCTCCAATAGTAAAATTTAATGTTGGAGATTTTGATAGGAATCTAAATAATAAAGCAACACAAGATATACTAGAAAGTAATGGTTATGAACATCTTCCTTCTTATTATTTTGATAAAAATGTTTCTGAAATTTATGAATTACTCGATAAAGTTAATTCAGATTTACAAGATTATGTCAAAGATATTCATAATACCGCAATAATTGATTATCATGACGGCTATACTTTAGCTAGACCAAAAAGTGAAAATCCTCGATTAAGAACAATAAATAATATAAAAAATTTTAACACATTAAGCATGTATTCAACAAATTTAAACCTTCTCTTTAAATATAAAGAAAAATCTGGCTCTGGGATTTTTTACAACAACCCTCAAGAATTACTTCATAGATTTGAATTACTCAACGGATCACTTGTTGCAGGAAACAATGGTGTGCTGTCTGAATTCATTCAAATAGCTCATAGACTCCGAGATCTTGGGATTATTACTAATAACCAACTTAATTCACTTCTGAGAAAAGTTATCTAGACTATTACTAAATGAATGAAAGCGCTATTCATATTTCATCTGTTAAAAGAGAAAAAATAGGAACAAATAAACCTCATGATTTCTTGGTAAAATTTAATCCTCCCCTTAAACTTGATCCAGAATTCAAGCATTTTCTAGCATTGGACAGACTGTCAATGACTTACTCTTGGTATAACATCAGAAGCAGTTATGGAAACAATAAAATCAAATACACCCATGATGGGACAACATGGCAGACTATCACCTTTGCAGATGGAATGTATTCTTACTCAGACATTAATGATTACATTCATCAGTACATGGAACAAAAGTCGCATCACACAACAGACTCCAAGGGTGTGAAGAATTACTCAATAAATCTGTCTTTCATTCTCTCTACTTATCGAGTACTGGTAACACTTGATGGAAATTATCAACTTGATTTGAGAGGAACAGATTTTGGAGAACTCATCGGATTTGAAAAGAAACTGGTGACTAAAACTGAGTATGGAACACGACTTCCAAATATTACAAAATCGATTGACTCCCTTAACATAAACATAAGTGCTATAAAAGACTCTGTTGTGAATGGAGTGAATACAAACACAATCGCCGTTATTCCAACTGATAATTTGACAAGGTCATATCCGTTCACTTTTGAACCAAGGAGGACACTGTTCTGTCCTGTAAGTTCTAATACTATTTCTGAAATGCACATAACGGTAAATGATTCACTTGGTCATCCTATTGACCTGAATGGTATTGATTGGTTTATGACACTGCTGCTTAGACATACTGAAGATAATGTAAATATATAGATAAAATGATGCGACAATCAGAGTTTAAAAAAAAATATGATCCTGATACAGGAAAGTATACACGAAAACATATATATGGAGAAGGCATAATGGATTCAGTAAAATCTTTTCTTGGTAAAAAACCAACTAGAAAAAAGGTAACATTTGCTCCACCTCCTCCCAAGCCAACCCCCACTGCAACTAAAAAGGCTGGTGACAAAATAGTAAAAATGCTTTCTGGTAAAAATCCACCATCTCGTAAAATGACTCAGCAAGAAATCAATAATAGAGTGTTACAAATTATGACTGGATCTGGAAAAAAAAAATAATATAATCTAATTATTAAAATAAAATGAAGTCTTTTAGAAATCCTAAATATCTTGATAGATATGAAGATGTTGTTTTTGATCTTGAACAATCTATTAATGTGGCTCCAGCAAACAACACCACCCAAGTTAGAAATAATCTTAAATTCATTGCTGACAATACAGGTGAAGTCACTCCATTCGATTGGTATAACGCTAGAATAGCTCTGGATTTTAAAGTTGAGCAACGTGATGGAACTGATTTTGTTATTGGTGCTAATGTAAATGATGATAGTATTCTTGTTGCTAATAGAGCT
The DNA here is from genome assembly GCA_038088405.1 of Porites divaricata. Classification (NCBI taxonomy): domain Eukaryota; kingdom Metazoa; phylum Cnidaria; class Anthozoa; order Scleractinia; family Poritidae; genus Porites; species Porites divaricata. The sequence goes on along the minus strand of JBBMOI010000010.1, from coordinate 9,947,714 downwards.
CAAATTGTTACTTACGAAGCCGATCAAATGGGAATAGTAAATGGTGCTAATTCTTTTATTTCACGATTATCTGTATTGGCTAATGGAAAGGAACTTTATCAGTGTAATTACGCCAATCATAGTGTAAATATAAAAAATTTGCTTGAGTATAATAAATCTTATGCTGATAGTGTAGCAACAAATGAATTTTATTTTCTTGATACATCCACAAGTGCTAATAAAAATAGATTTACTAGAAGAACTGTTACTCATCGACGAAATGCAACTAATAATGATGATGATGTAGGTCTTATGATAGATAACACTCCTGTATCTTATAATGAAGGATTTGCAAAACGAAAAGCTCTGCTTGGAACTTCAAGCACAGTACGATGTGAAATTCCTCTTAATAGATACTCATTCTTTGAGACACTTGAAAATAAACTACTTCCAAACACTAAAATCGAAATAAACTTTGAGATTGAAAAAGATGATAATCTTATATGGAGGGCTGGCGGAAATGCTTGCCGAGTAGTAATCTCCAGACTTCAACTGTTTGTGCCTCGATTAATATTCAATTCAGAAGGAAGTAAGATTTATATGAGTGATTATCTCAAACCATACAAATGGACTTATCTCAATGAAGTTGTTGAAACTAACCTTGCTAGCAATCAAAGAGTTGGTAATTTTAGAATTACAAATGGCATTTCAAAACCACGACATGTATTTGTTTTCTTTATCAATACTCCAAATATTGAATCACAGACAGCAAATCCATTTTTATACAATACTTTCAGTATTTCCACAGATCCGCGAACTCTCGATAGATGTTATCTTGAAGTTGGAACTGGAAATGAGTATCCTGATATGCATTACAAACCTTCAGAAGATCCTTCAAGAGTTTTTAGAGATGTAATGTCTTATGTATATGCAAACAATGATTTTCAAGGTGGAACACTTCTTAATAGACAGAATTTTGAGAATATATTCCCGTTTGTGTATTTTGATTTGACTAAACAGAAATTAGATATAAAAGATGGAGTTACAAAACTGGCTTTTCATTATGAGTTATCTGGAGCTACTGCTGCGAATTATAATATTTACGCTCTTGTACTTCACGAGAGAGAAGCAGAAATAGAACAGCAAAGTGGAAAACTACTTCTCAGAGCTTAGAAAAAATTTTAATATAATATATTATATAAATGACAACTTGTATTGAATATGGGGTAACGCTTTCAGATGGACAAAAGACAAAACTATCAAGAGCAATTGAAAAAAGATCAGCAATAACACTTCGATTAAAACATTCTCATCTTAAAGGGCCTGATGAGTTAATGTTAACCCAAAGTCAGATAGCGAAAATAAAAAAATCAATAGCAAATGGAACAGGATCTGATATAAAAATAAGTCAAACACAGATTACACGTTCAGTAAAACATGGCGGGAAACTTATTCACAAGTTTATTAAGTCTCGGTTCAAAACTTCTTCCTCTTGCAACAAAGGCAGTTTCAAAAGTTGCTCCTGCTATTGCAACTGGAGCTGCAACCGCATTGGGAGAAATAGGATTAAAGAAACTGTTTGGAAAAGGAATTTCAATTCCAAAAAGATTTTTCCCATTTTTACCTCCTTTTGCTAATGAGTTTACCCAAGCTCAAATAGATCAAATTAACAAAGTTTTTAAAACAGGAGGCCGATTGGTTATCAAACCAACTCGACAACAAATAGAAGGAGGATTCCTGGGAACACTAGCAGCGATTGGAATACCAGCAGCAATTAGTCTGGCTTCAAAGTTGTTTGGGTCCGGTTTACAGGTTGATAGTAGGCCATCTAGTAATACTAGAAGTGTTTATGTTCCTCCTTCCACACAAGGAGAAGGTTGTTACCCACCTCCCTTTTTGGGAACTTGGGAAAATCCAATAGGAATGGGAGTAAAAAAAAAGGCAAAAAAAAAGTCCAAAGGCAAGGGTCTGTTGCTTGGAAAAAACAGCCCATTCAACGATATTCCCATAATAGGCTCCATTTTGTAATCAAACCCCTTTCAAACTTTGATCTCATGGAATGGGTAAAAAAACTTGGTATTAAACATCTTAGAGGAATTTACAGTCGAGACCGACTTCCAAATAAGATAAAAAAAGAATGTGGAATAATAAATCTTGATGATATTCGAGGGCCTGGCACTCATTGGGTTTGTTACAGAAACCTGGATTCAATCGTTGAGTATTTTGATCCATTTGGTCTGATAATGCCAAGTGAAGCTTTGAAGTATTTCAGGTCTTCTGGAAAACAAATTGTTTATTCTATGGATGAAATACAAAATCGAAACACTGTTCTTTGTGGTTACTGGTGTCTTTACTATTTGATAGAAAGACAAAATGGAAAAAGTATTCTTGATGTAATACATAATCCTCATTTTGATAATGACAACAGCGATTTTATAAAAGAATACTTTGGAGGATAGATAAAGATTATTACAAAATATAATTTATAAAAAGTTTTTTATATTATAAAAAAGAATTTATTTTAAATAATTTGTAATAATATTTTTCAAGATTAAATATAAATTTATATTTAATCTGAATCTACTGGTGCATCCTTCAACTTTTTGAGCTTCTCAACTTTTTCTTTTAATTCTTGAACATCATCAACTATCGAATCAAATTTTGTGTAAATATTAATAAGTCTAAAAAGTCTCTTCTTTTTATCAGACTTTATTTTTAACCAAGGATAATCACCTCTTCTTATTTTTTCCCACATCTCGCATTCACCAGCCATTAACACCCTTGAAAGATCTGCATTTTTATTCCGGAGAATCTCAAGCTCAGCAATTATTTTTGTCCTTGTTTCTTTCTCAAAATCTTTGAGTGTTTCAACATCCATATTTTTCTCTATTTCTGAAAAGAATTTAGCTTCCATTTATCTTTAGTTTATACTAAACTTCCCCTCATAACTTATCTAAGATCATTTGATTTCTCAGATAACTCCAAAATCAACTCAAATATTTTTATAAACCGATTATTATTCTCCAATCTTGAAATATTAGCATATTCATAACTCTCATTTAATTTATTATAAATCTTCTCAAGTTCACTTTTTACAAAATTAGCCCTCGCCGACATTTTATCTAAACATTATACTAAATGAAAGAATCATATTGCATCAAAGATAAAATGGTAACACCTTGTACCGAACCAAGTGGTTACCAAACTGATAAAAGAGGAAGAACACAATTTTTTTGTCATTGTGCGGTTTGTGGAATTAAAAAAGTTAGATATGTTAAAATGGGAACAACCACCCAAACTGGAACTGGGGGAAAGAAAAGAAAAACTAAGAAGAAGACAAAAAACTAATAAGCCCGTCTGAGAAGGCGGGCGGAGATGTCTTTGACACTGTTGTTGGAACAGCTGCAGATGCTTTTGTTGAACATGCTTTGCCTTGGATGGCAAAAAAAACAGTTGAAATGGGTCGGTATGGAGCAAGTGAATTAATGAGAAATAAAAAACTACAAAAGAAAACTGTAAATTATGGGATTAATAAACTTACTCCTTTTATTCAAGATTCTGTTGGATCGGCAATGGATCAACTATCAACCAAAGTTAGACCAAAGAAAAGATATAAAACTAATAGACCCGATTTGGATGGGGCTGGTATTGATCCAATGACTGTTGTCAAAAAAGCACCAGAAATTGCAATGTCAACTACTCAAGAATTAATCCCATCTTTGAAACCAGTTTATGATCGATATAAATCTGGTGATATTATGAAATCAGCTTTTGGATCGGATCATGGAATTACTTCTGGTAAATTCTGGAGAAGGCCAACAGCCGCTGAAGAAGCCAAGATGGGGATAATAAAAAAGGGAAGCAATCCTGAATTATTTTTTAAATTTGAAAAACCTTCTAGAAGAATGTATAAGACAAGATTTTTTGAAAACAACCCAGAAGCTCTAGCAGATATGAATAACATTATTTCATCCAACCCTGATACATGGCCACAGATATTAAGAACCAAATATCAGATTATTATTGATGAACACTTCTGGGAAAATAATCCTCTGACAAGTTATGGAAGTGGAGTTGATATTCATAAATGGATAGGAAAACTCCCAAAACCAAAAGCAGGGTGGACTCCAGGTAAATACAAGTATATGGGCCCTTATAATCCTCTTGAAAAACAAGTAACTTATGATCCAAAAACTGGAGAAGTAACTGAGTGGCACGTCAAACCATATAACAAAGTTGATGAAATTGCAGCTTATCATGATATCTGTTATGACATGGGAAAAAACAAAGGTGATTGTGACAGAGAAATGGTGCAATCATTGAATCAGATTCCCTATGGTGAAATGCCAAAATGGGGATCAACTGCTCGATTCTTGATTAACACAAAACAGAAACTTGGACTTGGGCTTCAAAAAAACGCGCGTCGGCGTTGAGTAGTGATTGGTCTCAACAATTAGCCGACGAACTTCACAAACCAATCACAAGAAACTTTCAAAAGAGAACAGTAATCTCAAATGGTGTTGATGATATCTGGGCTGCTGATTTGGTTGAGATGCAAAAGTTTAGTAAATGGAACAGGGGGATTAAATATTTGCTGATGGTCATTGATGTGTTTAGCAAGTATGGTTGGATAAAGGGATTAAAAGACAAGAAAACTGAAACTGTTAGTAAAGCATTTGATGACATATTTAAGAGTAAACGTAAACCAAAGATGTTGTGGACAGATAAAGGATCTGAGTTTATAAGCAATCATTTCAAAGATTTTCTGAAAAGCAAAGGTATTAAACTATATCACACTGAAAATGAAGAAAAATCAAGTGTTGTTGAGAGATGGAATAAAACAATGAAAAATAAAATGTGGAAGATGTTTACTGTTAATAACAACACTGTTTACGCGGATAAGATAGATAAACTAGTTAATGATTACAATAATACGAGACATTCTAGTATTAAAATGACACCTGTTGAAGCTAGTAAAAAGAAGAATGAGAAAAAAGTTTGGTCAAATTTGTACGGTGATTCTATTTACTTGAAACCTGGCAAACCAAAGTTTAAGATTGGAGACCATGTTAGAATTTCAAAGTATAAAAGAAAGGTATTTGATAAAGGTTACACTCCTAACTGGACAGAGGAGATATTTGTGATTGATAAAATTAATCCAACAAAGCCTGTTACTTATTCTATTGTTGATCTGATGTCTGAATCAGTAAAAGGATCTTTTTACGAACAAGAATTACAGAAAGCAAAACAGCAGACTTTTAGAATAGAAAAAATTATTAGGAGAGATAACAAGAAAAAGATGGCATTAGTAAAATGGAGTGGATATCCTGATAAGTTTAACTCATGGGTAAGTTTTAAGGAGTTGGTTAATTTTTAATACAAAATTTGTATTAAAAATCTTAATCAGTTTCTTCCTCCTTATCAGAAATAATTAAATCTTCAATATCGACAACCTCAACAGTCTCATCATCACTTTCACTCTCACTATCACTCTCTTCTTTGATTGTCAATAAAGATTCTCGAGGTTTCAATGGTTTAACATAACACTCATGAACTTTTATTTGCAAAGATGTGACAGTCTTACTCATGAATATTCCTTCTACTATCAATGCCATTTTGACATTGCAATACTGATCAATATATTTAAGTGGATTCAAAGCTTTTTTACCCTTGCCATTGAATAGAGAAAGTATTTTCTTTGACTTCTCAGAATAAATAAGTTTTGCATAAAGAACTGGTGCGGCTGACTCATCTTTTCGTGTTTTCTTTTTCCCTTTTTTATCAGTATATTCCTCCTGTTTGTAATAAAAAGGTGAAGACAGGGATGACGCCATGTCAGATCCATATTCACTTTCAAGATGTTTGCAACACATTTCCCTGAGATTATTAATGGAATCAAAAAATGCTTTTTCACTTGCATTTGGTTCACTATCTTTGCCCCAAAGACAAACTGGAATACTATAACCAACTAACTTTCCTGTTTCTTGGTTCTTCTTTTCACTTACTCCAAAAGAAAAAAGAAGAGGAGTTTCAATTACCAAAGCTCCTTTCTTTCCATTTGAATATTTGACTTCAATTGGTATTCGTTTGTATTTGATTTTGCTATCCTTTACTTTGAATTCTTTGGCTTCATTGAAAATAATATTTTCTGGTGTGAGACGATCGTAACTTGACAACTGCATTTTTATTATATAAAAAATATTATTTTTTTAAACCATAAATATAACTATCAAAAATATCTTCATTTGTATAAAAAGAACAAAAATTATTTACAGGGTCATATATAAGGTATCTTCTATATGAATCTTTTTCTCTGTCACAAATTTCATAAATAACGTTTTTATCTTCTATAACAGGATATTCTTTCTCCATTAAATTTTGTTTATAAGAATGTCTTATTGGAAAAATACTTCTATTAAAATCTTCTTCTTTTTGTTCTAAATTTTCTATATTTTTAACATCAATATCTCCTTTACTCCCATATTCTTTTAAATATTCTTCTTCTGTCATTAGATAATCATCTTCTTCTGAATAATTATCTTTTTCTTTAAAATTAGATAAATATTGATCTTCATACATTATATTCAACATTGTTATAAAATCATATTTATCAACGGAGTAAAGAGGAGCTTCTTTTAATAATTTATACCAATATTCTCTAAAAGCACTAAAATCTATTAAACATGGTTTTGGTTCTGTATCTTTCATAGCAAATTTGGTAAAATCAAATACAAAAGGTATTTCCATTATCCTTCTATAATTAATTAATTCTCTATCTGTTAATTTTTTGTGTCAAGATTTTAAACTTTTTCCTATTTTCTTTGTGTCTATGTATATTAAATCACCGACCCCAGGTTTGATATTTTGCTGATATTGTTCTTCTAAAGTTATTATTTGTAACTCAAATTTTTTTAATTCATTATAAAATAGTAGATCAAAATAAGATTTGTTATCTTTTTCTTTGTAAGTTTTATCAATACAAAAATTATATATTAAGTAATAATCTTTTCCCTTGTACAAAATTTTATTTTCATCATTATCATATTCTCTTCTATAATTTTCAGAAATGAAAAAAATTTTACTTAAATAACTTCCTTTTCCTTCATATTCTTCATCTACATTAAAAGTTAAACCATATTTTTTAAACTGTTTTTTATAAATGTAATAATTTTCTACCATTTTATCATAATTTTCTTTAGTATATTTTACTCTATCAGAAGATAAATTCATCATTTCATTATATAAAAAATTTTTAAAAATTCTTTCAAATGGGTTAAATGTTTTTATTTGCCCTTTTAGAAAACTTGGTAAAACTTCAAAACATTTTTTATAAACCTCCATCTTTTATTAGATAATCAAATAACTTTTAAATCAAAACTTCACTCACTCTCTCCTGATTCTTTCTATAGTAGTTATAAGAGGATGATTTACGCCTAACTTTTACCCCTGATTAATTTCTGTCATTTCAGCGAGCCCGCAGGGCGAGCCATTAATTTCTGTCTTTTCCCCAATTTCCACAGTTTACAAAATTAATCGGATTTTTTGATTTTTTTAGGTAGAAATTTAGGTAGAATTTTAGGTAGAATTTTTGGGAAAAATGGAAAAAACTCTGATTAATTTCTGTCATTTTTGTACTAGATGGGTAGGGGACAGAGTCAATCAGGAAATGACAGAAATTAATCAGGGGTAAAAGTTAGGCGTAAAGCATCCTCTTATAACTACTAAAGACAAGAAAACTGAAACTGTGAGTAAAGCATTTGATGATATATTTGAAAGTGGACGTAAACCAAAGATGTTGTGGACCGATAAAGGTTCTGAGTTTATCAGTAAACATTTCAAAGATTTTCTGAAAAGTAAAGGAATTAAACTGTATCACACTGAAAATGAAGAAAAATCTAGTGTTGTTGAAATATGGAATAAAACAATGAGAAACAAAATGTGGAAAATGTTTACTGTGAATAACAACACTGTTTACTTTGATAAAATAGATAAATTAGTTAATGATTACAACAATGCGAGACATTCTAGTGTGAAAATGTCTCCTGTAGAAGCAAGTAAAAAGAAAAATGAGAAAAAAGTTTGGTCTTATTTGTATGGTGATTTGATTTACTTGAAACCTGGTAAACCAAAGTTTGCTGTGGGAGACCATGTTAGAATTTCAAAGTATAAGAGAAAGGTATTTGATAAAGGTTATACACCAAACTGGACAGAGGAGATATTTGTGATTGATAAAATTGAGCCAACAAAACCTATTTCATATTCTATTGTTGACTTGATGGGGGAACCAATTAAAGGTTCTTTCTACGAGCAAGAATTACAGAAAGCAAAACAGCAGACATACAGAATAGAAAAAGTTATCAAACGAGATAACAAGAAAAAAATTGCATTAGTAAAATGGAGCGAGCATCCTGATAAATTTAACTCATGGGTGAGTTTTAAGGATTTGGTTGATTTTTAAATATAAATTTATATAATATATAAATAAAGTATGAATAATTTTCCTCCTGTTTTACCTTAAGATGGTAATTTTCCTCCTGTTTTACCTTTAGATGGTAATTTGTTTAATAGAACAAAAGGTATTAATAATGTTAGATTTTCTTCAGAGTCATATTATAAAAATGGACAATTTAATCGTTTTAATTTAAATGATATTGATAAAATAAATTTAAATAATCCTTTTAAAATATTAGTAAGTTATATTTTTCATTATCATTATAAAAAAAATAAAATAAATATTAATAATTTAAAAATTACTTTTGATTTTGATTATTTTAAATTGCTTGATAATTTTAATAGGTATAATATTGCTTTTGATCCAAATTATCATCTAGTAATTGAAGATAAATTATTTTTATATAAATATGAAGATGAAGAAGATTATAATATTATTTTAAAAGAAGAAGAAACATTTCGTTATGATGTTGGTAGTATCTATTTTATTTGTCTTAGTGATATTGATAAGGGTGAAAAAGAACTTACAAAATTAGAAAAATGGAAAAGAGAAGTAATCAAAAATAAAGTAAAATTAAAAGATCAATTATCATTAATAAATCCTTATGTTTATAATACTATTAACTTGTTTTATAATCTAAAGATAAAAAAAATAATCTTTCTATTGATTTTTATTTTTCAAATGAAGGAATTAAACTTTTTCTTGGTAAAAATTTTAATAAATATTATTTTATAAATGATAATATAAATGAAAGATTAAATCCTTACCCTACAAAGATCCTGATTTTTTACTTAGTATTCTTGAAAACTTTGATTTAAAAAAAATTGATAAAATTATATATTATCATCCATTTAGATATTTAATAGGTAAATTTTATTTTGTTAACCAAATATACAATAATAATTATGAAAATGAAAGTATTGATGTTTTAGTAGATGACTATTTTAAAAGACTTGACAATTATTATAGATATGGAATTGTTTTTAATTCTAAAGATGTGCATCAAGGAAATAAATTATTAATAAAATATCGTAATTTTGGTTATTATATAGCACCAGAATTAAAAATAATAAATCATCATCCACAAGGTTTAGAAATTATTAATCTTGATGAAATTGATAATGGAGAAATTGAACTATCAAAAATAGAAAAATGGAAAAGAAACATCGTTATTGAAAAAAAATCAGTAAAAGATAAATTAATATTATTAGCTCCTTATAATTATCATAATTTTTCTATGTTTTATAAGTTATCACATAAAGACAATATAAAAAAATATCAATATTTAATTGATATTTATTTTAAGAGACTTAAACATAATATAGGCGATTTAAATAAATTAAAAAAAAATAATTATAAAGGGAAAAAATATATGAAGATCTCATATTTGAAAAAAAATACAAAGAAATTTTAAAATAAAGAAGATTAAAATTTCTATATAAACTTTATATAGAAATTGTTATTTAATTATCTTCTTCAATATCAGATATAACTAATTTTTTAATAAGTTCTTCATCATTGGACTCATCTGCTTCACTTGATTCACTGTCTTCATCGGTTGAGTCATCAATTTGGAGTAAAGATTCACACGGCTTCAACTCCTTGATTTGACATTCATAGACTTTGATTTGAAGAGATGTAACTGTTTTTGAAATGAAAACTCGTTCAATAACCAAAGCCATCCGGACATTACAATATTGGTCAATATATTTTAATGGATTAACATCTTTTCCCCCTTTTGTTTTAAACAAGGACATTATCTTCTTTAATTTTTCTGAGTATTTTGCTTTCGCATAGAGTACTGGAGCAGCTGATGTATCTATTTTGGTTTTCGTCTTTCCTTTTTTATCAACGACCTCAACCTGTTTGTAATAGAATGGTGATACCAATGATGATGCTACATCAGGACCATGTTCTGATTCAAGAAAATTAGTAGTAATAGAAGTAATATTATTTATTACATCAAAAAATGCTTTCTCTTTTTCTTTTGGTTGGCTATCTTTTCCCCAAAGACATACTGGGACAGAGTAACCAACAAGCTTTTTGGTTTCTTGATTTTTCTTTTCAGTTACTCCAAAAGAGAATAATGTTGGTGTTTCAATTACAAGAGGACCTTTCTTGTTATTGCCATAACTTATCTCAATTGGTATTCTCTTATATTTGATATTGCTGTCTTTCACTTTGAATTCTTTTGGATCTGTGAATTTAACATTTTCTGGAGTAACGTTTTCGTAAGCTGTCAATTGCATTTTATTATAAGAAAAACAACATCTTTAAATCATAATTTATGAATTAAATCCCAATTTTCGTCCAAACCATATTTTAAAACTTCGTAAAAATTAAATGATTTATATCTTGGATCTTCTTTATTAACATTTTCATGTATATATTTTAGACGATGAAATTTTACATGAGCCTCGTTCAGTTCACATCCTAATTCACTTTCACGATAATTTTCATATTCTCCTGTTACTGGATTAGTCCTCATAAAAAGACTTTTAGGACTTTCAAATTTTTTATCAAATTCAACATCAGTAAGAAACATAGATCTTGTTCCACCTGTTTCGTCTATATTTGCAACATATTCTTTTCCATTAAGTTCATAACAATGTTCATCATATTCATCTAAACAATCAAAAATAAAAGTATGATCCTTATGAATATCGTTTTTGTCAAATTCATAAAACATTTTTTTCAACACTTTTATCCAAAATCTTAATTTTTTTTTAACTTTATCAAATTTTTTATCAGTTGTTTTACTTAAGCTATTTACAAAGAGACAATATAATCTTAAGTTGATTTCAACTTTAACGTAGTTAAGTTCTGTTGTACAAATTTCCATTAATCTATCTCTTAATTCATATTTTTCTTGGTATTTTTCTTTAAATTCTTCAAGTAATTTATCATTATTTATATAATCCTGGACTTTTAAACCTTCTTGTTTCACCATTTTCAATATCTTAAGTTTTTCTTCAAAATCTTCTATCATTTCTCGATTTTTTTTCCTAGCTTCTATCATTTTTTGATTTTTTTCCTAGCTTCTATCATGTTTTCCCTAGCTTCTTTTGTTAAATTTTTATATCCTAACCAAGTAAAAAAAGGATCGTTTTGAACAATTATAGTTACTATTTCATCAAATAAAACCTTTAAAAGTTTATCTCTTTCATCTTGATCTTTTTCAAAATATCTTTTAATAAGACCGATAGACAAATGTGAAAAGAAATTTCTAATATTTTGTACAAAAGCTTCATTAGGATCAATATCACTATCTTTTACAAAATAAAAAAATATTGAGTAACCCATTTTTATTATATAATTATATAAAATTTTTAAATTATAGAAGATTTCTTCATAAAAAAAGAGTAGTTAGGGGAGGATGATTTGTATCTCACTCACTCCATACTTTTTCCCGTCACTTTCCGCGAGAGACCCCACAGGGGGATCGAGCATCTTGTTGTCAAATTTCCCAGATTATAATGACACGGAATAATCGGGGTAATCTTGTAAAGATTTCAAGTCGTAAAAGTTGTAAAAGTCAGATAAGTTACACGTTTGACCTCGGAAATGACGTGAAATAATCAGGATTTACAAATTTTGTAATTTTTGAAAAGAGTACAAAAATTCCCCTGATTAATTTCCGTCATTTTTTTTTGGGTGAAAATGACGGAATAAGCAGGAAAATGACGGGAAAAAGTATGGAGTGAGTGAGATTCAAAGCATCCTCCCCTAACTACTTACGCCTCTTTCGTTGTCTCATTTAAATTTTTTGCCAGACCTTTACATGTAATGAATCCTCTGCCAAATTCGCCAATTTCGCAAAATGTGACATTTCCGTAAAACCCACAATTATCGACATCCCTCTTTTATCATCCTGCTTACATTTTTGCCAAACTTTTATAACTTTTTGCCAAATTTGTTATTTTTATAAAATTGTTATTTGTCAAGATGCCCCTTTTCGTCATCTCACTTGTATTTGGCCAAAGCCTTGAACTCTCCATTTTTTGCCGAAATTAAATTTGCCATTTTCTTATAATCGCCATTTTGCAAGATTGCCCTCTTTTTGTCACCTCATTTGAGTTTTTGCCAAATTTTCGATGGATCCTTGCCCAATCCCCCATTTTCTCAAGTTGCCTATTTCGTGAAATCGCCAACTGTCAATATTGCTGGTTTGTACTTGACGTCACGGCGGCCATGTTGGTGGTCAAGAACAAAAGCATTTCTCTCCTCTGGGAACCAAACTCTATTTTCATGTTAATTCTTCGAGAAAAATTATATGTATTGACCCCCAGCATGGGCGCCTTGTCTCGTGGTTGCAAACCAAGAGAAACCAAGAGTGCCTCTTTTGTGGTCTCATTTAAAATTATGCCAGATCTTTATTGACATGCCTCCTGTTTTAATTTTTGCCAAGCCTATAAATTCTTGCCAAATTTGCAATTTTCGTAAAATCGCCATTTGTTAAGATGCCCTTTTTGTCATCTCATTTGAATATTTGGCCAAACTCTTTATGAGTTTTTCGCATACTCGCTATTTTTACCCAAATTTCCCTTTTTCGCCCAAAATTTGCCATTTTCTTATAATCGCCATTTGTCAAGATTTCCCTCTTTGTCACCTTATTCGAGTTTTTGCAAAACCTTTGATGGATTCTTGCCAGTTTCTCTAATTTGCCATTTTCGTGAAAATTGCCAGCTGCCAATAAGCCTCTTTTGTTGTCCTATTTAAATTTTTTCCCAGACCCTTGATGAATCCTTGCTAAATTCACTAATTTCGCAAAATGTCATTTTTGTAAGACCCACGACCATCGACATGCCTCTTTTTCATCCTGTTTTAATTAGGGTTAGGGTTATCAATATTTCATAAATTCTTGTCAAATTTGCCCTTTTCGTGAACAATAGAAAAGTGAAAAAGCTAACAGGGATAATTCGCCATTTTCACATCTTCCATAATAGGCCTTGTTTTGCATAAGCAGTCTTTAATTTCTCTTGGAACGACTGTAATACCCAGGGGAAATAAAGTGCAAGGGTCATGGAAAAATTGGGGGGGGGGGGGGGGGGCAAAGAAGGCGTGTTATGGGAGATGTGAAAATGGCGGATGAAGAGTAAAACATCGCCTCTCTTTGTATACGCCACCTCCACATTTCCCATAATGCGCCTTATTTTCCCCCCAAAATATTGCATAAGCAATGTTTTCAATTTCCCTTGGGACGGCTATATTACCCAGGAGAAAATAAGGTACAAATAAGGGGCAAATAAGGTGCATTATGGGAAATTTGGAAGTGGCGTATATTACATTTTTTTAAAAAAGCTAGTTTGCTAGATTCCCATAATGTATGCCTTCTCTTCTTTATGAGATTCTTCCCAAAGAGAGATCAATTCCGTCCTTACTATACTACTTAAATGAGGCACAGCTTTTGATGCACTTTGTACATGAACAACGTATTACCCCAATGATTCAAACGCTAGGGCCGTTTATTCCTGGTATGTACTGGGAAATTTAATATTTAGGCCAGGTCACGTCACGATACCAATTACCGGTAAGCCATTTAAGGCCTCCTTTATATGTAGAAACGGTGTCCAGGGTATAAGGGTTTAGCCGTCCTGGGTGCCAACGTTTCGCGCATTTACGCTCGGCTAGAAGGATGCCGCGCCTAGACCGATCACCCTTTCGATGGTAGGGGGCCCACCGTTTCTCCACACAAACACTTTGAAAGCATGCGCGCTCGCTGTTTTAGATCAATCGCTGTTAGCTTGGGCAAAGGGGTCAGTTTTATTCTCATAAAATTGATCGTTAAAGGAAGAGACACCCTTTTCCCGGGATAATTTTTCTTCATATAAATGGGGCCTATAAAGTCAGTGCTACGTTAGCTTCCCCACCAACCTACAGCCTGTGGTCAAGCAGGGTACCAGGGCACGCAGGGGGACTTATTTAATGGTGGATGAATTCGTTATAATACAATAGCCATCCCTACAAGCACTGTCATACCTTCAGTTACAGATGAATATAAAAGCCACTAGTTAACCCTTACAAAACTAGCTCTGGGTCAGTCTATACATCAGGCAAAAAACTGCATGCTATTAACCCTTCCATAAGCTTAATATAAAATCGTTCCTTTCTCATGTATGTCTTGATACCCCCTGTACCCTGACAGAAAAGGAAGTGCAACAGAGATAACATTTCCCACAAGTTAGCATCTATAAGCAAACATTCAGATACTGTAAGTATGAGAGGAGGAAAATTGATTCAGGAAAAGGTTAAGATCTGTTCATTCAAAGAATGGTATTCTCTTTTAAATTTTCAGTGCATAGCTGAAAAAAAAAAAAATCCACCTGATATGCCATTTTCCCAGTAAGTTAATACATTACATTTGATACGTGATTTCACCAGCCTTTGTAATGGAGATACGTAGAAATAATAGCAACACATGCACAACTGCTGAAGAGACGTTATACAAAAAATAGCAATTTATAAAATACAATCGGACAATACTAATGAGCACTTAATTTTGCACATTTATTTTAGTTGCTTTATATCATGCACTGAAGACGAGGGAGAACCCCGCCTAAGATCTAAATTGAAGGAATCCATCCCAAGTACATAATGATAATAGTTAATGCTTACAGTGTATTGGCTGGGCTGTCATTAAGAGGCGGGGGGCTGGGATCTCCTCTGGCTACTATGAACGTGGTCCCCAGCTACTTTCATACGAAAATAGCAGAAAAATAGAATCTAAAGAAATCCCTAGCCATTTGATCAACGCCTACTTGTGATATTTAACCGGCAACTTGAAATCTCGGCGACAACAGTGGAACTATTAGTAACCTTAAACCTAGTGATTTATTTTACCTGGGTTTGGGTAACATTCCTATAGAATGCAATTAAGGTAAGAACTTAAAAACTCACTTAAGTCCCGGTTTCCGTGTAGGCACTATCATAAATCATTCTATAGCCCTCCAATACCCTTTATATCCCAGACGCTATGATAAACCATAATAGGAAATTTTTTTATGGTTGACATTTATGTGTACGATCAAATTTTAGAGCGAAATATCAGGAAAATGTCTAAAACAGTCAAAATTGCTAGCAAATAAAAAAGGAAAGCACCTAGCACTGGACTTCCCAATTGGTACCACTTCATGTAAAATCTCTCCCAGGATTAAAGGTTATGAGATCAAATATCCCAGCCGTATAAATTCTTGCCTTAAGTTTGTTAATTTATTGACACTTGATTTAATAATGAATGATGAATGACAGAAATTTGAGGAATCACGCCCATAAATTTATTTTTCAGGAAAAATGCCATCTTGAATTTGGAGCAATTTAATAAAAGCTAGTTAAAAAGTTAAGGTGTATGTTTCAAAATTACCTGACTCTTATGAGGAACCCAGCATTTAATTAGATCAATACAATTTTCCTTTTGACTGCCTACCATCGTATACAAGTACTAAATATTTACAGATCTTTATGATTTGATCCCTACCATTATTCTCTCTTTCCTGATGTTAATATCAATACTACAAAACGTTGATTTACTGGACCAAATAACATGACTCAATTGTTTTCCTTTTCTAGTTTGTGAAAATATTGTTCTGTGATGGGGTTCTGTCCATGGAAAACCTGACCTCCCTTCTGAAGAGAGCATCTTTAGGTACAAAATCTGCAAAGATAACGGATCAACATTAGGACCTGTTGATTCTTTATTTGGCAGGTATTTAAGTATGGGGTTGGTGGGCTGAAGCATTTGAGAATGGGGTACAAAAGTGACTTATCCATCCGTGGCTGAAAATTCTAACCTCTATGTAACAGTAAATGTGGAACCTGCATTTTGTGTTCGATAAAATCAAAATACCCAGCCCTTTACCTCCCTTCCCCATAACATAACTGTTAATGACAACTTCCATGTGAAAACAACTCTTGCACATTGTAAGTGACCACCTCCCATAATCGATTAGGGATCCAAAAACATCAAACTTTTTACAATTAAAGACTCTTGTAATATCCTACACTACTCTTACAGTATGTACAATGCTTTTCTAATATAGCAGCTGTGAATTCAAGAAACCTCACAAATTCATCTGAACTTGAGTTCCATTAACAGAACACAAGATAAAAAAAGCAATGGTCATCCTTCTACCATTTAGGCCTGCCAAGGGTTAAATTGTTTGCTAAACTGGAATATGTTTTCTTGCAAAATAAGATCGAGTCTATACTAAAGATCGCTAAAGGGATTCATTCGTAAGGTGAGGAAGAAAACATAGGCAGGAAGGTCTTGAACACGTAAGCAGGTAAGCAATGTCTGACACACTTCCATTTCAACTTTAACCAATTGCTGCTGAGTTAAAGTCACTATAATTATCAGGAAACTGAGACTACTCAATTGGTCCTGAGAAGAAACCACATTCTTTGATGATACAGCAGGGTACTATGGTTACAACCTTGCTCCTGCTATTTCATTATTGTGATCAACTACTCTCTGCATCTGTTCCTTGACAGCCTAAATAAGTGAGGTTTACTGAATCAGCCTAATCAGAGCAGAAGACAACCTGCTGTTTGCGAGATCTTACCAAGCTTGGATTCGCAAACGACCTAGCACTTGTAGCAGGACTAGAAGAGGTTAGCAGAACTTGCTGTCCACACATTAATTTCATTAGGTGCTTTTACTCATCATTGGGCCAGTAGTGAACAACCAGCAGCCATTCACCAGTACTTTGAAATCCGAGATGAGCTCTCAGTACATGATGGTGTAATATTCAAGGGCCAGCGATGCATCATACCGCAGACCCTAAAACAAAAGATCAAGCAGAAGCTACACTACTCCCTTATTGGGTCAAAGGTTGTTTATATAGAGCACAGGAGACAGTATACTGGCCAAGCACAAATGCTGAAATCACTGACTATACATCCAGAAATGCAACGTCTGAATGTCACTTCAGAGTAACCAGACTGAAGGACCACTTATCTGTCATGAGCCCACATCAAGGCCATGGGAGAAAGTTGCCTGGCTAACATCTTCACACTTGATGACAAGAATTATCTCTGCACAGTAGATTACTACTCTGGGTACTTTGAAGTGGATCAGTTACACAGCAAAACAGGAACTGTCATCATAAAGAAACTTAAGAGACATTTTTTTGTCACACATGGAACATCTAATGAATTGCTAAGTGGCAATGAACCACCCTTTAACTCTGCAGAATTTGAGAAATTTTTGCAATCACCTGGGACTGAACATGTAACCAGCTCCCTGGGCTACCGCCAAAACAATGAACGAGTAGAAAACACAGTCAAGACTGCAAAGAGCTTAATCAAGTAAGCCAAAGCATCAGGAGCCGATTATTTTCTTTCTCTACTAACCTGGAGAAACACCCCAACATAGGGGCTGAGCACCTCGCCAGCTCAGCATATGTTTGGGTGACGTATGTGAACCCACCTTGAAGGAGATCTGGCCATTGGTGAAAGGTGAGACAGTCAAAGTAATGCCACTTCTCTGTGACAGGAGCCAGACATGGTTCAAAGCAGAAATAGAAGAACTAGCAGATGTGCGATCCTATAACATGAATCTGACAGAAGATGGAAGAATCCTCCGCAGAAACCACAGACATCTCTGCAGGAGCAGAGAGCCATTCTACAGCTCACAACCTAGTGAGGCTCCTGTAGCCTGCAACCTCCGGATATGGTTGCCTATCTAGAGAAAGTCCTAAGACCTCACCCAACAAAGGGTCAGTCATTCCCATCAGTGCCATCTTGGGGGGACCAGTCTAAACAGCCAACCAAAACCCCTGTTGCAATACCTAGCAAGGCCCAACCTCTGTGCACGACAAGAGTAACAAGTCTCAGCTAGTTGAAAATGGGATCACAAGAGCTGGTTGGTTGTCAAAGCCACCTGGCTATTTAGAAAAACTTAATGCTTGACTACACCTGATGATTGTAGGAGACAGTTAAAAAATAGGGTTTTTTTTCTTGTTCTTTTTCTTGCTTAGACATTGAACACTTTTGAAACTGTTGACTTTGTTCAAAACGTTCTGTGTTCAGTGCTGTGGCTGATCATGATGTTTTTATGCTTTCACTAGTTACAGTGTATTAAGTGCATGCCCACTGTGCAATGAAGTTTTTTTCTATTTTCATTTTATTTGTTAAAAAAAAGAAAGAAGGAAAGGTTGTCTTTATTGAGCATTTGAGATTGCTATCGTTAGACTAAGCATAAAATTGTGTAGAGTCTCTGAGAGCTTTGATGTTGTTGAGAATTTAATCACAGCAAGTGTCTTTGGTGAAAAGTCAGTCTCCAGAAAAAATGCATAATTTTCTTCCTGGTCGACCTTCTTTGTTGCATGTGACCACCTGGAAATTCTGCACAATTTCCAAATACTTCTTGTGCACAATCAACAGCCACGAAGATGCTTCATTAGGCTGGTAGAAGATTTTGAGTGATAAATCATCTTACCTTAACTTTATCGAGTAGTGAATGTTACTAGCTAATGCATTTTCATGCACACCATAAAAAAGACAACATTTATGCGAAGGACAATATTTAACCACTACTACATTACAGGGAAAATATATACATACATTGTATCAATGAAGCTTATCAGCCAATCCAATCCTTTGTTTGCTTCTTTTAATCCCTGGTTTTCTTTCATGCCTGTAAAAAAAATTGAAAATGAAAAGAAAATATAACTCAAGAATTTTTTTTTTTCATTAACATTCTAAAATTCATGGACAAGAGAACTTTTATTACATGTCTCTATACAGCAAGAGAGAGTGTCTACAGTAATAAAGAAAAGATATAACCTCATGATAAAATTATGACAAGATGTGAGTTTGTGCTATCAGGACAAAGCAGCAATTGGCAGAAGTCTGTATTTAATTATTCTGAACTTCAGAAGTCATGTATATTAAAAAGTATAAGAAGCCCGTGTGTCTAGACTTTGTCGTTTAAGTCTGCTTGTTGTGTGAATTAATTTAAAAAGTGAAACATAACCTTTTATTGATAACAAAACTAACTACTAAAACCTATTTACAATTAATTTCGCTGAAGAAGAAAAAATTTCAGTCAAAGCACTATTTACAAGTCATTTCACAAGCTCCTGAACATTCATTTCGATTAAAAAAAAAAAATTCATTTCAATTAAAAAAAAAACCTCATGTCAATGAAAAAATCATTATCATTACCATTACTATTATTACTCGAATTAAAAACATTTCATCTCAATAAAAAAAAAAAAAAACTGTCTACCTCTAAAAAATTCAAAAATTTGCCTTCAACTGTGTAAGAAAAATAAATTGTGTGAATTGTATGTTTTTGCCTCCAATCTCAACAACTTTATTCTTAGTGAATTGTGCAGATGTCCTTTCTGATGGATTCTAATATTTTTTCCAGTTCGTCAGAGTTTCTTGAAGCTTCTAGTACAGGAAGTTGAGCACATGCAGTTTCTATTACATAAAGATGCATGCACTAAACAACTCCCTGATACATTATGTACATCTTTATCAAGAGAACATTGAAGCAAATGGGATTTTCAAGAATAAAATTGAGGGCAAGCTGAGAAAAATGCCCAGAAATTTATCAGAACAAAATTTATTTGGTTTTCATTGGTTTATCATGTCATGTGATGATCTCAGTGCTTGCACAAGTTTTGGGCATACTGTACATACTCTTGTTGGCTTTCATAGGCTACGTTAACAAACAGCAGAATATCAAAATCTACATGTACTTATTAGAATCTGATGAAATTTGGCAGAATTCCTGTTAATATAATTCCACTAACTTTATATGAAGGAAACATAAAAAATTAAAGTTGAACAAACTTTAAAGAGTTTGTCACACTCAGTAGAGTATAATTACTTTTTTCTCACTACACAGTGGCCACAACTCTTAAGGCAAAAGTTTGGAAAAATTAAACATAATACCTCTCATTGTTGATTGGTTACATCTACATGTACCACATGAATTGGAAAACGGAAATTAGAAATGTTGATGTCGGGTAAGCAGGCATTTTTGGGGAGGAAGGATATACAACTCCCCTAAAAATACTGTGAGGGAGGCTAGGCTACAGAAACAAAATGAGACAAATTTTTGCAGAAAACAGAGGGTAATAAAGGTATGGTATTTAATACTGGATAATTAACGAGGGAAGGAGAGTGGAATTTATCTAACTCACCTATTAAAAAATCTTTGAATAAAGTTGAAGTTAAGTTAATCTACATTTTAGCATAACTCAGCTGACTAATGTGGTGCTCTGGCAGTGCACTATTCTTCATAAAACAGACCAAACCAAGCAGTGTAGATTTAAGTTACAAGTACACAGTATGAGTACATTTGTGCAAGGTCTTCAGCATGCACAGTTGGTACATTATTTAATAACAATTATTGTTTGATATCAACCTGAAACTACATACCAGACCAAAGTCCTTTTTATTTGCCTCATTCAAACTGCCCATAATACACCTTGTTTACCCTTGTTTATCTGATACACAGTGACTCAAGTATCACATGTCTTGGAGGAATATAGGAGGTGGCTGAACAGCATGACAGTTCACAATGGTAACTTTAAGAACAGGAATTGTATACGGCCCCCACGACTAAGAACCTGCATTTTTCCAAGTTAGTCTAAACAGGTTCTTATAGAAATGGTAGTTAGCACATTAGTTAACGCTATTTAGGTTCTTTTTAAAAAGGTTATTATTTTCTGAAGAAAAAAAAAGAAATACATGTACAGCTAAGAGTATTTAAAAGTGATTCAACTTATTATTAACTGGCTTGCTGAAAAGTGGGCCCAGTTCATAAAATGCCTTCAATTTTTTCTCCAGTGAGTATTTCTAGCAATTACTGGTGGGGGTGTGCCACCCTACACTTCAATTCCTGACCCTAGACTTATTTCAGACCAATACCTATTAGGCAAATGTAAGGCAGTACCCTTCCAAGATTTTTTGTTCACAGAACGAATGCTATCAATAATTATTAACTGACAAATCAGGGGGGGGGGGGGTATTCCTGGGAATTCATGGTGGGGGGAGGTGTGTTGTCTTGCTCTCCAAATCCTGACCCTACACCTTATTTCAGATCAATACCTCTGAGAAACATGTAAGGGAAAACTCCCCCAAGAATTTTCATTGTCTTTACTTATGGTGATAAACACTACTGGCTGCGATAAATGAAGATGAGTTTGAAGCTAGAGTACTATGCTTTTTCATTGCCTCCTTTTGTGATTTTTCTTCACTTTTTGTTAAAGTTTAAACCTTTTGATGAGTTTTTTCCCTTCCAAAACATGATTGCAAATCTCTGTGTGTGTGTAAGTACATCCATTGAATAAAGACATCACTCAACCTATCATTGGCACTTTTTTCAGTGCGTTTTACAAAAGATAGTAGGATGGGTCGCTTTGAGGTTTGTCATTGCTTTATGTTGAAGTAGAATGTGACAGCCAATGTCTCTTTTTATCTTATTGCAATTCTTCCTCTGCATGTGAAATGCCATTCCTTACAGGAAAGGAATGCCCCAGAAAATGTGCTCATTGTAGATCAAAAAAAATATGGGTATATATTCACTAGGAGTTAGAAAGGCTTTAAATGCAATATCAGACAAAAATGAAACTTAAATTTAATTTGCTTTGTTAGTTTTAAGAACCTGAATTGAGAAATGTACTGCTTGTTAACAGCTGTTTATGACCAGTAGAATGACAAGAATTTTTGGAATTTCTGGTTCGGTCAAATCAGTCAAGTCATGCTGTCACACTTTATTTTGGGGGGCAGAGGGATTGGCAGAGGGGTGCATGAAAAATTAATAATGCTTTTTGTTTCTTGTTTAGAATGTCTAACTTGCTTACTTTTTTCATAAAATTATGTTGGAATTATGTGAAAAGTCACAGCCCTGATTTAAAAATGGTACTCATTTTTCTTGTTACAAAAGTCTTTCAAAAGGGTACAAAGTTCAGATGAGTTTATGTTTAACTCTCACCTGAGATGCTGTGTCATTAAAATAATGGTCAGTGACAATGTGGTGGCCTTGACAGTTTGCAAAGACACCCTCTCCCAGGAAAAAAAATCTGCATACCAAATTAGAAGTTATGTAAAAATGACCATAAATTAAAAAGAGGAACTAAAGCATTGACCTCACTGGCATATAAATTTCAGTTGGAGTGACAAGGCACCTATGTCTCCAAAGAGAATTCTGAATGTTGACTTATCTGATATTTACCTAGGTGTACAGAATTTTTTCCACAGATTTTACACGTAGAAGCGGTCAGCAAAGATGGCGGACGTGTTTTGCTTACTGTGTGTGATACGTCTTCC
>JBBMOI010000010.1:9910000-9920000 GCA_038088405.1 Porites divaricata | reverse complement strand
TAAAGAGTCTTTTATTGGTAACAAACATCCACATAGAGAATAGTTGCCCACATGATAGATCATAGCTATAGCAAATACTCCTCTCTCTATGGCAGTGGCGGATCTAGGGGACGTGCCCGGGGGGCCTGGGCCCCCCTTATTTTAAGACCAAACTTGTCTAAAAATCTCAGGGGTCTGGATGACTCCCCCTCCCCCCCCCCCCCTTACCTGAAGGTCTGGATCCGCCACTGTATGGCCTGGCAGTTTGGTTGAACAGATGCCTTTGACAAGCAGTATAATTCTGGAGTAATTTGGTCAACACTTTGATATTGAATAAGATAACAAATTTACATAATTATAGAGGGAGAAAGGAGGATCCAGAGCGCACCAAAAATCGATCCACCAGTCAAATTACACGGTCAATAATGCACAAGAAAACTGAAGGGAAGTTTAATGATGACCAAACAAGGAAAAACAATCTTACTGTTGAATAATTACTTTTCCATGTTTGCTTTTGCTTCATGAAATTAAATAGCATCTGCTCTACTTGATCGAATGACAGAGCATTTTCTTTTTTTCTAGAATGACATGCCTTTACTGTGAAAGAAGTTGAAGGAACAATTACAGCAGAAGAGGCTTTAAGGTACACTTATAAACTAATATTCAAGCAAGACCCCAAAGAAAAGAGGGAGTGAGATTTTTTACAGAGAGGGAAGGGCTAATGCAGATGGGAAGATACCATTTCCAAATTCTTTGGACCCTCCCCTTTCAGTTTTTACAGGACATATTTTTGACGAAACAACAAGAAGCCAAGTCAAAACTCTGAGGGATTACTTAAGTTGAATTAAAAATATTGATTCCACCATTCATTCATTGATGTATTGTTAAAGAAACATATTTAAAACAATCTTGAACAAACCCATTGACCTGATAGGCAACCTTTCCCAAGAAATAGCTTGCAAATATCATGTAGATGAAGACTTCATGGTATCAATGGCTTCAAACCAAAATGCACAGTTTAAGCACATTTTCATTTGCAACCTTAATTACAAAGCATAAAATAAGTAAGCCTAAATAAATAAATAAATCTGACAAAATTTATGCAAACATGGCTTCAGTGAGTGTCTACAGGTCCTATGCTAAGTGTGTCCTTGATACCAAGACTTTGATCCTCCCCACCCAGGACAATGGGTGACTGTCTGTGCCTCCCACTGAGCTCTGCACTTATCAAAAACAACAACAACAACAAAGCTTTATTAATAAACAAATAAACTTAAAGAAGTATTGGCCGCAGCTAGCAAGGCTATTCGAAGCAGCACAATGCGTGCAAAATATAAAAATAGAGACAAAGGCTATTAATCTCAGCAGAGGCCCAATTCAGCTCAGTACGGCTAGGGCAAATTAAGAACAAGGTACTCGCCAGTCAAAGCCTCTAGTGAACACTGCTGCTTACTGAAGAGGTTGTGTCAAAACGGTCCCCCCTACCCCACTAATTTTGGCCCCAGGTCTGATCCACCCACCCACTGTTAGGGCAGTCTCTTGGCTATCCAGCTAAACCGACCAAGACAGCAAGCCCCCTACCATTTTGGACGCTGGACTGGCCTGGTGCTGGGCTGTGCCCGGTGCCAGGCGAAAACCTAGTGACCAGTCATTTTAACGAAATCAGACAGAAATATTATTTTAAATAATATTATTATGACAACCTCATATTTTGCGCATTCTCTTGACCCTATAATTATGGTGAAATGACATGACAGTGGAATAATAAATAACAATATTGATCCTTCTCCTCAAGTGTGAAATATAAGTATGGCGATTTTTACACTGTACATGTATTCAATAAGGAAAGTTATCTGGGGCCATTCAAAGGATGTTATTCAGTAACATCCACTGAAAGGTCCTTTTCCTCGCGGAGTAAGAAGAGGCTTGAAACATCAAAACATCCTTTAAACGGAGGCAGTGGCATCTTCTTGTTTGAACTGATAGGAATCAATCGAGGAATGATCGAAAAAGTGGGACAAAATCTCTCACCAAAATTCAATCAAGTCGGATATGCGATCGAAGTGCAGATGAATCACCTTATTTACTTCGAGGCGAGCGTGACGTCATACGTTTACGAAATCCGACCGAAGATAAGAGGGCCCTTCGACGGATGTTAACGAGTGCTGACCGATCACAACGCACTTTGATTGGAAGAAACAAAAACCCATTCTATTGGTTGATAGGTGAGAGGACCAAACTGCAACGGAGGACACAACTGCAACGCTACATCCAAGCACGTAAGAAGTGCCTCAAATGGTTTTCTCTGGAGAAACGTTCTTGGTTTCAGCTGTCCTAAAAGTCTAGAAAGTAGCTTTAATATCTGTTTGGATATTGTAGGGGAACTTTGGCGGGCAAGTTTTACGTGCCATTTCCGTCCCCCCGAAACTCGGGGGGACGGAAATGTCCTCGAGAGCTCGAGGACATGTAGTAGGCCTTTCTTTCTTTATTATTGACAGAATAGACATCCTGACGGGCTATTATTCCAAAGTTACGTACCTATATCACCATAGGAACGCATCCGATTGCATGTATTCACAAATTCCCCTAGTAACACACCCGTCTGAAATAGACATAGTTACGTGCCTATATCACCATAGGAACGCATCCGATTGCATATATTCACAAATTTCCCTAGTAACGCACCTGTCTGGAATTTTATTTCAATGATTAATTCACCTGGGTCTCCATTTGCAATTCTTAATATCACGTTAGATGCATCCCGTGATTTTAGCATAGACCGTGTATGTGCTACGGCTTTATATTACGCATAAGAGTTTTCAAGAGTTCTTCGCGGGACATTATCTTTGTTGCCAGCTTGTTAGCAAAGAAACCAGTCCTAAAATATTGGCCACTGACATCAGATATTTCTGAGAGCTAAGAGAGGTATTGAAATTCACCTGCGGTCTGCTAACAGTGAGGTCTGAAGAAAGTGCAGTAGCCCTTATCAGCTGCATGGCGAATGAAGTAAACGAAGCTGAGGTGAAAGAATGTTTACCTGTTGCACTTAAGTGCATTAAAGAATGCAAAATTGAAAACAGTTATTTTCATATAGAATTGGCACGAACATTTGGCACATGTCTGGAACTTCAACAGGCTCAGAATCTTAAACAGCAAGGTATAGATAGACTGCGAGCAGTCCCTGTCTAAGCTCGGGAGGACAGGAGAGGGCGAAATGGCCGAGAGGGAAACTGGAGAGAGGCCTCCTCCCCAGCTTCCCCTCGGCTTCTTGTTTTTTGCCGTGTCGCTCGCGTGACCATTCTGTGGGACTGCTAGCAGTCTACATGGATTCATTCATTTAGTATACCTTTTTTTCGACTGAAGGCATCAGTTTGAACAGGTATTTCACAATTATTGAATTCGCGTGACTGTACCGTCTGTCTAGACTGATCATTTCGTCTCTAACACCAACATTGTGTAATTTGTTTCAGGAATGCAGAGGAATACAAACCTTCCACTGGTCTGACAAGCGTCTGGTGAATTGATTTATATCCTAAAGGACCTTGAAGCCTAATAATTCATATAAGCGACGAAAAGTCTTTCACTTAGAAGATCTTAGAAAAGGTGAGCTGAACGAGAATGTTGATGTCTTAGCACATTTGCTGGTTCCGATCATATACATGTAAGATGGCATAGTTTCTCTAAGTAAAGAGGTATATAATTACTAAAGGCTGATTAAAGCAACTCAAAATACTTCTTTTCAGTTTATCAATCAGTTTTTAGCCTTCTAACAGCTGCTGTTGGCCAGTATCCGAGCATCTGCATAAAGGTTGAATGTTGTTTTGTGCTTTCCAGACAATTGATCAGTTCGTGTTTAGGAGGAGTTCGTTTCTAATCAGTCGTCCTCACTGTCCTCTTCACTTAGTCCTTCTTGAGCCTAAACGACGGTTTTTTTTGGAACTATTTATTATATTTCATTTATAATTCTTTTTGATGACAATTTTAGTTTCTTTCGAAGGTACATGTACACCACCAGTTTTAGTAAAATTAATGCAAATTGCAATGGCAGCAGCAGTATAATCAGACATGCTCTAGTTGCATTTATTGTGTTAATGTGGTTCCTAACGTTTTTATTTTTTTGTTGAGAATTCATAAAACTTGAGACGTTTGTGAATTTAATTGTCTCTCATTAACCGAATCTTGAGAAGAACTAATGTATTGGTCAAATCGAAGCTTCAACATCCCCCCCCCCTGGCATACCCCGGGCATTTGACACCTTTGCTGTCCCGGGGAGGAGGGAATTTGAATATCAGAGTCTTCCAGGGGGTGGGGAATTTGAACTACACCCTTGATTTCATGTGAAATCTCTGGTGTGGTGAGCTATCATGGGGGACGCGGTGGTAGAGGATTTTTGTGGAAAAGATTGTGCCTTTGTGGCCAATTGGTTACGAGGAAATGGTTTAAACAAGCTTTGTGCCATAGTTGAAGGTATTTAAATTTTTATATTTTTGAAATTGGATTCAGGCTTTGAATATGTGTTTACAATGACATACAATACCTCAGAGTACCTATACCGGTCAATTACTTTGACCTGCCGCATTTATGTTAATTAATAAGGTGAGTGATGATGCATGTCAGTGAAATGGTCATGAAGTAGTAATCTCAATAGGTGGGTTTTTTTTTTATTTTGTTCGTTGCATGACACTCGAAGAAAAGCTGAGCATTCAGTGACCTTGTAGCAGCAATTTCCGCAGCTTTTCACGAGCCTTTTGTTCGTAGTAAATAAAAGCTAACAGTGTTTCTCACTGAGATTTTCTTCGACAACTGAAGGCGTTTCTGCCGTCCTTCTGTCATTTAAGTGCCTGTGAAATGTCCCCGGGGTGGGGGCATTTGATCACCTGAATGGACCCTAGTGTGGGATTTTGGCCCAAATGCCCAAATGCCCGGGGGGTTGCCCAGGGGGGGCATGTTGAAGCTTCGATTTGACCGATACATAAGTATCAGCAAAAGAAATCGACACTGAACAGGATTCAAGTTGAAATTTGCATATCAAAGTGAAGAGAAAATTTGGTTTGTAATGCAATCCCAGCATGGAAGATCAGCAGTGTAAACACTTTTGATTGATTTTTGTCAACAGATTTTATTTGTGAACAATCATTTTTTTCCTACCTGTCCTATATGGTCAAAATGCTTGCTTCTGTTTAATTTTTTTTCGAGGGACTTTACAGTTGATGGAACCATTTAGTTTGGTCTGAAAGCATTGACCATTGTTTATTAAATTACTCTCAATGGTATTGAAGAATCTTCTGACTCCTTTTGGCAAAACAGGCAAGATAGTCATAGAGAGTTGCCATAAATTAAAATTCTATTCAACAGCTTTTTTGTACAGCACCTCTCTGTGTGATGTACTTTTTGTAAAGTCTTGCAAAAAAGAAATTTTATAAGATATTTTTAAAATTTGTAGGACATTATTTCACGCTGCTGACTTTAATTTTGTTCGTTTTTTGTTAACTTCATTTTCAAACGCCACGCATACTTATTTCTCTGTTTACACCTGGGTTTAGGAATTCAGACTTACTAAGCGTCATGACTTTGCCATTAGTCTCACGATTTTAGGGCCTATCTCATGCTCTCACAAGTTCTCATGCTTTCTACAAACAATTTTGGAGCTGTAGGGTTCGTTTTCAAGTTAGATATCAATAGATAGCCAGCTCAATCCGAACAAAACGCTTAGCGGTCACATTTGATTACATTCGTTTAGCCTACTGTGACTTGCTGCTTACCACCACAGGTACAGACTTACAATGGCACCATCAAAACATACCGGTAGATTGAATTACAAAATCTAAATCATAAAATTGATCGTCATGTTTACTGCTAGAGCTTTAAAGTGATATACTGACTTCCTATACCCATAATCTCCACTGAAAGTCCTTCCAAAAGAAAACTTTGGACATATCACATGGCCTTTTACTGGCCATTTCTCACTACCTTTCCCATCTTTAGGTTCAGAATCTTGCATTGTTTGCCCTTTGGAGGCTGGCAAGTCTGGGAAGTGGTCTGCTTCCAAATAAATTATTAATTATTAGGAATGTTTTGCATTTATGTAGTAGTGAACAATTTTTAAGCAAGTTAATAGTTTCCAATTAGACTTTCAACCTTTAAGTACCTCGTGGTTTACTGGTACAGGCGATGGATTTCGGAGCTGGCACTTGGGGGTTCGAAGCTCGCTTATGCCACTTAATTTTTATTTATTTTGAATCAAATGCTGTTATTCTACATAAATTTTGGCGACCGCAACCCACCCTACCTACCCTGCTTTGGGCTCCGATATTCCATCAGCAAGAAGACCAGGACAATGGTTTAACTTTCTTCAATACAGGGGATGTTCGCCAAGTCTTCGCTTCGTAAACATGATGGAGAAACCCTAAGGAGGGCAGGGTCGGTTGCCTTCACCAAAACATATTCACGAAGAAAGTGACTGATATCGCATTTACCTCCGACTTTTTCAGTAATCATTATCATCCCCACGTCCCCTGTGTCCCTGTGTTTGAATTCCCCGCATCCCCGTCCCCCGTCCCACACGTCCCCGCGTCTCATACTTGATGTCCTCAAGTCCCTCGTCTCGCGTCCCCAAGTCCCAAGTCCCCACACACGCGTCCCCATGTCCCCGTCCCCTTGTCCCCATCCCACTTTTATACACAGCCCTTGGTGATTATTCGGTAAAAGTGAAGAAGACCTCCCCTAAAAGTCTGTCGGCCAACAGTATACCAACAGTTAACTGACAGTTGGTGGCTTTTCAGTCTTATTGTTTGTGTAAGGTTAACAGAGGACTGATCTTGAGTGACTTAGACACTTGTAGGAAAACCTAACAGAAGGTTCAACGTTTCACAACAGCAATCCCCCCTTGGGGTTCGATCGCCAGTGACTCTGTGTTGATAAGGGGTATTAAAACGTACATGTAAATATAATATTTAGAACTAATATTGATGGCAATCCCAAGTGATTTAATACATTGAGTATATACAATTATTCTATTTTTTTCAATCATTTTATGCAATGCTATCGTTCCTTGTAGGAGTATATTGTTGTTACTTCTTATTTTAAGGTAACATTACAAAATGAAAGCCTTTTTTAATTTCCAACTATCATGAGCACTGGTGGGAAATAGCTAGGGGATATAAAGTTTGTAAAACTTTGGTTCCTGTTTGGCTCATCATCATCATCCTGAATCTTTATTTGTACATGAAATTGTATCATTTTTACATGGTCTTCCTAGGAATCGTGTGTAAAATTATACTCAAATACTCTAAGAAACTATTTGACTATAAAGTTTAACATAAAAAAACTTATATTATTGTAAGAGTTACAATGAGTCATAGTATATTAAGATAATCTTTCCCATCAAATGAAGTTTTAAAACATTGCATGATTCAGCTAGGCAGGTTTCTTATCTTGTTCCACAGAACAGATCCACTGTAGTGTACAGTGTAGGCTCCCTTTGCAGACTCAGTTGTGGGTCTGGGGACGTATAATTTAACACTGAATTTCTAAGGTTGTGGGAGTGTACATTTGACGTGTTGGTAAAAATCTGCCTCAGACATGACAGGGAAAGATCATTATGGATTTTATGTTGTCACAGCCAACTGTTTAAGTCTTACATATTCTAACCAGTTTCCTAGCCAAGCTGGCAATCATCCAAAATAAAACACTTGAGCAAACCTTATTGTAAGAAAAGGTGAGAATTGAAGTTTGTCTTCTAGTCCCTTATTGATATTACCCCATACATCACTACTAGTAATTAAAATATGGCATTACCAGTGCATTGTACATATATATTCACTCTAGTATCAAATGGTATAAAATGACTTAGCTCTTTATGGCAAGACCACCAGATATTTTCTTTGAAATGGTATTAATTAATGTTTGGGTGCCTGTTCAAAGATTCATCAATTTGAACTCCCAAGAGATTTTTGTTTAATTACTCTTTCTAACAATGTATTAATAACTTTGACTGTGAAGTTGCTATTTATTTGAGATAACTTAAATTGACTCCCTATATAAGCATGTATTGTAATTTGTTTGCTGACAGCCATGACTGACTTAAATGCATATCATAATTCATTGTATGTTCAAAGACACATGGGTCTTCTGCAGATGAAGTAAGGGTGGTATCTGATCTGCATATCATCTGCAAATTTACAAAACAAACACCAAGCTGAATATATGGCAAACAAGAGACTTAACTTTATTTGGATGCACAATTAATGTTGGTTAAGACCCTGGGCTTATCCAAATTAGTTTATAATATTATGCTGAGTGTTCCTGAAATGGTTATAATATTAAAAGCATACAAGAAAAAATAATAACATTTTTGTGAAAGACAAAAAATTGATAAAATAAAAAGATCTGTTATATATCAATATCTGTCAAGCGGTGGACTAAGTTTTCCTAACTTTCACACAGTGGTTAAATCGCTACGCTTGAGCTGGCTTGGCAGGTTTTTTAAACCATTCAAATGAATCATGACAAGCAATCCTAAATAACTCTTTTAACAGATAGAGATCCGGAGAGGGTTACCTTTTTACTGATTCAGAAGTGTAATTATGATTCTAAACTCTTAGACAAATAACCCTTCTTTTTATAGTGAAATGTTGGATTATTTTAAGGAACTGCATTAATTGTCACACTGATGTCTATAGAAGTGAATTCATTCTTTGGAAAAACAAAGAAATCACAACAGAGAAGAAATCTATATTTTGGGCTCATCTTTTTGAGAAAGGAATCCGTTTTGTTCAATCACTTATAAGACGAAAATGGAAAATTCTTGTCCCTTGATGATTGACAAGTTAAATATAACGTTCGCATGAATTTTTTAAATATTTTCAAGTTATTTCTGCGATTCCATGTTCCTTCAAGGAAACAGGTCAAGAAATTGCAGTTACGAAAAGAGACCTACAGCTGCATGTACTTAAGGAACAAGAAGTTTTTTACTTTTCTGACAACAGCTAGACCACTCTCCTTGACTAAACTGAGTTGTAAGGACTACTACAATTTATTTCAGGTGGTTAAAACTACAAAGGCCCGCCCTACTGCTGTTAAACACTGGTCTTGCTTCTTTCCTTACTTTGCCACTAGTTGGGAACTAACAATAAATTAAGAGAATTTGCATGGTTACAAAATTCTCCATAGAATTTTAGTAACCAACAAAGAACTTAAGAAATTCATAATTAGAAATGATGATCTTTGTGATCACTGTTACACCCTGATTCACTGGAGCATACCTTCTTACAATGCCCTGTAAATGTAAAATTTTATCACAAAAACTTATCATGGTTTAATGTGTCCCATAATACTCTAATTACAAAATGTTTCCCCTGAGCAAATTCTGATGCAGAAATATATCCCTGGTGCTATAAATGATAACCTCAGACACCAAATGGAACTACTCATCCTGTTTGTAAAAAGGAAGAATATAGTTGTAAAATTAATGTGATGCCCCTATAATTAACTGTATGCAATTTATAAATAATTTAAAAACAAGGGAAAATAGAAAGATTAACTTGAAGCAATTATTATAAATCTTAGGATTCTTACATGTAATTATTTACTAATATTTAAGCTAATAATGTAAATTGTAAGCAATGATTTGTAAATTAGTATTACGTATATATGATGATGTAGGTAATTTCCATTTTCGTTTTCTGTGCTCTTTGCCTTTTAGTGTGTTTCGGTATTTTTTTGTATTTCAATACCATTATTGCAAACAATGAAATTTGCATACATAATTTCTTGGTTTTGAAAACAAGTTACATGAAGGGAGATAATTAATATAAATAATAAATAAGAGAGGACCTTAAATAGAGCCCTGTGGAATACCACAAATAATCAAGTTACATTACAGAAATCAGATTGAGCTCCATCAATAAATGTTTGTTACTTTCAGTCAGATAGATAGGACCGGAACCGGTTAAGAGATTGATAACTGGCCCCATAGAGGTTAAGTTTTCCTAGTAGGATAGCATGATCCATGGTGTCAAAG
>JBBMOI010000010.1:9842500-9907500 GCA_038088405.1 Porites divaricata | reverse complement strand
ACATTTAATTCATTGTGGGGGGATATAAGTGTTGCACTGATTGCACTGGGTGTAGATGCAGCTGCTATCACAAATCTAAAAACTGAGACTATGGATCCAGACATGGAGACGCATTACCAAGAGCTGTTAAAGGAATGGAAGAAAGACGAAGATAACATTAAGGACCAACTTGACAGAATGAAAGGTATTAACTAATAAAGGTTTTGAAGTGTTTTCTATAGTACTAAATAGGTTTTTTTCTTTTGAGCGTAAATTTACTAAAAGATTAGAATAAGGTGTGGCTGTACGTAGTTGAAATGAAAGCTTGGAATTAGGCAAAGTAATGTTTTCCTTTACAAAAACACATTTAACAACCGTAAACCGACATATGAAGAACTACAAACAGGTTCAATTTTACTTCTTAAGGCTGTGGTTCTGTGACTGAGCGAGTTGCAGTGATGTGAACTTTACAAAAAACGACAAAAGTAGTTGTTTATGTAAACAAAATTTGTTTGCAACGAAAGAAGTGTGCACGAAGCGCAGGCGAGTTAGTTATTTAGCAATTATTGGATCTACCGTTCGTATGATCTGAAGAATTAGGCAAATCCAGGTGGATAACACCCTCCGAGGTCTGCATAATTCTTCAGATCATACTCAGCCTCATTCAATAATTGCTGATTGTCTCAGCTGACAAGTTGGACACTGATTTTTGAAGTTATACTGATTTTTTTTGTTAAACTCACAGAGCAGATCAAAAGTGAAATGGGAAACATGAGCGAGAAGCTGGAGGCTTTCAGAAATTGCGCTACTGAGGATGGAGGTCAGTTTCCAAAAGAATATAAACTTCAAGCTAAATTTATTAATTCTTTAAGTGAAGCTAACGTTCTGAGATTAAATTACGAAACGATTAAAATAAGGTGTAGGTGGGGCTAAAATGAAAGCTTGGAATTAGACAAAATAAACTTTTTTCTTACAAAAACACATTTAATAACCAGAAATCGACATGTGAAGAACTAAGTTCAATGTTAAGGCCGTGATTCTGTGAGCGAGTTGCAGTGATGTAAACTTTGCCCAAAAAAGCTTAAAAGTAGCTGTTTATTCAAACAAATTTGTTACAATAACAAAAGAGGGCATGAATCGCAGGCGAGATAGTCATTTAGCGATTATTGTTCCGGCGTTCGTATGATCTGAAGAATAAGGCAGATCCAAGCGGATAACACCCTCCGAGATCTTCATATCATAGTCAGTCTCATTCAGTAATTGCTAATTAACTCAGCTGACAAGTTGGACGCTGATTTTTTTAGTTAAACTTAGAGAGCAGATGAAAAGTGAAATGGAAAACCTGAGCGAGAAGCTGGAGGCTATGAGAAATTCCGCTACTGAGGATGGAGGTCAGTTAAAAAATAAACTTCAAGCTAAATTTATTAATTGTTTGAGTCAGGTGCACTTTTAGTAATGTTTTTAACAAAACGAATTTCAAATTTTCTGACTTTTTAACTTTGCCGTGAGAATTAAACCATATCGTTTTCTCCTAAGATAAAATCAGAGAACAGATGAGAAAATATTAGCGAGAAGATAACTGAGGAAGAAGGTCAATTCCGAATGTTGATTCCAAATTCCATAACTTGGACACCCTTTCTTTTGATTACTATCTTTCAATCAGCTTTTACTTATATGATGACGTGTATGGAAAAACGGACACTTAGAAGCTTTAATAATTTAAATAGGCTTTAACTTTAAATAGGCTTCTGGAAAATCAGTAAACCGGAGTCCGGCAAAGGAACAATAGGAAAAATAACCGGAACTGAACGGGTAAAGGACGCAGAATAACAATCGGGAACCGATGTAAGCCGAACAGAGACGTCTTACATCTTGAATAAATTAAATTATCCTATATTTTTGAACTTAATTATACAAAAAGAAAGAAAAACACCGCCTTATATTAAAAAGTAACATATTTGTACGTAGAAATATTCATCGCTTGCTTTAAAAAGGGGATCTTACACGAGGCGATTTCCAAGACGAATTTTCGGGTAACAATGTTGCGACAACTCAAAACATTTTCGGAACATTGTTATAACACTCAAAATCGTCGTTGCGAATCATCCCGTGCAATATCGCCCTTAAACTTCGAAGTTTCCTCTCTTTGTCTCCATACGTCCCTTGAAGGAAGGGAGGAATAATACATTTATTTTCAGTGTTGGATCACGTTTGAACGAGTCGCCCAAATTCTTCAGGATTGTTGGATAGATATATTGTACGATAATAAAACGTGAAGGTTACTAGAAGAGACAACCAAACGCTTTAAGAAGCTGTCTCACTCCAAATAAGAGCACCAGCCCTACCTACGGCCTCATTCAAGTGACTGCATTTATTGTGGAAATGAAAACGTGTCACGTGTGAAAAGTATAGAAAGATTAATTAGATTCACTTCGAAATTACGCTTGCATCTTTCGACCCTGAAAATCTTAAAGATGTTACACATACCGGAGTTTCCATCACGTCCGCACGTTATATTCCGTCCACAATACATATATAGCTAAAAAAGTTGGAATCATCTACCATAGAGTAGTTTACGATTCGCTCAAACATGTACCCCATTTGTCTCATCAGTACCTGTTCCCTTACTCTATTCAAAACTTATAGTGTATCTCAAATCACATCCCCTTCTTTTAAAATCCCACATGCCTCTGGGGAAGATAGAAAACGAACCGACCACCCACTCAAAATCACTAAGACAACAACCATCTTGATCTGAAATGGAGGCTTCGTCGCCACTATCTGAAGGCTCGAAGAGGGCTGGAGGCTATTAGTGAAGTGGTCTCCCCGCGTTCGATTCTTTTTATCCCAACCCTTGGTATTCTACTAGTTATTGGCTAAAAACAACCTCTGCCTATATAGGAAGCTGTATTTTATATCTTATCTTCTACAAGAATATGATTGTTTATTTCAAGTCTTTTTTCTTCCTAGTACCCTTAAACCCTGCCTCTATTCCCCTCCCTATTCCGGTTCAGGTTCCTGTTTTGATTTCCGGATTTCTAATTCCTTTGTGTTCCAGACATCCACGGTGAAAAAACGACATAGGTCTAATTAGGAAAAAAGCAACTTTGCACGTACAGCACACTTTTTTGTACATTTCTTTGCCGTTGTTTTGCACGACTACAACATGAAACTTCCATGCAGAATCTTCTTAGTCACACGTCTTATGGAAGAAATGTCGTACTTGTTCTCGTTCACTTTTTTTCACTACCGTTCATTTTCACCTTGCCTTGGTGACCGCTAGTATTTCTCATTTTGTCACTGCCGGTACAAAATTCTCATGTTGTTTTTCCAGGAAAAAAACTGTCTTCTTTGTTTTTTATGTTTCACTCTATATCTCTGTCACCCTTTCTCTCGTTGAGCTTCGCTAGCCTGCCGCCTACTTTCTCTTGTTCTCTGTCTTTCTCTTGCTCTATGTTCCAAGTCTGTGGACATGACAATTAATGTAAGCTTAATACTTTAGTTAACACGGATACAGAACAATTTCCGCTTTGTGCTTTCGTCTTTCGTGACTCTTTAGTTGTCTCTGCTTTACAAGACGTGAGTGATTATGCGATTTCCCGCCAAAATATCCTCGAGTTGTATTTGGGTTGCCATACTTGTTGATTGAGTTATTTTACATTGGTATGCCCGTGGTGCGGGCGGACGGACGGTCGGTCGGTCGGTCAGGTGAGCGGGCGATCACGTGATTAGATGGGTAGATTACCACATTTTCTTACCCATGGTGCTCCGCTACGCGCGCTTCGCGTGCGAGAGCTGCGCTAAAATTATTGGTAAAAGCTAGTATTGCTGAGCGATCAGTGTCGCTGCCAAAAGAACAGCTTCATATTAAGGGAGGACCCAAAGTGCTGTATTCATTCGCCTTCAATTAAAATTGTATTTTTAAAAAAGAAAATTTCAGCACGTTTTTTTTATTTTGCAGCAGTAGATTTATTTGCATCCCGGTCCCTTGTGGGCCACTTTAGGCACTTGCCCCAGTTAAAAATAGATGGAGGTTTTTTGAACTCTATCAACTACATGGTAAAATAGGGACTGAGAGTCCTCAAACACCCTAACCTACAGTTAATAAGCAGTAGTCCATTTTCCTTGCTTTTTGCAAATTTCAGTGGTGGTCTGCTAAAAGGCTACCTTTGCCATCTTCCTTTTCCTTATTAAAGAACCCCCAACCACCCCCCTCACTAGTTTGGAATCTTTTGCGCCTGCTTTCTAGGCGGTGCACATTGGCTAAGGGAGATAATTAATAAAAGCTAAGTTTGGTTTAGCAAATTGCCTTTTCCAAGCAGGGTTATACTGGTAGTTCTATTGACCAGTATTTATTTTACTGACTTGGAAAGTATAGTAAATTAAACTGTTTTAGACTAATATCTACAACAAAGTTTGGTTCTCATTTATTCTCACAGCACGTGGATTTGTTGCCGAGCATATTAAAAACATTCGTCAGAAGTACAAACGTCATGAGGGATGGCTCGCGCCCTTTCCTTGGTGCGAAGATTTTCAGTT
Organism: Porites divaricata; assembly: GCA_038088405.1. NCBI lineage: Eukaryota > Metazoa > Cnidaria > Anthozoa > Scleractinia > Poritidae > Porites > Porites divaricata. The sequence goes on along the minus strand of JBBMOI010000010.1, from coordinate 9,902,982 downwards.
TCAACTAAGCGATATTTATACACGGCTTGGTATGGTCAGCAGAGAGAAAAAAGCGAGAGCAAGAGCGGAGCAAAGAGTTGTTGAAACGACTGAAATCTTCAAACCCCACGAAGAATGCAAACAACCTAGAAAAGTATTGATTGAAGGAAAACCAGGAATGGGAAAGACAACATACTGCAATAAGGTTGCTTACGACTGGGCAATAAACATAAAAAACGAAGGAGATTGCTTTCCGGAATTTGAAATAGTGCTTTTGGTGAAATGTAGTGATGTGGAGATCGGGTCCGATTTTTGGGTAGCTATTGATGATCAGCTTTTGCCGGGTGAAATTCAACGAAAGGAAAGAGAAAAATTCTTCGAGTTCATTCGGCAAAATCAATCAAAGGTTTTGCTCATACTTGACGGATTAGACGAGTTACCTTCAAGCAAATTGCCGGAATTTACCGACATCATACAAGGTAAAATGCTTCCCCAATGCCACCTTGTGGTTACAGCGCGACACGAGGCAGGGATACCTATGAGAAAGGTTTGTGACACTCTGTTAGAGATTGAAGGTTTCACTTATCAAGATAGAAAAGAATTTATTCATAAATATTTTGCCGGCAAGAAAGATTTGGCCGAAATGCTCTTGGATAAAATACGGAATGATGAAAGGCTTAAAGAGATGACGAAGAACCCACTGAACACTGCACTGCTTTGCCTTCTTTGTGAAGACTTTCAAGGTATTTTACCTGAAATCAGAACTCAGTTGTACTTGGAAATAGTACAATGTGTTCTTATGAGATACAGGAAAAAGAAGGGTTTTCCAGTCGAAAATGATCAGGATTTGTTTGAAATCTACAAAGATCAGTTGAAACTCCTTGGCTTGATAGCTCTAAACTGCCTGTATGAAGACAACATGTACTTTGAGGACAAAAAGCTTGCGAAAGAAGGTGCCGATTTACCTGAATTTGGATTCCTGTCAGCTCAACCTGGAAACAGCAAACGAAGACCGTGTATGTGCTACGGCTTTATGCATAAGAGCTTTCAAGAATTCTTCGCGGGACATTATCTTTGTTGGGAGCTTGTTAGCAAAGAAACCAGTCCTGAAATATTGGTCACTGACACAAGATATTTCCGACAGCTAAGAGAGGTCTTGAAATTTACCTGTGGTCTGCTTGCAGTGAGGTCTGAGGAAAGTGCAGTAGCCCTCATCAAGTGCATAGCAAATGAGGTAAACAAAGCTGATGTGGAGAAATATTTCCCCGTTGCAGTTGAGTGCATAAAAGAATGCAAAATTGAAAACAGCTATTTTCATATAGAACTGGCACATTACTTTGGTGCATGTCTGGAACTTCAAGAGCTTGATCTTGAGGATAATGATCTTTATGAAGGTTATGCTGATGCTGCTGTACTTGCTGCCGCGCTCGAAACAAACACAACTGTGACAAATTTGAATGTGTCTTGGAGTAACATCGGTCCTGCCAGTGCTGAGTCTCTTGCTACAGCACTTAAAACAAACACAACTCTGACAAATTTAAAACTGGCTGGCAATGGGATTGGTCCGGCTGGTGCTGAGTCACTTGCTACAGCGCTTAAAACAAACAAAACTCTGACAAATTTGGAACTGGCTGGCAATAACATTGGTCCTGCCGGTGCTGAGTCACTTGCTACGGCGCTTACAGCAAACACAACTCTGACAAATTTGGATCTGTCTGAGACTGACATTGGTCCTCTCGGTGCTGAGTCACTTGCTACAGCGCTTAAAACAAACACAACTCTGACAAATTTGAATGTGTCTTGGAATGAAATCGGTCCTGCCGGTGCTGAGTCACTTGCTACAGCGCTTAAAACAAACACAACTCTGACAAATTTGGATCTGTCTTTGAATGACATTGGTCCTGCCTGTGTTGAGTCACTCGCTACAGCACTTAAAACAAACACAACTCTGACAAATTTGGATCTGTCTTTGAATGACATCGGTCCTGCCAGTGCTGATTCACTTGCTACGCCACTTAAAACAAACACAACTCTGACAAATTTGGATCTCCGGAGAAGTACCATTGGTCCTGCCGGTGCTGAGTCACTTGCTAAAGCACTTAAAACAAACACAACTCTGACAAATTTGGATCTGTCTGAGAATAACATTGGTTCTTCCGGTGCTGAGTCACTTGCTACAGCGCTTAAAACAAACACAACTCTGACAAATTTGGTTCTCGGGGACAATAACATTGGTACTGCCGGTGCTGAGTCACTTGCTACAGCGCTTAATACAAACACAACTCTGACAAATTTGGTTCTGTATCGCAATAACATTTGTCCTGCCGGTGCTGAGTCACTTGCTACAGCGCTTAAAACAAACACAACTCTGACAAATTTGGTTCTCGGGGACAATAACATTGGTACTGCCGGTGCTGAGTCACTTGCTACGGCGCTTAAAACAAGCACAACTCTGACAAATTTGGTTCTGTATCGCAATAACATTGGTCCTGCCGGTGCTGAGTCACTTGCTACGGCGCTTAAAACAAATACAACTCTGACAAGTTTGTCTCTGTCTCACAATGACATTTTTCCTGCCGGTGCTGAGTCACTTGCTACAGCGCTTAAAACAAACACAACTCTGACAAATTTGGATCTGTCTGACAATATCATTGGTCCTGCCGGTGCTAAGTCACTTGCTACAGCGCTTAAAACAAACACAACTCTGACAAATTTGGATCTGTCTGCCAATAACATTGGTGCTGCCGGTGCTAAGTCACTTGCTACAGCGCTTAAAACAAACACAACTCTTACAAATTTGGATCTGTCTGCCAATAACATCGGTCCTGCCGGTGCTAAGTCACTTGCTACGGCGCTTAAAACAAACATAACTCTGACAGTTTTGGATGTGGCTTGGAATAAGATTGGTCCTGCCGGTGCTGAGTCACTTGCTACGGCGCTTAAAACAAACACAACTCTGACAAATTTGAATTACATGCCTTAGGACCGTAATTGTGAGACGCAGAGTTTCATCGCACCTATTGAAAGTTTCTGGGATTAAATGCTTAAGCACTGTGACTATACAGTATTATGTATTGTGGCCGTGGTAGTCGAGGTGGTCGTGGTGGTCGTGGTGGTCCAGGCTCAGTACCAGGCTCTTGTGCTGGAAAACACTAATCATCACATAAGCAATAAATGTAGGGATAAACTGATTCCTGCATTTCTGATGATGTCAAGTTAATACGTGTTTCGATAAATTGCTTACGTGAATGGTTTTTTTTTAAAGCAAAGACGGGTTCATAGAGGGTTTTGTTTCTGTGACAAGCGTTACAGAAATGAGTTATGCAAAGCTCTGTTTTTAATTGAGTAGACGAGTAATGTGTATATGAGCGACCCTTGAGTGTTTCTTTGTGCATAGTTCGCGGAATAACTTGTTTCACTTTCCCAAATACCTGGTTTTAGTTGTCATTCCAAGAATTACTTGAGGACCATTTTGGACTCGGGATCATTTCTGGGTTGATTTGGGGATCAGTTCAGTGCTCGGGTTTATTTCGGGACCTGTACATGCCAATGTCCTGTATTATTTCTTTAGCATTTTTTTTATTTAGAGGTGTATTTTACTTAGACAAGACCCACTTAACTCGGACAACCCGTTAATACAGACAATTTCTATGATCCCGTCAGTGTCCGTATTAACGGGGTTCGACTGTTACCTGTAGGGTGTAAAGGTTTTGTCTCTACCTAAAGTGTATAGCACCAATCATGGCCAAAAGTAGTTTAGTCATTACGCCGCGAAACTTTGGAACTCACAACCTAACAATATGCGCACTTAAGCTGGAAGCAAGGAGTTTGCCAGTTTTTGAGGATTATAGTCAATGGAGAAAACTGTTAATTTTTAAATATTCATATTATAGCTTTTTTTATCATCATAACCGTAGTTAGTAATACGAATTTTTTACACTTCAATATATTTATGTAAATTTTTATGTTAATTTCAGAAGTGTGATATCTGTAGACTAGCTGTATGGCTACGCATACTGCCACTTTCAATAAAGTGTTCTATTCTGTTCTGGGACGATTTTTTCTCAGCCGAACACACAAAATGATAGTGTATTGGTGCGTTGGCCAGCGAAGCCACCATCCCGTTTATTAAGCTTTAATATGGTTAAAGGTAAATGCACCAAATCTGCAAACGAAAATCCCCATAAAACCAGCGGGTAGAAAAAGGGGGAAATGTGCACCCCCGATCAAGGCAGTGGTGCCACCTTCGGGGTCAAGTTTTAGGGAATACTATGTAAAGCCTTTGATGCAGGAATAGAACCGTTACAGAAGTATTTGACTTCCAACAAAAGCGAAACCTTGTGTCTGTATAACAATATTTAGAAAATTAAAACAAAGACGAAAAACACAACTTAACGCAGCGAAGGCTTTCCGTAGACTCATCCTCCTGTTGACAAACTACAATCCCGAAACCCTTTCCGCGCCTGGCATTCGTCCCAAGCCCTCTGATTCGTGCCGGCAAAATATTAATTCATGCTATCACAACTTACATTTTTTAGTGTGATTACTCCTTCCAAAACTGGTCGTGGAATTGGCATACATACAAGGCATGACATTTACCTTTAATTCAAGGAGTACGTCGCCAAAATTTGTTAAGGAAGATTGCAACAAAGAAGCAATTCATCTCACAAGCGCCCGTTATATGATCCGAAGAAACTAGCAAGAAAGTTCAATTAAAGGATGATTTGAACTTAATTGCTGCAGTTAGTTTGTACCAACATCTCTGACGTCTTTCGGTAATATGATTTTCTAGTGCCCAAGCATTCAGAGCCAAGCTTTCAAGTAAAGTCCCAAGAATGATTCAGTATCGCTAAGCTACTACGAAAAAAAATTAGATTTTCACGGTCGGCAAAATGGGATGTCCAACCCCAAAACAAAGAGAAAGGGACGCCATTGCCCTTACACGTCATGCTAGAGCTCACGGTCATACTCTTGTTTATCGCACAGACATGACAAACTCTGTCTGCGTACAATATCACCAAGTAAATAGAAAATGTTATGTTCAGCTCAAGGGCTTGAAGTTGGGCAATACCGACCAAAACCGTAACTCCATGTTTGCCGATGACCCATTTCGTGTTATGCGAAATCAAATTTTCAGTAACCTACGCTAGCTTCTTCACGCACTTAGTCCGTTTGCGAGTCACCGAAGCCGTTTACGCATGTTCTCCCAGTCGTACATCCAATGAAAAATCCTTTAATGCCCGAAACGTATCTTCAAGAGTTCGCTTCATCGCGTCCACGCAAAGTCAACAGCAGTATATTTGACACTCTTTATATTTGAAATGTGTGGATCATGAAAACCCTAGAAAGATTCCAAGAATTCGTTGTTAGGGTTCGTCCTTCGTTTTCCACGGTGACCAAGAGCATCACTTTCAGATGGATTTGTTGCGGTGTTGGTCTTGGCGCATTCCCGAAGTTGGTCGTAGAACTGAATCAACCTACTATATTCAGTCGGTATAAGTACATTCAATAGGAAGACTTTTTGATATAATGTTAGGTGGGATTCACATTAAATTGGCCTTCCTGAAAACCTGGGAGGTTTGGTAGTAAGTGGATCGTTCAGACATTTTCAGCTCTACACTGACTCTCTATCAAAAACTGTTCCGTGGTTCTTGGCAAAGGCAGATTGGACAGAGTATGAAACATAAAGGACAACAAAGATGTTACAACACTTACAAAACTGTTTAGGAATACGGGAAATCCCTTCACAGAGTAACTGGCGATCTGTTCTTTGTGGACATAAAGAGGTTATGGCCTCAGATGCGGTGGCGAGAATGCGTAAAGTCGAAGAGGTCGGGCAGGCACCGCACTAGTACTCATTATGATTCTATATCTTGTTTACGTCTTCTATTTCTACTTCCTTACTGAAGTTGCGATCTCTGTTTGCAACACTTAAAACAGCAGGGTCAAGATCACAGCGATAAATGCAAGCCATGAACAATGCGGTTGGGTAATTAAAATTACGCCCTCGTAACCCGTTAACCCGTACTTATTTGTAAAAAGGTCAACAATCAACTGAATGTTATGATAAGATTCCGTAAGCTTGTAAACACTTCCACCATGTTAAAATTGTATATTAAGGCCTTTGTTCTGCCACATTTTCGGTATTGTTCTGTAGTATGGCACTTTTGTAGCTCTAGGAATAGCGAAAAACTTGAGTCATTGCTTATGCGTGCACTGCGTGTGGTTTTTAATGACAGGGAATCAACATACAGTCAGCTATTAGATAGAGCAGCAGCTACATCACTTTACAATCTGACAGTACAAAATATGTTAATCACGATTCATAAATGTATTCATATCAATTTCTACCCTGCGTATCTTAAGGACTTTTTCACGTTGCGCTCAACGGTCTACTCTCTTAGAGGAACTGATATATTGTCGTTGTGTAGACCTGCTTCCTCTTCTTATGGTCTTCACTCTTTTATGTATTTTGCCTGTAAAACTTGGAACCCGCTACCTGAGAACATTAGAAAGGAGTCCACTCTGGCTGATTTTAAATGGCTAATACAAACCATCTCCTTTCATAGCACTTAGCATTAATAGATATATAATTAGTACTTAGTAATATTAGTTTATTATTTGTAAATCTTTCTTTCTTTTTCTTTTCTCTAAGATGTTCTCTTTTTGATTACCCAGTAAATTCGAGATAAAATATTAATATCAAATATTGCTTGAGATTTAAATAGGACGCTTGGCTCGTTTCTCGAAAGTCCCGATGACTTTTCGGGCCCAAAAAGCTGTTTTATGTTTGCCGTGTTTGCTATTCCAGTTCAAAGATATAGCAATTTTGAAAACGATACAATTAACCTGTGTACAGTCGTGGGGGGGGGGAGGGGCGGGGGGCGTCTGTTCACAGGCAAGATAGAATGAAATTATCTGTTAACGAAGTAAAATTGACCGGTTTGTGAGCTAGGAACTTTGCTACTATTGAACAGGTTTTGATCTCAAACCTTGCCTTCAGACTCGAAAAGTTACCGGGCTTTTCAATTCAAAAAACGAGCCTTCGGTGTCTTCTTCCAGGGGTGGTTCTCTTTGACGGACTGACAGTTTCATTTCCAAAAATTCTCGCTTCCAGTCCCACTTCACTGGGAAATAATCAAACTTTTGGTCAAAGCGTAATGCACTTATCAGTGGTCATCCCGGGGATCAATGTCGAGAACATGCGCGGGCATGGCGCAGAATTTGTACCGCACTTTGAGGGTACGTGTCGTCGTAGGGGGAGGGGTGATGTTAACTTTTTGAGGAGAAATTTTTTTTTCGGTGGGTGGGTGGAATTTGTAAATGTTGTTATGCAATTGGGTGACCACTAGTCTGCTCCACAGCCAGCGTTCTTTCTGTCGTCACGCAACGCTCCTCCCCGCAAACGTGTGGGGAGGAGCGTCGCGTGATCATGATGACACAGAAGGCTGTGAAGCCGGACTAGGTGACCACAAGGAACAATGTAGAAAATCAAGTTGTGCAGATTTGACAACGTTTACAGTGTGGAAACAAAGCTTTGTCAAGCCTGCGTGGCAGGCGTCGAAGGGTGAAGTCCAAGGAGGGAAAGGAATCGGAGAGGGGAATGAAGGCTAGGTGGGTAAACGGGCTGACGGGAAAAATCTGCCATGGAATCTTCTTCCCGAGAAACGCCTTTTCAGTCCTGCTGTTGTAGGAAGGTCGCGATCTATTAGACCTATTAGGGCAAACAGGGATTAACATATTACACCAAGACTATTCCTTTAGTACAGTCAAAACATAAAAATCAGGACGCTTCCTAGATGTAACCGGAATTGAGGTGAATCTAGTTTGTATAATTCGATAAATTAGCGTTTCTGATAAAAGATGATCATAGTTTACTTTCTTACGTGTTTAATAAATGCGCGACGTTTACAATTGAAATTTAGAATAATTTAAGACTAAATTTTGGCTTTTGAGATGACTTTTGTCCTGCGATATATCTAAAGTGCAAGGGACAGTCATTACAAAAGTGAAGTGTAAGTAAGCCGAAAATCTTAACATTTTTTTTGCGTACATCCGATATCAATTTGTCAGTAATAGTCAACTCTCGCCTTGCGGACAGCCCGCTATAACAGACACCTCGATAATACGGACAGCAGCTAAATCCCAGGCAAAGATAAGTTATGCTAGAGACGTTTGACTGGAATAAACTGCCGCTATACGAACTCCCGCTAATGAAGTCCCTACCGTGTCCGTTATAAAGGAATTGACTGTATTGAAGATTTTCAGAAAAATTGTCACATGACACAGCACGTGACTTTTCGTTGGGACGATGAGATCTTTTTTCCTTCCAACCTTTTTATCAATGTACTATTTTTCCTTAGACTGAAACCCATTCACCCAGGTTTTAACTTACCTGAGAAAAAATCAGGAACCAGTTATGACGCAAGTCGGAAGATAGGCAAAATCTTTCTCAAGCATGACCTCACAGATTTGCCATTTGTTAACTCCTATCCAGTCATCTCCTGTGAATCACTCCCCAGTGGCTCGCAGAGCGTAATCCCGGCGTGCGCGTTACGAGGACTATTAAGAATGACTTAGGGTCAGTAGAGGAAGGTTTTTGAACTAACAAATTGATTTCTTACAGCTTGCACAGCGAAACACTCCAATTCACCGGTGGCATATCCCAAATCTTCCTGAGGGGTTTTCTTTGTCCATCAAGAGCGATGACTTAACTGGCAGCACTTTGTCAGGAGAGAAGGTAAAAAAATGCAGTAAATACACCTAATTGCAGTAAGGTTGTCATAGAAAAAAGCAAAAAAGCAAAAAGTCAAATAAGAATAAATTAGCATGTAATTATCATAGCTTGCAACATTCAACAACACACACGCATATAATTGAATATTAATCACGTAATATGAGAGAAATCATTTGCATCAGTTTCTTGGTGTCATTCTGATGCAATTCGAGGCTGATTCATCTAGCGAATTTCAAAAGTGCTCGAATTACAAACGTACATCGAATAACTGTTAAAGAAATAATGGCTCCATTTTTTTTTCAATAAATATGGCCTGTGGTAAATTCCAGGAACGCGACGCGTCTTTTAGTTTAGTGCTAAATAGAAAAGCCAGTCTGCGTATGGTTTGCAGTGCACAACACCATCTGATCACAATTTTAAAGCAACAAATCAGGGGCGGAGAGGGTGAGGGGTCCTCCGCCACTTCCTCACCCGCGCCACAAACCAAGCTTCGTTTGTCAGGACATCATAGATTGGCGACTGAAAGTGCGACAACTCAGACATTACATTGCTCGCGTCAATTTACCTCTTTCTTTTTCGAATTGTGCGACTTCTGTTGATGGAGAATGTTGGCTCTAAAATGACATTGGCGCCTGTCTATCTTACAGCGCGGAATTACAAAAGTATCTCTTGTTATTGTGAATGATAATTGTAAAATTATTAAAATACGCAAATGTAAATCACATGGCTAATTAATTCCTATTTGGCTTTTTGCTTTTTTCTATGACAACGTTATTGCAATTAGGTGTATATTTAGTGGGAAAAGTACTAACTGGAACTTTCATGTGTGACCACCTCTCGTAAGGGACCTCCTATTGTACGCAACCCCTTTCCAAAACGCTTACAATTCCCAAGTTGACCGATCTAATATCAGTGATAGGTGGAACCTATCGTAAGATCCGCTCTCTCCTCCGCAGAGGTCTCTTAAGGGAGCTTAAGAAAAGACGACGGCAACGGCAACGGGAACGGAAAAATGCAATGTGTTAGGTTAGCAAAACAACAACTTTGCGCGTGCATCACGCTTTTTTGTACATTTCTTAGCCGTCGCTGCACGACTACTACGTGTAAGTGCCTAATTTCACGTTTTGTCAAGGACGGGAACACAAGACAACTACTTTTTTTCTTTTGCCTGAACTTTAATAACACCAGCTCCAGAAACATTTGCCCGCATATGACAAGTCAAACGAGATGGAATAAGCGTGATTACGTTTGAGGCAGCGCGAATTCACTTTTTAAGTGACGTTTTCGTAGCCGTCGCCGTTGTTGTTGCTTAAACTCTCTTTTATGTCGTAGAGTCTGGGGAGGGAAAAAAAAAAGAAGCGCGGGAAGTAAGGTTCATGTCAAGGCTGTCCATTTTTTATCATCTGATGCCTTTTTTGTTTCAGGTGCGCAAGTTGGAGTTTCTTCTTTCTTCTGCATTGAATAAGAAGTGCGACACCATTCTCACATGTGGTGGAACTCAGTCAAATCATTGTAAAGCGACAGCATTTGCAGCGAAACAGCTTGGCTTGGACTGTTACTGAAAAACCTCTGAGAGGGTATGTTCCAAAATATTGCGAAATAAAACACCCACAAAGTTTGGCTCCTAAATTCTTATTAAAACTTTTACGCCCCAAATGCAGCGCTCATTTCATGGAGGCGCTTATTTGAGAGCGGCGTTAATTTGGAATTGGCGCCGGCAGGTGTGTAGGCCCGGGCCTACAATTTTTTGGTTTAATTTCTTCGGCCTGTAATATATCGTGCTTTGTTGGGCTGAGCTAAAACTGAGCTTATGACCCCAAAGTGTTGGTGAGGTCAGAGCATTCTAGGCAAACGTCCTACTTTCAGGATATGTGGAAATGAATGTCAGCCAAGCCTACAACTAGTCGGAGAAGCTGGCTACGCCCTTGATGAAAATTTTCAAAATGAGGCGCTTATTCGAGTAGACACGGTACACGTGAATTTTTGTAAGAATATCAGTATTGCTATGGTTTTTAGGGAGGGGTGAGGAGGTTGGTGATTATGGACTAATTCCTCTTCTTGTAAATCCAGTCTACAGATATCGGATGTAACGGAAACCTTTTACTGAACAAGATGGCCGGAAGCAATATTATTGTTGTTCCTAATATTCGATACAGACCAGGTCTAAAAAAGATGATAGAGAAAATGGCAGAAAATTTGTAAGTAAACCCGATAAGTAATAAAGGACCAACATGTATTTTTTGTCTGTGATATGGAGCTCATCGATCAGGCAGGGTGTGTTTTTGGATCGGAAGGCTTTAAAAGAGTGTTGAGGATGATGATGCGAGGTCTACATTTATGCCGAGAGGGCATGTATGTGTGATAACAACAATTTTTTTTTCAAAATCTCTAATTCGATGTTGTTGGTTAGTTAAAAAATTATTTAATTTTGCATGCGAAATGAAGTGAATCAGGGTCATGAAATACGATCTCTTGTCTTAAACGGGGTAGCGAACTAAACGATTTTTGTTTTCAAGAGGGTACGGTTTGAAGTCCTCAGCAACAGACCTCTACCTTAACTTGCCTTGGCTGACCATTTTCTACCCGGGGGTTCTCCCTTGTAGGTATCGGTGCCGCCCAAATAAAGGTATGGTTTTTTTGCGCTATTTTTGTCTGAAATCAGGTATAGACTTTGCCTATTTCGGTCTGAATTCGGGTATGGTTTTCGAGGAACGTACTTGTCGTTTTAATTCCAAATGAATAAGAAAGAAAGAGTACTATTATGCAAATTCAAGGTGGATTTTAAGAAATCGCTTTGTTGGCAGTTCTAATCTAAGTGATGATAACATAATTTCTACCTATGCCAGGTCTGAAAACGGGTGTAAATTTTAGAGCCAGGTGGAAAATGTCAATTTTGGGATCTTAAATAGGGTCAGGACTTGTAGAACGGGCCGCACACCCCCAGCAAACCATGAGTACCCAGGAATACTCTCCCCGGGGTTTTCTACTTTGAAAGCTGTTGTGAGACCTTGTGCCAACGGATCTGTTGAAACGAACATAACATGCTGTGTAGAGGAGATGCCAAACTGATTACGCCTTTTCTTTACAACCAGGCTGTAATAGCACTGCTAGGTTTCAGTATGTATTTTTCTTTATTTCATCAGAAAGCAAAAGGGATCATCGCCTTACATAATAGAAATAGGTGCTTCATCATATACAGGGATGTTTGGTTACTTAACTGCATTTCAGGAGATGATAGAACAGGTACCAATATTAATCCGTATTAAAGTAGGGTACATGTTTTTAGTGCACGTGTTCACTACGTGTTGATCTAAATGAGAGCGAGATAACAATAATAATAATAATTGTAATTACAATTTAATTACTTATATTGATCAAATGCGCATTACATTAATTAGTAATAAAAGCATGAAAAAAAAAACTACAAACCTATTTACAGTAAGCAAAACAATAAGAATATACACACTTCCACCATAAAAATCTAAAATACTGATATGTAACAATTAAAGTTCATTCAACCATAAGTCAACTTAAAAAGATACGTCTCAAGATTGCTCTTAAAAAAGTATGCAAGTTTGGAATATCGCGAAGCTCACGCGGTAGAGCATTCCATAACTTGAGCGCAGCCACCTAGAAGGACCTTTCGCCTAGTGTGACCTTAGTTATAAATGTTGACGATGCTAGCAAAATCCCACCTGATCATCTATATAAGGTTAAGAGACTAAGTTCTGAATGTATGTAGGGCTATACCATATATGGATAGCCTTGAATGCAAATAACAAAATCTTAAAATGAATGCGCTACTTTAACGGGAAGCCAATGTTACAGTAACTCGTGCGCTATTCAATAAGATCTCCAGCATGCCCGGCCACCCTTTGTATCCTTCTCTCCCTAAAACTAAAGAAAGTTCTGCGCGCCTTAGGGTCCCATGCAGCCAGCTGCCTAGGGTTAATACCCAGCGTTTTAAGAATAGCTTTATCAACAGGCTCTATTTTAAATATAAAGTGGCAATTTAATGCAAATATTGTATTTAATGTTCATGACTTTTTACTTATTTTAATTTTTAAATTGTTTTTGGCTTTGCGAAATGTAATTTTAGTAGTTTAGCATGTATTTTTGCTGAAACAGTAATGAAGACTAAAGACTAAAGACATCAGTGGTGTAATATGGCTGAAGCGCGGATCGCAGCAAACAAGCCTTGCTGCAGTGTTTACAACACGCTGAACCTTGTTAAGCTGCGAGGCAGGTAGACCATACAACAGGCTATTGCAGTAGTCAACGCGAGAAGTAACGAGTGCATGCACCAAGGACTTAGTTTCCACGGGGCTAATTAGGAACTTGCGAATATGACTGATGCTCTTAAATCACGTATGGAAGAATTTAGGCAGTAGTTTGAGGACGGCACTTTGCCGCCATTCTCTTGTAATAGACCTTTTTAGCTTGTTTATTTTGTTATCCCATTTCAGAGCACGTGATGGTACCCCAGAGAACAGTTTGTTTCAAATGTCGTCCGATACACGTGCATCCACGTGCATATGAATGTTATTCATCATTTTCACATAGAACATAATGCACCTTGTTTACCCCCCAAAACTCTGCATAACCATTATCAGACATTTCTCCTGAGTATTACAGTCGTCCCAAGAGAAATCGAAAACAATGGTTATGCAAAATTTTGGGGGGTAAACAGAGTCTATGATCTATGTGAAAATAGTAAATTGTATAGTTTATTGTAATGTTATGTTAAATTATGTTAAATAATTAAAAGAAAATATGAATGCATAATTTATGAAAAGACGAACGGCCAATTCTCCGGAGAACGGCAAGCCACGTGCTCTGAATTATGAAAACAAAACGTACAAGCTGAAAAAGGTCTATTAACCCTTTACGTCATAATCTTTCCCTTTCTTGTTTCGTTCAAAAACGATGATATCGGCATAAAAACAATGAAACGTAAAGTTCGTTTTAATGGTCTGTCTCCGATTACGATAAACTAAAGCAATAGCAGTGCACACAGGACAAACAGGACACACAGTCATAAGACACTTTTAATTTGGGCCTGCTACACTTCTATAGTACGATCACTTCCCAGTTACAGGCAGTTCATAATCAATTGGTTCCAAAGACACCAAACTTCATACACTCCCAGCTCTATGACACGGAAAGCTCAGTCTGCAACACGGATGGTTGGCTTTTTTGCATTGGTGTGTGTATTGATAACATAACTATAATTGTGCTGACACTGCGATCATTGTCAAACGTTTACACTCAATTTACCAAGGATGTTACGGATTTATATTCAGAATGTTTTGGAAGATTATGACGGCATAGTGGTGACGGCTGGTACAGGAGGAACGGCAGCAGACATTGCTGTTGCTACTTACTTAACTGGATCAAAACTCAAGTATGGCTTCTGACGTCATAACAGCTATTAGGGAGCGTAAACAACGACGACGGCGACGGCAACGAGAGCGGCAGTTAAGGAAAACAACAACTTTGCACGTGCATCATGCTTTTTTTGTACATTTCTTTGCACGACTACAACGTGAAAGTGCTTAAATTCACGTTTTGTCGAGGACGGGAACACAAGTTGAAGACAACAACTTTCTTTTTCTTTTCCTGAACTTTGATACAGGCCTTTAGAGTTTACTGAATTCCTGGAAAAACATTTACCATCACTTGACGAAGTAAACGAGATGGAATAAGCGCGATAAAGTTTGAAGCAGCGCAAATTCGCTTTTTAAGTGACTTTTTCGTAGCCGTCGCCGTTGTTGTTGCTTAAGCTCCCTGTAACCCAATAGTTGGGGCGGGGGGGGGGGGGGGGGAAGGGTGGCCGAACGGTTAGGATACTAGCTGGATCTTTTCACGGTAGTCCTGGGTTCAAACTCTCGGCCACGCTTGTAAATGGTTTACCAGTAAACGTATTACCACTATGACGTCAGTTTTTGTCAGTATGTCTGCTGTGCATCATAGCAGGGTAATAATATGGAACACTTCATTGATTTCCCCTACCTATTCATCATCAGAAACTTTAAACTCCCGCGGGGGGGGGGGGGGGGGAGAGGGGGGCTACCTAGCAAACTCTTATGCGGAGGGGCTCCGCACCGCGATCCAACCATTTACCACTTTTTATACCATTTTGGCAGAACAAGGTCTCCCTTTCGTATATTACGTTAACCTTCCATTGAAAAATGTTGCCTCTTCCACATGCTTACTGTCAATAAATCTTCTCGTCATTTTATAAGGAATTTAACAAATTAAACTGATACAACCGATAAGGTGTGTTGGTTCGAAATATTTTAGTTAAGACTAAAGCCCTTTTAAATACAAAAAATTACAAATTGCCTTACCCTTTTATATACCTCAACTCGAGAAAACCCTTCCACGTTCTACACTTAACGCCTAAATAAAATGTACCCCTTTCGAGCTGCGCCTCCTCGCAAAGGCCATCTAGAGAGTATCCCTCCTGAACTTTAAAAGACACTGCGGTGGGTAAAGGGTCTACGCTGAAAACGCGTGTTTGAACAACGCGCGTCAAGTGGGGCAGTTTCCTTTCTCTTGTTTTTCTTTTCTCGAATGGTTTTGCAGTGGGCGTTTCAGCAGAGCTTAGTTGTACATGTACTGCATGAGCTTGAAGCTGCAATATACCTTGCCTTGTACGGTGTCTGATGAAGCTTTGGTATCTATTATATTTGTGGTAACGCTAGAACGGCTTGCTGTTCCGTTGTGAGACAGTGCTCCTCTCGCTCAAATGTTCCACAGTTGGCCGGTACAGGATTTAATGGAGCTGAGACCAATTGTGGAATCGCACGCATTTTAGGCATTCTACTAATGAACAGTTACAACTGAAAGATATTTCGAGCAACAAACAATTTGTCGTCTGTCCTCTTTGAATTGACGCTATCAAATTTGTAATGCTAATCGTCTTTACTCTGCAGGTTTACGCTGGTTTCGCTACTTGTCTAGTTCGCTGCGTTCCAGTTCGCTACATGTTCGCTACCAACGTTAACATGCCGAGTTCGCTGCCTCTGTTAATTCACTGTTTTAAATTCTCTTGTAACCATAAGCCACTAGCAATATCTCTAATTTATACTCCCAAATTCAGCGTTAACCCTGTTGCCGTAAAAAGATAAAACTTTTGAAAACTAATAGTATTTACTTCGGCAATCAAGGAACGGCTTAATAAAAAAACTTCGTTCCATTTATTACTTTTTGATCGGTGACCGATCGGTAGCTTCTAGACGTTCGTAATAAGAATGATCAGCGATAGGATTAAGAGGAAGAGATCTGAGAATATATTGACCCGGTTGTGTTGCAAATCAACGCATGAATGCACGATTGCCGTTTTTAGGAGTCAGTTTAATAACTGATCATATGCAAATTGCCTACTAGTTTTAACTGCTAGGTTGATTTTTGTGATCGCTGCGAGGTTGCGTTTTACAAGTAAACTTGATTCTAAACTTGTTGAGTGATTTTCGTGTTGACGGCAAAATTAATATCGTCAATCCCTTCTGTTTGTTCACCATTCGATTCACTTTTTGGGTCTGGTAATAGGTCATATCGCCCGAAAGGTTACACAAAGGAAAGTTTACCTCTCAGAAAACACGCGCGCGTGCCATCCATTGTAATGTATAACACCATTCGCAGCAGTTATCACCTATTTAGTTAATGAAAGAGACCAACAAATCACGATTAAGGTGAATTTAATGTGATCCTGTTCGTGTGTATAAAAACTCAAACATCCATAGAAAACGCATCCGATCATTGATCACCAAACCTTAATTATCGACTGCAAAAGCTTTAAAATTTCAAGAATGTCCGACAATTGCATCACGTGTACTAGTTATACATCCCCTGAATTTCACTTACTTTTTGACTGCGTGACTGTGGGACTGCGGGAGCACTAGTTACACATTTCCCTGAATTTCACTTAGCATTCCACTGCGGGACTGTGGGACTGCGGGAGCACTAGTTATACATGCTCTGAATTTTACTTAGTTTTCGACTGCGGGACTGCGGGATCCACAGATTTATGCCGTGAAAAAATGGCGGGTATTCTAGAATCGCTCCTGTACTGTTATAACGGCGCCGCATAGCTTTTATTGTGTTACGATCGAATCGAGTTTGCTCAGTTTGTTTATGGATCGAAACGACTCTACATTTATTAATTGACAACGCTTTCACATCAAGCCAGACTCTAGACTCTAGTTTGGATCGAAACGACTTGGATCGCAACGGCTATGATCGAACCAAACTCAACTAAAACATGGCGCCCACTTCAGGTTGAGCAAGGCAGACTTATTTAAAACAAGATGTTCGTTCTACAAGATCGTGGAATTAGGACAGAATAAAGTAAGTAGCGAACTCGGCATGTTAGTAGCGAACATGTAGCGAACTCGAACGTAGCGAACTAGGCAAGTAGCGAAACCGGCTGTTACCTTTCTTATAGAGACGATTTGCGCGGAACGAACTTGTTTATTACTCATTTCATCTTCTAGATGCATGCAGTTAATGTAGCCGACAATGCAGGATACTGTTACAATATCATAAATGAAGACCTCCGAGCTTTGGGGATTGATGTTCAAGCAGAGGATATTATCGATATCATTGATGGATACAAAGGAATGGGATATGCTGTTTCAACACAACATGAATTAGGTGGGTACTAACAACTAGTAAGGTTGGTGATCGAATAAAAGAAACGTTTATCTATAGGCGGAGCTTCGCTTGAGCCTTTTTTTATTTAGCAGCGTCAAATCTTTTCCTTACTTTTCACGTCACTTTCCCTCCGTTCACGTCCGTCCGCCTGCTACACGTAAGCAAATGTGAAATGTCGCACTTACCCAGACCTGAAAATGGGCATATATGCTCTTCGTTCTTTTATAAATGACGCAGAAAATTCATATCAGAGTCGATTGTCCGCTGTCAAAAATGGGTCACCTGATGACCTAAGTTGGTCTTTTTGTGCTCCTGTTGTTTAAGTCTCTTATATTAGGTAGTTAAGCGTAGTAGTCGGGCAGTGATGGAAAAGAAAGTTCCAAAAAGTTAGGGGGATCCATCTGCGGAGTTTTTGTTTTGCTTTAACGTTCCTTCCTTCTTGAAGAACGTTGAAATAACAAGGTGAATGGTAATGCTTGTGCTTAGCTGTAGAGCGTTTCCGCTTGAGGTCCCCCGTCTACTGTATCGGTGACCAAAAACCGTGTAAATTGGCGGCCATGGTAAGTTGGTGTACCAAACAAATTCTGAGGGTGTTGAACCTTTTTCTTATGTAAAAGCTTTCTTGTGTTCCAATAAATTTGCATACCAGCTAGCCACGTGATGAGTGAAAACGCTCTTTATCTTTATTAGAAAAAGATATGGAAATTAAAATAAGTAAAATGGCAAATAACGGACTAACTCAACGTTGTATTCTTAACGTCATCAGAATTGTAGCTTCTTCCTATTTTGTTTTATAACGTTTAATAAAACTGCAGAAAACATTATTGAGATCTCAAGAACAACTGGAGTATTGGTGGACCCAGTGTACAATATAAAGGCGATCAGAGGAATGTTAACAGAGATGAAAATTAATCCTGGCATATTCAAAGGAAAAAGAATACTCTACGTCCATACAGGTACAAGATTAAGATCGTTACTGTATACGCCAGTGACATTACAATATTATTGTCAAATGCTGGCCCATCCTTGAAGATGCAAAGAAAAAATAACACTTTTCAATCATACATGAGGTGCAACGTATTATCACTGGATGCTGTATCTAACAATCATATGTCAATATTGATAAGTGTTGGGTTTATGTTTCTTTCACAGCATCAGTCCTTTTTTTCTTTTGGATAATGAATTTGATTAGGTAGTTGTCAAGTTGTTTCAAGCTTTCGCCACATGTAAAGTCTGAAAGAGGAATGGAAACGGGCTTGGGGGAAAAGGAATAGGAACGCAATTTTATAATGAATTTTTTTCAAATGGAATAAACATGAATAAAGTAAAACAGTAACGTAGCGCGCTTTACAAAATGCCCGCTAAATATAAGATTTGCTTATTACTCGCAATTAACCGTTACCAACGGATTTGATTTTAGTTGTCCTAGTCACAGATTTATGACACCATCAAATGTTTTCCAAGCATAAAGATTCACAACCTCATTCCCAGGGTCCTCTGCTAACCGTCCCTACGGAGCGAGAGAGTGAGAACCTAGGAACGAGGTTATATACTTCAAAGATACAAACAGCAGAGAAAAACTTTGAATACTGGCAAGCTGAATAGTTTTTCGACGACACTCGTTCGAAATTTAGAAAATTAAAGTGCCTGTGGCATGTCAATTTTATTTAACTAGTGAGCTGTGTCTATTCTTGTATTGTTTCAGTTTAAACTTTATTACACTTAAAATGCATTTGTGACGGTTAAAGAGCTGATTTTTATTTTTATTTTTAAAAGTGGTTTATTTACTGAAGGAAAGTTTTAAGTAGTTTTTTTAATCACTGTACGCGATATCTACACTCCTGTTCTCTAACCCTATTTCTTTTTTAGGTGGAGTATTTGATTTGTATAACGGTAAAATAGCTTCTCTGATGACAAGCTTACAGTCTACAGAAAAAACAAAGCAGGTTTTGTGTTGGGGAGACATCAGTGATCCTTTGCCGTGCTGAATGTTGAAGGGAATATGAGCTAATAAAGAAAATCAAGAATAGGAATACTACAAGACTGGACGTAAACCGGAATGAAAAAGATGACCACTTACTTTGCAGATTGGTTAGGTGTCTAACTCCGCATTGCTCAGTACTCACATTCTTTTGAAAGATGGTGTCAGTAAAACCAAGGTCAGGCCCGGAGCACCTTGGAATACTCTGGAGCACCCCCGGACATATTCGGACCCCCCCGGAATTCCTTAAATACAAAACCGAAACGAATAAACCAAGAGACTAACTTGTATCATCAGTGCTGATCAAATAAATATGTTCTATCTGTATACTAAACCGGAAAAAAAGATTAAGTCAGATTGACAAATTCACGCTACCTAAAAAGACTTTTGAAGACTTTAAGAAATAGTCTGTAGTCCTCTTTAATGATAGGAATATTTTCGAATATCTATACTACTAACCTTTATGTCTGAGGTATATGTCCTTTGGGGCGTAATTGTATCTACAATGTAGTGCTCATGTCAAATAAAGAACTGAACTTGAAAACAGCATTTGAACCCATTTTAAAGTAATTTGAACAGGAAATATCAAGTACTTCTTCCGAAGCTGATGAAGACTATACTTGAAACGGTGTTTGTATCGTGTCCTGATTGTGTAAAGTTATTTTCCAACAAGGCCAAGACTCCGTGAGGAGGCCCATGGGAAGTAGAGGGGGAAGCTTG
The DNA here is from genome assembly GCA_038088405.1 of Porites divaricata. Taxonomy (NCBI): domain Eukaryota; kingdom Metazoa; phylum Cnidaria; class Anthozoa; order Scleractinia; family Poritidae; genus Porites; species Porites divaricata. The sequence continues at coordinate 9,882,907 of JBBMOI010000010.1, read as the reverse complement.
TTGTAAACTTTGAATTCAGGAAACTCAGGATATCGATCTGGGCGTGGCTTAGGCTTCATTTGACCATTCGGAGACGATTCTCTAGCACCGTTTAACAGCGATTGATATTTCTGTATTACTGAGCGATAGCGCCATAGGTAAAAATATTGGCTTTCCGCCCTGAAACCCAAAACCGGCAATTTTGTCCCCTAAGAAAGACGACAAACGTTCAAGCTCTGTCGCTTTAATATTTGATATCATCCCTTAAGAAAAAATCTGGAGAAGATAACATGAGAAGTCTCTTCTCCCAATTTTTTCCTGAGGGAGGGGAGATGTTCTGTACACAGGCTACTCCCTCCCCATCCTCGGGGGGGCCAAGCCTCGCGGCAATGGAGTACCAAGGGCAGAGAGCTAGAATTAGACATTCCCTTTTAGCGATTGCAAACAATTGAAATTCTTGACAAATTAATACATGGACAGAATGGTTTTTCAGGGATGCATGCTCCTCATTTGGTCAGCCTAGTAGGCATTCCATGAGTTTCACCGTCCGCTGTTCATAGGTTACAGTTCTAATTTTATATTGACCGGTTTGATGCTTCTTACATAATGTAGTTTGAGACCCGCTGACAGATTTCCGTCTCGTTTCGCGCCTTGACGTTGATCGCGATCGGTGGCGATGTTTTGGAAAGCAAAAACCTCGTTTTCTCTCATCAAAAAATATAGTTTTCCCTCCTCTTCAAAATATGGAACTGGCATGGACTCAGAGCGCTAGCTGATGTAAGATATGTTATTTGAAAATGAACAGAAATATTTGTCGAGGCTAAACATGATGACACAGTTGCGCTCATACGAGCCCCCAAAATGGGCTTCTTCACTTAAAGATATTCCACAGTTCTTTGTTCAAGTAAGTAGCTTTGATATAACTTGCTAAAGTTTCGCTTTGACGTCCTTTATTTTCACCTTGTCCACCACTCGCAAAATCTGATTTATTTCTATTAAAAACTTGGGGTTGATTTCCAGTGTCGCGTAATTTTTACGTGCGTATCTGCGTAAAATTTGCGTTCGTAAATAAAATAGAGGCAGTGCATGAAAGCGTAAAAGTTGAACCTCGCTCAACTTCTCGTTTAAGCTCAGCACTTTTTATCTTACCTCTATTTTATTTACGTGATTAAAATTTACAGGCGTTAATGTGCAGAGCCAAAAACGCGTCTGTGGAAATCAACCTTAAGTTCCTATGATGTTTTGCTTCCCCACATACAGTTAAGCTTTATTATCAGTTAACTTATATATTGAATATTTATTGAATATTTTCACACAGTCCCACATCTCCTTCCCTGGCTGCCCTTGATTCACTCAATTCCTCAGCCTAATGCACTTTATACCAGCAGGCATCCCAAGGGGTCGCCCCCAGGGAACCCCTGCTATTTGCACTAAGCTGTTTGCAACCCCCTGTTGCCCACCCAAGGTGGACCAGTTGGTTCAGAGTCTTCAGTTGAAGCCTCGCATCATGAAGTTTAGCGTTTTAAGGAACTTGCCAATTGTAGTAAAATTTTTCTTTACTTCTTTCTGTAACTTAAAATGCCTCTTTTAGTAAGAGGTGTGACAGCTGTAAGGCTAAGTTAAAAAAATTAAAAAAACAACAACAAAATGTTTCTTGACCCTGCCAGCTTCATTTTTTAAGGCAGCCTGTAACCTACGCTGAGTTGGTCTTTATTGCCTTTTTCTTTGGAAGGTGAAAGGAGTGATCTGCCTGTAGTCCAAAATCTGGACTTTTGTCTGATTGCATTCTACCAAGATACATTTATCTTATCCTAAACTATACCTCTGTTGGGTGGTTTGGGTGCATCATGGTTAGATGCTTAGTTAATTTTGCAGTTGCCCCAGCTGTCAAACTCAATCAAGATCCCTACAAATCACAATTTGGTTTGTCTCAAGAAAAGTTTGAAGTCTGGCGTCGGCCTAAGTGCACTTGTCTACTGCATGGAGATAATTTGAGCTTTCTTTGTAAGTCAAGGAATTTGAAAGGACAACATTCTCTATACTTCTCTTATTATTCTCTCTCCCAGCCACTAACTGCTAGGTACATAACAAATCCTGGGGTCTTTCCCCAGAGATTCTGCTATAAAATTGCAAAAGCAATCCAATCCCCCATCCTGGGCTAAAAATTGGCAGCAAATGTCAGCAAATCCAGTGGCCCATGCCCACATATGTCCCCAGGGAGGATTGACCCACAACCTCCCCCCCTCCTCCCTGGATGATCATTGGTAAGTGCATAATCATTAGACTTCAGAGTCATTTTGCAAAACACACTCCATCAGTATAGTAGCCTTTTCTTCTGTTACGACTACCATAAGATACTTTACTAAAAACTGGCAACCAAAAAGTCAGTTTTGGATCAACTGCAAAGACAACAAGAATGCATCATACACTTCTCCCAAGTCATTCGCTCTTGAAGATGCATGGGTGCTGTCCCAACAAAGTTTGTCTTGAGAATCTACAGTACCTACCTACCTTGCCTCTTCAAGCTCCATTGTGCATAAGGCCTCTGTCTTGAGAAAATTGACAATTTTGTTTTATTGTTTTCTCTTATTTGTGACTGAAACCATTTTCTAAGCACAGGAATTATTCTCTGTCCTATAGCTTGCTCAGCAAAACACTCCAATCCATCCGTGGAATATCTCAAATCTTCCTGAGGGATTTTCTCTGAGCATCAAAAGGGATGACTTAACTGGCAGCACTTTGTCTGGAAATAAGGTAAAGTGAAGTAAGGTCTGAGGGTGTTACCCATATGCAGAATTCTTCTTCGAAAGCCAAATTCAATAATTGCTAAATATAATATGTAATATTTTAAAATTTTCAGAGAAAAAGTAAGGAGAGAAAAATTAATATTATTATTTTGAAGGTTTTTTGTTACCAAATTCCCCTATTATGCAACTTGTTGTCATTAAGCACTATAACCATAGAGACTCGTGGTGTTCTTTCACTCTGAGGTAAAGTTTGTGTACACTACTCCTACCATTTCATTCGTAACTGTCATCCAGTATTTTTATACATGTAAGTTGATTCTCAAGATTCTCATTTTCTCCTACCCTTAATTACTCATGATCATGAATAGTTGCAGTATGTTACGGTACATGGAATTTGAGAATCAACCTAAGATAATGATTTAACCATTTTAACCTGAATAATTTTATTTTGGTCTATAATATTTTCTCCCTAGTTTTGTCATAGTTATTGTTTTATTGTGGGCCATTTTATAGGTACAGAAGTTGGAGTTTCTTTTAGCTGATGCACTGAATAAGAAGTGCGACACTATTTTTACACGTGGTGGAGTGCAGTCAAATCACTGTAGAGCCACTACGGTAGCAGCAAGACAGCTTGGCTTGGATTGTTATTTGTTTCTTAGAAGCTCTGAACAGGTCAGCTACACTGTATGTTTTCTTTTTACATCTGTCACCTTCACTTGATGTGCCCTCGATGTTTGACCCAATACTTACATTAGCTCACATATTTATTGCTATGGGAACCAGAAAAACATTCCTGGAGCAAGTGTTGAGAGCCAATAACATATTCAATGCAATGTATGGTTTAACTTCCACAATATTCAAACCTGGGGTACATTAATAGTTGTTTGGACATGTGTATGCTCTAACTCTTGCACTATTCCACCACCCTTGTGCTGGCATTTTGAATCCTACATAAAATTTATTAAAAGGTTTATAATTTCTCATTCGTCTACACAGTATACACAATAGCAATCTACTGTACTAATCAATATGTTGACTTGTGTCATTTGAATTCATTTTTTGTTATGTGTGTCACCAGGCACAAATATTCTAACACAGTCAACTGGATCACACTTTTAGAAAGCTCAGTAAAAAGGACTCATGCTGTTTATCGCTTCCCTTGCAGTTTTCAGTCATTTTCTGCAATTAAACTCCCTAAATGAGACAGACACCTCTCTACAAGTTCTGAAAGTTGGTCCTGATCCCCACTATGTTTATCTTAGAGAGAGTTAATTGAATTTCAATTTCTGTTAAATTTTAAACTAAGTGCCCTCTTGGGAGTACACTGTAGAACATTTTGTTGATGCCTGTTCATGTTGATGCAGTCTACAGATATTGGATGCAAAGGAAATATTTTTCTAAACAAAATGGTTGGAAGCCGTATTATTGTTGTTCCAAAACTTCAATACAAATCAGGCCTTAAACAGATGATGGAGAAAATGGCACAAAAATTGTAAGTGGCTATTATTACTTAAAGAGACTACAAAGACCTTTTTTATATATGACTGTAACATTCTTAGTGATATACATTGTATAGTGGGACTAAAACCCTACACTAAGGTATTGGCCACCCAAAAATTGTAAACTTAAGGGTTTTTGTGCCCCCTAATCCCCAAGGTAAATTTGATTCCTTATTTCCCTTTTCGCTTCCATATTAAGTACACTGAAGCCAGTGAATATTTTTTCATATCATTGATTAATAATACCTGTCTATGATAACTGTAACTGATTCCAGACCAGAATATTGTTGGCCAACTCAAAGTGTCCATAAAGGCCAAACCATATAGCAGTTTCAGTGCTGTATTAATTGTTAATCTCATTTATTTTGTCAGAAAGCAACAGGGATCATCAGCATACTTGATAGAGATAGGTGGTTCATCTTACACAGGGATGTTTGGTTACTTGACTGCATTTCAAGAGATGATACAACAGGTACAAGGTATTTGTATGGAATGGGTTATATGACATGCATTTTGTATGTCAGAAGAAAATTCATGTTAATAATTTTTTTAGCCTGGATGGATTTATTTCCTTTGTGACCTCCTAACCCAACATGTAATTATTCATGAACTGGGCTTAATAAGAGGCAAAGAAAATTGAGTAAAGTAGGTTTTAAAAAAACTGAATTTATTTTTGCCCACAATACATGACATGTATCTATTCAAAAAATGATTTGTAAGGTCCAGTAAGTGACTTTTTATCTAAAATAATATTATCTTCAATTTCTCCCTTTATTTTTTCAAGCAAACAAAACAAAGGTAATTTGAAAAGAAAATCTACATGTACATTGTGGCACTGATCAGAATTGACCCTTGACAGAAATGACTGTTTTCTAGGAAGCATCTTAAATGTCAAGCATGGTTGTAACAGGGCAGGAAATGGTCAGGCAAAAGTCAGGGAATTCCACTTCAAGTCAGAGAGAAATTTTACATTTAGGAAAAAGTCAGGGAAAAATTAGGGAATTTCAGAAACCTGGCTGTGGCAAACCTGTCAAAGTTCCTCTCTGCAGTCAACTTTTTTGCTTTGTATGGCATTCGGTTAGTAATGACTTGAGCTGAATTTAAGAACAAATTTTAAGGATTAATCGTAATGCAAATGGAGCTTTGAGGTGAAAAAAAAATCACCTCAGAGCAGAAGGATTTACTGTACACCTGGCCCAGTATATTTAGCAAACATGGGTGTTTATAGTGAGTGCTGAATGTAAAAGGTAACTGTATTTAACAGACATCCAAGTTATTAAAAAGGTGCTATTGAGGCCAGTACCATAGGCATCTACTTAATAGTACTTGTAAAGTGTGAATTAGGGGCCCGGTTGATCAATCCAGGTCTATACATGTATATTTTTTAGATTATTTTGGTTTTTGTTACTGTTGTTGTTGTTGTTAAGTAGTTGTAATTTGTGAGATCTTTGTAGTTTTCATTTATTGTTTGGATGTTTTTCATATTTCTTCAGAATGTGTTAGAAGATTATGGTATTGTAGTTACTGTTGGCAGCGGAGGAACAGCATCAGGAATTGCTATTGGCAATTACTTGACTGGCTCAAAACTCAAGTAAGGCTCCAGTTTGCAATTAAATAATAGTTATTTATAATCAACCACGTATTTGCTTGGATGAAAGAAATGTTTGTACTTTGCTCAAAATGTGGTCAGTTTTCTATGGATTATGACTAAATGCAGAAAAGAATCATTGCCAATTTTCTGTATTTTTCCCCCTGTTTTGGAACATTTCCCGTAGGAAACCAACAGATCTGCAGCAGATCTGCAACAGATCTGTTTTACGAAAAACAGACTAGCAGCAGACTATTTTATCGTCTGTAAAGTCTGTTGTTAGTCTGTAGCAGACGCAATGCCTTCATCGTCTGCAAAGATGTTTTCCTGCAGACGAGAAACAGATGAAAAACAGATCTGCACATGATCTGTAAAGTCTGCAGAGTCTGCAAGCCGTCTTAATTAATTTAGCGCGCGTGTTTATCAATTCGAAATTAGACAACTAAGACTCTTCGGTCGGGTCCATCCGCTGCTTTGTCGATAAATTTAAACATAAGCTTCATCCAATTATTATAAAAAGCGTCGGAAAATTACCTTACTTTCATTTTATTTTATTCACTCTCAAGACTTATGTAGCTTTTCAAAGTACATTCATGAATGCTGCCGGTAAATCAGTTCTTAAAACATGACTGAGTACTTACCAGTTTTACACAGCAACATTAAACGAAAGCCATGTACCTCATCGTTCAATACAGTTAAACTTAACTCAAAATAAAGTCTTACAGACGTGGAGTTTTAAATTCATGTAAATTCAAAATAAATCTCAAATACTTATTCTTTGTAGACCTTCCGTGACTGATACGCGATCGGGTAAATTCCCTGGAGACATTCCAGACCTAATCTAATTGGTCCACACTTTACTTAGAAGATCCTATTACTCATCTTCCTCGCGACCGTTTTTCTGCTGGAATGAAATGTTCAATCGTTTTCATCCAGTTTGGATTCAAAAAGTTAAAAAAAAGATTTTTAGCTGTTTATAGAGCGAAGATGGAAAAAGCATTGGTTAAAAATCAACTGTGCCTCAAGCGACTCTTAATGAATGGGAAACAGACGAAGCTTGCGTAGGAAACATTACGTTGCAAGAGCAGTGATCAAAGATTATTTGCCCAAGTTATGTATGTTCGTTTAGTATCACCTGGAACATAGCAAAACCTGAACCACAAATGGATTGATCCATTCATAAAGAAATGCAACTCATCGTGGATCTTGGAGAAACGAAGAGGTGAGCGACTTGAAGTATAGCGGCGCGTGTTACAAACCAAACCGTCGCGTCCGAACTGCACGCATATGATCGAACAGTTGTGTTTGCTCGATCTCTTATAGCTGCCGACAAAAATCCTTCTTTGTTATTGAGCTCGGTTATTGCAATGTCAGCATTTTGATGTGTTATTCATTTAAGAAATTTAAGCGAGTGACTGTGACCGTGTGTTTACAGGTCAGACTGTTGTGATTTAGTTTTGCTTTTGCTTCTCATGACCCGTGAGCTGGGACTTCTCAATGTTCTCTCGTTTTAATTTTGTGGTTAATGCATTGTTTTATTACTAAAGTAACTGTTATAGGTTTTCAGTTGTAGTTAACGGCTATCCTAAGCTTTTTCGGCGCAATTTGAGAGAATAGTTTATGTATTTACGGTAAAAATAAAAGGTGTTTGATTGGTGCAGTACGTCTGTTATTATGCTTGCTATTTATACCTCCTTCGTCTGCAGAACGTCTGTACAAATTGCAGATGAGTTCTGCAGACATTCTGCAGACATTTTGCAGATATTCTGCAGACAATCAGCAGATCGTCTGCAGAACGTCTGTACAAATTGCAGATCAGTTCTGCAGACATTCTGCAGACATTTTGCAGATATTCTGCAGACATTCTGCAGATCATCTGTAGAAGATCTGTAGACTATCTGCAGATCTGCTGCAGATGTTTCAGCAGATCTGTTGCAGACTAAAAACAGATCTGCTCGTTTCCTACGGGTTATCATAAGGGTTGATATAATGCCTTCAAAGGCAAACTTGCTCCATGTTTCCCACCTGTTAATTTTCACTAACAGAGGTGGTTTTCTTGGCAAAGCAGTTAAAGTAATTTACTGTAAATTAAAAAAAGTACAAAATGAAAATAGGCTTTATAGAAAAAATAATTGAAGCAAAATAATTAATGTTTTAATTTTTAGGCCATAATAGTAGACTTCTTGGTAAACAACAAACAACAACAACAACATAAAAAATCACTGGCCTTTAAAAGCAGTAGTTAAGGCACTTTCTAGTCAGTCAAAAACAAATAAAGGAAGAAAAGCAAAGCAAAGAAACTGTCCCTACTGCAATTCAAAAACTATGTTTCCTTTTCTTTCTGCTTTTCTTCTGTTCTTTTGTTGGGAAAAGTGAAATTTTGTATCTTCATGGCTCGACCGGTAAGATTTGAAAAAAAAAATTGTGGGTGTTGTCGGGGAGATCTACTGCTTGGTAAGGAATTATTCATGAGTTTACAGTTGATAGTTTTAATCGGCTGAACTTCCAGTGGAGGGGAGGCTCCCCCCAAAAGGGGTACCATTTTTAGGCTTCAGCAGGGGCATAGCCAGCCCATAGACCTGTAGGCCCGGACCTACAAATTTTTGGTTTGATTGACTCTACCGCGTGTAATAAACTATGCGTTGTTGGAGTGAGCTAAAAAGCTTCTATAAGAGCTCAAAGTGTTGGTGAGGTCAGTGCGTACTAGTCATGCATGCAATTTTCTGAATATGTGGAAATGAACGTCAGGCAGGCCTACAACTAGTCAAAAAGCTGGCTACACCTCTGTTCTGGTACAGTGTATATGAAAAGGTAGGAATTTCAAGTATACGAAAGAGTAGGGATTTCATTGTCGCTGTAACTTAGGGCTGACTTATGCATTATTTTTATGGCTGTGAAATAGTTAAGAAAATGTTCTGGCTTTGTGGTTTATTATTGAAAAGACAGTGAATTTACAGTAGCTAAAAGGGTTGCAAAGTTCTACTCTAGGTATGTGAAATGGTTACCATTTGTCAATAAAAGGAATACGAAAGGGGGGCCTTTTCTGTAAAAATGATATATATGTAAATGGATAAGGGATTGGGCCTTCAGGCAAAGCCTCCCCGTATATAACTTTGTAAAAAAATTAAAGCTCAGAAAAATTTTGCCTCTTTTCAACTTTCTAGATGCCATGCACTTAATGTGTCTGATAATGGAGCTTACTTTTACGATAAAATCAATGAAGACCTTAGTAGAGGGGGAATTGATGTCAAAGCAGAAGATATTATAGATATTATTGATGGCTACAAAGGGGGAGGATATGGCGTGTCAACTCAACAAGAACTAGGTGGGTAGGACTGGGGGAATTGATGTCAAAGCAGAAGATATTATAGATATTATTGATGGATACAAAGGGGGAGGATATGGCGTGTCAACTCAACAAGAACTAGGTGGGTAGGACTGAGGGAATTGATGTCCAAGCGGAAGATATTATCGATATTATTGATGGCTACAAAGGGGGAGGTTATAGCGTGTCAACTCAACGTGAACTAGGTGGGTAGGACTGGGGGAATTGATGTCCAAGCGGAAGATGTTATCGATATTATTGATGGCTACAAAGGGGAAGGTCATGGCGTGTCAACTCAGTATGAACTAGGTGGGTACACTCTTGTTAGGACTGGCTTAATTATTTTTCAAGCAGACGGCGACATTTAAAATGGATGCAAAAGGAGTGTGAGGAGGTGCATTTTACTGTTCACGTGATTTGTTGGGAAAACAATGAATAAACAAAGTTAACAATGGAACTTAGCCCCGAAACAAAAGAGCTGCGACATATAGAGGTACAATGAAATTTTTAAATTTTTTTAAATGTTCAATCGATATGAGGCAGGTGGGTAGTCTGGTGGTCAAACAAAAGAAGTGTTTGAAAGGGGGATCCACTTGTGCACATTGTTAAAGACTAATATTACCAAAGTCTTTGAGGGGAAGGGGGAGGGAATACAAGCTCAAAACTGACTGAGTCACTAGACTGAGTCGTTTGGTGTGACGCAACAAAAGGTGTGCATTGTATTTTGTTATCAAATTGCAGAGAATATTATTGAGATCTCAAGAACAACTGGAATATTGGTAGATCCCGTGTACAATATAAAGGCAATTAGAGGAATGTTAACAGAGATGAAGAATAATCCTGGAAGATTCAAAGGAAAAAGAGTACTTTACATCCATACAGGTACAATATTTCATCATTATCTTCTTCAGTCTGACTGAGGATTTAATTTAGGCTTTCTGTCTCTGTTGAGAAGCATGTTGTAAATTCAATAATTCACACTCTCCTGTCAATTGCTACGCGAAATACAAATTATTTGCTCCTTGTCAGTCTGTCGATAGGTAGGGAGATATACCTAATACTAATTTTCACTAATTGAGTACTGAAAACAAACATGCATACTGTATACTTGCTTACACTGTACATTGACCTAAGGGATATATGACGGGGCACACCAATCCGGAGAGTCCATTGGATACTAATAAGTACTGTTTTTAGATTTCTTATCTCGCGATATTAGCTGCGTTCACAAACGTGCGCAGTCAAACATGGCAGTTGACTTCCGTGCCATAGTTTCCTTGAATTGTTTCTCACTGAGCGTCCAAGGTTCTTCAACCAGTTACTCTCTCCTCGCCAAACACTCCGCCGACCTCATTCGCCACATCTCTGCCCTGACTTGGTTGAAAGTATTTTGGCGCCACAAATGAATCTGCAAATAGCTTGAAAATCTGCTACGCTGTGACCCAGGCCTTACGATGTATATGACAGATATGCGCCCCGGGCGATTGGCTCTTGTTAGTGATGCCATTTTTTTCTTTTTTAGGTGGGGTGTTTGGTTTGTATGATGGCAGAATGGATGCACTGATCACACAGTCTGTAGAAGGAACAAAGGAGGTTTTTTATTGGGGAGATATCAATGATCCTTTACCGTGCTAACAGTTCGAAAATAAATAACAGAAACAAAAAGCAGAAGATTAAATGTAAGAATGAAACTCGTTCTCAGGGCTCTCTCCTAATTGTCCCTATCGTGCAAGAGAGGGAGAGAGACAGACAGCTAACAGGGACCCCAATAGGTTTTTCGAGATGCGGGATTTGCCTTATTTGAATATCGGGATTCGGGATATTAAAGCAAAATGGGGGCGAGATTCGGGTGTACATGGAAAGGAGACTTTTTACCCAGTATCAAACGAGAATTCAAGGCAGAGATTCTAGTAATTTGATTTCTCTGTCAGTGCCTTCTACTAATAACTATTTCTATGATCTATCACTTTTTTACCCTTTTTTACATAAAATTGTAAGACTTTTTTTTTCTTTCTCCATTACATGTAGCTCAGTACTTTGGTCACTCGGCACATTTTACCTTTCATCATTTGTAATTTGCTGTTCTTTTTTCGCTGTTCTTGTGGTATATTGTAATGTAGTAGAAACATCTTGAAATATAGCAAAAAATAAAGAAAATTTGAATTTTAATCTTGAAGGTATCTCCACTGTTTTAGCAAATTGATATCTACTTGTCAGGATGATCAGTTCTTGTCAGTCCTCTCTTCCGTGGCACCCAACGACCGAATGCTTTAGGAGGTTGCTAATGGGGGTACCCAATTCTCCCTTAACTACTAATTTATCGGCCAAATATCAGCCAACTACTATTTTTTTGGCCAATTCTCAAATAACTACTAATTTTGGTTAGTTATTAACTTTCACTTTTCTACAGCAAATATTATTCTGTCATAACCTGAATTTTCTTTACTTCAGCACACGTCAATCACTTTTGGGGGTAGGCCCGACTAAAATCAAGGTATAAATTTACATGAAGTCACATAAACTCCGCCACTAGTACAATTTATAAGTAACTGAAAATTTGGAAAAGAACATAATTATCTAACGGAAATAGCAAAAATGGGTGAGCAATAGCTATAAGACCCCTATTTACCGATTCTTGCTCTAAGTACAAAATAATTAGATCCAAGTCGTATAACCATCAATATGACACCAGCCTCACAGATCCAGACGCACCAGTGATGATCTCGCACTGATCTTCCCGAACTGGTCATACACTTCCTGCCATAAACTTCTTCAAAGTCACCTTCTCCGTCACTTTTATTATCCGAATCAGCCAGGTACTTATCTGGTTTAAATTATTGTATGTGTCCTGTATCTTGTTGTTGGCCTAAGTTTCAATATTTTCAATCCTTGCGATCCATTGCAACAGACAACGGGAAACAATATCAATGCCAAATAAAGTCTTTAATAACAAAACTGGACCAATAGTTTTGCAGTCAATTTAAGCTTTTTAAAAAGTTACCAAAAATCATGACATAGTCACATGACGCTGGGGGTAAAGATCCCGCTTTATCTTGAGTTGATTCGCTTCTGATAGTTCGTTGAAACAGGTCGAAAGTTCTCTTTCCAGTCCACCCCCATCCCCACCTTCTTTTGTCATTGTTTAAACCGATGGGAGAGATATAGTTGAGAGTGGTAACAAAGGCATGAAAGTATTTGACATGAGACAATTCGACTTTTCGTGTTTAGCTCACTTAGAATTCGTAATTCTTTTAAGCGATTCCTTCACTCTATTTCCAAAGTCTTCGGCGTAGTTCAAAGCACAAAATGTTTTGTGTTGAATGAATGACAAACCGCGTGTTTCCACCTGTGATGTCAGGAGTTTTTTGTAACTCGATACAGACTTTGTCGACACCTCGTTCGCTTCCCTCAATGTTTCCTTTTTCGCAGACGTACCTTTTTTTCGCCTATTTCAAAAGCGTCATAAGATATCCAAAGATTTTAAGAAATTAAACTGTTTCAGAAAGACCGGTTTAAACACGAGCTTAATAGTCTCAATAGTTGGAACTGAAACATCAGGTTACAAAAGTGATATCTCGTAAGTACAAATTCCAATGTACTTAAATGGAAGATGCTGATTTCTTTGAGCCATCAGAAATTCTTTTTGGCCGCATCCAATGCTAAGAGTCACAGCTTTTTTGTAGTAGTAGTGTTTAACTTGACGTCCTGTTGGGTCCGTGACAACAGTATTTCCTTATCCGAACACAGAAATCTTGTTAATATTAGAATTACGAATTATTCGTTGAGTTGTCTACAACCAGCTCTATGACGGATGCTTTCTGTTTGGCCAAATATCAGTTATCTGCTAACCCCATTGGCACCCTCTTTTAAAACACGTCTGAGGTGCATTAAATGGTTTTTCTCTTTAGAAGCATACTTGGTTGAAGCTGCCCTGAAAGCTACTTAGCTGTTTGGATATCGTAGGGAAACGTTTTAGGTGACATTTTCTTCTCCTCCGAAACTGTTAGCTACCCTCATGGGTCCGTTCGAGAGTTCCAGGACGTGGAGTAGCCTTTCTTTCATTTGAAGTGACAGAATAGAAATCCTGATGGCTTATCATTCCAAAGTTGCAAACCTATACCACCATAAGAGCCCATCGAATTACATGTATTCACAAATTCTCCCATTAACACCCGCGTGGAATTCGATTTCAATGGTGATATGGCTCGACATTTGCTATTCACAATATCACGTTAGCAGAGCTGCCAACTCTCACGATTCTGCCTTGAGTCTCACGATTTTTTATCTTTTCTCACGGCCTCACGATCGCGACAAGAATCCTAACCTCACGGTTTTTTGGGAAAGATCATTCGGAAATGACATGTTACCTTGATGAATAAAAACGGAAATTTCGTGGGAATGCTGGTGCCTGCTTATGCCTTGATGAAACTTTTTCTAACATTTTAGCCGTGAAGTTGGCTTATCCGGAAAAAAACGACTCTTTGCTGTAAGTTTCGTCCAAGTGATGACCTATTTTCTGGCGTCTGTTACCGTCTTAAATTCATCAAAGAAAAAGCGGTATCTAATTTGTTACAAGAGGGACCACACCAAAACAGGGTTATATTTAAACAAAAGAAAATTCACCCAATGGGAAAAGGGTCCGTTTAATCTTGATCGGGGAAAAATAGAATCTCACTACTTTTTGTAGAATCTCCCGATGTTATTTCATGAGTCTCCAGATTTTCCTTTATCAGGGGCTGGCACTTGGTCTGCGTTAGATGCTTCCCGTGATCTTAGCATAGTATGACTTTACATCGCGTGTCTAAATTTAACTTTGGTCACGCTACGTCGCGTATAATTGATGACATCTCCGAACCCGTGATCTTTCTAAGATGATATGCCCCATTCTTTTCAGAAGTACCCAGTTGCGTCTGAGGAAATTAAAATGACGCTGGGATCCTCGCCTTAGTTGATACGCGTAGATTCGTCCATTTAGTACCTTTTCTTCGACAATAGGCATCAGCTTGCAGAGGTATTTGAAAGGTAATTGATTTCACGTGACTGTACCGTCTGTCCAGACTAATCCTCCCGTCGCTATCAGGAAACATTGTACATTAACATTTTTGTTCCAGGAGAAACCTTCAAAGAAACACGAACTGTCTGGTGTTCTGACTAGCGCCTTTCAGGGATGAATTGATTCTTATTTGAAATCACCTAAACGACCCTTAAGCCTAATTTTTCAGGTAAGCGACGAAAAGTCTTTGACGGGGAGAAGGTGGTAAGCTAAACGAGAATTTTGATGTCTTCGCATATTTTCAGGTTCTGATCATAGGATCATGGTATGGGTTCTCTTAAGTAAATAGACTTGACAAAAAACTGTTAGAAGTAATCTCAAAATACTTCTTCTCAGTATATCTATCAGTTGTTAACCTTTACACAGTTCCTGTTGGCGGACGAGTACCTGAGCACATGATGAACGCATGTTGTTTATTCCTTTTCAGACAAGCGATCAATTCGTGTTCACTACAAGAAATTCGTTTCTTTGTTATCACTGGCCTCTTCTCTTGGTCTTTCTTGAGGTTGCACGACTTTTAGTAGGTACTGTTTTCTCTTTTGAAAAAAAATCATATTGATGACTATGTTTAGGTTTCTTTCTGATTTACGTCACCATTCTTCCTTCTAAATGCAAATAGCAATGTTTTAAAATATTCCCGCATCCGTAACCAGAGATTCTCCAGTTGTATTTCTTGTGGTTTCTAACTTTGACTATCTTTCGTTGAGGATTAACAAAACTGGAGATGTTTGTCAATTTAATTCTTTCTCATTAAAGGGAGTCTTGAGAAGAACTGAGCATCAGGGAAATGAAATCGGAATTGAAAAGGAAAGTTACAATTTGCATATTGAAAGTGAAAAAGGAAGTTTGGTCTGTAATGCAATCCCTTTATGTCTTTTATTTCGAGCAACAGTTCAGATGGTCAAAAAAGCTTGCCTCCTTTTTTCCGTCAAACGTGTTTAAAATGTGACGGCCTATGTCTTTTATCTTACTGTGATCTTTGCTTTGCGTGTGAACGGAATGTCTTTTGGAATTTCCGGTTAGGTCAAATTAGTCACACTATATTTTGGGGGCCTGAGGGATTGGGGGAGGGGTGCGTGAAAATAGGTTAGCGTTAGATAACATCGACTGAAGCCAGATTGGACACCTTATGAATTTTACACAACGCATTATTTCCGTAATGGAACGAATGAGGCTATAATAGCTGAAGAAACCAAAACTACAGAGCTCCAGTTATGGAAAGAACACAGTAGAGAGTTAAGCACTGACCTACAGTGATTAGGGTTAAGCACTGAACTGAAAACGGTTAGCTTTCAAATATTGTAATGGGGTACGGCATATATAAGAACATGACTGTATATTTTAAAAATTATTGGATTTGGCAGCTAGTCCTCGATGGTGTAGTGGATATGGATGTAGGCTATAAAGCAAGTTACCCGGGTTCAAAGCATCACAGTGGAGTTTTTCTATTTCACTTTTATATTACACAGTAAAGTTGGACTTAAGTTGTTCTTCATGTAATTTTACTGAAAGAAACAATCTGGTTTAGGTCGAGTTATCTAGTGCCTTCCGTGAAAATAACGCCTTTTGTTTCTTGCTTAATGGTGGAATTTGAAAAGGGACTATACAGCCCCGACTTAAAAATGCTACTCATTTTTCTTGTTACGAAAGTCTTCCAAAGGGCACAATGTTCAAATGAGTAAAGGTTTTTAGAACTCTGACATGAGATGCTATGTCACGCAATGGTCAGCGACAAGCCTGGTGGCCTGAGTGTGATCAGCCACCCTCTTCCTCGGGGAGAGGGTGGCTGCTCACACTCAGGCCACCAGGCTTATCGCTGACTGGTAGCCCAGGTAAAATCGCCTTTGGCGACTCTTGTTGTAATTCTAATGTGTTTTGAACAACACCTCTATGCATGATTTAGGGCCTGTTTACATCGAGGCTGGGGACCCCAGGTAGGTGTGGTAACCCGCTTGGGTGGGGTAACCCGCCTGTTCATATAATCTCTCATTTTAATTTGATCACGTTTACATGTTAGGTGGGGTGAGCAGCCACATGTTACCTCACCTATCTGGGGTCCCCCACCTCTATGTAAACAGTACAATACAATACAATACAATACTTTATTGACAACTCCCCATAGGGGCTTTTCAGTGACAATACAAAATAAACAAGACGCTGTGGTAGCGTTTATTTGGGCGTGGTTGTTCTGCGCGTATGTGAAATTTGTTATGTGTATGAGGGATATGTGGGTTTTGCAGTGGTAGTGTATGCGATGGTGCTTTTTGAGATGAGGGGAGTTTTCATTTACTGAAGTAATCCTTCTTATCTTACTGTAAATTAAAGCACACAGACTCATTGCAACACATTGTTGTCCAGCATTTTCCCCAAATACTGACACGTTTGCTTGACAGTATGGAGCATGAATTGTTTTTGTACCATCTACAAAAACCGAAGGTCCTGGGTTCTTCTCGATATCAGTGAAAAGCTTGACTTGCTCAAAATTAACTAAGTGATTCAAACTCTTGTAAGCACTATAGAATGGATAGTTGCATGTACAAAAGCACGAATACTTACTTAAAATCCTACTTGGACATCTCATCCAACTTAAATCACCTCTTGTTTGATGCTTAGACGACAGATACACCTTCCCTCGTTTTCGAACGAATTTTGGACTTGTACTTCTGTAACGCTTTAAGTCTAAACAATTTCGATTATTAACGTAACAATCGATTTTAGACAACAATGGTGTATTTTTCCGAATACCCTTCCATACAAAAACCCTCACTTTCCGTGTTTCCTGCAACAAAGATTTCAATTTCTTTACAGGTAGTCTGCTAGGTGCACGACAACGTCGAGAAAAATAACTCACCTTATTTAAATCAACGGAACTGTAATTTCGCTTATAAATAAATTTTCCACGACGAGATCTCAATTCAACTTCTTTTATTTCTTCCACAACACAATTTTCGTAACTCTCAGTCCTTTGTGGTTTTAATTGTTGACCACCAGCAACAGACACAGGAAACTTGTTGTGTTCGCCATTGCAAAAATCACAATCGCTATTGCCACTCTGATAACCACCTTTACAAATCTTGCTCCTCACAAACATTTTAAAATATTTCTCTGTTGAAACTCTTATCTATTTTACACGTACACTCCTGATATTTCGATTTCTCATTGCGTTTATGGGGTCCATAAGTCTTTGATGTCATTGAATGTCTTGATAATTTCCTTTGTTTTCCTTTGAGTTCGCGAAACAGCCCATTCCGAAAACATTCCGTGCTATTTTTTAGTGTGGGCCTACCGCAAACAGTGTGTGCATTTGTAAGTTTAACGGAGAATAACATAATGAAACAATATATTAACACGTTCCTTAAAACGACGCATCCAAATGTTATCCGAACTGCTTGTTACTGCTGCTTCGAAAACTTTTGACCAAATGATATGCAAAGCATCCCGCATTGGATTGTCCACTCAACCTAACAAAATTGACCAATTACAAAGACATAAGAAATTTAAGGAGCTATCTCAGCTGTATCCTCTCCCGCAGACGCGGACGGCGAAGATAACGTCAAAAAAACAATAGATTTTATAAGCAAAAGAACACTAAGAATGTCTGCGGGGAAGGCTATGTCAGCTGGAGAGCATACGCTCTGACGTTATGCACATTACTTTTAACTGTCAAAATTCTATTGTTTTTAACGCATGACTTTCTCCATGCTCTGTAAAGAGAATTCGGTTTGAATAGGGAATATTTCGATGATCTATTTCCATATCATTTACGGAACGTATTTTCTCTGGTTGTGCTAGATCAAGAATACAAATGTTAAGACAATTTAGAGAAACAAACTTTTATGACACCCTGTATACCATTCTGCGCGTACTTTCACATTTCAATCTGTCAATTTTGGCCAATGAAACATTATCGGTTAATCTTTGTTATGAAATTGACAACATTATTTACATATTTTTGGCGCCGTACTAACATGTTTTGATCACGTTTTGTCTAAATTTTAAGGCTTTTCGTGGGAAGGTATTCTATTTTTAAACTCTGCATGTGTCAACATACTAGAAACGTTTTTTTCAATGATTCCGCCAAAGAGTCTTGAGGATTTAAAACAAACTACATTTTGCATGATTTGCACTTACATGATTCCGAACGTATGTTTTATGGATTTTGGTCTACTTTACGACAACGATCAAGGAGAATATGTAGTGTTTAATGACGTTCGCATGGCAAACATTCGCATCGCTTCGCTTGTTTACTTGCCCTGTTTACCTTAGCACATAATGCGTGCCTATTGCACATTTGAAAGTGAAAGAATGACCATTCTTTCACTTTCATCTATCACCGCAGTTGAAAAAATGAAATATTTCATAACTTCCCATTATTGCACATTTGCGATAAAATAAACAAGTTTGCATTACTCTATTTGGGGCCCCGCCCAAATAATAATGAGTTAATTAATTAAGGTAAATCCTAGATACAAAATTACTAAGACAAAAACGAATTTAAAAGGTCTAGTTTAAGATTGCGTTTAAAACTATTTACACGTTGGCTTAATTTCAGTTCGGGTCTAATAGCGTTCCAAATACTTACTATACGATAATAGAAAGATCTCTGACCGGTTGCTGGCCGTAGTAACAGTAAACTAACAGTAGCCTGTTACTTTTTAAAAAGTAACAGGCCGTTACTTTTTAAAAATATCTTGCAAATACAGAAAATTGATGGTAATATATTTAAGATATTTGTTTTGAAACTAAGCCGACATCGCTTACTTGAGGACAATAACGCTTTTGACTTTAATTTCATTCATTTTTTGTTTACTTCATTTTCAAACACCATGCCCAGTCAATTCTCTGTTTACTGGGTTAAGGTTTCCATATAGATTATAAATTCTTTAGAATGTCGCAGATCTACTTATACTTGTTATCACTGTTAAGCAATTACTCATTCCTTAGACTTGCACAAAGTCCTGCGCAGTCGCGCGGATTTATCAGTTTGCGCTCGCCGTTCCCCGTCTTACTGATAGAATTAATAGAGGTTGACTTGGTCTGAAGTTTGCTCTTTCGTAGCTCCAATATTCTGGACAAACGTCCTTGGAATAGTGATGCAGTATTCGTAATTTTTTTACATTTCTTGGTGCCCTAATAAAAAAGTGCAACCTCTTTAAAAATATCTGCCAGTTCTCTCCACCCACCCTATACTGTTGAAACTTGGGAAAATTCTGGATTCACACGTCTAACCTTGTTTGTGGGGTGGCAGGGGGAGGGGGTATGGTATGTGTGATTTTAAAAAAGGACCCACGTATGCAAATGTATCCCAGAGCGTTTGTCCATGATTCTAGCTTGTTGACCAATGTTAAGCTACGATGACAAAAGTGTATAAATATTCCGTATTTTACCAATTAATCTGCATCATAGTTTTGTGATCAACATATTCAGCAGTTGCACTCTTCTTCCATGACCCAAATGAGCTATGAATTTCAATACAAGATCTAGAGTTAATACTTCGGGGAAAAAATTGGCGTCCGTAACTTAACACCGAGAAACCTTAAACGTCACCAGAAAATGATTAAGGTTTCTTGATAAGAACAAAACCGTGATTCATTTTTATGTCCATGAAAACAACAATTACTTCCACTTGGTGAATGGTTTTCAATCTTATTGTCCTAAGAGGTCCAAGAGAGGACTGATGTTGAGTGACTGGTCAGACAGCCGAGCAGAAGGTGCAACGGGTTCACTAAAGAAAGGGGCCTAGCTGTGATACTGTGGGGGTCAGGGGTAAGTGATATAAAGAACAAATATTCTATTTAGAACTCGTTGGCACTCCTGCGTAACTCACGTTGAGTGCTCATTCTTGTTTTTGCAATGTGTAGACAACAATCAGTGTTGTCTCAACTCATGTAAAACCCTTGTTAAAAAAAGACTTTTAACAGGTTATTTGTTATTTGAGAGCAAATTCCAACTTAAGGCACTACTGAAAAATAGAGCATATAACATTAGTGAAAATTTGGTTCCTTTTTGATTATAGGGATCTAAACTATGTTTTGCAGGTTTACTCTGATGGCTTCTGCTCCAACATTAGCTTCATCCACCAAGGAGACCACTAATTACGCAAGATTATGTCGCCTTTTAGTAGATGGAGGCACCAAGGCCTTAAGATACACTTTTGACAAATTCCACTCCCCAGCAAACCTGTCTACTGTATTGAAAGCAAACCATTCAACTCTGCAATCCCTTAAAAATAAGAAAATCATCAATGCCACACAGTGGGGTAAACTGCATCCCTCTACTCCATTGTCTGTAACATCAGAAGACTTTGACATCACGCTACTGATTGTGCTACTTAGGAACATCTGTCATCTGGCGGCTCCGGCCACAGGCTGGGACGGTCTTCCACCTGCTTCAGACACGAGTACTGAGGCTAACTTAGCCAGAGTGAAGTACTATAGGAACACGGTCTATGGGCATGCCTTGAAGGCGTCTGTGGATGATCCAACATTTAATTCTTTGTGGCAGGATATAAGTGCCGCACTGATTGCACTGGGTGTAGATCCAGCCACCATCAAAAAACTAAAAACTGAGACCATGGACCCAGACACGAAGAAGCATTTCCGGGAGCTGTTAAAGGAATGGAAGAAGGACGAAGACAACATCAAAGACCAGCTAGATAAAATGGAGGGTGTGGATGAATATTGTTTAGTGCCTTTGAGAAATAAGTGTCTTTTTCTGACCTTAATAGGGTGTAGTTGGGGTTCAAATGAAAGCTTTGAATTGGCCAAAATTAACTTCTCCTTCCAAAGATCGCGAACACATTTGGAAAAGAGTAAACTGACATCCAACAGAAGGACTGCAAGCAGCTCAATGCTAGTGATTCTATTAGCGAGTTGTAGTGATGTGAACTTTATACACCCTGACCCACGAAAAGCAATATACGTACTTGGTTATTCACTAATAAACAAAATGTGTTAGAAAAAGAGTGGCAAGTGAATGGCAGTGACGAGTTAGTTATTATCTCAGTTGACGAGTTCGACACTGATGGTAACTTAATTATTTCTTTTCCTGGTAAAATCATAGGTAATCTTGAGCACATGAAAAGTGAAATGGGAAAGATGAGTGAGACGCTGAACGCTATGAAAAATTCCGCGACAGAGTATGAAGGTCAGTTTCAAGAAAGAAAACCATGCAACATTTACGAATTCTTTGACTCAAACTAACTTCTAATCATGTTTTTAGCAAACTGAATATCAAATTTTCAAGACCTTGTAAGGTAGAGGGATAACAAAACTATGCTATTTGTCTTTATATAAATTATTTAACACATGATAAGAAAATAGACAATATTAGCGATCAGGAAGGCCGAGGAACGCCTAGGGATCAGTTCCCAAATTCCGTATGTTGGGCACCCTTTCTTTTAATTACTATATGTGTTACTATGAAATTTATTCCAATCAGCTTTTACTGATCACGTGTATGGAGAAGACTGTCACTTACAAGGACATAACTTTATCTTATCTTCTTCAAAAGGTGCGTGATGAAAGCGTAATTTTGTTTTGTGTATTCTTCTCTTTGACAGATAGAACAATAGAAGATTTAAAGAAGATGAAAAGCGGGATAGAAAACATCAGTGAGACACTGCAGACCTTAAAGGTCTCTCCGACCAAAGAGGATGGTCAGTTTCCCCAAACTCCAGCCTTAAAAGAATCCCTCTTAAATGGCTCTCTAAAGCCTGTATTGCTGATCGATCAGTAGTTATTTTTCTTACAGGTGTCTCTTGGGTCCAATAAGAACAGCTTCGTATCCACAAGAGGGCCCAAAGTACCGCTAGTTTGAAATGTTTGTTGCTTGCTTTTACGGCGGAGCCCATGGCTAGGGTAGTAATTAAATAAATAGCCTTCTCCTAAGCATAGTTATATTGGTAGTTCTATTCACTTGCCTTACGGACTTGGAAAGTAGCAAACCAAGCTCTTTTAGACAACTATTTAAAACAAAGTTGCTTCTCATTTGTTCTCAACAGCTGGTTTGGTGGCCGAGCATATTGAAATCATTCGCCAGAAGTACAAACGTCATGAGGGATGGCTGGCGCCCTTCCCGTGGTGCGACGACTTTCAGTTTCAACTAAGCGATATTTATACACGGCTTCGTATGGTCAGCAGAGAGAAAAAAGCGAGAGCAACAGTGGAGCAAAGAGTTGTTGAAACGACTGAAATCTTCAAACCCCACGAAGAATGCAGGCAACCTAGAAAAGTATTGATTGAAGGAAACCCAGGAATGGGAAAGACGACATACTGCAATAAGGTTGCTTACGACTGGGCTGTAAACTTAAAAAACGAAGGAGATTGCTTTCCGAAATTTGAAATGGTGCTCTTGCTGAAATGCCGTGATGTCGAGATCGAGTCCGACCTTTGGGGAGCCATTGACGATCAGCTTTTGCCAAGTGAAATTAATCAAAAGGAAAGAAAGAAATTCTTCGAGTTCATTCGCCAAAATCAATCAAAAGTTCTACTGGTACTTGACGGATTGGACGAGTTACCTTCAAGCAAACGGCCGGAGTTTGCTGACATCATACAAGGAAAAATGCTTCCTCTATGTCACCTTGTGGTTACAGCGCGACACGAGGCTGGAATACCCGTAAGAAAAGTTTGTGACACCCTTCTGGATATAGAAGGTTTCACTTATCAAGATATCAAAGAATTTATTCACAAATATTTTGTCGCCAAGGAAGATTTGGCCGAAAGGCTATTGGAAAAAATACATAATGAGAAAATACTCAGAGAGATGGCGGCCACCCCTTTAAACACTGCACTTCTTTGCCTTCTTTGTGAAGACTTTCAAGGTATTTTTCCTGAAAGCAAAACTCAATTATACTTGGAAATAGCACATTGTTTTCTTATTAGATACAGGAAAAAGAGAGGTCTTCCAGTGGAAAATGAGGATCTGATTGAAATCTACAAAGATCAGTTGAAACTCCTTGGCTCGATAGCGTTAAACGGCCTGTATGAAGACAACATGTACTTTGGGGACAAAAGGCTTTCAAGTGAAAATGCCGACATACCTGAATTTGGCTTTCTGTCAGCTCAACCTGGAAGCAGCAAACGTAGGCCGTCTCTGTGCTACGGCTTCACGCATAAGAGTTTTCAAGAATTCTTCGCAGGATATCATCTTTGTTGCCAGCTTGTTAGCGAACAACTCAGTCCCTTTGTATTAGTCAGTGATACAAGATATTTCCGAGAGTTGAGAGAGGTATTAAAATTTACCTGTGGTCTGCTAGCAGTAAGATCTGAAGAGAGTGCAATATCCTTTATCCTCTGCATAGCGGAAGCGGTAAACGAAGAAGATGTGAGAGAAGGTTTACCTGTCGCACTGGAGTGCATAAAAGAATGCAAAACTGAAAACAGTTATTTTCATGTAGAACTGGCACGTTACTTTGGCGCATGTCTAGAAATTCGAGAGGCTGATCTTGATGAGGATCGTATTGAAGGGGAAGGTATAGGTGATGCTGCTGCTGCTGTGCTTGCTACAGCGCTGGAAACAAACACAACTATGACAAATTTGAATTTGTCTGGAAATAACCTTGGTCCTTCAGGTGCTGAGTCACTTGCTACAGCTCTTAAGACAAACACAGTTTTGTCAAATTTGAATTTTTCTGGCAATAACCTTGGTCCTGCCGGCGCTGAGTCACTTGCTACAGCGCTTAAAACGAACACAATCCTGACAAATTTGGATTTGTCTGGCAACAACGTTGGTCCTGCTGGT
Organism: Porites divaricata; assembly: GCA_038088405.1. NCBI lineage: Eukaryota > Metazoa > Cnidaria > Anthozoa > Scleractinia > Poritidae > Porites > Porites divaricata. The sequence goes on along the minus strand of JBBMOI010000010.1, from coordinate 9,858,975 downwards.
GCTGAGTCACTTGCTACGGCGCTTAAGACAAACACAACTCTGACAAATTTGAATTTGTCTGTCAATAACCTTGGTCCTGCTGGTGCAGAGTTACTTGCTACAGTGCTTAAAACGAACACAACTCTGACAAATTTGGATTTGTCTGGCAATAACCTTGTTCCTGCTGACGCTGAGTCACTTGCTTCAGCGCTTCAAAAAAACAAAACTTTGACAAATTTGAATTTGTCTGTCAATAACCTTGGTCATGCTGGTGCTGAGTCACTTGCTAAAGCGCTTAAAACAAACAAAACTCTGACAAATTTGGATTTGATGCGTAATAACCTTGGTTCTGCCGGTGCTGAGTCACTTGCTATAGCGCTAAAAACAAACACATCGCTGACACATTTGGGTTTGGCTGACAATAACCTTGATCCTGCCGACGCTGCGTCACTTACTACAGCGCTTAAAACAAACACAACTCTGACAAATTTGGATTTGTCTGTCAATAACCTTGGTCCTGCTGGTGCTGAGGCACTAGTCTTGCTTAAGCGCTTAAAGCAAACACAACTCTGACAATTTTGGGTTTGATGCGTAATAACCTTGGTCATGCCGTTGCGGAGTCACTAGCTACAGCGCTTAATACAAACCCAACTCTGACAAATATGGGTTTGATGCGTAATAACCTTGGTCATGCCGTTGCGGAGTCACTAGCTACAGCGCTTAATACAAACCCAACTCTGACAAATATGGGTTTGATGCGTAATAACCTTGGTTTAGCTTGGAGGTGCTGAGTCACTTGCTAGAGCGCTTGAAACCAACACAGCTCTGTCATATTTGTGTTTGTTGAAAAATAACCATGATGGTTCTGCTGGTGATGTCTCCCTTTCTAAAGCGCTTGAAAGAAACAACTCAGCTGACATATTTGTGTTTGTTGAAAAATAACCTTGGTTTCACTGGTGTTGAGTCACTTGCTGCAGCGCTTGAAACCAACACAACTCTGACAACCTATTTGTGTTTGTTGAAAAATAACCAGGATGCTACTGGTGCTGAGTCCCTTGCTAAAGGGCTTGAAACAAACACAACTCTGAAAACCTTAGTTTTGTGGCTTGGTAATGAAGTCAGTGAATCTGTTCATAAAAAACTTTACGCTGCACACGGTAACTGTATCCTATATTGAAAGTTTGAAATCGTTCGGTTTTCTCTTTTCTCTACTTTATTTCTCTGCTTTTTTGGAGAGAACCAGAAAATGCAAGTTAAAAAAGGCAAAGAAAAATATTGAAGTTAATCACTTTTTGAGAAAGTCATTTACACCGAAAGAAAGAGATGAGGTTTACAAATAGTACGCAACGATGGATCTGGTTTCCTTGTTAAAGCCTGGCAACAAGTTAGTTCATGCAATGATAAAAAAATCAGTTAAAAAACTAAGGAATTAGCATGGAGAATCTGCATGAGTATGATCGAATATTCAGCCAGACTTTCGGCGATATCTCAGCCATCTGTTAATTTTTTGTACCTCAGAACTCCGCTATAAGTTGAAGAAAGTCGTTAATTTCTCAGCTGACGGTTGAAATGTTGGCCAGTTTTCAGCTCTTGTCCAGATCCTCTATGTAAGCAGCAGCTACTGTAGCTACATTGTACAGAAGACTTGCACTTTCATAATAATGTTCATTGTCATGGTTTAAGGTTTCTTAGCATGCAGTTGTGCAAATTGTACATTCTGAGAATATTGAAACTTTTTTATCGAATCTGTTTGTGATTACTTCACTGGACAAATTTAATAATAATAATAATAATAATAATAATAATAATAATAATAATAATATGATATTTAATAATATTTATTGATTTGTATTGTGCCAGGAAAAGAAATTGTCATCTGCGCGTAAAGTTTGTGTCAGGTTCCCGTCGTGACGGGTCATTGCAGCTGAAATTTGGGTAAATAAAAGTACAGCATTGTGAAGTATTAGTAAGAATCAAAGTGGCTGTGAGCCACAAAACTCGGAAAAAATTAAATTAAATTATCGTAAAATCTTAACATATGTCATTGGTTTTTATTGGTTAGTCGGTTACCTGATATTTAGAATTTGAAGAAATGCTATTCAATTTTTTTCTTTACCATTTTTTCCTTACTTCTATGTTATCCCTGTGACGGACTAATTTTATTTTTAAAAAAATCTATATATTATTTTCTGTAATTCCTGATAACTCACTCGACCTTTTGAGGTTATGACTCTAGTCGTTCTGGTGTTTTCTACGAAGTAACTTTTTAACGTCATAGATCACGTTTCATCTTTTACATGTTACAGATCATGCTAGCCTGCGAACAGCAGCACGTACTGTGTGGCACAAAATTTTTGCGGGAGTTTATTTTTGCGGATTGGAGATTTTTTGTGTTTTGCGGGAACTAATTTTTGCGGTTAGGACAGATTGGTTTTTCTTGCTGGGATTTAATTTTTGCGATTTTCAGAAAGTACCCAGTACCCAGCATTGATGATATCTTCGTTTTTATTGAGTAGGTACAATAGAAATACATATTTTCAAACAATACTACGGTGTGCGTACCCTATATAAAACTAGTATTTCACTGTATACCGTTTTGTTTATAAACGAAAGAAACAAGTTGTAATTGAACAGACGCGATTTCTTAGAATGTATTTCTGTGTAGCGAATTTAAAAGTATGGAAAAACGGGCAACAAAAAACGTGCAACTTGTCCTGCAACATTGCAGTGTTGCAAGACAAGTTGCCCTTTTTTGTTGCCCATTTATCCTTAACTTAAGTTAGAGAATATTTATTTACTCTGGAGTAAATTTTTACGGGAAAAATGTTTGTGGTAATTTTTTATTTGCGGGAACTTATTTTTGCGGATCGCTGGAAAATTCGCAAAAATTAGAACCCGCAAAAACTTCGTGCCACACGGTATTTCCGGTAGTGAAACTACATGTAGAAACTAGCGACGAAAAAACAGGGTGCTTTCGCAGGCTAAGATCATGCCTGAAAAACGCGAAAAGACACAAAAATACTCAGAATACATTCATATTTGCTCTTGCCACTTTGAACACTGTACACAAATGGACTTAATGTCTTATTATTTGCAGCTACTTTATTTTCCTACCTGCGTACACTTATGTAATATCTTTATAGTGTGAAATAAAAATAAATTGAAATTGAATTGTTGTGTTATGTCTTAAAATTTGTGCTTGGTAAGGTACAAAAGGAATGTTTAATAAAATCACTGAGAATTAAGCATTGCTTTTGAGCGATACTGTAGTGATATTGTTCTTTAGCATGAAAACTTCGGTTGACAAGTACGCTTGTCATGATATTTTGGAAAACTGCCCTGAAAAATGGGTACACACAGTAGATTTATCACGCACGCAACTGGAACTAGTCATGCGATCTCTTGACGATACGGTATTGTCTCTTCGCCTCCATATATGGAGAACGGTTCTCTTTGGAGTTGACAGATGGACACACGCGCCCAGGAAGGGGGGGGGGGGGGGAGTTATGGGATCTTCAATCTTAAAAAAGTATCCAATTTCACTATTTAGCGTCTTCAACAGGGTTGCAATTTTAGTGTATTTTGCCTTAAACAGGGTCAGAATCGAAGACTTTCAGCAGCACAGCCCCAACAAAACTTGCTTTAAATCTTACCTCCCCCCCGGGGAAGTTTCCGCGTTAAAAACGTATCCTCGTTTCCTTATTAAGCCTCCTGATTTTTGCACATGTGTATGGTACAAAATAGAGAGAAATTCCAAACGAGAAAAAAAGAAATCATGAAAAGGTACCGGTGTTGTACCTCTGACGTTTGTTTCCCTGTGACGAATGTTCAAAAAGAGAAACAAACAAGTAACAACAACTCTCTCTGGCCTGGGTTCATTTCGAGCTGACGGTCACCGTCTCCTGGGAGCCAGGGTGAAAGCGATGAAGTAACAGCAGCGGAGCTCACGCGGAATAAGAATGTTATAAGATTTGCAACTCAAGAGAGGTCCACAGGCAAGACTAGGAACTATGCCCGGGGGTACAGTAGAACGCCGGTTTTAGAGGGGGGAAACTCCACCCCGAGGTCCAACCCCTTACCCTTTTATATACCATTTTTGATAGCCAGTGTGTACAGACCCCCCCCCCCCCCTCCCCTCCTCCTTCCCTCAGAAAAAATCGTAGAAGAAAGAACCTTTCAATAAAGTTTGCTTTCTCTTTTCTTTGAAATCCCTGGATCTGAAAAGCTACATGTGTGTATTTGTCCGTGACAGTGATGATTGTTTGTTTCACTGGTATGTTTTGACGACAGACCCCAAAGCCAACCAAAAACCCTTATTTACATGATTGATGAAGTGATCTTCGAGAAACAGCCAATCAAATCCTTTTCCACACATTCAAGAATAATCACGTGGCCTCCATACACGATTAGCAAAGGTGAATCACAGAGGCCCCTTCTTCGATTTTTACGAACATACGACATACAAACAACAGTTTTAAAGTCCTGGATATCTGCACCATTCATTCTTTATCTATCGTTACTTTTATGAGTTGCCCAGAACTGGTCGGCACGTTTCAAAGCCCTTTTGTTTGCGTTAGATGCATCCCGTGACTTTCTACCTAAACGACCCTGAAGCTGCCAAATAATTCAGATAAGCGATGAAAAGTCTTTAACGTGGAGAAAGTGAGTTGAACGAAAATTTGATGTCTTTGCACATTTTAGGTTCAGGTCATAGGATGGTATAGTTTCTGCTACTTTAGGATATTGAACAAATGGCTGTTAAAAGCGATCTTAAAAGACTTCTTCTCAGTATATTGTTCAGTTGTTAGCCTTTAAACAGTTTCTGTTGGCGACTATCCGAGTACATGAAGGCATGTTATTCCGTGTTTTCCAGCCTGAAAGCGATCGATTCGTGTTTAGGATAAGTTAGGTTCTTTGTCATCACTGGCCTCTTTTGTTGGTCTTTCTTGAGGCTGTACGACTTTAATAGGTACTATTTATTCGTTTTAAGAAATTATATTGATGACAATGTTTAGGTTTATTTCTAGATTTACACCATCACTCTCCTTTGTAAATGCAAATGACAATGTTCCCGCATCGATAACCAGACATGCTTTAGTTGTATTTCTTGTCGGTGATTTGATAAATGCAAATTTTGCACTAAAGTATCTCTACAGATAGACGACAAAGTTTCGCAATTACTTATCTCAGTGAAAAGTAAAATAAGTAAAAAAAATACTGTGCATATATATATACTGATACAAATCTCGCTGTTAACCATTTTTCATTAACTACGAAATTTCTCTCTGTTTATAGTAAACACCAGAAATCTCGCACTTAATTATTTTTCCTTAACTGCGAAATTTCTCTCTGTTTATAGTAAGAAAGACAAATATTGCAGTAAACCATTTTTGGCTAACTGCGAAATTTCTATCTGTTTAGAGTAAAAAACACAAACATCGCAGGTAACCATTTTCGTTAACTGCGAAATGTCTCTCTAAACACAAATCTCGTAGTTAACCATTTTTCGTTAACTGCGGAATTTGGATAACACCCTCCTCGATCTGCAGAATTCCATAGAATTCTTCATATCCTACTCAGCCTCATTCAATAATCGCTAAATACCAAAACTAGATCTTAAAACAAAAAAGCACATCTCCTGGTTAAGTTAGTAGTTTTGAAAAATGTATTTTACTCAGGCTAATTCTCCAAGAAAATTCTTTCCAGTTCAATGGAAAAAACTACCCTCAAACACATGTTACGGTCATGGGCACGAAAATGGCAGTCGCCTTTTCTAATATATTCATGAACAAGGTAGAGACGGAAATCCTTAGTCAAAGCCTTTTTAAACCGCTCGTTTGCAAACGTTACATAGACGACATCTTCTCGCTCTGGACTACAAACAGAGACAGAATAGAACATTTCATTGAACAAGCAAACAATCATCACCCTCCGATCAAATTTACGGCTGAAATTTCCGGTAAGGAAACAATATTCCTGGACACCTACATCTACAAAGGGGAAAGATTCAAAAGAGACGCAATCCTTGATGTGCGTACTCATGTCAAACCAACTGAGACATTTCAGTTCAGTTTACCCATTTTGCTTCCTGTCAGCCGCAAGGAGTTAAAAAAGGCTTCAATAATTAAAGGGGAAGCCCTCCGACTCCTCAGAACAAACTGTTCCAAAATAATATTCGAAGAGAAAATTACAAATTTCAAAGCGCATCTGCTACAGAGGGGTTACCCAGAGGATCTTATTAACACAACCCTCTCAGAGGTGAACTTCAAAGACAGGAAACTAGCCCTTCAACAGAAACCAAAGACAAACCAACGAATCTTGCCTTTTGTCACACAATACAAACCATCAGTGCCAAACCTAAAACAAATTCTCATGAAAAACTGGCATTTAATAGAACAACAACCATTACTGAGCGGAATCTACAAAAAACCGCCACTCATATCTTATAAAAGAGGGCGGTCGCTCAAAGACATACTCGTGAGAGCCAAACTATAAAAAGGCTATTTTGAACACGCGCTGGGGAGTTGTGTAGGCCTGTCAACCCCATTTTACACTGACTGCGAGATTTGTGTTCTTTCATATTATCAGAGAGAAATTTTGTAGGCAATGAAAAATGGTTAAGTGCGAGATTTGTATTAATTTATATAAACCAAGAAAAAAATTGCAGTTAATGAGAAATGGATATGCGAGATTTATATTCCTTTAAATAAACCGAGAAAAAAATTAGCAGTTAATAAAAAATGGTTAACTGCGAGTAATGAAAAATGGTTAAGTGCGAGATTCTTATTCCTTTATATAAATAGAGAAAAAGTTCGCATTTGTTGAGAAATTGTTAACTGCGAGATTTGTGTTTCTTCATATTAACAGAGAAAATTTTTGCAGGTAACGAAAAATGGTTAAGTGCGAATTTTGTGTTTCTTTATATAAACTGAGAAAAAAATTCGCATTTAATGAGAAATGGTTAAGTGCCAATTTTGTGTTTCTTTATATAAACTGAGAAAAAATTCGCATTTAATGAGAAACGGTTAACTGCGAGATTTGTGTTTCTTCATATTAACAGAGAGAAATTTTTGCAGTTAACGAAAAATGGTTAAGTGCGAATTTTGTGTTTCTTTATATAAACCGAGATAAAATTCGCAGTTAATGAGAAATGGTTAACTGCGAGATTTGTGTTCCTTTATACAAACAGAGAGAAATTTCGCAGTTAATGAGAAATGGTTGACTGCGAGATTTGTATCAGTGTAGATATATATGCACAGTATTTTTTTTACTTATTTTACTTTTCACTGAGATAAGTAATTGCGAAACTTTGTCGTCTATCTGTAGAGATACTTAAATGCAAAATTTCTAGCTCAGTATTATCGATTCTTGACAACATATATTATTTGGAAATAAACCGTTCTTTTTCACAACCGGCTTATATAGCCCAAAAGAGTTTGTTTCCGTTTTTTGACGTCGGACCTTTTACTTGACGGTCCTTGACGTGAACCAAGTCATTCTGGAAGGGAAAAGAAAAATCAAGCTACAAATTTACGCTTCTAAATTGCTTTAACGGTATTGAACGACGGACTTATGTTTCCGTTCTAATTAATGTTTCTAGTACAGCACCTCTATGCATAATTTACTTTTTAGATTTAGTAGATATTTGTTTTGAATCTCAGCCGACATCTCTTAGTTAAGGTACGGAAAAAGGGCAACAAAAAGCGTCCAACTTGTCAGGTTGTTAACAGGTTTGAACGTGAGTGGTAAGACGCGCAACATCGCTATTCAACTCGATCGTTTTGTAGCCTGAATTTCATTCGATTACTTCTAGTCGTTATTACTTCCTCAGTAACGTCTGAATCGACCGGCCGTGAATGCGATCCAGTGACGTTACTACTCCTTGACCTTTTCTTAATACATGCAAAAAGTAAAACACGATTTTCAATTGGCAAACCGAGAAATATCGTTTGGAAATGTCTGCATGTTATAGAATTGCTTTATTTTTTCGATTGTAATTCATGTTTAACGTTCATACTATCAACTGCATGCAGTACAACTCTTAGCCTGCGTGGCCTGCGTTAAAAGGGGAAGGGGAAGGGGAATTTGGGCGCGCGAGAGCGCGTGGAGCGCCCTTATTCCCTACCCCTTACCTTTCGAGCGCCTGCGAACGCCTGCCACGCAGGCTATACAACTCTGAACCGGTTGTTCTGAATTCTATAATCAAACTCGGTCGCAATCACGCAATGAAATAAACACACGCACGGAACACTTAGTTCAAACATACAATGATTTGCTTTAATTGAAGAGAAGCTATTTGGTCTTTAACGAAGAAAAAAAAAACAAGGAAACAAGAAAGAAAAGCTAACAGAATCATTACACTTGGCGGTGAAAATAGTAAGAAGGTCGAATTGTAACATTGATCTCAGAAAACTTCGCGTCGCCGGCCGCCAAAACCACAAAGCGGCTGTGAATGAAAAACCTACCGACTCTCGGCAATGATTCTTCATTCGCAGTTCGATTTAGCATTTCAGTTTCGAAGACAAGGGAAATTTTGCTGTTTAAGATAAAGATTAAGCTTATCGAAATGTTTGAACTACACGAAAGAATGCCAGGGATGCGATCCGCTGAATATCAAGCGACAATCCCGATAAAATATTTCATAATTATACATAATTATGCGAATGTTTCGACAATCAACCAATCAAAAATACTACACGGTTTTGGGGTAGTGAGTGACGTCACTGGACTGCATTAACTGCAGGTCGATTCAGACGATACTGTATAAATTATACATTACTGGGAATGTTGTGCATCTGTGTGCTAGTTAAAATTGTTAAGCAATTTTTCCTTCGACTTTCACAAAGTCATGTGCATCCGTGTGGGTTTATCAGTTTGCGCTCGCCGCATAAAATATAGACCAATGTACAATATAGCATAAAATTTTTGGCGATCGGATTAAATGTCACGTGGTGATAGAGCAACGCCCCTTTGGGGTCTGAGTCGAAATTCTGCTGTTGCCGGCATTTTTCGTGAAAATCTCTCGGCTACGTGTAGTATGCATTAGTGCCTTGCGTTGAACAGAGTTTCACCAAAATCGCAAAGACCCGATGCGAGAAATTCAGCGGTTTGCAAATTTAGGTCATAATTAATGTGAAAATGATAAGCAAACTTTGCACGATTATATCTAATAAACTATGAGATTTATTTCGTTATTTTGGGTTCTTTATAACAGATGGGTCCTTGCAAGTCAAAAAAACCCTTTAGGTCCTTTAGGGCCTTGTAAATGTGCGCGATTTCGAGCAATGAAAACATATAGAAATTATAGTTTTAGCTATTTGTTGACGTTTGTCAGCGTCACGAAAAAAGCATTTTGCTAAAAATTCGTATTTTTTTTTCGTTCAAATTTTTTCAGGGCCACAATTGATCAACTAACTACCAGGATTCTGAATTTCATGGTCATTGAAAAACTGTGACATTATCTTCTATAAGTCCAAACTCTGCAAACTTGAGTAAACATTGAAGTTTTTTAGCGTTTTGGCTGAGTTTGTGCTTTGGGAATTGTCTATTGTTTCTAGTCTGTCATGATACAGCATTCTTGTTCAGCACATTGAACCGCGCTTGGCTGACTTCCGAATACTCACCGAGATATGATAATTAATAATTAATTAATATGAGGAAATAGAAAATGGGGATTCCCGTCACGTAACGTCTCCAGCCACCTGAGTGTACAAACTCTAAAAAGAAAATGGCCGTGGTGTTGAATGTTATTCGGGCGAGAGAAGTTCACGGAGAAGAGATTGTGCTTCAGGTACGTCAGTGTCCATTATTTTAAGAGTTAATTGAACATGATGTACAGAGTTAATTGAACATGTTGTGTTTAATTAAATTTTTCTTGTGAAGTTATGATTTTTTAGGTTGGGTATTTGATTTGTATGACGGTAAAGTGGCTTCTCATTGATGACAAGCTTGCACTCCAGACTAGAGAAACAGCAAAGTAGGTTTTGTATTGGAGAGACATCAGCGATCCTTAACCGTGCTGATTGAAAGAAATAAAAATTATGAAGATTATGACAATTTAGAAAACGGCACACTACAAAACCCGGGAGTAAAAATGAAAAGAAAAAATACAGACAAACAAACAAACAAACAAAAACCGGTGGCTTCCCACTTTGCAGATTGGTCAATAACTGAACCGCACATGGCTCCCCACATATATTCTTCTACGAACAGAATTAAATGTAATACATGGACAACGAATAACAGAGAGGATTTGTCATGTCCTTTGGGCACTGGTTTAAAACCTATCATTTTTTTCCTCTTAATCAAGAAAGTATTTGACACTTCTAGTTCATTGGGCAGTAATTCAGTCTTCCCTGCGTTTTACTAACAACGAAATCAAATGAGTGAAAAGCCCTGTAGTGACTTTTGGGTGCCACTTGCATAAAGTTGAAATTTGACGGGCAACAGTAACATACTCTCTTCAGGACTGCAACCACGACCACCATAGTAGAGGTCACTGTAGCAATTTGCTTAAAGCCCCTAATGTATTATTATGCCTTTAGTTAGGATGATCCTGTGATGATCAGCTCTAACTAAATTGCACAATCTTATTGGAAAGGTGATAAGAGTTTTATTCTAATAGACAATTAATCTTTACTCGACTGTGTTCATTAAAATTAAATTGCTGAAATTACAGGACAGTGAATGGATTATCCCAAAACTATAAAACAGGGAGTGTAAGATAGATGCATTGTGAAAGTGAGTCGCTTGTAAAAAGTGTGCAGTTTGTCATTATTATTCAAACTCAAATGTAGGCAAATTCTCGTAGACTACTTTGTATGCCACAGCCAGGTCCAAGTTGTAGCCATGCACTTACAGCAGAGTGGGGACAAAAAGTGAGATACATGTGTAGAGATGTTGGCTCATACATTTGTATATAAAGCCTATGGCTAGTTTTGTTTGCATCACTATCGTCTTTGTAGCATCAGTCTATACTCCCCAATAATCGCCTCTCATCAGTTTGTATGGGCTTTAACAATAATTTTTGGGGACGACCCACCAAGTACTGGTACTTGCTAATAAGAATTAAGGCAGCAGTTTAGATTTCCTAATGTGATTTTATGCAGTCTTTCATGTAACTAAGTAAGACTTTTATTTGTAATATTGTTCTTATTAAATTATGTAATAATTTTGCCGTGAACTACTTCTTGGAGTTATTTTGGAATGGAAATGCACGTTACTTATAATAATGTCAACCTCTTTAATACGGACACCAAAGGGACAGAACCAAGTGTCCGCTTTACAGAGGTGTCTGTATTATAGAGGTAGGGAATGCATGATTTTTGGCTTTTCTGGGACCAAACGAACTGTCCGTCCTATAGAAGTGTCCATAAGAAGAGGTTTGACTGTATAATTATTATGTTAATCTAATCATTTCAAGGTAAAAATTTTGAATTTTGTCAATTCTAAAAAGAATTATTTAATAGGCCATTTCCGAGTTCCCGCGGGCCTCTGTTTCAAAACGAGGTGCTGAGCCTTTGATATGGAAATCATTTTTCATCCTCATGCAAATAAAACTCATTTTTAAAAGAAAGGTTGCGTACCTAGCCTCATTTTGAAAGTGAGGGTTTTTGGAACTAGGAAGTGGCCTATTGAAATGGAAAAGTTACAGTTTTGGATATAGAAAATAGGAATACATTGTAAGGAGTCTCTTTTTATTGTGAAAATATTTAACATACATATGTACATATTATATGAAAATGGAGAGAGAAATATTTTAATAAAAACTTTAATACCAAAAATGCACCTAAATATAGCTCTGCTTGTTTGTGTTTATCAGCGAAAATGGGTCATTGTGGATGCATGAAACGGTCCAGGGTTGTCTCACAAACGTCCACTTTTTTATATACCGGATAGAATGAATATGATTCGAAACTGGGTGGTTAAGTAAAGTTAACACATTTTGGAAATCCAGTGAATAATCCATCGAAAGTGGAATCTGTGGAAACATGAAGGCTGCAGAAAGTAAACCAGTCAAACTGAGTTTCCGCATTCATTATTCCGGAAACTCAACGGATAATTGAGTATCCTTTGAATTTACGAGCCGCGGAAACATGACGGCTGTTAGCGTTTCCGCAAAAGTAAACCTGACGGAAACGCGAGTATAAGGGATGCGTTTAAGCGTCTCCGCAGAAACTGAAACATGACTGATACACGTGTTCCCCGCAACGGTTAGTTACAATTTCGTCTGCGGATATTCAGGTTTCCGTGAGGTGACCGTTACAAAAACGGAAACGGAAACACCTTTTTTCAACCTGTGATTGATCCTGCATCAAACAAAGTGCAGCCTCACAAACAAGATTTTTTAACGAAAAAATGTGTACTCAAGGAAAGCACATGTCCCTGACAGTGTCAATAAAATTTATTTATGGAAAGATCTGGGGTATAACTCCTTTGTAGCACTTTAGACTATATGCATCACTTTTTTAACCTTTATGTACTAAAAAAATATAATCAGTATTTTTTCCAACTAACACTTGAATCAAAGTTTTCTTCTTTTAAAGTATAGTATTTAGTATTGCCCTTATTTAAAAAAATTCATTATCTTTTGCACTAAGCACAATAACCATCGAAAAGAAAAAAAGCCTTGCTCGGTCAAAGACGGCTTTAAAGTTTTGATATTAACATTACACCCGTTCTCAATGAAAAGACTGAATGCAGACACTAAAGTTCATTTAGCTCATGTTTAAGCTTTTTTTGTAAATTGGAGAGTGTTGCTGGAGAAAAAGTATTTTTGCTTTACCTTTTAGGGAAAAAAAATAACTACCAGGTGTCTAAGCAATTTCAAAGGACCCATAGTGTCTTATTTATCTGCTGCATTGAGCTGTGAACAAAGGCCGTTCTTTCTGGTGACCCTGCTTTTTTTAGAAACATTGTTGTCCTTCGAGATCCGAAGTTGAATCCCGAAAACCGGCCAAGTCGCGAGCATCGCAGGAAACGAATCCCATAGGAATAGGTGAAAAAGGATAATAAAAAGTCTAGGCTATTCTAAAAATATCCGATGTGCATTTGCAACTCATATTAAGCCGCAATTAACCTTCTTTCCACTGGAATAAACAAAGTATAGAGGTATTGCCGCCATTTTGAACTTGGCAATGTCACGTGGTCGCGCGACGACCAATCAGACATTTTTCGCCGGTGAACTGTTGGCCACCATACAGCTGATTGGTCATACGATTTTTTTCACTAGTGAAAAACGACGTATCGATGCTCTGACTGGCTATATCATTATTTTCACTAGTGAACAAAACTGTGTCGCTCGCTCGCCGCTCCTCTTGACTTGCAAATAGCACATTTCTGAGAGCTTAGGCGCATTTTTCTTCAGAAGGATGGCTTCAAATCAGACTAACCGTTTTCAGAGCCTAGATTCATCAGTAGAAGAGTTCATAGACGGACAGGAAAATGAAAACACTAAGAAAAACACCAAACATGCTCTGTTCCACGAATTTCATGTTTTGAAAGGCGAGACGAGACAAATGGACGAATTGACTTCTCAAGAGCTGAACAACTTTCTCAACGAGTTCCTTATAACGGTTCGCAAAAAAGACAACGAGGAATACGAGCCTAATTCCTGAAGGGCATTCTTCGCTAGCTTTGAACGCTATTTGAAGAAAAAAAACTGTGGACTTTGCCTTATGAAAGACGTCCAGTTCGAGCAAACTCGGAAAGCGCTTCAGTGAAAGCAAAGGGATCTAAAACGGAAAGGCAAGTGTTTGTCAATTCAAGCATGCGGGTTCTGATAAGCAACAAAAAATGAAGTCTCGGGTTTTCACTTCTGTATTTCTAATTTTGAACTTCCATAGGACTATTTCGACATATTTTCAGGATGTCTTATTGACCTTATTTTATTGTAACAAGTTGTGCCTTTTAACGGCATTTTTGCTTGATAATTTAGATTATAAAGTATTTTACAAGGAAGCCATTTCAGTGCAACTCTCGAATTGTGAGGCGGCTTGACCGCGCGTTGTTTTCGTTTGAAAGAAAATAAAGATATGTTTATCTTTGAGTTCCACTGAGCACTTTGCTCATTTTGTAATACACTTATTGTGCAACAGAAAATTTACATACCCAGACATCACAAAGACACCGTCAGCATTTCTTTTCATACCAGACACCTTATCCCGTGTCCATTCACAAACCCCAATGGCTCCTTCTACACTAGTCACTTAGGCCCGGTTCAGACGCGGAACTTTTCATGAGCCGAACCTAATTCGAATTAAGGCCGACCCAAATCATTTAGACCGGCTGAATTGATTCAGACGCCGATCTTAATTCCAGCCGAACTAAATTCAAAAGGAGAAAAATGCTCATTTCGGTCAAACTACTTACAAAATACGTTATAATAATTTATGCATTTGGTTCGGTACATGAAAAGTTCGGCGTCTGAATCAAAGCCGTTCCAAAGTCGCTCCAAAGGCGAAATTCCCAGGCGGGCCAGGCGAAAAGAACGGCTGAGCCGTTCCAAATTGAAACAGGCGTTCCTAATTGATTCAGACGCCGAACTTTTCATGTACTTAATTCAATGTATTAGGTTCGGCTCATGAAAAGATCGGCGTCTGAACCGGGCCTTAGCGAAAAAATTATCAGTAAAGATTCGAAAGGACTGGAAAAAATTCTAGCGTATTTTTTATGATCACTCCCTACTCCTCAACCCTACCCGTCTGAAAAAACCCTTCTTTACGCGACACCCCCTGCCACTAACACCTTCCTCCGTACCCCTCCCATAATCATAATAGACCTGCCACGTTGTCTCACATACAGTAAATGTAGTCTCTTTCTCGCAGTTATTTATCTTTCACACCCGTTATTGAAGAAGCTTATACCTAACTAAGAAGTCGGACCAACCACACGTCCGCTTACTTAAACATAGGCACGTTAAACGTGCATGAGCTATTTTGAATGTTTCAGTGTAACTTTAATGCGTCGGTGTAACCTTGCTAAGAGTGATGAATCTACCTCTTTTATCCTAAATGTAGACTGGGTTTTTGTGCGAAATTGCGTATTGCGGTACATAAATGAAAACGCGAAACGCTTAGCTGAATCGATCCTCAAGCTATACATTCACTTTCTTCTTTCTTTCCCTGTTACATCTGGTGCAAGTTAAACAAATTGTTCAAGTGAAATAAATTTCTACTCACCAAACGTTGATTAGAAGGAAAACTCTAAGGTTTCCTCGGAGTTTCTTAAGACAAAATGTGACTCATCGAATACTGAATAGTTACGAAATACCAGGATTTTTATCATTGTGGTAGATGGTTGCATCATCATAATTCACGAGGTTTTCACGTGCGATTCTGCTCAGTGAAACGCTCTTTCACTCCGGCAACTTATTTCTTCACGTTTTAAAGGCTATTGCTTCTCCGAAGACAAGAGCTTTTTTCAAGGATTTGGTTACAAAAGGAAACAAGTCGTCATACGTCCAAGTTACTATTTATCATTGTGAAAAGCCAATCTGCATGAAATGTACAGTCACACAGCTGGCACCTGAAAGTGTTGGACTTTGCCCCCTTTCGTGGTTCGTACGTGAGGGAATTCGAGTTATCACACAGTAATCTAGTAAACAGAATTATAAAAATAACTCATGCACACAATTTGCATGTGAAGATGTTGGTCTTTGGCCCTTTCACAATTCGTACGTAAAAAAGAGGCAAATTGTTTTACTACAAAATTTTCTCAAACGATTGTAAGAAATCACGTCGGCTCTATTACAACATCTGCAAAATTAAATTATGTTTCATGCAACGTCAAGGTTGAGAGCCTAACATTTATTAACTTCCAAGAAAATTATCAAACTGCCGAAATATATTTCTACTTATATCATGTTCTCCACTCAATATAACAGTATCTAATTATTGTGTCAACTAGCTTCTTCCAATTTTATTCCCTAACGCTACTGTTTCTACTTAAGTTACGCATCTTTACTAAATAGAACGAAAAAGGTCGGTTGAACTTTGTAAGCGAGAGAAAATATTTTTAAAGCTTGTTTACGGGATTAACAACTCGATACAGCTTTCAAAAAAAAGGGCGCATACTTTCGAATTAAAGTCTATATCTAAATATCAATTATTGCTTCATTGGAAGAGATTTGAAAATATATGATCTTTTACACTCTACCCAGTTGTAGCAGATGAAACAGAACTCATACTAACGTGCGTTGTGCCGATATCTGAATTAGGTCAGAAATGCCCCGAAGCAGCAACTACACTTAGATATGAACCCTTAAACAGCTCCATCACTGTTCACAGCGTTTGAATCATGAAGATATTTTATGTAATGCTTCCAAACACCTGTACCCGTAATAAAAGACGAAAAAATTGTGAAGGATCAAGATGGCGGTCTCAAAGTGCCCTTGTTCGACCTTTACCAATGCCATGTTTAAATAGATGCCAAAATCTCATTGGTTCCTAAGCATCAACTCATAGTACCTTCAACCTTATTGGCTCTTGCAACAAACA